>CM076260.1:32843799-33531299 GCA_038380795.1 Pyrocephalus nanus | reverse complement strand
AGAAATTGCCACAGAAGTACTGAACACCACAGCAGCTGGATTAGCACACAATGAGTAGTGTGTCTACATTGCAAAAAGAGAGGATATCACCTTTCAATAATATTTACATAAAACCCCTTAATGTCTTCAACTGGAAGCTGGGAAAATAATACCGGAGATTTTCTACTGACATTTTTTAAGAGCAATTTAATTTGCTTTAGTTATGTTCATGCTCCTTTCGGATTTACTTTTTGAAAGTATGCAAGTGATTGCATTTCATGTTCATGGAAAACAGATTTCAAAGTTACATTCATAAGTAGTTTTAAAAATCACTTCAATGTGATGCTAGAAGGCACTGAGATTGAAAGTTTGTGCATGCTCATGTAATCAGGGAACAAGACAAGTACCTTATGTCTTATCAGTACTGCCCTTAGCAGCACCATTTCAGTTTGTAAAGTTATGGTCCATAAGTAGAGTAATATATACAGGGATCATTATAGAATAGACTTGAAATACAGATAACTTAGGAATAAATCAATCTGTTCACATAACACAAAGTTAAATTCTTTAGAAACAGTTCATCTTAAGAATACTTTGTTCTCTTCGAGAATAGAATATAGTCCATCAAAACTCAGATTTACTTCTCTATACAATATAAATATCTTGAAACATCGAGTTAAATGTCAGCTAGAAGAAATCCCTCTTGCATTTAACTGAAATAGAAGCTTGATATAAACTCTTGTTTAAAACAGTTTATTTTTAATAATACAAAACCTTAAATCTAGACTGACATCTCAGGTTTAGGCAAGGGATTTCTGCAAATCCAAACGTTAGTTTAGTGCCATAGTCATTTCTATTTGACATCCGACCAGGTCTTATTTCTACTATTTTTGAAATCATATACAAAACCACAGGCAACTGGATCTCTCCTAGGAAAAAATTGGATAAGAGAGTTTAATATTCTTTCATCCTTTAGTCACAAAAAGAATATTATTTTTATTTCTGTTCTTCTCGCTTTCACTCTCCAATGGTTGTAGCACTTAAAAAGAAAAAAAATGAAACAAATTTTTCCTGCTTTGATACAGCATTGTCTTAAATATTCAACATATTTTAGCTATATTGTAACTGTTAATAAAAAGGCAGGTAAAGCAGGATCCCTCTTCTTTCTTTTCAATATGAATACATAACTGTTTCAGAGAAGGTGAGATTGGGAAGAATCCCTCATCAAACCAATGACTGAGCCAAATTCTGAGACAGAATTGAAATGTAGCTGATGTGGACATACTTGTAATTTTCTCCCAAAATATTTTTCATCATATTATCTTCCAACATCCTAAATACTGGTTTTTAATATAAAATGTGCTAAAACTCTTCTTGCAACTAATTATGCTCATTGTAGTTTTCAGTTCTGCAAAATGCATAAAATACCTTCTATGAGTATGAATGAGTAAACTAGATCCAGTCTGGAAAAGAGAGAGCTAGGGAGGTGGGGGATGGTGTAGAAGCCTCCCAAATTATGCTGACTTAAGCACAATTGATAGAGCTTGACTGTTCCTTCAGTTTTGTAATACAGAAAAAAGTAATAGACAGCAAAAAAAAGAAGAAGTGAGATTCAAAGGGAAAAAAAGCCTGACACGAGACACCTGGCCATCAGAACTCCTTGCCAAAGGATGCTGTGGGTGCAAAGTTTATGGGCAGCTAAGGACAGCCTGAAGAAACAGGTGGAAAAGACATTTTCTGATGGTCACCGAAGCCCCAAAACCCACATATAACTCAGGAAATTCACAGAACCAAAAATAACTGAAGTCTAGGGGAGAATTATTCTGTACTTACCCTCTCCATGCACAGCTGGAGTCTGCTGCATACATACTGGGATACCTGTACAGTTACTGACTCAGTATGGGTCTGCTTATTTTGTCATACATATCTATGAATAGAAGTAGGTTAATTAATAAAGAGTGGCTTTAATAATTTTCTCCACAATGTGCTTTAAAAGTAATTAATATAGTTTTTAAAAAATCTTGATTTCAAAGTATTCATTTGGGTGTGAAATTGTATTTAAAATGTATTATGATCTGCAGAACTAAGGTTCAAAAATGAAGAATTTACCATTGCTATTTTTTATTTTTCTGAATGAAAGGATGAATCAATGAATGAATAAATTAGTTTACATTACTTATTTCTTTAAATCTAACCACTACAAGAAGTAAATTTTACAAGATTAGGCAGAATAATCCTGTACTTTAAACAGATTTTAAAGTTCAGATTTTTAAAGGTCTTATTTCCATTGGTCCTTTGAAACAAGAAATCCTACAGAAATATTAATCCATATCACTTGGGGCAAATCATAAATAAACTGCTTGATATTTGAAACTGAAAAACTGACCACCAAATCTCCAATATTCATAATGCTTGAACTATTACCTTCAGTGAATATCACCAAATACAAATGGATAAAAATAACACTTTCTAAAGTTCAAATATGGTCATTCCCACATATCTGTACCTAACATTCCGTGAATTTTCTGTATTGGGTCATAAGGTTCAATCACATAGGGTTCAATACTCGTAGGGTGTCGAAATGAGGAATGGTTCTTTCAGCCTCTCTCAAGTTGCTACTGTCCACATTGAGTCATTAACTTTAAAAGTTGCTGACATCTGTCTGTGCAGTGTTTCCACTGCTGGTCCTAAAGCACACTGAAATAAAGTTGCTTTGTTTTGATTTCTGACTATTAAAGTCTCACTGAGACTATGGACCTCATTAACCTGTCAAGGAATGTCAAGCTGACATGATTATAAATAGCCTCAGACCAATGATATAAACACTGAAGGATATTTAGCTCCATTCCAAAAAAAGCTAATTTCCTCTGGGTAAATCAGAGCTAAATTTGTCAAGTAGTCAGATTCCTTCTTATCAAATCATGCCTTCCTTTTCTTGCTTTTCAAATGCAGAGACATGTACATCTGCCACAGTGCAATTCACTGCACATTTGTGCCTTGCACCCCAGGTTTGTTTTAAAGTTTCCGTAGCCTAAACTGGGTGGCACAGACTCTTGGAAAGAGCTGATATTTCTCTGTAGTTTGGGTGTCATACCTTTGAATGAACGCATACCTTATATCGTAATGATCCCACCTTTCTAATTGTGAATGATGTGCATATTATCAGATCTACATGTAGATCTACAAGACCCAGATTATTTCTACATGTGTTAGAAACTGTGCTATAGTCACAGAGCTTGTGTCATTACTACAGACTTCTTGCATCTCCAAATAATAAATTACGGTGTATACTATCCGCTAGCTATATGTCTTTCTTGATATATATATTTGTAAACAACTGGATTTGACAAATTAAAATAAAGTGTTAGGTTATAAAAGAAGGGCCCAAAATCGGGACTGGGGCAGTATTTAGTGACCTGAATCCCAAACCACTGTCATAAAAACCTCTACTCAGGCAGTAATTCTACTATCACTGTCCTTTAGGTGCATACACTTGATAGCTCTCCTTCTCTTTGTCAGGGAGTACTTCTCTCATACCCATGATCTGATCTGCATAAGCACAAGCAGCCTAGAATTTACCTCCTTAGCCAGTCAGTATTCAAAGACAAGACCTCCTTTTACATAAGTGGGGCCTCATCTAATAGAGACAGACTCCTAAAATTCAGAGAGAAATTTTTCTTTGTTTTGCAATAGAAGAATAGAATCTCCTCCTTCAGAAGGAGGAAATTGTAGAATGTGAAACAACTTTTTATTTTAACTTAGTAATTAGAGTACCCATACAGAAAAAAAAAGTATTTGTTTGCCTGATGAGATTCAGGTCCCTATACCTTAAGCCATGATTTCATAGGCAGAGCACCATCAGGATTGTTCCTGTTAAAACTGGTGCACTCTGGAGACTGGATGTCTGATGAACAGAGAGGACTGTTTAAATCCATGGTTGTGGTAGTTTCTTATGAGAAGATATATGAGTTTCTGGTCTTTGCTCCCTTTGTTCTTGTAGCCCTATATTTCAAGTCTACCTAATATAAAATACATTTAGAGCCTTAAATTCTAAAACCAGTATCTAGATTACCTTTACAGTCTCAGTGTTCCATTCTGGCTTTTTTAGCCCAATCAGTCTTGAACTACCTTCTAAATAATTCAACTTGAGGAGAATGTTGGAGGTGTCTGAAATCTCTCTCTTTTTCCAAGTTCAGAGGACTGTGGGAGGATATCACAAATGCATAGATCTGAAAAGCATCAGTGATACTCTTCTTGATGAGTTTATTAAAGCCTTTCCCATGTATTCCTTTCTGTTTCCATTCCCTCTTACCTCAGCAGTCAGCTTTCTAGGGGGAGAATGGAAACCTGCTCTTCTGGGGTCGATGAGTAGTGGGCTTATTCCATAAGGGTCAGTGATGACTTATATCGCACCTATAGATCATTCATTGTACTGTAATACATAGCTGTAAATACATATTTCACTAAGAAACACCACAGCCCAAAGGCAGAAATCCATCTTCAAACTGAAGTTACAGAGCATAACTGCCCATATGTACACATCTTCTTCTTAATGTTAGCAAAATCTAGCAGAAACCACTGTAGTGTGCTTTCAAGGATTTATGAAAGGGTATAAAATTCAAGGCCCACATTCCACTTCTGATCTTCACCAGTGAAAACTCATTAAAGGAGTTTAAATTAGAAATTACCTTTAAAAATAAATAAATAAAAACCAAAAACAAACAAAAAACCAACAACAACAAAAAAATAAAAAAGAACGCTTATCTTCAAGCTGAATGTCATGTATGGTGTTTAATGTCATTGATAGACATTATTTCCTCATTTTAATTCAGGAAGAATAACTAGGGATCCTTAGACCACAGCCTCCAGAGCCTTAAAAAAGTCAAATGTATTTAGGATGATATATCTTCTAAGAGGCATATAATCTATTAGTTAAGCATTTCAATTTCTTATGCTGAATGATCTTTGATATTCCTGCACAAACAATTAATTGTTAAGTGTTATTTATGGAAATTTATCAATATAATACTTATGAATACCCCCTCTTGAGGATACCTCTGAGCCCAACTCTAAGGACTACGTTAAAATACTTCAAGACCATGCTTTCAAAGGGCAAAATACTGTGTGAACTGTCATCTAGGTCAAAGGTGGAAGAACTTTTTTACAAAGAAAACAAACCAAACATTTTAACACTGAACAAGGAAGGAGAAGACCTCAGATCTGGTCTGCATGGGAAACTGGCGGAAAGTTGTATTGTATTCATCACAAATTGCAGTGTTAGGAAGGGTAAATATGCCTTCAAAGACTTCTCCTGTCACAGGTCATCTTGCTTGTGCAAGAAGAGAAGATGTATGTGGAGCTAGGTGAGGAAACAGAAAATTTTTTCCACCTGAAAATAGATTCTGCATGTACCAAGAAAATACCAGCTTAGGTACTGTGAGAAATTAAGTCTCATAGAGGAAAAGCTTTGTATTATTTCTGCTTACCCTAACTCATCACCATGTTCAACACACTGACTCAGATCTCCAGTTTGCATAAATCAGAGAAAGCCAATAAAACTCTATTGATTCACATAAGCTTATTTTCTAAGCCAGTGGTACTTCAGACCATATAACTGATTTAAAATGGAGTACAATCTCTTACATATTCCTAAAAGAAAAAGAAGGCAAGGCAATACAATAAATCAGAGGAAACTGAAATATGTGTAACCACATATCTACACTAGCCAAAAGCAACACTTCATTATTGCAGTTGGGGTTACATTCATTAAGTTTGCCCTTTTTCCTGTTCCTTTTAAAACTTTGCAATGGTATGACAATAAGATCCTCTGAGAGAGTCAGTTTTACAGAGAACATGGGCCTTTCATATGTCCCAGGCTAGAATATAACATATTTTGATACAAAAACACCAGCTGCAAAATTTAATCTGAAGGAAGTAGAGCTAAGGTTTTTGATTTTTTCCCCTTTGTGTCTCTTTCTGTCAATACAAATCCAGAACTATAAAAGCTTTGAAATACCTACAGCTGTGTGTAATTAGTCCATTGTGCTTTAATATATTCTCTTTCTTGAGTTCCAGCTTCTTGATATTCAAGTTAAAGAGACATTCTGTGAAGAAATATGACTTAAACCAGAAAAGCTGGTTAAAATGCCCATGCAAAATTATTTGAGTACCAAAATATGGATCAGTTCAGAAGAGGATGAGTGAATAATAGTAGAGGAACTACTCACCAACTGGAAGGAAAAGTTGTAAGTTTCCCTTAAGCTATATTGTCTGCCTGTCGCTTTTTGATGTGTTTGACCCAAAAAATGTAATCATTAAGCTATTAAAAATGTAGTCCAAGTAAAATCTGCTTGGCTCACAGAAAAACCTGTAGATATTCAGTAAAATAGTGAATTAGGCTGGGGTAATTTTACCTGCTATGATGAGTCTATATAAAAGCTCACTCTGCAAATATTTGAATAATTTTATGTTGTGAGGGTCTGAATTCCTGAAGGCTAAATGAAACTGGGCACACTGTACTAAGCAAGAAATTATATCAGTCCAAGGGTTAGCAGGTAGTGCTATGAAAGATAAAGACCAAATGATCTATTAAAAAAAAAACTTTGGAGCAGAGCAATTAAGTGAATAGTATCAAGCCAAGATACCTGATGGCATTTATTCAGGACTCTAGAAAATACCTCATATGTGTAACTGTTGAACTAGTAACCACAGCATGTAACCTATAGCTCAAATCACCAGAAAGATCAAAGCAGCAACAGTGACAACAATTCTTTAAAAAACCTTCAGGTGTGATACTGGAAACTAGAAGCCAGCCTGATGGCTAAGCTGGGTTTACTGGTAAAAAAAAAAAAAAAAAGTTGCAAACCAATAAATAATAGAAATAGTAGATATACATGACCTATTCAGTCTTTAAATTTTTGAAGAAAATGATGCCTCATATTTGAAAGAGCCAAGAACAAAATTCTGTTGCTAAAATCCCATGGGTAATCATAAAAACGTCTGTCAAGACCCTCATTGAAGATGTGCAGTTGTCTTTGGATAAGAACTAAGTAAGGTCCAAAATGGAAAAACAGGTTAGGAAAAAGTCATTTCATAGTGCAGACAGATCTACAGAGGTATCCATGAAGATACTATTTGTGGGTAAAGCAAGGTGCAAATACTGCTGGTGAGACACACTTAGTTGAGGGAGTTAAAACTGAAGCATTTTATAAAGGAACAAAAAGTATGCAATAATATTGCAGATCTGAATGATATATGGCAGAAAAAATTCACTGCTGATGTACGTGGAGTCATGAGCAAAGGGCAAAATTCCCCTCAGACTACATACACACTCGTGGTCTCTTATTTAACAGCTTTAATCAGCAAAAGGATTTTTGAGACACCATCAACAGCTCTCTGAACATGTTAACTCAGCAGTGATCAGAAAGATAAAAAGAAGAGTAGGATTATTGGGGAGGAATGGGCAATAAAGCACCAATATGTCTCTCTATGTATCTATGATCTGGCCAACCTCTGAGTAATGCGTGCTGCTATAATCATCCCTTTCCAAAAGGGGTCTAACACAAAAGGAAGATTAAGGAAATGGTGACAAAAATTATCTGAAACATAAAGCAACTCCTTTTCAAAGAAATATAACATAGATTAGCACTTAGACTGAAAAAGCTACTTCTCTGCTTGGGGTAGAGGAGG
Organism: Pyrocephalus nanus; assembly: GCA_038380795.1. Classification (NCBI taxonomy): domain Eukaryota; kingdom Metazoa; phylum Chordata; class Aves; order Passeriformes; family Tyrannidae; genus Pyrocephalus; species Pyrocephalus nanus. The sequence goes on along the minus strand of CM076260.1, from coordinate 33,523,631 downwards.
AATGTAATGCTACATACAGTCATGAAGGGGATGAAGAGGGGTGAGTGGGGAATGATGATTCATCATTTCTCATGGTCACATCTGACCCAGTGATTGTTCTCTGAAATTATTGTGTAGTAAAAGAAAAGGGGAACAAAAGGAATGGAAAGAATTCTGAGGGAGCTGTGATTTAGTCTTGTCCCAGATTTCATTCTCTTTCCCTGATGGAGCCAGTCTTTCAAACTAGATTGATCTCTGGTGTGATCCAAGCTGGTAGTCCTTATGGCCATATGTTCCATGGGCCTCAGAAATTCAGGAAAGTAGCTGGATATGGCAGTAAAGAAGAATATGTAAATCTGCATTCAGAAAAGACTGGAAACAAACAGGTTAAATTCTATTGCAGCTCTCATTTTTAAACACCACCCTTTTACCTCACAGAATTATTTATTCAACAGTACAGTTTGTTACACTGCTTTCTTCAGAATTGTGCATGTGAATGTAATTTTCACCCTCAATGCATTTCTAATGTAATTTTTCTAATGAATATTATTTTGTATTTGATTAATAATTTTTTATCATCTGTCTTAAGAATTGTGTCGAGATCATTAAAATACCAAAATGGAAAACTACAATTCGATTGTCTTTTGTCTTCTCTGTTAAAAATGAAATATCCATTGTACTACATAATCATTTCCACAAAATAAATTTACTATTGTCGTGGTTTTGTCCACCAGCCCATCCCTGGGGCTGAGGATGGTTTTGTCCAGGTAATTTCCGGACAAAAAGGCCAATCAAAAGTTCAGTGACGCCTTTGCTAATTACATCTTTAAGAAAACGGAAGAGAAGACTTGTGGTGCAGTTGAAATTAGGAGCAGCAGCCATGTAAAGAAGCAGCAGGCCCGAAGAGGGCCAAGGCCCTCTCCTCCCCCGGCTTGGGCCGGGGGGGGGGAAGCAGGTGTAGCACTGAAGTCCTCTCTTCTGTCTTGTAAGAGAGTGAAGGAAAAAAACTTTAAAAAAGACTGACTACTTGGAGGAGAAACCGCTGCAGAGAAATTCCAGCGAAGAGATAAGGGACTTCCAAGGTCGAAGCTGGCAGCCGGAGGAGAGAGAAGAAATTCGAAGGGGGGAGAGCTGCTTCTTCTCTTTTTACTCCCTCCCCTCAGCAGGGAAAAGACTGAAAAGTAATCCCTGCTACTTGTAAAAGTTTGTTGGAGTAAGGAGACCCCCCTGCAGCTGATGGAGGAGCCTGTGGATGTACCAAAGAGAACTGAGCCTTCATGAAGACTGAGGTGAGGTAGAGTCCTGTTAAAGACTTTGTGACCCTTGAAAGAGATGATGCTTATGCCGGAGTGAAGACGGCTCGGATAAGCTTGGGATCCGTGTGTGTGTGGATCCATACTGCTGTTGAAGATTTATAACTTTAAAGAAGAGAAAGAATCTCATGCTGGAGCGGGACGGCCCATGTGAGATGTTGGGATCCGTGTGTGTGTGGATCCGTGCTAGACCCATGCCGAGAAGTCTATCAAGGACTGTTTCTCCCATGGGGAGGGACCTCCATAGGGAAACAGGGGTGAACTCTTAAACCATTATCCCCTGTACCCTGTGGTGAAGATCCATAGTAAGCAAGTGTCCCCTTGCAAGCCTATGGAAAAAAGACCCCTCAGGACCTGGGTAACCCCCAGCCTTCAGTCTTAACCCAGGAGGGGGGTAGGCCCAGCCCTGGAAGCTGACACAGAGCAAGAGAGAGAGAGAGAAAAAGTTCCAGCTGCAACGAGAATGCTGCTGCTACTAAAGATTTGTTACTGAAGAGAGAGAAAGAACTGGAACTCCGAAAATGAAGATTGAGATTACTTCTCCTCCTTGGACTGGTATAAAAGGAGAGAAGTATTTCTGTAAATATATATAACACTTTAACTTGAATAGAAATTGTTGTAAATATAATTCTTTAGTTTTTAATTTATTAGTAGTTTTTGTTTTAGTAATAAATGTTTATACTATTTTCCCCAAATCCTGTCTCTCTTTTGTCTGCAAAAACCTTCTCTCAACTAGTAGTAATTGTGTGGGGGGTGGAAAGCAAATTAAGCCTAAGCAAAACCATGACAACTATATTTTGTATTCCCACAGTACTATTACTACTGCAATCTTGAATTCTATTAGTTCAGTTAATGTCACGCATTCTTCAAACTGCAAATTATTGTCACATTTTGTAGTTATATCACACTGCTGTCTGCCAAAGCACTTTTCTAACATGAACCAAAACTATTCCTACCACTAAAAAGGGTCACTAGTGGACTATATATCTTGAAACGACTTAATATCAAGAGTGACCGTTTTCAATGACATGTCCAAAAGGCACTTTTGTGTTTTACAGTGCCTGCATCTGAAAACATTGGTCTCAATCAGTGAGACCAAGGGGTTCCAAAGGATTTATCCTGAACTTTAAATATATATAAGAATGATAGTAATTTGGTTGCTCCAGCAGTTACAACCATAGCCCATGTGCTAGGCTGCAGGATCCCACTAATAATTTTGAAAATTGGAAAATTACTTCATTTGCATTAGAGCATGCTTTCAGGTACAACCATAAACAAATAGAGTAACTCAGAAATATCCCTGGGACTAGCTGTCATCCTGCAACATGCTTAGGCACAAACTCAGTTTTAATCATGCAGATAAGCCCTTCTATACAAAAGATAAAAGAACGTATTTAATACTAGATTCATGCTTGCATTCTTCAATGCTTTGGAACATCATCAAGATAATAGTGTTATTACATATGATTTTAGGTAAAAAGTTTGGATTCAAGTCTAATTAAATTAATTGCTGGGCAAAACCTTAAACTGTACTGTTTCACCTCCAAACTACATGGTGCATTCCAACTAAAAATTAGAAAAGTGAGGAAAACCATGAAGGGGTCTTAGATCTGCATGACTTTCTTAAGCATATGAATGGAGCTGCTATTCTGTTAATCCCTTCAAGGAGACATACAAACTATCTCATGATTTTGTCTTGAATACGGTAAAAGAAATCCTCATGCAACTGCTACTGCAAGTGGAAAATATCTTCCACATTTTTTAAATGAGGTAGAATAATGCAGTCAACATTTCTCTAAATACCTCAGCAGAACTCCTGCTGTAGGACACTATAATCTGGCCACATAGTTCATTTTGACCACCGTCTCTTAATTAAATGCTAATAATAATGGTCAAAGCAAGTGACAGTAGAATTTATTCATTACTAGACAAAAGCATAACTAGAGGTGTTGTGCCTGATGGCATATAATACATGGACTTAGCTTTTCTCAGTTTTGTTTTCCTTTGTCATTTGCAGTAATAAAGAACAAAAAAATTCAATAATGTGTTCTTTCTTCTTAGCACTTTCACTGCAGGAAAAGAACAATTTCTGAATAGCATTTCCAAGTCAACTTGCCTCAGAAAAGAAAGAAATAAAAAGTCTTCAATCAATGAGGTTATAAAAGTAAATTTAATTCATTCTTAATGGCCCATGGACATGGTTCACCAAGGTTCCTGCCAGCAATTTCCTGCTGTTCCTTTGGAGAAAAAAAAAAAAAAAAAAAAAAGTAATTAATGAAACAAGTTGAAACTTGTTGTGTAATCCTCTCTTGAAAGCTGTATTTGTACATTTTTCAGTAAGAATCAGCAGCTGATTAAAAATGTACATGTCTGAATGCTTGGAGCTGTTGGAACAGAACCTATTGCCTAATATTAGTTTTATTAATACTGCATTAGTCTTGTTTCTTTCTCTTTTTTTTTTTTTTCCTCTCTCAGTCATGATAGAACGTGATTTGCTTTCAGCAAAGGCATCCTTGAATGAACTAAAGTTCATTAGACAGGAAATGTGTATCAGTGAAACCTATTAAATGTAACTACAGACAGAGAGTTTACATCTAGTTTGGATCCAAGTTTTCAGAGAATAGAAATTTCTCTCCTGGGAGATATGGACATGAATCCTTTGGTTGAGAAGTCACTGTAGCTCAATGCATGCACCCCACCTCTGCTGCCCATGTCTCACTCTCCCCTCCCGAGTCACCCACGGCCTTGTGAGAAGTAACTCCCATCTACCTCCTTCATTTCTTGGGAGGAGAAGATACACCTGGAAATGCAGGAAAGCACTGAGTGCAAAGTTGAGACCTGCGCTACTCATCCCATAGTCTGGCAAATCCAGGCCTTGGCATTCCCCTCCATATTGCCACAATTAAAAGAAAAGAGCAACACCTGCTTGGGTTTTCTGAAAGAGGAGTGGCATTATCTACCCACAGGAGACAAGCACAGCTCCTTGATTCAAAATGAACAGATCCATCAACAGCATCTCTGAGTTATATCTTTAAGCCTTAGTCTAGAGGAAGGATTTAATACATGCAGGATCTGAGTTCCTGTATCTTTGTAATCTAATATTGTAGTTAAGCCCCTCGGAAGCCAGAGAGCTGTGCTTGTGGTTCTATGTGGAGACTGAGCTGTGTACATTCTTTTTGCTTGTTAAATGAAAGAAATACAATGCCAGCAAAAAGAGAGATTATTTCAGTAAAGTCTTCCCTTGAACTCTACTGCCTTGAGCATCCTTAAAAGGAAAATGGTGATGCTGACAGAGCTATGACAGTAACATTTCAAAAGGGTAGAAGTGGAAATCAACTCGAGTTTTTTCCAGCTTTTCCATGGTAGGAGGTACTTGCTTCTAGGACCAGCTAATTTGTCAAAGGCTTCTGCAAGGTTCTTCTCTCTGATCCATTCAGATTCCTTCTTAAAAGGATTCAGTTCTTGATTTCCACTATGCAATGTTTTATTTTACATGAAAGTCAGAAATCCCTTCCAGAGTGCTTATAGCTGTCAAGGATCTGTGAAAATTTATATCTTCCAGATATATTCCAAAAGATTCATATATTCCATTAAATCTGGTACTGAATGTTTCTGGAAACAAGCAAAAAACTTAGCAGGTATTTCTTCCCCCTGCTCTCCAGCACCTACTAGGCTGCACTACTAATAATTTTTTTCCTTCTTCCCATTACCTAAACACACGTGCCATGGATACATAAACCTCTCTGTCAATGCTGTAATAAGTAGTAGCACAATATTGACAAGGAGACATGTATAATTGATTTAGAGCTTGGCTTTGCAGCTGTTCAAGTTTGGAATGACCACTGCCTTTAAGAGGAATTCTCAAGAGGGAGTGGCTACAAATTCAGGCCCAAAGAAAGCAGTAGCACATCAACAGCTCACCCATCCAGCCAGATTCTCCCTCCTCTCTATGACCTGACCTGACCCAGCTCAGGGGATCCAGGCAGAAAAAACAAATGTTGACTGGAAGGTGATTTACTGAAGGTGGAGTTTGTCAGCCATCTCTCATTGCCACCAGCATCGCCTCAGTCTGTAAGGTCAGAACCAAAGACTGGGAAGAGACAGCTGGACAAAACAGTAATGGCATAAACTTTCATTTTAACTTTGGTAATTATGAGGCATTAAAAATTTAGATCATGTCATTTTTTTCTCTCTCCCATCTCCAGTCATTTCTACAGTTTGTCTCTTTCTGCAGCCATTTTATAGCCCAGTTTGAAGCAAAAATTAAGATTCTGAAATGCACAATTTTCAATGAGCATTAAAGATAAGACTAATTAGCAAACAAGCAACAAATGCACTGAGAATTCATACAGACTGACCACTTTAAGTTTCTTTAATCCATGTATTGCAAACATGCTGTGCTAGTTTTGGGGCCTGGACACACAGGGATTCATGTCAGAAAAAGCTCTGCATTTTTGCTGAGTTTAGTTTCTGTTATGACCCCAGAGCTGGTACTGGTAACAGAAAAGACCATTAAAATTCAGACAAAACATTGGAAGATTCATTGTGCACCATTTTTGGCTGACAAAACTGACCTTGTTTTTTCAAAATGAGAATAGAGCTCTGCAATGAAACTCAGAGCTGTGTTTCAAACATGCCAGCTTGAGGTGTGTTGTGGACAGTGGTGCTGATTGGACTTGTTTCAGGAGATCCAGTGCAAAACTTCAGCCTAGAGATTTGCTTACTGTCTTCCACTAGATTTATAAGTTCCAGGCTTTTGTAATTCTTTGTGTTTATCCCCATGCTAAAAGCTACAACTTAACTCTCTGCAAGCATATCCCTTCTAAGGTACATCAAAATATCCTCAAATATTTCAATCTTGATCTTCTCATCTTTGCTGCACACCTGTAGGAATAAAGAATGTTAAAGAGCACTGTCTGAAAGCAGAAGTCCTCTGTAAACCCAGCATTACTGCCTACCCTAGACCACTTAATGAAGAGATTATGATTTCTGCCAGTATGACCACTGTTAAGAGAACTCATTAGCACTACCCTGTGACAGGGGAATTTATATTTAGCAAGACTGTACATGTAATTGGGCTGCTTTTCTGTATGGCATAGATGTTCAAGGTGCAGAAGCAGAAAAAAAAGTCTTCCAGGGAAACTATCCTGGGTTATTGCAGCAAGACAGATATAATAATGATAAATTAAATACACGATTGGAAAATGTAGCAGATTTAATCTCAGGTTCTAAATGTTTGTGGTTTTTTTTCCTAGCTGATTTGGAGTACTTTTTTTTGGCAAATATTTCTGTGATCAAATTTCAACTTATCAGTTGTGAATAAACTGTAATTTTTTCACTTCCACCAGAACTGTGTTATTGGTCACTCAAAATCCACAGAGCTTCACAGATTTACATCTGTTGAGAACTGAACAGATTGTTTAGTTTGAGTTTCCTGACAGATGGCCTAAAATCCCTTTTTTCATAAATAAACTACTTCCATTTCTGGCTAGAACTAATTTATTTTGCTCATGAAGCAAATTTGATTTTCAGATTAGCCAATGCTTGCTCATAAGCTTAACTTCACAAACATTCATGCAAATAATTTTATGAAAGTTCTTCGAAAGTGAAGATGTTTATATCAAAGAATGGTCAAAGTGGAGATTTCCGTAGTAGCTTTTCAACCAACTATAAGTAACATTCCTCTTGTACACAAATTTTAACCCCCTCTGCACTCAGCTGGAGTCTTTCCCTGGACTTCAGGGGCAACTAAACTGGATTCTTATGAGTCTAATCACAACGAAGACTGTAAAATCTCAGAAAACCAAGCATGTTTTTCTTCAGGGCTTTTCTCTAAGTCTTTAGCTCCTCAGTCTCTAGATTTTCATATTCCATGTACATACCTTTGTTGCCAGTGGGTAATAGCTCACCTCTAGGGTGTCTGTTGCTCCTTTGCATTGGATAATTCTATATATACAGATATTAGAATTTGAATTTGTCCACTTGTAGCCATGCTGGCAGAGTTGGGTCTTTCACCCAAATAATGGAGGAGGAAAAGCGAGGAGCTCCCAGAAAGGCCTCTGCCACCACGGGCACCCATCTGCAGACTCCAGGTGCTTGATTTCCTTACTGCTTCCAGGCTTCCCATACCTCATCTTCTGCCTGCTAATTCACCCTACCCCTATGAAATGACTCCTGCTTTAAGCAATGGCACTTCATTAACATCACAGACAGAAGTTCTATATGAAGGAGGTACCTGAAACTTGTGTGTGGTCCCAACCACATGATGCCTGTCCCCAGGCACAGAGCTGTAGTCTTAGCACTCTGACAGAGGCAGGGGCCAGCACCTTATTGTAAATGCACGTCCCTTCCCTTGTGTGGACGACAGCAGGGAAGCTGGAATGAACCCAGATTATACTCCTCTTTTGGCCAGTTTTTGAGGATTGATTTGTCACCTGAAATTGTGATCAGTGCCAGCTGTCATCCTGTGCAATGCAGCAAGAATTTCCTCCCATCCGGCCGAATGATGTATGTCAATATGTTTTTAACAACCATCCGCTTCACATTAAATATTCAGACAGGTGTAAAACTGAAAGGAATTAATAAAGACAAGAAAGCACTGTACTTCTAGGCCCTAATATGTCTTAAATTGAAAAAAGTATGCAAGACAACACAGTTTTACTATCACAACTTAATTATTTACTCTTATTTACAGGGGCTGACTGTAATTAAATTATGTCTGTTTTGAAACACATCTTGTTTCTGTAGCAGGCCTTAATTAAATTTAATGCTACATTTTAATTTAAAACTGCTTTAATGTAATAGAAAACAATTTGGGATGACAAATAAAAGGCTAATGTGCAGATATGATTCATTTGCTCATAAATCAGTTAATCTTTTTAATGGAACTCCTTTAAATAATGCCTTTTTTCAATCAGCTGTATTCCTGCTCTTTATCCTCCTGTTGTTAAGGAACCAGCATTTTACCAATGACGCATCAATACTGGCAGGAAGCACATCCTAAGTGTATTTTGTGACTCATTTCAATTTGCTCTTTGGTGCATTCACAGTTTGCTCATTAAGATCAGCATTGGTGGCTAATGGATACTCACTAGGAAGCTGGGGGTTTTTCATGAATGTTTAATGGAGCAGCAGAACTGAAGGCAAGGAAGGATTTCACTGGTGACAAAGTGGGCTTGTGGCTGGACAGCAGGCCATCAGCCAGGGGATGAGCACCACTGCCTCACATGCCAGAGCTCCACCATGGCTGGTATCTGCCATAGCACCTATGCTCCCCACTGCCTGCCTGCACACAGCTCTTGAGTGTCTGCAGAAGAGAAATAACAATGATCTCTAGGCTGAAGGTAAATGATGTCTTTATACACTGATCCTTGTTATTGCTCCACAATTCAGCTTTCTGAATATCATAGTTGTTATAAACCCAAATATAGAACACACTTGGCTGAGTAATTTTGCTGTACTTTGCTTGGCTCATTTTTTTCCTTAGCTTTTGATCTTACTTTTTCTTTCTTGCTTTTTTTTTTTTTTTTTTTTGAAGACACTGAAAGAAATACTGTTTTTTATGTTACCCATTCAATACAGAAACCACTAATCATTTTTTGTGCAGGTCTTCTGGCCCTGTTGGAGACAAAAGGCAGAAAAATTTCATTCCCTTTCCACCATACACACACAAAAAAATAAATCTGAGAGTATAGCTCATCCTTTGTCAAAAATTCCCATTAGATGAACTGGTCATAGTGTTCAGTGATGAATGAGTTAGGTTTCTGGCAGATACTGGTTATTGAAAAGCCTCTTAAAGGCAAACATCTCTCTGTGTTTGTCTTCAGTTGAAGCCCCGAAAACCTTCCATAGTCTGTTTGTATGAACTTGACTGATGTTACATGTATGATAATTTCTGCTCCTCAGAACACTTCATTAGGGCATTCCAGTGACAAAAATACATGTCCATAGGCTAGGGCTCCTGAAGAGCACAAAAAACCCATAGTGAAGGACATAAGAAGGAGCCTGGAGTCGGAGGGGGCAAGTCAAAGGCAAGCTCAAGAATCCTCTGAAGTGTCCCTTTGTGGGAGGACAAAGAACTGTACACAACCAGGTCAGCAAATTTAAAAACATTCTCAAGAAAAGTAGAGGTTTACACTACTGTTAATGTTATTGATTTTGTCATACTAGGAGCAATAACAAAGTCAGTACGTACTTCAAGGCACACAGTGATCTTTATTGTACTCTCATATGGTTTTCCTAGCCTCAGGTTGTTTCCTCAGCTTTAAAAACAGTGATGTCACCACAGAGAGCAGAAAGGAGTGTATTATGCTACATGGGAGAAAAACACCACTGGAGTCCAAAGGCAGAGGATGAGCCCAGTGCACAAAAGGTTTGTATACCAGAACTGATGTTCTGAATATTCCACAGTTTGACACATTTAATATTCATTGCAAAACAATTACATAGTCATTTGAAAACAAAAAACAGATGCTGAAACAAACAGGAAGAAACAGTCAGGTGCCACTGCTAAAATCAAAATGTTCCATAACCTGTTTGATTCATTCCTTACACAAACACATAAAGACAAGAATACCTCTGAGCACATGTGTAAGGTGACTGACCTGGTACAGAAATGAAAACGAAGAATAGAGACACAAGAGCTCAAAGAATATTTAGATAAACTACTCTCATGACTTGATATAATTTACCCTGAAGTACTTAAAGAACAACATGAAGTAATAATGAAACTGTTTGATGCCACTGTGAACTTGTGAAGGGCAAATGGAATCCCAAACACTATTGGGGAATGAGTGCAATATGTGCACTTTTGGGGAAAAGGCAATTGCAGGGTAATATGTGCAGTGTGCCTAGCTTGGGCAAGGGGACATGTGCTAGAAATCCTTTGAAAGCCCCAAGAGAGTGACAAGATAATGAAATGGCCAACATGGATATCTGAAGAACAAGTTGGACCAACCTGATCTTTTCTTGACAGGATAATTAGCCAGGATGCCAGGCTAGGATAAGCTGTAACTCTAGTGCAGTAAAGTCTGAATATCATCCCATGTGAGATATAAATAACCTGGGGAAAAATAGGCTAGATAAAATTACTATAGAGTACAGCTTTTTGTAAGTCAAGCTCAAAGAACATGTGTTAGTAAAGTGTTATGAATTGTCTGTGCAGATGAAGTGGTGTCCTAGAGGAGTCCACTATAAATTCACTACTAAGAAATCTTTTCAGTTAGCTTCTGAAACAGAAGCTTTTGGTGCAACTAACAAATAAAATGTGTGCATCAAAGCAACTTGGGAGGCCCTGCATGTACTGTTGTCAACAAAGTGGAATCCAAAGTGCTCCTGACTCTCTGAATAAAGTATATGCCCTCTGCAAGGTGTACAGTGAAAGTGAATGAAAGAAGCCTAAGCACCAAAGTTGAATGCTTGTGTAAAAAATAGGTAATAATGCCTACAAGTGATGTTTATATTTGCACTGGATTTGCATGCAAGGTTTTGGTAGCCGAGGTGCTAAAAATCTCTTACTTTACTGTAGTTTTAAGAAAATACCAGTCAAATATCTGTTGGGAGACAGTTTGAGAGAATCTAGTTCTGTTTCAGACTGGCAAGGTAAGCTCTACCTCCATCACTGTTGTGATTTTGTTAGCCCTCAGGCTTCACTGATGTGGTAATCTTTGTTTCTCGTTCACTTTCTCCCCTTATGTTTTCCAGACTTGCTGCATTGAGGGACAATTTGCCATAGGATTGGCCAGTTACTAGAAATCAGGCGGAACATTCATATAATGTTCTTTTTGTCAGATCCACAGAGAAACTCAGTAAACAGACACAGCTTTAGCAGACCATCAGCTATCTTTTTTTCTTCCTTCTTGCTTCAGTATTACAGGTTATGTTACAACACATTTTCTACAGCTCTCATTTCCCCCTCATCCTGCTTTATAATGTTCAGCTCTGTACAGATGAGTCCTGGCAGCACATGCCCAAAGCAGAAGCAGGGGGTCAATCTGTGAAGCTTTGGAAATGTTCATTTGGGACCAATGTTGTCTCCTAAAAAAGAGGGGTTTGGGGAAGAGGAATGAAAATAAGATGTCCTCATCACTTCAAACCTGAGGGATAAGAGAGGGCAATTAAAGTCCCAGCTGCTATGGAGAAGAATACAGAGGGGTTGCTCTCACTTCCCCTGTCACCAACACTCTCACTCCCTCTGTATCTCTCTAATCAGCATCATCTCAAAAAAGCAAAGAGAAAGATAAATCATTGTTGAAACAAAACAGAGACTTTTCAGTAGAGGGTTTTTCAGTTTTGGATGCACTGTCTGCCACCTCACTTCTAGTATTTGTGGTACTTTAAACTTTCCAACAGCTCTATGGCTCAGTTTCTCAGTCACATGAAGCCATGACAAAGCTAGTAGGTGACAGGAAGTAAATTCTTCTGTTTGGATAGGAGAATCACAGCATCATAACAATGTTTTGAAGAGACATTATTTAGATTTGTCTGTGGACTAAAAAGACCCAGCTACATGAAGGTCCTGATTTTGGGGCTTCAGTTCCTTCCCATTACAATTTATTTATATAAAGAAATAAAATTTCAGTTTATGACATGAACTTTTAATAGGGGCATACATTAACATATTTAAAAAATGCAGACTGATTTTGATTGATTTTTACTTTAAATGAAAATATTTTTGCAATTAGAGAAGGAAATTTTTTTAGCTGTGAATTGCAATACAGATTGCATACAGCTTTCTAGGAACTTTTAGTAAATAGGGGAAATATAATAGATCTCAACAGGCTGGAGAACTGGGCACAAAGGAATCTCATGAAGTTCAAGAAAGGGATATATGAAGCCCTGCATCTGGGGAGGAGTCACCAGCACATGCAGGGGGACAACTAGCTGGAAAGCAGCTCTACTGATAACTTTGGAAATTCCATGTGATCATACAAACCGACTGTATTTTACAGTGAAGGTGGTCAAACACTGGAACGGGTTGCCCAGAGAGGGAGTGGAGTCTCTATCTCTGAAGACAGTCAAAACCCAACAAGACATAAACCTGACCAACCTAGTTTATCTGACCCTGATTTAGCAGGCTAGTAGATTACATGATCTCAAGAAGACTTTTCCAATCTCAGTATTTCTGTGATTTTGTGAACAACAGAGGTGATGGAAAACAGAACCAGTCATTCTTTAATGATAAGTGAGTACCTCATACCACCTCATATGCTCTCAACGGAAAAAGCATATTCCTGACTTTAAAAATGGATTTCTGCATCACCTTTTGGAATTTTATATCCCCATTATAGGGATTGTATACAAGAAAGTACCACCTCCCTTTCAGTGTTTTCTTCCCTCCAATTATTTTTGTTTTGATTATAAGAATTAAAAAAGGATGAATAAGCAGCCCTTATTACATACTACAAAAAATAAACATGAAAGTACATGGTATGACATATCTACTAAGAAGTGCCCATTTTGCAAAAATTACATGAGTTAAATATTTTACAGTTTATTTTAGTGGGATATAATTTTATGGGGAAAAATTTTGTAAGTCATATGTCCAGGTTTGAAGACAAAATCTAAGAAGCCATAAAAATTCTGGATTTTTAGCACACTCCTGTGTGGCTAGTAAAAAACATTGCAGAGGTACAATAAAAAGCTGCTAACATCCACGAGTTAGCGTTTCAGAAAGTTTTTTATTTAACAACAGGGTGAAGAAAGATTAGCCCCTCACAGCATCAGACGAGATAACATTATGCAGGTTCAAATGCTCCTAAGGACATCCCACAGACCAGCTCCAACCTTGTTCTGAAGAAAAGAAAAAAATCCCTGGTATAACGAAGTGATGCCTTTGTGCCCCAGTGAAACTGTCAGACCACAGTTTTCTTTCAGGTGACAGCAATTTGCAAGTTCATCTCTCCCAGGCTTCATTTCCGGAAAGGGGCTCCAAACAGATTTCTTCTTCAACCAAATACCAGTGGTCTGAAAAGCAAGACTGCTCTCTTACTGTAGAGCAGAGTCAACAACAACAGCAGCATTCTCTCGCTACTGAAAAATGGAAAAAGATTTGCTTAGAAAGGAAACTGATTATTCATTTGACAGTTCAGTCTGCTTCTTCCCCAGACAGTAGGAATTACTACTCACTCACCTCAACAGCTACAATAGATCCATAACTAATCATTGCAGGCAACGTGGTGCTGTTCCTTGTGACAATAAACCAATCTTCAACATAGTCGATATGCCATATTTCCAAGCCATTATCATCTTTATTTTGTTTTAGCAGATCATGCTTGGCACATAGGAGTGAGACTAGATTAATTCTGGACCAATTTCATGCCATAAAATTTTTGCTGTGTTGGGCTCTATTCACAATGGGAGTCCAATTATCTCATTCTGACAACTTACACACCTGAGGAATCAGGTACCAAATCAGTGGAAAACATTGATGTTTGATAGTAGGATGGCAGTAGTAATTGTTAAAATCCTGAACTTATAGGTTTTCTCTTCAGGATGTTCATAGTAAATCCCTTTTTAAGTGGTTATTTTGAATTATAAAATTTTAAAAGGACATGAAGGAAATTAACATTTACTCACTCTTTTTTTTTTTTTCCCACTGGTAATGATAAAAAAAGATAAGTGTTAATTGGTAATTTGTCTTAAAATGTACACAGCTTCCTCTGAATCTGCAGCAGTGAAATGTCATTTCTGGAAGTACTATGCGTATTTCTTTCAGAGTGAAATTGTTCATGCAGGTGCAGAAGAAAAAAAAGAAGAAACCAGTAGTATTTTTTTTTTTTTCCTCTGGACTGACACATCTCTTTCATCATTCATTTCATTATTAATATATCACACAGTATCATGTTCTTGTGGCTTTGATTTGAATCAGGTTTAGCACGGACAGGTGGTGTTTAAACATTCTCCACCCCCACACAACTCTCTCAAAAAGCACTGATCCTTATCTGGAGCATCCCTCTGTTTTTTGCATCTCGGGGCAAACTCTGAGTAGAAATTATCAGTGACACTTTATTGTATTACAAAGTTTGATGACTTTTTTTTTTAAGTAGGAATTAACAGAGACTATGAAGAATTGTCCATTTTTGGGAGTGTCAGTCAAGGAGTCTCATTAAGCTTTTTCCTTTGCCACATGCTTTTGCCAGGACCTTGTAATGCCACACTGGCAAAACTATCAGTATCAATTTGATACTCAGCACCCACACACATAATCCTTTTTCCATCCTTTCTGCACTGATGGATGAATAGACATTTCTAGAAAGCAGATAATCTCATCCTACAGATGTCTAAATCAGACTGACAAACTCCACCCTCAAAATGTCAGCTGAGCTCTACCATCTATCAAGAGATCCCCTAGAAAGTGCTTCAGACACTGATTAGGAGCTCTTCAAATTTTTCAAATTTGAATTTAAAGTTCTAAAACCAGAACTAGCCTTTTGGAATGCACAGAATTAGAGCTATGATTTTAATACTTTGTATCTTGCAAAGTCATTGAAAGATTGCCTACAGTCAAAATTCAGTTTGACACCAAAAATCTGAAGAGATTTCTTGAATCTAGTATTTAGAATGTACATTGTGGACTGTATTAATCAGCTGTCTGTGAGTCTGATAAGGTCAGCTGAGTTGTCCCATTGTGCTAAGCAGAAGCAACCTCTGATATTCAGTGACTGAAATCTCGCTGCTATGTCTGCAGCATGGCCTCCTTTTCCAGCACCTGCAGTGCCCTATAGCCCTGACTGAGACAGGGACAGCCCTTTAAAAGCATGGGAATCCACTGCCAGTCTTCTATGTAACTGCGTCAAACTATAGACATTTACTGTTTACCCTTTATATTTATGATGTTGACTGAAGAGGTGGACAAGCTTACGGAAATGATAAATAAAAAGAGAGGTAGACATGTCTTCCTTGTGGAATTTTTTCCAGTTTAGTCAAATAGGGCTCCCTGCCTCTTCTTGGCATCTGTCAGAAATTTACAGGCCAGAGTAAATTGCAACTCTGGTTTAGCACTTCATCATGATGCATCATTTAAAAGGTATGCCAGCTTTGCAGTTTTCCAGTAATACCAGGAAAATGGGGAAAGGTTATACTTAGGCTTAGCAAAGAGGATTTTGGTTCAGGATTTTTTTCAAACCAAAACAGAAAAAAACCAGAAAGAATTTCGAACAGCACTCCAATGTAGGAAGCTGCTTAGCTTCTACAAATGACTTACAGGTGGCACATCCCACAGTACTGGGGGAGCAGAGTGGAGGAAGTAAAGTAAAAGAAATTATTTGCCATTGTGTGAAACCCAAATCACTGAAGAAAGACATAAAACATAAGAAAAATACTAGTGCTCATACATAGAGACAGAAGGGATCTCAGCAGAGCTTCTTACAGCAATGGTGCTCATTCTCACTCTGGAGTTCATCAACATCCATGTGAGAGGCAGATGATAGTAACAGCTGAGTTATCAAAGCACTCCCTTAATGAAGAAACAGAGAAGCAAAGCAGAGATCCTTCCCTTCACCCACAAGAGGACTTAAAGTGCTATTTGGAAGGTAGAGGAGTCATCTGTTTAGCCAGCAACACATTCCTATCACACAACAAACATGCACCCCATCAACAGGTGTGCCCTCAGAGTGTGACCCAGCATGAAGGTCATCTCACAGTGAGAAACTCCAGCCCACAGGCAGTGGGTTAGGAACACTTCAAGGGGAGATTTGGAAGGTACACCTGAGACTTGCACAAAATGTGCCAGTATAGGCACATGGGCTGAGGTTTGCACTGTTTTCAGTGTTCATCACTTCTCAATGGACAGTCTCACTAACAGGTTCAAAGCATATAAAGAACTCAGAGAACCGTTGTTTCAATAAAATTTTAATCCCACAGTTGAACAAATGTTACATCACCTATATAGAGACAGATTTAATAATAACAGAGAAAAATAGATTTAATAGATATGCACACTCCAATTAAATGTTTAATCTATTTCATTAGACTAATAAATAGTTCAAGAGAGAGCTTATCATTTTAATTAATTAATGAATAAAGTACACTTTCATTAAGAGACAGATATCCCACTTCATCAGACCAAGCAAATGGGACAAAGCATTCAACCTTTCTTTCAAATAATGACATTTTTATGTAAAAGGACATGGATAATACATCAAGATCCTTTGACTCACAGTTCACTGCTGAATTTAGTTTGAATTTCTCATCTCCTTCCCTAAGTTTCCACTCAACTCATTCCCTCTCTGTTTACCCAGGTTTGCTGCTTTCCATGATGGTGATGTCTCTACTAAACCAGTGATAGGATTGATGCCCTACTTTCTACAGCCATGTTGTTCTCCATTAATACCCACTAACTGAATGGGTAATGTGCCCTTGCTTAGATGTTTTGCCAAGTCAAGGATCGTTCATCACTCATCTCCCTTCTGGTTCCACCATGAAGTCTATGAGAAATTACTTACATGAACATCATTTAAGGTCAGAACTAATTGCTAGAACTTTTTTTATGTTTTAAAAAACCCAGCCCATAGAAAGAATGACCTAGAGAGATTAATATATTTTTTTTTTAAACTATAAAATTTGTGGCTGCTCTTTGAGCAAGAAAGTACACTTCTCAGGTAGGTGAAGATTTCATACGAGTTTGAAAACCTCTCTAGACCTTCTTCACAACCATTTGGACACTACATATCCTTCTGCAATACCACTTTCATTTGTTTTCTCTTTGACCCAAGGAAAATTGTTACCATTAATTCATTTGACAGTTGACAAACTAAGTCTGAATTGTTTTGGTTAACTGAAACATGAATAATACATCAAAAAAGTCTACATAGCCGTTTCTGTGATACAATTATCATTCAGTTCCATAGGTGTCTTCCAGTGTCTTGATTTCAGTAAATATTTGATTCTGGCTGCGTAGTGGGACTGCACCAATTAGAACTGTACATATTTTGATTGTGAAGGAACAAAGCACATGGTGTATGCATAACATTTCTTATGTGATAAAACTGTTATGTAAAGCATAAGACCTATAGTGCCCTAACATCTTGTAATTATATTACTGCATAAATTGGGATCCTACAATTCAATAAGTTTGAATGTGAACTCTTAAAACTGAATGTCATAAGTAATGATACGTGTCTTGTTTTCAAAAACATTGACTCTCTATAGTGACTATTGAATAGCAGTATTTTGAGGGCAGAACACTTCTCAGATTAAACTGAGGTAACATCCAGTGACATCTAGCTTCCCCTGTACTTGGCAATAAGAGGTGCCTGTTCAATTTCTTATTTAGCAACTTGCAATTTTTTTTTTAATTATTGAGTAGGTCAAACACTCACTTTAAACAAATTATGACAGTTATCTCACAAAACTGAAGTCTGAATGAGACTCACCATTCTCTAGTCCAAGAAATAACACACTTGTCTTTCCCCAGTGACCCACTGTGCCAAATTAACCATGGTCTTTTTAGTTTCCAGACTCCACTTTACAAGTCATTCATCATATTTGGGTTGTTCGTTTTTATCCCTGAGAATTGTGTATTCACTTTCTAGTCTTAATTCATACTCTCCCCTTCTCTTTTTTTTTTTTTCTGATAATGTGTTGCACCTTATTAAACATAAGGTATTAAGAGAATGAAGACAAAATTAACATCATCTTTGTGGCTGGTGAAAAGAGAAATGTGATTTTGTATGTGACTTCCTGTGTACACAAAATTTCTAGAGAATTCAGATGGGACAGATAAAGGAAAATTATATTTATTTGCAGTGACACAGGAAAGATTCCGGGACATGTTTATATAATTTCTGGGTTATCTTTAGCCCATAAGCAGTGGGAAATTAGATTCACAAAGTTGTCATAGCCGATGAAAGAGTAGCAGAGTGTTGTTTGTTTTCTAAGAAAGAAAATATTACTATTATTGACAATAGTATTTACACGGTGTCACCGTTTGTGTAACTTGTCTCCTGCTTTAGATATCAGAACTTAGTTTAGGTATGGCTAGGCTTCTTCCCTAATTTCTAGAGGCACTCCAAACAGAAATTCATGCCATCCAAATATACAGGGTAACAAGTATCAATTGGCTGTGCTAATTTCTTATGCAGTAACTATTAAGGGAACTTGGACACTGATTTTGGTCTAGGATCCAGGTTCATCTCACCTTACATCAGCTATGTTACGTTTGTGCATCTGTTCTACTCTAATCATCTACCTCCCCTTATAGTCACAGCAAAAAGATAAAATGCATTGAGCAGATTATTCATCTCATCTTGAATTAAGCAGCTGAAACAGATGGGACAAATCCACCTCTGGATTTGCCTCTTTCTCTCAACTGGGAGCAGAGGAAACCCAGAAGACCCCTCTCAGCCCAGATATCTAACTTTTAAATGGCAGAAGTTACATAAACGTAAACCCTGCTCTCAGGAACAAACAGTACATTTATATAACAAGGTAATGACCCTAGACAATGAAAACAGAAGAACCTGAACATCAGGTACAGAATATAAAAGGGGGTGGGATAAGGATGACAGAAACCAGGAAACAACAGTTGCTGTTGCAGCACAGCATCAAAGGGCATACAGGGATGCAAGAAAGATACAAATGCAGGTCTTAAAACAGCAATATATATTGCTAATTTGATAAGGCTGGATGAAAGACAGCATGAAGACAACAGGAATGGCTTTGTTCAAAATCTCACAGCAATCTCAAAGAAATCAGGCAAGGCCTTACTATTAGACAGCCCTGTGTGTGTAACCATCCAGTTACTTACCTAGAAAAATTCAATGGTACTAGAGATTTGTCTAAGGAGGCCTTTGAAAACCATGACATTCTTGGAAACATTATCTTTACAGATATGAGAAAGAGCAAATGTTCATCATGACAGAGGTCCAGTTAATGTGACAGCCAGTAGGTTTCTAAGCCAAATCCCAGAAAGCAATATTCAGAATACTCACTGTGGCACCTTAGCAAACTGTGTCTATTTTGGCATCTCCTTTCTAGAGTGGAAGCATGTAATTCAGCACACTTCTACCCAGATCTTCCAAAAACCTGCTGCCTCTCCAAATTAATGAAAGATACAACCGTGAAGTCAGACAGTTTTCTGTCAATGCCAAAAACAAGCTGTGGTCTTACCCGGATTTTGCATCTTCACTGATTCCAGTTCCAAGTCTACCTGATTTGTCATGAACATGAGGATCCCTCCATATCACTGTACTGTGTAGTCCAGTACTCTGCACAATAGTATAGTTTAAGTTCCTTTATATACTGAGACTTTCAAGGCTTTAGCGGAACGTCACTGCTAAAAATGTCCTGTATATATAATCAGTGGGAGACAGCACTGTCCATGCAGCACTGTGGAGTTGCAAGATGAGCAACTAAGGAAAAACCTGACCTGTAGCAAAGAATGGGTTACTTGCTTGTTAGCCCACCTCAATGATAACATGCTACTTCCAGGGGTTAGAAGATCAGAGCAAGAAGAACACACGAAATGAGAGTCAGCTCTTTGTCCTGGGCATGACTGCCCCTGAGGAGGTGGGAGAGAGCAGTTCAGAATAGTACCTAGGAGCCTGAAAGGATCGACTTTGAAAAATCAGAGGAGAGAACAATGGAGAAAGAAGAAAATCCTGATTCCTTGACATCAAGGAACAGCATGAGGATCTGTGCCCTGCTCTGGTGACACGTAAGAGCTGACACGACCTTGCTTCTCTCTAGCCTAGCTAGTTTATAGCAAAAGCTGATTTAGTGTACTGTGTAGTCATTGATAGTAAAGTCAGCTGCTGCCCCTCATAAGTAGTGACACAGAGGGCCATTCTGTTTGCCTTTCAGCTGCCATAAGTCAGAAGAGGTTTCTGCTCACACTGTAAGGAATCCCTTGCCAATCTCCTCTAAGAACCAGGTAGTGAAGGGACCAAAAGGATTGTGTCAGCCAAGGCTGGTGCACAGTGCCTCAATGCACAAGCAGGCCAGGGAGGACATCTCCTTTGCACAGAGGAACATATGACAGAGAAGACCACCACAGTCAGCCCCTGGGTCTTAATGTCAATGTGCAGGGCAAGAGGATTACAAATTAAAGGGAACTTTGTTTAATATACTTTTAAAAACAAAAGAAACTAAAGGATAGAGACCTGAGACAACTTTGAGGCATATTTAATTATCTGAAACTGGGGCCTACCACCTACTTTCCCTTTGCCCACAAATAAAAAATTAAACCTTGTGAGTTTTGCAATGAGGATAGTGATGATGATGATGATGATGATAGAAATCATATTTTCATAGGGCAATCAATATTTTGGATATAGATCTTTTGTTCCTAATATCTACACTCAAACCTTAGGCCATCAGTGATTGGAACTCACTACTGCCTGGCACCTCTTTGGCAGTTCATATGGAAAGAAAAGGTGATCTTAAGCAGGCTTCCCAGGGATAACTGTCCCTAACAGAGGAACCCTAACCACAGTAAAAATTAACTGAGGTCATTTTGGGTGGTTACTGGCTGCACACAGCAGGCTGAATGGGCGAGGAAATGGAAGTCTACTTGTCTTTGTCAGGATGGCCCCTCCATTCCTCCTTGTGCACTTGGACAAGGTAGATTACACTGCTAGTTCACACTGCTAGGGACTTTGTCATCATTACCATCGAATTTCAGAGGTACACTGGTGGGTTAATAAAAAGGGTTGTTGCTGATACCACTGTTTTCTAAGAGGGCTGAAGTCTTCTTTTAACTAACTGTGACCTGTGACAGGAAATAAATGAAATTTAAAAACAAACAAACAAAGCAAAACAAACAAAATACTAAAGAACAGTAGGAGTCATTCTTTATTATATATGCATCTATATGTTTAACACTGTTGTATTCAGTCAGACAATTGCCTAGAGGTGCCAGTATAAGTCTGGTTGTTTTATCACTATGAATGTCTGAGAGACTATTCTACTTTTAGTCTGCCGAGTGTGCCACATCTTCTTCACCAGAAATTTCTTTGGTGTTATTCCTGGGTTTGTAGCTTTGAAATGAAGGCAAGTTTCCATTCCTTTAATGGGAAATCTCCAGCAGGAGGAAGAAAACACAGTGGAATTGTTCCTGTCTCCCCAGCTGAATTAGTCATTCCAAGATAATCTGGTAAAAATTCATCCTTACCCAAAGATGTTGGATAAGACATATTAAAAAGTTATGGTGCAGTCAAAATATTTCTTCACAAGGACACTAAATATAAGGTCTATGAAATAAAAAATCTGAAACTTTCTGAATCTGGACCTCATGCTGTGCTCATGTTGTGCTAATAGTTGACTAATTTATTTCTAGCATAGAAAAATGGATTAAGACACAGATTAGAAGCTATAATACTCAAAATAAAAAAATATTTTGTGTCATTTCCCAGCCTCTTTGTAAAAGGAGGCAACTTTGTCTCCAAATTCTGGTTTACATTTTGGTCAGTGATTGTGATAATTGTTCTGACAGTTTCAAAGAGAAACTGGGATCTACACTTAAATAATAAGAGCAAATCCCAGAATGGGGTATGACAGGTTTGTCTACCAATTTAGACATCCCCTAAGCTTCCGTTACAGCTGATTCCATGTCTCTGCTTTAAGATTACTTGTATCATGCTCTATGTTATTGATTTGATCCACTTATAATGAAGGGATGCAGAGGCTTCAGCATACTGGATGAAGAGTTTGGCAACTGAAAAAAACAAGCGCTCTTAATTTACAGGAAAAATAATTTGAGTCAATAAAAAGGTGAATGGAAAATTGTATGTGACCATTCATCACTCATATCTCTGTCCTTTTTTTTTATCTCACAGGCTATTCACAAATTCTTTTAATTCACATTTAGTGTTTACCCTTTGAACTTTGATTCCTGCATTCCTTAATACCAAACATGACAAATTTAAGCAGGATTAGAGAGAATAATGATGTTCTTTCTTTATTGTATCTCACAGCTCTGATTCTTTCCAAACCAGACTAAATAAAAGTCAGCTACTCTGGAGGATGTGTCCAAACTGACTAACTCACAAAATAGAGAGATGCTGGTTTTCCTCTTGCTGTTATCATGTTTCCTCTAAATGTAATTAAAAAGGGATATAAGCATGTAATCCAATATGACTTAGTAGACCACTTTCCCAAACAGAGCAGCTGATAGTTTGAGGGAAGAGCATTCAGATTAATTAATAAAGCAAATGCTTTTAGCTTTACATAATGTTTTCATTTCATTATAAATGGCCTGTCTGTTGAGTAGTCAAGAAATACCGTATTTTCCCTCCACCATAAAAGACTTGGCACTAATTGCTCAAAAGCGCATTGGTGATAATAAAATACATCACGACTGAATGAGGAATATACATTATTTAACATGCAAAAAACATAAGATGGCATTAGTTTCTAATACAAAAAAAATAATTATTCTAACTGTGATGAAAGCAATAATTTCCCTTTTGCAAACAGAACATGAAATTTATAGGCTAGTATCTGGTAAAGCACAATAGTAATGTGTCTATTTAACAGCTGATTTCATTTAATCTAATGTGGATAAGTGGAAGTAATATATAGGAAAAAAATCCAGATCTTTTTTCCCCAAAGATTCTATGCTACAAGCTTGTTTAAATAGATCAATTTCATCCTAGTATTGGGAAGTTCAAGCACCATGGGAAGAAATGGGACAAAATCAGCCACAGAATAACCAGTCCTTTAAAAAAACCTTCATAGATAAGTTATTTATATGATAGTTTCTGGGCAGAATAACATAGTTCCCACATGAATATTATTTATTTCCTGCTTTGCAAGTAAGTCAGAAACACTCAGAGCCATAGGCCACACACAGGCTGTGATTAGACAATCTGATGAAAGAGAGATCCATTTGTTAAATTCAGATGTTTGCTGGTATTAATAGCTATAGTGATCATCATCTGCTGACAAAGAACAGTGATTTCCAGGTATCATGATAAAAGAGGCATTTAAGGAAATACTGAAATGAGAAAAAGTTAATAAATACACACAGTTTCATTGAGAGCTCTTCCCAAAAATAAGAAACAGACCAGTGGTTTGGTGGTTTCAGTGATCAGGCCTGGTCTGGTCTCTGGTCTCTGGTGCCCATCAAAGCTTCTCTATCACTCCCTCCTCACCTGCACAGGGGAGAGACAAATACAATGAACAGTCTATGGGTCAAGATAAGAGCAGAGAGAGATCATTCACCAGTTACAGTCATGAGAAAAGCAGACTTGGGTAACTCATTCAATTTTTTACTTTGAGAGGATTAGTAACAAGAAAAATTAAAATTAAATCTTAAAACACCTTACCCTGGCCCCTCCCTTCTCAACAGGTTCTACTTCATTCCTGATTTTCAATACCTACTCGTCTCCCGCTACTAAGGACAGGAAAGGGGATCTGAGGTCAGTTCATCACACATTGCCTCTGTCACTCCTTCCTGCTCATAGAGAGGACTCCTCTCACTCTTCCCCTGCTCTGATGTGGGGTCCCTCTCACAGAAGTCAGTCCTCCAACTTCTCCAACATGGGCTGTAGTTCTTCATGAACAGCTCCGGTGTGGGTCCCTTCCATGGGGTCCAGTCCTTCAAGAACAGGCTGCTTCAATGTGTGTCCCACATGGAGTCAAAAGTCCTGCTGCAAAGCTGTTCCCACATAAGGTCCTCTCTCCACGGGTCCACAGGTCTTGTCAGGTGCAACCTCAGGGAAGTCATCCCACAGGGTCATCCACCTGCTCCAGCATGGAGTCCTCCATGGGCTGCACGTGGATCTCTGTTCCACCATCGACCTCCATGGGCTGCAGGAGGATACCCTGCCTTACCACTGGCTTCACCACAGGCTGCAGTGGAATCCCTGCTTCACTGACTGAAGCACCTGCTCCCTCTCCTTCTTCACTGACCTTGGAGTCTGCAGAGCTGTTTCTCTCATGTATTCTCACACCTCTCTTCTGATTGCTGCTGTGCAGCTGTGTTTTTCTCCTGCTTAAGGGCATTATCCCAGAGGCACTGTCACTGTTGCTGACTGGCTCAGCCTTGGCTAGCAGCAGTTCTTCTCAGACGTGAAGGAAGCTTTTGGCAGCTTCTAACCTGTAACCCCTCTGCTACTAAACCTTGCCATGCAAACCCAGTCCACAGACTAGCAGAACACAGCTGACTGTCTGACAGTTGGTTGCACGGAGTTTAAAAGGATAAATTATATGCCATTAGAGAGAAAACAGAAGAAACATAGCTTAAAATAAGCTGAAAATAAGCAATAGGTACATTGGTTAGATGTTTTCACTTCTTCCTGTACTACTGTCAATAAAAGCAGAACAAACTACAACTAAACTATTGATATCCTGCTGTTAAAGGTATGTCCTAAACCTGTGAAATGCTTCCTTTCTAATTGCCTGTTGGCAGAAAAAATAGATGAAAGGCTGAAAAGAGGATGCACCACAGAAATTCTGGTGCTTCTACTAAGTCACAAATTTGTTAGATTTGTTGTGATTATTTTCTTGCTATGAAGAATTGCTATCGCTCCTACCAATTAGTGAAAGACAATCTTAAATCTGCAACTTAGTCACATCCTCACAGAGCTAAAACCTTATAACATAAGAATAAGTGACCTGACAGTCTGGGGGCATCCCAAGGACTTTCTCATCTCATGGGGGTTTTTGTGTTTTATGGGAATGACTCCGAATTAATTTCATCTGGTCTTCTTATTTATTGATTATTCCACCTAGTGCAATATTGCTCTGCTTCCTTTAATCTGTTATTCTTAAGCATATTCTGTCTAAAAAGGTTCTGAGAGATGTTTTGAACATTGGGCTAATATCCCATCTTATTGTCCTTCATGAAAAGCCTGTAAGAACAGTGCATCCTTGTCCATAATAACCTGGCAGCTGTGGCTACAGTCTCCCATGTTACCACAGTTACAGTCCGTATTCCTGTACAAAGCTGTTGTTTACAATGAATATTTCCAATAGGAAAGAACTTATAGTCCTCTCTGCCTTCATGTTATTTTGATGGAGCTGGCTGAGCAAACTTGAGGGTGTTGTAATGTCCAGTGTAAATAGTTGCCCAGCTGCTGTGCAGATTCAAAACATTAAAAACAATAGAAAAAAAGCTGGGCTGGAAGAAACCATATCAAATAAAATAAATTGGATTTTTCCATCTAAAAATCTGAACTATCCATTATTTTTCAGGTTGGAAAATGTGACCAGTTCCATTTCTTAGTCAGCCTTTGATTTCAGTGTCATTGTCTAAAAGATCAAGCAAGTAGCTCCAGTGACTAATATCAGTACATACTGCTGCCACTGAAGGGACATTTAGTGCCACACCACAAGTAAAAGACATAATTTAAGCACTTACATACATTTTAAAAAATATGCATTCCGGCCTTTTGTATCGTACCCCCCAACACTACTACTGATGCAACTCTGTTAAGATCTTTCTTTCGTAATTAGATACGTTTTTCCCTGAGTGAATCTGTAGTTAACATGTTTGTTTTGGGAAATGTACCATGTCAGTGTAGGGCAAAGTATAGCAGCTGCAGGTATTAGCACAGCATGGCAACAAAACTTCTGCTAGAGCACTGCACAAAGGGAAGAGCAGCCCGTATAAATGAGACATCACACAAGCACACCATCTGTACCCTGAGGCACTGTTCTCCAAAATTAGGAAGGAGGGGAGTTGTTAGGTTTGCTTTGGATTGGCTTTCAAGAAACTAAGCACAATGGGCAAACTCGAGTCCTGTTACAAGCTGATACATTCTGCAGCTGACTTTCCTTATGCCTCATTTAGAATTCTGCCCACAAAACAGGAAAGTATAGCTCTGGAATTTGTCCCAGGCAGTCAGACCACTGCATGGTATGGAAAGAGCACTACTTTTGCTCATAGTATGTTTTTCAGTAATACAAGCAGCAATGGGATAAATCTGAGTCCGTTATTATGTCCCTATTTAAAGAGAAAGCTGAGATAACATGGATTATAGGCAAAGACAAATGGAAGGAGTGAGACAATTCCATAGAAAAGGACACAGAAAAGGAGTATCTCATGAAAGATGGAGGTATGTTGGATGGTATCCCTACTTTTACTTAACAGTGATTTCCTGAAAAAGTATCTCTTGCTGATAGAGGGGGAAATATCTGTGGAAATTTGAATTAAATACTTAAATGTCAACTGAATCTGTTCTGAATTAAAAGTGAAATTTCTCCAGTAGTGAAAATAAAGTAATTCAGACTTTGTGGGGTTTATCATGATTCAATAACCAAAGTTAAAAATGTGATGAAAGATAGACAATGATAGTTCCCACAAAAAAACTTTTCTAACAATTTCTGAAACAAAAGGTTGCGTTCTTAGGGTCCACTAAAGCCTAGTTTAGTGAAAGACAAAAATCAACCTTTATGTTCATTTTCTTTAAGTATTCATTTCCCCAGGGATGTTTGCAGCCCCAGGAAAAGTGAAAACCCACTCAGACTACCCTCCTGATGTTGTTTCCTGGTGACCAGACAGGCAGAGGTCCAGCTTTACCTCTGCACTGCTGAAGAGCTACAACTGCTCTGATAACACCAGCTGGACACAGGTATACCAGAAATCTCTCA
Organism: Pyrocephalus nanus; assembly: GCA_038380795.1. Lineage (NCBI taxonomy): Eukaryota > Metazoa > Chordata > Aves > Passeriformes > Tyrannidae > Pyrocephalus > Pyrocephalus nanus. Next base: position 33,496,806 of record CM076260.1, on the reverse strand, counting down.
TTGCCAGTGGCAAAGTCCTGCAGAGAATTAGCATAGCTGGAAAAAGGGGAGTTTGGGAGTCCCAAAGTGCTCTCATGGTTTCTACCCTCACCCCCTTCCTCTAGCAGAGGCACAGACTGACTGATAGATTTGAGCTTGAGCTGCTCCTCCCATTTCCCTTCCTAGAGCCTCTTTCTTTTCCTAAACCTCTTCTTAAAACCCGAATGTCACCATTTCCCACCAGAAGAAATAGCAAAGTCTAATTAATGCCTTATTGAGAAAGGCAGTGATGTTTTTTAATTGGAGAAACTCTCTGGCTCTATCACTATATGACTAGTAGTTTTACCATCTAGTTTTATTCTTCTAAAAGATGCATCCAGTTTGTCATTTCTTTTCAGTTTTCCACGTGAAGCAAAGGTTGCTGGGAGAGGCAGTACCTTCTGACAAAAAAAAAATCAATTGGTCTGCTAGGAGATATTCTCCCTTGCCTAACTCATGCCTGTGAACTTCCTCCTTTGCAAATCCCAGCAGTATTACAACCTTTTGTTTTGGACAATTCTGTGATGCTTGATTTTTTGAAACCAACTATTTCTAGTGGAGGGAGATGGGGGAAGGCACTGAGGAAAATCCTTACCTCTTTTACTGTACTTGTTTTGCTTTGGAGCGTGACTGAGGTATAATTAACAGTCATGATTAAAAGGAAAAAAGCCAGAGTGTTTCCTCATTTTTGCAAAGAATTCTTCTAGGAATCTTCCATACAGAAGTCACTTATAAGTTTGAGTGTACAAGAAGAAGAGGGATAGAAAGATCTGTAGCAAAAGGAGTGATCTGGTCTCGCAGTAGCACCACATCTCTTAATCACAGAATCATAGAATAGTTAGGGTTAGATGAGACTTTAAAGATCATCTAGTTCAAACCTCTTTGCCATGGGCAGGGAAACTTCCACTAGACCAGGTTGCTCAAAAGCCCCATCCAGCCTGGTCTTGAACACCTCCAGGTATGGGAAGTCCACAACTCCTCTGGGCAACCCATTCCAGTGTCTCTACACCCTCAAAGTAAAGAATTTCTTCCTAATACCTTACCTAAATAGACCCTCCCTCAGCTTAACATCATTCCCCCCATCTCATCACTACATGCCCTCGTAAAAAGTCCCTCTCCAGGCTTTTTGTAGGCCCCCTTTAGGCATTGAAAGGCTGCTATAAGGTCTGCCCAGGGACTTCTCTTCACCAGGCTGAACAACCCCAGCTCTCTCAGCCTGTCTTCATAGGAGCGGAGTTCCAGCCCTTTGATCAACTTAGTGGCTCTTCTCTGGGCTTGTTCCAGCAGGTCTCTCTTGTGTTGGGGATCCCAGAGCTTTACTCAGTGCTTCAAGTGGAGTCAACAAGAGCAGAGTAGAAGGAGAGAATCACCTCCCTCAACCCCCTGTATATCCTTCAAGTCTTTACTTACCTTTGTCATTTGGTGCCTCTCAGTATGATGGAAGTGTTACATTTCCATAGAACAGATTTCATTAACCCTGCCGTCACTTTGTACATGTGTGTGCAAATTTGCTCTGCTCCTTTACCTTTGCAATTCAGAGCCAAATGGGCCCATGTGTTAAATAGCTATTGACTGACTGCTGTAGCAGTCTGCTGGGCCTTTAGTTGTATGTTTATCAAGGACTTTAGTGCCTTAATTGAAATTAGAAGTAATTACTTAGTCACAGATTGAATTAATTTACAAGACAAATTGGTGCTGAAAATCCCATGATTCAGACAGTATTTTTTAATTATCGAGATTTATTTTTAAAAGATAATGGCTTGATTATTAGATAAATTGAATTATATTTATTAAGTCCTGACTTCTTTTGGTTAAAATATAATTTTTTTTTCTTTTGTCTTTGGACAAGAAAAAATCCTTTTCTTTATTCACTTGGTGATGGTAGGCATTGGTGAGTTCAGGGAAAGCAGTTGTGGGTTTCTGCTTAATTTTCCAGATCCTCTGTGCTCAGGTAAGGTTAATGTAGACAACATTACATCACCCATGAGATGAGAATTCATGCTTATTCTTTAAAATTTTTTCCCTGTATAAGAGACTGCTTTGGGTTTTTGAAGCAGCCTCCTCAACAGCCAGCATGACACATCTTCTTCTGTCCCCTAACCTTCACAAAAGAAGAATAAAGGAGGGTTTGAGGAAATAAAGGAAAGAGTTTATGGACATGGTTGGCTTCATTTGCACTTTATGAAGGAAAGAGGTTTTTTTCAGGTCATTTCCACTTCCTAAATTGTGTTACCCTACTTGTTTCTACTCTTGTGGAGTTCTTTTCAAAATACTTGAGGTATACAAAGAGAAAACCTGATACCCTTGAAGAGGGGTTTTACGGGTTTTCTATCAATTTAGATGAGTTTTGTTGATTGGGCTTTGGAAAAACTCAAGTTGTTTCCTATCTGGAGAAGTTTTGCTCTCCAAATGCAGGGGTTTAGCTTTGTTGATTTACAACATACAGGAAAAAACTTGAAATGTAATGTCAGAAGTGAACAAAACAAATGCATGGTAAGAAGGAAATTAGTAATACCAGAATTCTTCCCCTGCTCCCCTGGTTTTCCTGACTTATAAAATAAATTTTGTCCTGGAATGAGCAAATGTAACACCTGCTGATGTCAATAGGACGTCTTGCCATTTATACCATGACTTCACTGACAGTTTACATTTGTCATTTGCATTTTTTACCTGCAGTAGATTAAAACAGGAGGAAAGGAAATGAAAGGAAAGTTATGGGGGGAAGAATGACAAGTATAACACAAAGTTATAAAATTTGAGTAGACAAAAACATAAAACTTCTTAGGATTTGAACTCGAGAACTTGGGAAAACACTGGAATGGGTTAGTTATATTAATGATTTGAAAATGCATGTTCCCAAAGCAATTTCAGGCAGGACTCCATGAACTCTGCTTACCTGTGTGACTTTTTAATTACTACTACTAAATAATGATTTTACTTTCCACTCAGTTTATACTGGAATCCTACAGTGCACAACCATTTCCTGAGTAACATGATCAGATCTTATCCCCTCATTACAGAAGCCTACACTCTGTTTGGCTCTAATTCTTCATCATAAAATGGTCAAATTAAAAGGAAGAAAAATAAGCAGAAAAAAAAAAAACTTTAATTGCAAATTTATGCCTTACCAGAGGAACAGGAGTTCTGTTATTTTCCTTTTTTTTTTCCATTACCAACAAATTTGCAATTTGTTTATTACTTTGAGGAAAAATTACACATATCAAATTTAGTTTAATTTTTCTATCTTCGCCAGAAAATTGGAGAAGGGAATTCCTTAACCTTCAGCAATTTTTGCCACAGGAATTCTCATCTGTTTATAGTTTTGAAGTCCAATATAAAATCCCATTTAAAAAGTACTCCATCAACATTAAAACCCAAAGAAACTTAAGACTTATAAAATTTTAGTGGTGTAGTGCATATTCATTGTCAGGCCGCCACTTCACTTCTCAGAAAGGCATTCTGATAAACAGAATGTATTACCATCTCAGCAAAGAAACAACATAGAATACCAGTTTGGACTGGAAGAGGAAGATTTCTTTCTTTGCTTTCCCACGGAAAAAGCTACACCACAAACTACTACTTCACTCTGAATTCCTAAAAGCAATGAGCAGAACTTTTCCCTCCAACAGCCAATACAGATTTGCGGCTGTTGATTGCATAATTATAAATTGCAAGAAGAAGAAAAAGAAGTACAGTGAAAGCAAGGATAGCTTTCTTGCCACTGTGAACTCATACCAGAGCACAGGAGTCACCTAAACATCTTCAGTCTGCTCCCACCCTTCCAGTCGGGGTCTGCCATGAGACCAGGACTTTCTCTGACTACTTGCAATTCCTCCGCATAGTTCATCTATAATTCTTCTCCAGGCTACGATGTTCCTGTCATAGAAGGGAAAAAAAACAAACAAAGCAACAAAAACATAAATGCAACAAAAACAAGTCTACAAAAATTAACTTAGATGGATTTTGTTGGTATGCCAAAGCCTGCACGTAATTTTCATAAGGGAAGAATGAATACAAAATGCACAAAATTTGGATTTGTTTACTATATCTGAAAATAAGACTAAAGAAGCTTGTTTCCTTTGTTTAATAGGTACATGCTATTTATGTCTGTCATGGCATATTGACACTGTGGCAAATTTAGACCAGTGCTGGCTTTATTTGAACTGGGGATTTGACTCTCCACCCCAGCTAGTTTAGTTTGCTTCACTTCATAACTTCCTTGCAAATATGGCATGAAAGTTTCCAAAGAAGTAAAGCAAATCTGCTAATGGCTGATCCCAGAGGAAAAAAAAACTCTCTCTGCTCTTGCTCACTTACAAATCTATCTCCCAAGTTCTCATTCTACCAACCAGAAGATACCGCACTGCTTTGAGTTTCAGTAAAAGTAGATACCAGTGCATAACATATAGTTTATCCCATGATGTATTATTTTTGGACCGCTTGCAGAGAAGAGGAAGAAGTCAGTGCAGTAACAAGGTTATTTCTTTTTCTGGATAAAAATAGCAATATCTTTCCACTGCCACCAGGCTTATAAAAATATTCTGCAAAAGAAAGCTCTAGACAAAATAACATATACGAGAAAGTTTTACAATGATGGCATCTAATTACCTCCTAACCCTAAACAGAGCACAGAAATCTCTAAGAGTCAATCCTGTTCCAGTAGAAATCCATTCTGGTCCAAAAATGCACTCAGGACAACTTCATTCACTGAGTGGTTAAGAGGTATTTAGTTTTTTGACTTCAAGTTACTGATAAACTTTGGGTCCCAAGCATGTGTTACTTCATTTTTTAAAACCACTATGTTCAGCCAAACTCCATGCTCTCCACCCAGGGTGGATCTCCCTGGGTGCAGTTGAGAGCATGCTATGTAATAGAGGATAATGCTATATTATTACAGTACTTACTATATACAGCCAGACAAATCAAATTACAAATATATTTATCCATACCACATTTTCTAGTAAGCCATGCAACCAATTCCTTATATGTCTGAAGTTTGAAGGAAAAGAGTGTGAGAACTTGGTATGCAGCAGACAGCCGCTTTGTACTGCATATTGAGCCAAATTTTTAAGGAGCTCAGATCTTTTTAAGCCTGATTTTTTCCCTCCTTCCCGAAACATTTCAGGTATGTCTGGATGCCAGATGGGTAGGAGAGATGAAACATAGGCATCTGTCTGGGGGAGGTTTGCTCATAGTTTTGTCAGAACAACAAATAAAAAACCATCCAGATTCAAGCTGACTGTTCCTCTCAGACTTTCTCTGGGGTCTCTTAGAGACTACTGAAGCTGAAAAGAGCAAAATGAGTCTTGAGCTTCATTGCACAAGATATTAGACATATACAAGAAAGAAATTTGACTAAAGTAAGCCTGGGAGGAAAAATTACAGAGAAGGGTGATCCAGCACAGCACTGGCTGCTTTATGTTCCCAAAATGTATGCAGTCTCAGGGAATATACATTTCAAGCACATTTTCCATTCCTGGCCAAATGTCTTCCCCAGTAATGAACAGCAGATAGACTTCTGGACAGGTAATAATCAAGGCTTATATTCATAACAACTTTTAACTTCTGCAATCAGAATCTCACACTACTCATCTGGGGTTAGGCACTGTGCTTGGCTCTTACCATGTGGGTCATTATTCCAGTCTTACCAGGTACCTATTTGCTGGGCTCCAATATCTAACATCTGAGTATCTCATGTTTGCAGTGAAACACTACAAAGACCAGAAACATTCCTTCATTTGACCTTCCTCTTAAATATGCTCATCATAATAAGTGGTGTTTGTCTCACTATACTTGGGTTCTAATTTTGCTTACTCTGTTCATTTTCAGAGTGGATAGATTGTTGGGGGTGGGTTTTTTCTGTTTGTTTGGTTGGTTGGGTTTTTTTGTTTTGTTTTATTTTGTTTTGTTTTGTTTTGTTTTAATAACTCTTGAAGTCAGTCTCTGTGAAGCTATCCTCTAGTTTGCCAAATTTCCAACCTGGTTTAGTGTTCCACAACTTTAAATGTTATAAGATAACCTCAAATGGGTTAAATACTAATTTTTCCTATGGAAAACTTAGATACAACTTATGTTCTTAGTTACCCTTTTTCTCTGTCTTAGCACTAATGAGTTTCAAAGTGTTCTGTCAAGTTAATGAAGCATAGTTTTCTCTTGTTGAAAATGAAGTAGGAATCTCTCTTCAAACACTGCTTTTATAAATGTTTCTCCATTTGATCTTCTTAAAACACTTTCTATACTTTTCTTATGTATCAGCTAGTCTCTATCATATTTCATATATTCTTGTGCTTTTGACAGCTATCCAGTTCTTGTGATCAGTCCTCAGAAATGTTGCCTAACTGAGTGAACTTGTGAAAATATCTGTGAAAACATCTCCTCTTTCTGTTTCCACTTCTGTAAGATCTCAGTAATATTTTCTTTGGACTAAACACCATGTCAAATTTACAAACTTACAGTGTTCATAAGTATTTTTTGCTGATGCCCCACTCACGTCTCCAGTTCTGACTCCCTCATCCCAGGAAGTAAAAAAAAACAGAGTTACGCAAACAGTTATCATTCTTTCCTGCAAAATCTGATGCCAGATGAATTCTTGCTATGGTTTTCTGTTCCCCTCATGCCAATCTCGGGTCCTCCATTGCCAGCCTTGCAAGTGCCAGTGCTTCTTTACCAACTGCATATTTTATTTGAAAACCGCTTGAGTTATTTAAAAGAATCCGAAAGATATCCGGGTCCATTTTGCATGTCTCTTTTCATCCCTTTTCTGTTTTCTTTTAAGCTTCTTAACAATCTCTTAATTCGCATATAGAAAGATCATTGCATGTTTAAATCACATCAACATTTATGTTTGATCCATAGTAACAAAGGAATGTTGTTTTTCTGTTTTCATTTTCCATTAAAGAGCATTCAGCAGAAAATAACACTTACTGCTATACGTGAAAGCATGAGGGTCTTTATCATTCCATGAAGTTCACAAATGCTTTCACTGTTGAGGACTGCAAGAAAAAATGCAATTCTCATCTAATCTCACCTCCCATCTAACAAAGAACAAAGAACCTAACTCAAATATTTTTGAAAAGACGCTATTGTTTCTCTTTCAGCTATAGCATATTTTATAGGAAAAAAAGAGAGAGATTTCTCCATCTAGATCAAGATAGATATTTTGATTTAAAGGTAGAAAATCCACCATGTTTCAAGGTACTATTTTTTTTTTCAGAATTAGATCAACTTCACTTCCAGGTTTTCTTTAGTCTGTAGCCTGTGGATCATGTTAAGTCTTTTGCTGTGGAAATCTCAGTTATTTTCAGAAAATAATTCCCTGTGTAGCTCTTTTTAAATTATGATCATATTATTCCTTAAGGCATTTTAGAAGAAACAGACAGCTTCTTAGGAGCTTTAATGCACAAGCATTTTTCAAAACTCATATAACTCAGGGTCTGTTCACTGTACCTTGTCTAACATCTCTATATCTTTTGTGAAGGGTAGACACCAGAATAGTGTAGCATGTTTATGGCTATACCTTCATTTTGGTTCAGTCCTTGTTTTGTTGTAGAGCTCTGGTCCCTCAGAGCTGACACTGAACACAGGTTAGTTCATTCCTGTGCTATAATCTGCAGGGAACCCCAAACTGCTGTCCTCAGGGAAGCTAGAATAATGGAAAAGGCATGGCTTTGTCCAGACTGAGTAGCATACAAGCTGCACAGTTTCAGACTTTGCTACATTTTGCTGCTTCTACTCGAGACAATCTTCTAACGCAATCCCAGATAACACCCACACACTAAACCATCATATTGCGCTGATGCTTGAGGAGAACAAAGCCTCTGCAATAGAGTTTCAAAGAAAAAGGCATCTGGGCTATGAAGGCTGCCCATCTGGACTTTTCCTTATTTTGCAACAAATTCAAACTCTGGGGGAAAAAATCATAAAACTCTGCAGAGCTGAAAGTGACAGCCTGAGACACAACAGAAGTGATCGTTCTGGTCAGTGTCTGCAGGGAAATCATCCCACACCCAGCATCTTGCTCCCCAAAAGACATCATGAAAACAGTACTGGGAAAATAAAGGCCTGAGATGCACCTTTATACAGCTGCATTTGTACCTTCAGCCTTGAATGGGTTAAATACAACTTTACCACTGTCATACTGGCACCAGATACCCAAGGAACACACATTCTCAGTGCACATCCACAAAAACAATGGCTCACTGGGCCTGATTTTTGCTCCTGCCCTCCATTAGTCCTTATGTACACTTCCCCTTCACTCCTGCATTGAAGTACCAGCCCTCCACCCAGTCCCAAAAAGTTCCCCCTTGGCGCGGGAGGTGCTCCCCCTGCCAGCACCAGAGGGTATGGCACAACAGGCGCAGTCATGGAGAAAGTGGGAGGGATTGAGTTAAATCCAGGAATCTGCTCTTGCAGGGCAGCCTTTAGATACAAGGATCATGGGAGGGGTCTCTTCCACTTACCGCCCTCAGGATTCCTTGGGACTTTTGCCCTTTCTTTGCTTACATCTTCCACGAAGTGCTGGATACAGGAGACACTCAGGATATGTGTTGCAGACTATAGTAGGCACTCCAGACAGCTGTGCACTTGTAGGAGCAAACCAGAGACCAGGGTTTTCCAGTAACATGACATCAGTCTGTTTCTGACTGGGAAACAGCAGGGCTGCCAAGTATCCTGCAAGGCTACCTCTGCCATGCAGGAGGACACACAGAGATCATAACAGCAAGCTGCAAAGGCACTGAAATACAGCTTTCATGGTAAATGCAAGCTACTTTCTCAGTTCTCCTCTGCTGTTATGCAAACTGACAGGATTTCTTTCCTCTCATAATATCCCACAAAGATTCCCAGAACGCTAAGGATGCCACTGTGAGGTCATGTCTTGCAGCGTTTGGGACATTTACTGGTAGCAGCTGCATTCTGAGCTACCTTCTGGTAATATAGTCTGCCACAGAATGAGGTTGGACCAAGTGTCTTTGCATCAAACCCGTATAGCCTTGGGATACAATCAAGCAATACTGAAGAATATTATGTTTTCTAAATATCACTGTGTGCTGCTACACTTACTAAATCATTCTCCAGACATACCCCTGAGGAATAAGAAATTTTTTAGCCCCTGCCAAGACTAACACCGACCAGTCAGCCCAGTAGCTGCAGCAGATTGTTTGGCAGAAGACACTGGAGGCAATTCTGGACTAACTGCTCATGCAGTCTTTTACCTGAGAAAAGAACCAGGATAGTATGAAAAGGGCAGCACCACTGGGTGCTGCAGAGCAGGGACCTCATTGCTGTACTACGGTAACTCCAGTGCTTCCATCGATCTGCCATCCACCCGTGCTGCTCTGACCTTTTCTCCAAGCCATCTGCCTTTGCAGGCTTTGGCACTAGCAAAATACATATTGCACATAGGAGCTCTGGAGATGCAAACTTGTAAGGAAACAAATGTGCCCTTTGCAATTCTTTTTGAGCACTTTTTAGTTCATTTTATGTGTTCATAAGCTTTTGGTAAGAATATGATTTGGGGTTAAATTAAATCTCTTACAGGAGTCTCCACTTAGGTGTGAGTGCTTGACTGTGACAGAATATGGAAGTTAAAGTTACCACTCATAAGACGAACTGGTGTAACTACTTCGCACTTTCTATCTCCATAAAGTGATATATATCCTAAACTTTAAGCCTAACTTTGTCTCAAATCTGGAATGCACTAAAAGAATATGAATTATTTTTAGGCAAGATCATCACCTAAGTTAATAGAGTTAAAAGATGAGCTTTTCTTCTAAGAATATTTTAGACACCATTATTTTAATCTAACTTGTAATAGACTCATAAAAAGCTTTATCTCAGAGATTAATTATCCATGCTGTGAGCCTTTATTTTTTTGTTTACTTTATTCTATAACTACTTTTCTGCAGCTCTCTCAAAGGCAAACATCAAGTAATCTATTTGATACTTATATGGACAATATCCTTTGCCCATCTTACGTAAGGACACATCATTTACTTTTTTCTAATTTTCCTAACTCCCACAAGTGTCCCATGGTATGTTAATGAAAGAGTTTCCATTCCTATTCTTCCAGAAATTTTTAAAGAAATTTATCTAACCTTTGGCATTCACAAATATTATAAATATTTCTTATGTTTAACATACATAATTACATGCAGCTCATTCTTGTTTCTTTAAAGCTGTAGATATTTAAATCATATTAATACACAAACCATATTCCATAGTTGTTTTGTCATTTGGTGATCCATAATGTAGCACTTGTAGTACAAATATGGTCAGAAAAATAATCACACAAAATATTCTTTAATAGAATCATACTATCATTTAGATTGGGAAAACCCTTTAACATCATTGAGTCCAACCATTAAGCCAGCACTGCCAAGTCCTCCACTAAACTGTGTTCTTCACTGCCATACCACACCTCCAGGGATGGTAACTCTGACACTTCCCTGGACATCCTGTTCCAATGCTTGACAGCCATTTTAGGGAAAATATTTTTCCTAATATTCAATCCAAACCTCTGCTGGTGCAACTTGAGACCATTTCTTCTCACCTGTCACTTGTTAATCAGAAGAAGAGACCAACTCCCACCTGGCTACAACCTCCTTTCAAGTAGTTTTAGAAAGCAATAAAGTCCCCCCTGAGCCTCCTTTTCTTCAGGCTAAACACTCCTTGCTCCCTCAGCCACCCTACATAGGACTCATGCTCCAGACCCTTCACCAGCTCTGTTGCTCTTCTTTGGGAGTGCCATGCTGCCACTGGATTTTACCTCAACGTGTTGATTTCCTGGCTCTAATTCCAATTTGATTTATACTGGACTCACACTAGTGTAAGTGCATTGTCCCTTCTGATTTTGACCCTATCTGAACATATGCATGTTAAAGGAAAATACTGCTTCAAATTCCTGTTTGCTTTCACTCAGCCCACCTTACTTCTGCAGATAATAACAATTTTATCACTGTTAATAATGCAAATCCAATATGCTCAGGAATAAGCAATTGGTAAGTTATTTTGCTTCATGTATTATTGAAAAAAATGTCAGTCAAATCTGTCATTACAGGTTATTTATTGTAACCAGTGGAGATAGTAAGAAGCTTAGGTTTTTATCTCATTTCCTCAGTGCACTTTGTAGTTATAGTAAGTAGGAAGAATATTAAATTTTAACTTTTGAACTCAACACAAGTTATAAACTCAATCCTTGACTGCTTTTCACTGCTCAAAATGGATGTAAATTTGTCATCAGGATGATCTATTGTTGTTCTACATGCTTTTTGCATGCAGATCACTGGTTATATAAGGACGTAGTACTTAATTGTTAGAATGTATTTGTATATTTATGTATCTGCATTTATTTGTAAGTATCTACATTCACTCGATTTGAGATGCATGTCAAAACAAAGCTAGCTGAAATTATTAGACCTTTTTCTCTAGATTTCTTCTCATCTGAGAATCAATGTAGCTCCTCTACATTAATATATAAACTTACATGTGATAAAGTATAATAATGTTAGAAATTTGCAAAGTTAATAAAAATTAGAGGCTTTACAGCTCTACATAAAGTAAAAGCAGGCAAAATTCAAACAGCCTTTCTCCTTCCCACCTCGCTCCCTATTTTTGTAAAGCCTGGTAAACCTTTAGACTGCACTTATGCTCTACTGTGGCTGCACTTTAGGCAAATATGAAGCTGTCAAACACTTGCTTTTTTGATACTGTCAAGCACTTTATGAGGCTTCAGGGCAGATGTATTTCTTGTACTAGATTTGTAAAAGAAAGGGTGGTTTGTAGGACAGGTTAAGGGGCAAATGGCTGTCTAGCAAATGGCTTTGCATTTATACCTCTGTTAAGCTAGTGTGAAGTGAGTGTAAAATGTCATGGGTAAGAAATCCACAACTATTGTGTAAGACTGTTAAGCTGAAAATCAGAAGACACAAAACAATACTGATGGCTGAATCTGTCACTCCATCAACCAGAAGTATCGGGCAAATGCATCATCCTGCCTCCAAAAAGTAACAGATTATTTTCCCTACTCAAACAATAGCAGTCACTCCATAACTTGGCTGTACAAAACCCAAACAATCCCCTAATACAGAATTACTTTTATTTGCTATTGCCCAACAATGTTTTGGTGCCGTGTACTATTTGAAGCTGTCCACTTTTTTGAACTAAGAGAAAGAGATTTTCAGATAAACAAAACTTTTTCCCTTGTTTATTTATTTTTTCTTCTTAATTGTAATGCAGACAGCTGAAGTAAATAAGCAATTTATTAATTCAAAGTCTTTAGCCTCGTCTTCTACTTGTGCTGTCTGATCTATGGCCAAGTCCTGCTCCAATCTTACAGAGATGCTTTCAGTTAAGACCTCTGAATAAAGACTTCATGCTGTTGCTTGAAGGGGCTGATATATTATAACTCCTAAATGACTTCCAGTAACTGCATGCCCCTGCCTCAGCTGAGGCATATATTAAGGAGTGAGGGATTTTTTTTTTTTTTAGTTTTTTTTTTTTTTTTTTTTAGGTTTTTTTTCCACAGAATCTAAGCTCTTTGCTCCTAATTTTTAAACATACTCTTCTGTTTTTATGTTTTGTTAAGAGTTTTTACCAAAACTCTCAAATTAATTCTTACTTGCTGTATCCTCTTACTACCGAATCTGGCAAACAACCATTTCCAACACTCAGGGCCCCTTTATTTGACCCCACTTCATTTAAAATGGAATAACTCTGAGGATATACACCCAGTTCACAGGAAGAGACATCAGAAAAGAAGCAGGTTTTGCTGGTGATTTTAATCTAACTATGTTCTAACTTTCCTGACTGAATCTCGTTTGAGTATAAAATTTGAATTCTTCTGCACATTCAAGCAGCAGTGTGGTGATTGAAGAGCCATTGAAAGAAGCCACTTGTTGGTTAGACAAAGTCTAATGGTACAGGACAGGATGGCAAATGAATATAGGTGACAGGCAGCCTGATCACCACCTCACTTTTTATTATATAGAGTGACTTCCCCACCTTTTTTGAGCTTAAATACCTATGAAAATATGGTTTCACCTAGAGTTATAGGAATGGCTAGGAAAAAATTGCACCATACAGCTTTGGTGATCAGAGGAGAAATACATCTCCAGAGGGTCGTTCATTTAATCTTAAAATAGGGAGAGCTAGTCACCCGGGAAAAGCTGTTTTCATTCAGTGTGCCAATAGACACTATTCCAAAGTTCTGCCATCTGCAGGAGGTCATGACCAATATTCAGATACAAGTGGAATAAAACAAACTCTAATAAACAAGATTTTACTTTAAAACAATATGCAAACAACCTACAGGTCTTTTTTTCCAGACTTTTTTTTTTTTTTTTTTTTTTTTTTTTTTACACTGCTCATCCATCTAAAAAGTAGGTTCTTCAGTTATTTCTTTGGCTTCCTCCAGCAGCCAAAATGCAATGTGTCCTCCAGAAAATCTCTTTCTATTTAAAACTGCCATGCAGCTTTACCTCTGTTTGGAGAAATTATGAAGTCAATAATGCTTCAATGCTTCTTTGCTATCTTCACTTAATTTTTTATAAATCAAAATGCTATGGTCAATGAGCTGGCTTTACATTATTAATCACCCCATTATGTATTGCACAAAAAGATTGTTTAGCATGTCTGAATGGAGTTATTTAAATGGATGTTCACTATGCCTAGTCCAATTCTATAGGACTTTCTCATAAAAACTGTTCTTACTCTTGTGGGAACAGCTTTAGAAGACAGTATTTTTAAATGCCTGTGGCACTGATTCAGGGGTTTGCTGCACATAGTTTATAGCTGCTAATCAACAGGTTGTTTAGCTTGAGGTTTCATGGAAATCTGTAGGTGAAGTAATATAGCTAAGCATATAAAAATTCAAGTTATTTTATCATAGCAAGCTTAATTCTATAATTAAGGTAGGGTGAGATTTTGGAGTAGTACAGTGGATATACATCAGAGTTCAAAATTAGAAGAAGGTTTTTTATATCTTTTGCAAATATTAAAAACATCCTTGTGTCAAATAAGCATTTGTTACATTCACTATATCCTGGGGTTAGGAACTTTTCATGTCTACTTACATTTTCTCTTCCCCTTTGTTCTATTATTATCAGGTGAACTGAACTGTACAGAGCTGCCTGAATCAAAACAGCTAAAACAAACAGAAAAGGTGATAAGCACCCATAAAGGTTATTTCAATGGAAAATTTTCATCTATTTTAAAATACTGAGATCCCTTTCATAGCTGAATAACCCTCAGAAATATAACCAATTGCTAATCACCGCTTTGAATGGGGTTAATGAAGAAAAAGGCAGAGAAAAGGAAAACATTTATTTTGCTGTGTTTGGCATTTTTTCGACCAGGCCATGTTTTCATTTAGGGTTGGATATCTTTTTCTTCATAAAGATAAGATCACAGGAAACAGAAGCTCTAAAAAATGAATTCTGAAGTCAAGGATTAGAAACAATCATTATTATGGTAACTTACTTATATCTTTTTCTTTTTTGTTAAATACCATTAGGCTTGGTAGAAGAGAGTACAAGAGAATGACCTCACTGTTATCTGCCAAAACAGCTTGCTTTCAGATCCAAAACTGCAAACAACCAAACTGATCTCTACTACAGAAACCCTCTATCATAAAAGCACATTTTCCTTGCAATATCGTGTGACAAAGTAATATGATATGGAAACTGTTCAAGAATAAGGGGCAGGTCTCATAGTCACTCCTGATTATAGAGCTTATAAGGCAAAGAAAGAAATCTTACAAGACTCAAGCTGAAGTAAATACATGACTGAAAACAGCTCCTTCAAAGACACTGCAATGGATACAGATGCTTTTTCACTAGCCTAATTTTGAAAACCTTATTTTCTTGCTCACTGTTTGACCTTAGTGTTGGTTTTATTTTGGTAAACACTGGTTAGGACTTTCTGTCTTAGGTTTAATAAATTAGAACAGTATACAAAAGCCTAATGGGGCTCAACTAGATCTGAAAGGACAGATCAAAAATAGAGGGCATAAAGATGTGAGTGGCAGAAACTGAAATCAGGTGGCCTAAAAGACATGAATGACCTGGGTGCTGTGCCTGCTTCTTTCCTTTGGCCTCATAAGGGAGCAGGGTCTAGCACAACTGGCAAGTGGATGGCCTGAGGCATTCGTTGCTCAGACTATTTCTGGGTGCTAAATCAGACGCCTCCAGATACTTTGTGTCTGGCCTACTTTTTGGCAGATCTACTAAACCAGCTCTTTCCCATTTTTGTCACATGGCTAGTTTTTTATGTGACTTCAGTTCCAACTCAAACAGGAACTGGCTTCAAAGTTGAGACTCAAATTGTCAAACTCTCAGGGAGAGATGAATGGGCCAAAAATTGATCAAAAAAAGTATAGGATATTGAAAACAGCACCAGACTGTTTCATAAGTGACCTCCTGTGGTTAAGTATATCACATACATGTACTTATGCTGAAAGGAAATTTCTACTTGAAAGAAAATGATGCAGAAAAGCTTTGTTCAGGACAGGGATTCGATAAAACTACCTTATTTTAACACTTTCATCCATCTCAGTAGACGCACTTACCATTGCAGGCTGTTTCTTTAAGATTGAAAATTATTTTTCTCTTTTATTTGTGGTATGGAAGAGCAGTTCTGCAGTTTTCCTAAACTATATGAATGAGTTGAGTCATCTCTGACACTGATAAAGTATAAAGGTAATATGTAAAGAAGCAGCACACTGAATGGAAATTCATCCTTGCTATGAATGATTCATGAAGGTTCTCTTTTAGAACAAAAATAGGAAGCCACTGTAAAGTCTCTACTTAAAACTAGAGTAAATTCAAACATTTTTGAAAGACATCTTTTGCCTTTTCTTTTATTACTAGTAGTCAAGCTATTCATTCTTCCCTTCAAAAAAATATTGCATGTCATAATGTATAAAGCATAATGTTTTTATTTCTCTCCAGTGTCCCCAGAGAAAATATAATCCAAACCAAAAGAAAATCAATTATTTTTCTTTCCATTAGAAAGTGGATAGCAACACAAAATCACACTTATATGTTGGTCATCAGTGAAGTAATTTTCAACAAATGATTTTCCTGCCAGATAACATAAAACTCACACCCAGAAAAAAATTAGGATCCAAAGACTCAAAGTTCCTGTGTTTCTTGACATAATATCGAAAAACATTTTAAGATGATCTCAGATGTCAGTGCAAATAAACACCGGTCTGTCACTTTGAGCCTCTTCCACTCCCTCTCCTTGCCATGCTGATTAATTATAAAAGCAATAAAAGTAACTGCAGCTGGCAGTGGCAGAGTAACAAGGACAATTTACAAATGTGATCAGACTTTTTGTTTCCAGACATAGAGCAGTCACCAGCATATTTCCTTACACACACAAGGTAAAGATTAACATTAAGACAAAATAAATAGGCCAGAACAAGTAGTCCCTGAAAGGACAGAAAGTGGTGATTAGAATTTGACTTGAGATGTCCTGGCTGTAAAAAAGGTTGTTCCTGATCTTAAGCACCCTTAGCAAACTCTTTTCCATACAAAAACATACACATTCTGCTAGTCCTAAATATTCATATTAACCATTTACTATCTGTATTCATGACCTAGAAAAACCCTCTGGAAACTGCCTTATTTAGGGCTAACAGTTGCCACAACCCCCTACTCCAAATATGCCCAATATGAAATTATCAGTAGAATCCTCCTATCAAATAAATCCTTTGTCACATAGGTATTTTCGAATAAGTTGTTCATCCCATATCTGGCTAAACCATCCAAAATCTGAAATGAAGGTTCAAGCAATAAAGGTGAGGGAAGCCCTGCTGTGACCCAGGGCAACACGTAAGGCATTAGCATTTGACAGTCCCACCTACCTGCTAAGGCTCCCTGGCAGCATGGAGAGCCAAAACCCCAGTGAGCTATGTCACATTAAGCTCAACTTTCTGCCAGGTCACTAAACTTCTGTACCTTCTGTGACAAGAGTGCTAGCATGGCTGGGGACAAACATGTAACTGTCCAGAGTGCAGTGGGTGTGATCAGGTCAGAAATACTCTTCCTCTTGGTACGCTGACCCAAAAATTATGAAGCATTCAATTTATGCCAGAAATAAGTCTTTATAGCCTCGAGGATTCAGTCTCTCTGTCGAGGTCAGCTTCTGCCAGGGCAGTCCTGCGCTGTGCTGCAAGGAAGAGTCGGCAACACATTGTGATGACAGCAGGAGGGAGTTGGGGCTTTAGTCTGGGAGACAGCCCTGATAAGCCTGACATTAACATTTACATCAAATGGCAGCAGGCAAGGCAGTCCTCTTCTGAGATAATAGGCTTTTTCCAGTGATTGCTTCTTGTCACTTTGGAACACATCAATCCCAGAGTTTTCTATCACAGGCTGTCATGTCATATATTCCCTTCCCAGGGCTCTATTTTGTAAGAAATAGTTAACGTTTACTTCTACCAAAAAACTGCTCCAGAACCTCACTGTGATAGTGAGAAATTATTTCTGTCCTCCACTTCAAATTTGTTCATGTTTAGTTTATAGCCATTTCCTCCTGAGCCAATATTGTCCTTTAGCTTAACCAGCTCTTTTCCCCTCCTGACGTTTATGTCCTAATATATTTACACAGGGCACACATATCTCCTGTTACCCTTTGCTGAACAAGCCAAGCTTTGGCAGTTCCACTCATGGGATCAACTGAATCACTTCTTCTGCCCAGCACTCAACTCAGCTTTCTTAAGGGCATATCTACTTGCTGTTCTGTATTTGCTGTACTTCAGACAGGTGGTGCCATCCCTGTCTTGATAGAGTTATTGCAGTCTGGATCCTAGATTACCCTTATCTGATGATATCTTCTTCTAGTTGTCCCAAAACACAGGCATTCTACAATGGAGATAAATCAGTTTGGGAAATCATTGCATGGTAGAGAACCCTCAAGTCCAGAAACTCATGTCCCTATGCCTTATACCCTGAGGAAATGCAGAAACACAGAATCTTTGGATATGAATTTAGTTGCCTTGAAGTTCCCTTGTTCCTCCTAATATTCTACAGCTCTGAGCATAGCCTGTGGTATCTGATTCTCTCACTGGTGTGACAAAGAGTAAAAATAAAAATTGATCTTTTTGTCTAGTGAGGAAATGTAATGACATTTCAAATTTAAGAATATGTATTTTCACACTTCTTCATGTGTATTTCCCTTTGGTTTCTCCCCACATCTTTACCTACACATGTATAGACGCTTCAAATACAGTCTTCTGCTTTGAAACCTAAAAACTCCTGTATTTACAGGCATTCTGGATTCTGGCTGAATTGAGCCAGCAGAGTTCAACAAACAGAGCAGTTTTCAGCTAAACAAAAACCTGTGTCATGCTATGGTTGTAAATTTTTATCTCTGGACTTTTGAAGATCAACATGGGCATGGGAAAACCCTGAGTTGCTAGGACTGACACTAGACTCAGGAAGATAGTATCCACACACCTGGGATCAGAGGGAGCCAAGCTGCTTAAAGCTTTCACAAGTGAGATAGAGTACCCTCTTGCCTCTTGCTCGTGGTATCTGGACTTTTTTCCATGTTTGTCTTGGAAAGTTTGGTTGTCAGTCAGAGAAGCACCTGTGCAGGAAAACCTTTGTCTGTATCATTCAACATTCACCTCTGCCACAGGTTTGCTGCCACTGTTTGTCCAAAGAAAAGGTAAAGCACTGTTAACATCCTCTCTGGAAGAATAGAAGCAGGGAATAAAATGTCTAGGTTTATTGAGAGATCCTTCAGAAAACATTTGCCTGTTACTCGTGGTGCTTCACCAGAATTCCTTTATAATCTCCACAGCCAAAATATTTCAGTGTCAGAAGTAGGACCCAAAGGAGTGTCAAACTGAGGCACATCATCCTTCTTTCCTGCATACTGTGGTTGCAGGAACTCCAGCCCTTTCATTAGCTGTTTAATTGTCCTGCAAAGGACTTGAGTCAATATTTTTATTTCCTGATTTTACCTGCCAGTGGTGAACAATCTGCTCCCCTTTTCAGAACGTCTAACTAAATTTAACAGGCAGGACAAGGAGGAACACTCCCATGCTTGCTGGACTGGAAAATTATAAGTATATTTAACAATTTTAAGTATGCATGCAGACCTTGAAAACAACCACTTTGTTCTGAATAAGACCACTGTTCTGCAGAGAAATGTTATGTTGTGGAAGTAAAAGGCTTTGGATTACATCGAAAATCTGTAAAGAAAATAATGCTGCAGCTCCATGGGTAGACTAAAAGACTAAAATTAATTTACTAAAGTACTAAGATCTAGTATCTGGAGGGTACCTTATATTTTGTTATTTCTGAAGTGTGAAATAAAATTGGTTCTTGGTTGCTGGCCAGTGACAGCTGAAGGTAAATGCTGGAGTTTTTTTAACTCTACCTTTCATTCTTCTTTCATATAACCTACAAAAAATTGATCTGAGCTACTGACTCATCCAAAAAATCCCTACTCATTTCAAAAGGCAAATCAACTCCTCTGAGGATGAGGAGATCTCCATCTGGGAGATGATAATCATTCCTCCAAACTTCATAATACATGAAATACAGCCTAGTAGAGCCATATTATAATTAGCATGCACTCCATGTGATGTGCAAGAAATACCCATTTGCATTTAGTCTTTCTGACAGAATCTGTGAAGAGGTAAGCTAATACAATATTGACATTCTGTTGGGAACAGTACATTTGAGGTATAGTGTTAGTTTAATTTGATGCAAAACAAAAACAAACTGAAAAACTTTTCATTAAAGCTCATAGTCCAAAATCTAGGTGAGAATGCATCTTAAGGATTTCTGAGGGAAGGCTTGTTGGCATTGTTATTAGTGAAGAATGGAAAACAAAAGGTCTGTGACATGCTATAATGTCCTGATTCAACACTTCTATCAAAAAATTGGTACTTTTTCTTTCTTTTTTTTTTTTGGTAGAAACTGAGCCTTTTAGAAAGCAGCACTGCAGAAAACAGCTGGATTTATAGTTCAACGAAAAAGAAAAGGTGATTTACTGTATCTTTGTTTTGGAGGGTTTAGAGGAATTCAACAGGCAGGCTCTGTGGTTCCACAAGGAGAAGCCAGTCTGACCAATTCTGAATTAAACCCAACAAAAATGAGGCCTGTACATCTTAGTAAGACAGCCATAGTATAAAAATATGTGTCAGATGGGTTTCCCTTGATGTACATCCAATTTTAACAATCCACATTTTTTATTATTGCTATTTTAAAAATCCCAGCTGCACAGCATTCTTGGGAAAAGGGGAACAGAGACGGCAGAAACAGGTAAAGCTGAGTCCTTTGCCCTTTTAAATCTTGTCTGTGACATGTCGGCCCTTCCTCGCTGTATTGTCACACAGATTTATATTTTTGAGAGCTGCTGGAAGCATAATCCAAGCAAACCAGAAAGGATGCTGTTGACCTTCCAGCATGCTAGTAGTGGGCAAATTCTGGAGCTTGGATGTTCAGATACGCCAGTGGTCTCTAAGGAACCAAGCCTTGCGCTGGATCAGAGTACAAATACTGTAAGGGGATTGCTTTCCTGACTGCCATTTTCCACTGAGCCAATCAAAACACTATCAGAAAATTACAAAACAGATGAACATGCCCCTATTTTTTTACATATAAAAGGAAACCTGCCTCACTCAGCCACATCTGTTTCTTTGATTTAATTCCATGCTCATTCCTGTGAGAAGTGGATGAGTGGTTTGGCAAGTGCATTGCAGCCCACTTCACTGAAAAGAAGGGTTTCTTGGTGAAATAAACCTCTTTGTGAGACTTTAATATAAACATATTCAGTAAATTATTTTAAAAGCCCCTCCTCCCCATCAGTGGCTGCACTCTGAGGTGGAGCGCAAACCTTACATTAAAGGAACTGTTTTTCACAAATTAATTGAAGAGGAGACCTCTCTCTCCAACCACCCTAAATGTTCTCTCAGCAGGACTGTGATATTCATAAGGGACTTGCAGAGAAGTAGCAGATATATCCTGCTGATTTGTAGTGTGATTCCAGCGCAAGTGGTAAGTTTGCAATGTAATGTAATTCACTAATCTCCAAACTGTGAAACTACACAAGGTGTAAGAGAATTAAAGATTCTGGAGAGGCAGAGAGAAAATATTAGAGTTTCAGAACAGAGAGATTACTAACATGGAGCAGAAAAACATAGCTAAAAGTAGCATAACTGTACAAAGGTTGTACATAGCACACATGCTTTTTAAGGCAAGATTAAACAGACTGTAAGAAACACATTTATTCTGTGCCTGTGACCTGGAGTGTGTCAGTCAAATCAGTAATGTCTAAACATATGCAGCACCATTCACAACATTTTGATGCTCAACAGACCCTCACCAGAGACCATCTAAAATGCAAATTGCTGTGTGCATCTGAAATTTTAACAACACAAACTTTGAAGAGTCACTATTTGAACCCTGGCTTCATTTCCAAGAATACACTGACAGCATCAAGCACAGGAGAGCAGGAGGATTAAATGAAAAGTGACCGTGATCACTTCAGTCTGTCAGAAAATATTCAGCCCAGCTGTCCTTGAGAGCCAGCAGCCAGGCCCCACTGCACTGTGCTCATCCACCAGAACTCCACTAGACTGTGAGAAAATAAAGCTTGCAAAGGGAGGGCAGGCAATTTTCGTAAATTCACCCTGATACAGGTTAATGAGAGTACCATCCAATCTGTGCACTATTAGTGAACACCATTAGGAAAGCGTTTTTGATAACAGAAACAGAGAATCCTACAAATATGCCTTAAAAATATTGTGTGGGTCAGGTAATTCATTTAAGCATACTCTATGGCTTGAGAAAGCAAAAACAAATGGCAAATAACAGGCTCCTAAGCTTGAGGAATTTATGACTTGCAAAGGATTGAAATCTTCAAAATGGGATTTAAGCAGAATTTGAATGACATGCAGGCCTTGAGCACATGTATGTTCCTCAAAAGCTAACACTAACACCACTACCTGAGAAATAATCTGTGACACATGAAAACTCTGTTAGATAGATAAATAGATAGATAGACTGAAAGACAGACAGATAGATAGAAAAGGAACAGCCACCTAAACACTGGAGCTGGTAATACCTAAAATGTGAGCTTGAAACATCCTTTCCTGGGATTCATACCTTAGTCATCCTTTCCTCTTATTCCCTGAATAAATTTTTATATTCTCTTCCTATCTAGCAACACTCACTGCAGCCAAAATATAGGGCACCGGACCTTCAGCATTGCACAGCCCTCTGAATTTCCTTATTTCTTGCATCCATTGCCTTCTGTCTTTCCCTCTGTTCTGCCACCAGGAATCTAAACCTGGCATCCCTCTGGCATCATCTTACTTGAGTCCTTTCTTTTGAAAGTACCTTCTCCCACTGGCAACTTCACCCTCTTAGCCTGCTTTCCAGTTCATTTAAAACATCTTTCCTTGTATTCAAATGCTCTCTTTGCTTTCAAATTCCTCTTAAGACCTAGGGAGGCTGCCTGCCTCCGGCTCCTCACTGGTGATTATCTTGAGCAAATTAGAATAAAGTCTTTCTGAGACAGTAGATTTGCTTATCTGTGTAATTTATAGGCAGCATGTAGATATACACAGCAGGACAAATAAATAATTTAGAAAAATAGGTCTGATGGAAAGTCTTACCTTCTTTCTGTTTTCTTAAACCAAGGGGTACTTTGAGTCTTCAGTATGCTGCTACTCCTCTACTTTCTTTTTTTTAATCTATCCAAGTGTGTTACTGAAAATGAAGAAAGTTGACATAAGCCTTTAAAAAAGGCAAAATTTTAACTTTAAAATATTGTTTCATCAAGTCACTATTGGAACACTGTTGGAATTCTACTCCATACAACCTTGTCTTCATAGTCTAACACACTACAAATGTGCTCATTTTTCAAGCTAATATTAGAATCATATTTTTCCAAGTACCCACCCACTGATACTATCCACCTTGGCATAATTAAATCATTTTTTTCCCTCCCCTAATATCATGTATAAAAAAATATTGACAACCAGACACTGGGTCTCTATGGTTCTCAAGGGGTTTGGAAAGCTGTCAGTGAGGATGTTCTGAAAATTTTATTTTAATAATGAATTGATGTTAGCAACTTCTTCTAGGATACTGTGCCATTGAAAAAAATGCACAGACTCTAGCTTCCTTGATTATAGCAGGAATCAAAAAGGAGGAGGTAATCACTATTTAGAGTTAGTGGTTTCCCCCCAACTACTTGCATGTTGCTCTGATAGTTTTCTTACTCACACAGATACCAGGCTTTCTGGCTGCTTCCAACTCTCTCACTGTTCCCTGTCTGCCTCCGTTGTTAATACATGCACACATTTTTTCATTTCCTGAAAAAGGAGAGATTTAGATTAGATATGAGGCAGAAATTCTTTAAGGTGAGCGTGGTGGGGCATTGGAACAGGTTGCCTGGAGAAGTTGTGAGTGGCCCATCCATGGCAGTGTTCAAGGCCAGGTTCAGTGGGGCTTTGAGCAACCTTGTCTACTGGAAGGTGTCCCTGCCCATAGCAGGGGTGTTGGAACCAGATGATCTTTAAGGTCTCTTCTAACCCAGTCCATTCTATGTTTCCATGATTCTGTGACTCTCCAGGCATGCTCCTTGTTGGCCTGTGCTTGTTTTTACCTCTGCCCAGGGCGACCACTGATGCCCAGACGAGTAGAGAAGCTTACCAGCCAGCATTCTGTATTTCCAGAGCCGACAGTGACTCATGCGTGAAGCTGGCTGACACCCATGCTGTCTGTACATATGCAATCATGGCTCGCTACACAGCAGTAAAGTACAATATCTTGTTCAAAACGTGTCTCAGTTTATCTGGATTCCCACTGACATGGCTGGCACTGATACCCGGCTGGTGTTTACTGACCTTTGAGAACAGCATCGTCGGCTGTAGGAATAAAAATAGTTTCTTGTGGAGGTTGTGCACAGACCCTGGAGTTGTAGGGTGCATGCTCAGCCTCATGCACAGCAGCCTTCAGGTCCAGCTGTAGGCCTGGGGCAAGAACCAGGAGGATCAGCCAGCATTGTTCCAGCTAGAGCAGTTTCCTTTTTTTGAGTGGTCAGCCTAGCCCGAACATCTGCACGCTGATAACATGTCTCCTGGTCCCACATGGCAATGGCAATGTCTGCTCAGCTTTCAAAGGATAATGCTTCCAAGCTGTGCCTGTGCTATGAGGCAGAGGCAACCTCACAGCATTCCGTGCAGTCCTGCCCCAAAAAAACCTGCTGGGGGTGTTCATAAGACTACATTGCGCCTCCATCCCTGGGGATGCAGCAGGGCACACCAGAGGAAGCTGCTCACAGCACTAACAGAGCTAGACCATGCCCAGGATGCCTAAGCAGATGCAACAAGTGCCCCTGTGCACAACACCCTCTCCCAAAATCTTCCCCAGGTGCCTTTGAAGACACATTGGTTGCTGCAGTAAAGGCAAGGCAAAAAATGTCTTGCTGAGCCATCAGGCTGCACAGCGTTCACTAGGCAGGAAAATTCAGAAGCCAGTTAACCAAAATCCCATGCCAAGGGGTAATATGATCTTCTGAACCCTCAAGTTTGGTGGATTTCAGCCCTTAGGTTAGGAAGGTTTTGTTGCACTCACACAGAGAGGAGTGGGCTCTGGCTGTACTGGGCACCATGCTCAGTGGGCTTAGATGAGACACACAGAAGTTGAGGGACCCCAACCCAGTTACTATATTGGGACCATTGTTATTTTCTTTTAAAGTGAATGTGTTGTGTTGTTTCTGTACTCCAGTTTTCAAAGAAAACATTTTTTGAGTACTAGCAAGATTTCTACCTGGATGTGGTATGCTTGTATATTGCAGTGGCTTGCCTATAGTCTCTGTAGAGGCACATGGACAACACTTAACCACTGGTCAGGACATGCCGAGCTAGATTTAACTAAAAACAAACAAAGCAAGCCCTGTGCTTTTATGTAAGAACACATGTATTATCTTGATAGTTTATGATGGTCAGTCTAACTCAGAGAATGAGTTGCAGTATCTGGGCCACATTTTCTGGTTTGCGCTGAAAGACCAGGCTAACAGGGGATTAGCAGGAAGATAGTTCCAGGATGCATTATCCCTGTGTGTGATGGTAAAAAAATGTCAGTGCTAGCAACACATACTGACACCACGTTTGGAAATCTGCCTTTGGCAGCATACTCCTGGGGTTAGCACAATGGTACCCTTCCAGGCCTGAAAAAACTTGTATGGGATTTTGTCCTAGGCATCAAATGCCTTGTCTGACTTGCTTGTGTCTTTGCAGTCTCAGCAAAACTTCACAAACTGTCTTAGTTTCAGAAGCTGTTTTTCCCTCTTGAAAATCCACAACAGGTTTAAGGGGCACTTCAACTCTACTTCTGTAAGATTTGGTTCTCTCATGGTACCTCCACTCCACGCCACTTCTCATGAGCATTGACCTGATAGTGTCAGACAGAGGAGCAGATAGAGAGAAAGAATAACCAAGATAAATCTAATTGTTTGAGACATTTGAGACGTGTGGTATTTAATTTGTTCATACCATGGAACGTGACAAAACAAATTAGTAGCAGGAAAAAAAAATACTAACTAGCGTCATTACAGGGAAAATGTTTTTGTGTGTTTAATCAAAGCACTTCTTGATAAGATATATGAGTGTAAGGGACTATCCATTTCAGCTCTGCACCAAATTCTCTGGACTAAGTATACCAGTGATTTGGATGCCTTTCTTTAAATTCTTCAAATACTTTTATCAAGCAACAGCTTCTGTCCATTTCTCTCCTCTTCTAAAGAACACAGCTCTTGCTTTTGGCACATTGTTGATGCTCATTTTATTTTTTCTCTTTGAGGTTACAAGCTGTATTAATGTTTCTTCAATGACCAGGATAAAGTCAGGAGACAAGAATCTAGCATTTGTATTCATTTGTCAGTTAAATACTGCACTATAAAAAGCAGATAGTAAATTTTAGAAAGAAACTAACACTATAACCACAGGATTCTGGTATTTATTCCTACATCTAGAGACCTATATACAGTAACTGAAATTCCTCTTTTTCTATTCAAAGGGGAGTTTTGCATGTTTGGTGATCAAATACTGTAAAGGAAGTTACATGTTTTTCAGCTGGTTTCAAGCAAACCACAGGATGACCGAGATGCATTAAAAGAGGAACTGACTGATGAGTAACCTGTTTTTTCACTGTAATTGTGCTGTATGGAGCAATTAAAGCAATATTTCTCCACCTCTCCCTCTGTGAATGAATGAAAATGTTTCTTAATATTTATGCACTGGATTCAATAGAGCCATCTTCACTCATGTCCCACCAGAGACTATCTTCACAAAGGCAGTCCACCTTTGGTTGCTCTAGATGCCTGAAGTCTGGAGAAACTGTATTTCTGGCTTTTGATTGAAGGAACTTCATTTTTGCTCTCTGAGTAGCAGCGCAAAAAGTGTTATCCATGACTGAGCTCCCTCCCATGCACTGTAGGTCATTATGCCCTATTCATTTGCTGGACTTGATTGAGAAAATCAATTACATACTCAGAGAAAAGGTATCCAAGCCCTAAGAGACATGAATTGAATGATAAACAGCACTCATTTTCAACACTGACATAGCTGCTAGAAGAGATAAGCATCTTTGCTGTACTAATTCCTCTGATAGTAACCTACATAGATAGCTACAATTATACAGACACCTGTCAATAGACAGTGCCGTCCAGCTAATCAGTGGTCTGTGCCAAGATTCAGATTTGTATGCTTGCCAAAAATCACCACCCAGAGGTGCATGAAACACTGTGGTTTCCTACTTCAGTGTCAAAAATAACAAGGTAGTAGAGAAAGAATAGCTTGATAGTATTCTTCAAATTGTATTTACTCAAATGTACATGCTGGCTGATGATTCTCCCCCTCCAACCTTGATACATGCAGTGAGAGGGGAAAAAACAGTAACACAGAAGTATTTTAACCTGGACTCATGGAGTTTATTTAATTGCATTTTGAGGTGAATCTCAAGAACATTTGCAAGATCATCCCAACAGTCTGTGCAGAGAATTTTACCAATGCCAAGCAGTACATGCAAGGCTGCTGTCTGTACCACACATGGTTGCCCACACCCAGGCAGACCCAAAAAATCTGCCACTAGCATTTCATTAGGTGAGTTCATACCTGTAAAATAAAAGCATGCATAGAAACTACACCAGGTGCTCTGAACAGCAGGGGAGAAGATTACTGTTTTCCTTAGGAGAGATACAGACTTATCCTGGGATTTTTCTGTGTTAATCTTTTTTGTAAGACCATTCAGGAGCAGTTCAAAGGGCACACGATGAATTTCAAAAGGCATAGGGAATTGCTAATTTTACCTGTCAAAGGAAGGTCTCCACATAGATGCAGACATAGGCAAACCAGTCTGAGTTCATTGCCTGTCTCAGAGTTACTGCATCCTAGCTAGGAAATTTTACTCATCATCACTGCACAGTTTTGTTAGTTTCCACAAATCATATATCTCTACAGATCAAAGAAAGCTAAGCTTTGAAGAAGTTGTGCAGGGAACGGGTTCGCTTATTGCAAATTACTGCTCTGGGAGACACTGAAAGTGGTTGGCTGTCTTAACTGCTGTGCTCGCTCCTACCAAAGCACCTACACTGAGCAAATACATGGCAGAATTTGCTAGGTCTTACTTCAGTGTAAACACAAGGAGACAGGAGGCAGGGCCTCTCTGCAGAAGACAGTGCTTTCTCTCAAAACACTGGCATGGCACTCAGGCAGGTTACTGATGCTAATATTAGGAGAAGAGACAAAAAAAAGAAGTCTAGAAACCCAGAGGAAAGCAAAGAAAAAAAAAACAAAAAAAAAAAAACAAACAGGACAAAGAAAACTCCAGCGGCAGAGCAGCTCCATAGAGATCATGGGCTTCAGACCATACCCAGCACAAATGCAGCAAGGAAACCAAGACAACACAGAAACAGGAAAGGAGAGCCTGCCTCCCCAGAAATAAGGAGAGGAGAAACAAATCCCTAGGAAGCTGGGGAAGCAGCAGGGGAAATATCATGAAGAAGGGACTTGCTTCGATCCTCATGATAAATCAGCTTTGACAAAATGGATGAGCCATTTGGACCCATTCTCTGCCATTTAAGAATTTGTCCTCAAAGTGATGAGCACGTGTGAAAAGCACATATGCACTGAGGAAAGGAAGGCAGATGACATCAGGCTTGAATTCAGATTAGAAAAATGTGCATGAGAGAGCAGAAAAAAACTCAAAACAACCTCATATTGCAGCATAGGAATGTTTGATGTTTCTTTTTTGTCTTCCTCCTCCAGATGGGATTTTCATTTCCGAATGGTGAACACCACAGTCTTGCTACAGATATCTGCCTCTGTGAGTGTCCAGTCTGCTTTAGACCATCACTTTGCAGGAAGGTTGAAACCAGTGTGTAGGATGGGTGCTCCACAGAGCTTCATCCAGCGGCAGCTGCCCAGCTGTCAGGGCTGTCAGAGGCAGCTGCCCTGCACTCAGCTGATGCTTCAGCTCCATGACACAGACCACTGCAGCCATTTCCTGGGCATTTCTGGGAACCGGACAAAACCGGGGCTGGTGGTGCTGTATCATACAGGAAAAAAAGTAAGACCTCCAAGCAATGTAAACAATCTTAAGACTCTTCAAAACATTTACTTTTTTTTAAGACATAATTACTCATATTTCAGTTTCTCTACTGGGAAGAGTGAGTTGCAAGGACTGCACTCCCCAAGGCCATCCTCACCCAAAAAAAGTAATTTGCAAAATTAACATCAAAACAGGCATAAACCTAGCAATTTACCATTTTAGCCCTGACATTTTTCGGCATCTTTTTTCAGCTATTCTTGTTGTCATATTGATTCTTAAAACTGACATTTTAAGGGTTCATATAGGCTTTTAAAACTTATTTTATCCATCTTACATAATCCATTAAAAATAATTTTCAATTATTAAAATGAGTAGTCTCTCAAGTGTTTTGCATTTCACTCTTTAGGTCTTACAGATTCCTACAGGAAATCTGCGATAAAAATGAGAACCTGAAATAGGCTACATTGTTCACTGTTGAAGATGACAGAAATGTGGATTGAACCGCATATAAATAACAAAAAGAAACTCCTGTGGTCTGGTTGGATTTTGTTAATTCTAAATTTTGTGTCTATAAAATTTAAAATATATGAGGAATTTTTAATATATGTGTCTAATATTAAAATAATTATTATCCTGTAAAATTCATTTGTTCTTATACAGCCTGACCCATTAAGTTATACTTTCATTATATTAATGACTGTGAAGACAGGCTGCCGAGCAAGTGAACAGTGGGCATGGCAAAAAAAATCATAATGAGGTCTTGAAGATCTGCACAATATAGTAAATTAGTGAAGTTCTGTTGGTGATTTCATTATGCACATCTCTGTAACAGCAGCAAAGAAATCTGACTTATTTTACATATACTGTGTTAAAGACAATTTTTTCAGTTACCCCAGAACAGTGTGCAATTAGATGGTCAGGATTTTAAAAAAATATGTATAAAGTAAAACCTCAGACTTAGCCACTATGAACTTCACTGCAGTGACTTACCGCATAGATTTACATTTGCAATGCCAGGGAAGTCAGATATGCTGAAATAATTTATTTCTGGGTCAAATTTTTCTCTGTGGATTTTGCCATTTGATTAACATTTTTTTGTTATCTTTTTACAGGCTCTTTGAAGGGGGTGTAAATTGCATCCAGCTCTGATTAATGCTGAGATTCATGCTAGAAAATAAAACCTTCACTCTAGCTGGAATGCAAATGCAGCCTTTCAAACTAGCACGAGTTTTTAATAGAAAGAAAATTAATTATCCTGGAATCTTCCATATGCACACAAAAAATCAGGTACCGAAATAATCTCCATTTGTCTCTGTTACAGTTCTTGCTAAAAGGAAAAGGCTATATCAGTTTGTTGTGCTGCCAAGATAATACTCATTTCTCAAAGTTACTTGCAAAGTAGACAGTACTGTGTCAGTACTGTGTGGTCTAAAGGATGAGAAGCTAGGTTTATGCCATGTGAAGGCAGTTTTTGGATCTGTAAAGGGAAATCAGATGCCCAGCCATTGCTGGCTGAGTGTTCAACAGACCCTTACACCTTAGTCTTGTAAGGGAAAACTCAATCCCTGCCTACTTTAAGGTAGCTGACTCCCCTTAGAGTCACAGCAGTTACAATGGAGATTGCAAGCCTGACAAACACCATCATTAATTTGATTATCTGGGGTGGAATCATGAGGGAAATGGGTGTTACACTCAGAAGTCGAGTCACAATCATAAAGTTTAAGAATCAGTCTTCCAAGGTATCATTTTGGAGTTAGTGTCAAATCATTTGAGAACCAGGAGACTTCTTTTTTTGCAGAAGGAGTAATGCTAGGAGAGGCAGCTGAGCCTCAGGGCATATAATAAGCAAGTGTCAGGGGAATACTGGATTACCTAGAGCTTGAAAACTATTAACTAGTTCTAAAAACTGTCTCTTTCAATGAAAGAAACTTGTCCAGAACAAGATGTGAAACACATATCTTTCCTCTGCAAATCACAAAATAACTGGAGAGAGAATGGAGATGTAGAGCACACCCACTCTTCCCTACGGACACTAAAAGAATGAGAACTATGCCAGCTTTGACTCTTCCCAAAGGTCCCTGAATTCAAAGTTGGGGAGCAAATATGAGAAAACTAACATTTCAAATCCTGTTTTCCACACAAGGAAGTGAATCCCATCTCCCTGTCCTGTCCATCTGATGCCAAAGTGCAGGAATGGTCTTTGCTTTTGTTTCTGAGGAGGATCCCAGGGTAACAAAAGGAGGAAAGGTCCAAGAGCATGTCGGAGTAAACTATCTGTTAAAACACTTGGCTAAAGTGCAAAGGCCTCCATTTCGGCTGCATTGTTTTGTTTCATGTTACCTTATTTAAAATCATGAGATATCTCAGACAGCATACAAAACCCCTTTCCTTTATTCTCATCTCCCTCACTCACATCCTTCTGAACTGCTATTATACTGAGAAGCAGAAATTTTCCTTGACCACCCTAGAGCTGCACCAAGTGCTGGGTGTGCAAGTGTTTGCATTCAGCAAGATGAAGGTATGAGGCCAAGCACGGGATGGATTCTTTCCTTATCTCATACCTCTTTGCCTCCATGCACTGCAAAAGCCCTCCATCCCAGTGCAACAGGAGGGTAGTGTGGAGCCAGGCACACCTGAAGGGAAAAGCGGACTGCAGAACAGGGATGTTGTACGCTCACATCCATGAAGCTGGTAAACTAATGGTTGGAGGAATGTTTCCCAGGACACAGGCATGTCATTACACATCAAAACTCAAGTTAACTTTGTTACATAGAAATCAGAAATTAAATTTAGCTCTGAGTGTCAAAAATTTGTTGTTGTAATGGGCCAGATTAATTTCTGGCATGAACACACAGAATTGTCATTGATTTTGATGATTTATGGCAGCAATTTATCCTCAGTGTAGCTCTACTGACTTTGTTGCAGTTACATCAGGGTTTAATTTAGCCTGATATTTTTATCAAGGGGAGAAACAGAATTAAAAGAGTACAAGCCTTAGTTTGGGCATTTGTTTTCTACCTTCCTGTTTCACACAAACCGCATTTCTTTAAGCTGCATATGCTCCAGTTCTCTGTTTTCTGATATTGCATTTGGGTTTATTGACAAATTGTCACCTGTGCTGTGTTTGCTTTCTTACAAGATTACAGATGACGGCTGCCTTGCACAGCTTCTCTACACCCTACATTTCTTGCATACTGAGTTGTTTTTTAGCCAGTGAACACCACCAAAGAATTTATATTATTTTTTTAATACATTCCTCAATCTAGAATCTTTCTTCTTCTTCAGGACTTCAAAGTCCTGAACAAGTGCAGGATGAAGATCTTCAAGTAAATTGTTAATTTCAAAATACCTATATTTCATACGTGCAATATAATCGATGATAAAAATCTCTCTTCTTCTTTTTAAAATTTTCATCCTTTGATCATTTGCCAAATTATCATTGGAGGAAAGAACCAGCCCAATACTCAATATTGGCCATGTGAAAGTACTCAAATATCTGTTCCCTCTGTTAGATAGATTCTCGGAATCCACATTATTGCCAAATCCAACAGCTCTAGCTGCTTTATCATGTCTGCTTAATTAATGTTTTGGGTATCCTCTGGCATGACTGTTTGACAAACACTGGTATTCTATTTCACAGCAATGGTGCTACTGTGGGTACCCCCAGGAAGATGTCATTTCTGTCAGGTTGAGCACAGAGTCATTGAAGAAGTACCCAAAGAATGTTGGCATGCTGTGTAGCTGGGCTGATGAAGATGAAAGAGTGAAGGCCCCTGAAAGCACATTAAAGATACTCCAAGATCCTCTCTTCAGGCTTGTCAGAGCAAGCCTGTTAGAACATGACTACATAACAAGGCATCTCCATAGAAATCTGAAAAAAGGTTTCTGCAGACCTTGGAGTAAAGCACATAGACCTACAGGAGGCTGTGAGAGTAACAGGGAAGCTCCGAGGAAGTCAGCAGACATCAGAACTGTGTGAATTCAACGTGCAGCCATACCTGCTCCTGGAGTTTGTCTGTCTCCAAACACTTGAGTGAGTGGGGACTGAGAGCAGTAGGCTACAGTGCACAGAAGAAATTTGTCTCTGAGCAAGACAGAAAACTACAAGCAGCACTGAGGAGTAGGTGTGCATGCACAAGTACCTGTTTGTTTTCTCTGTGTGCTCATACTTGTTTTCCACCACAGAGTCTCTGTTGTAGTAATTAAGTGAGGTGTGACAGCATTTTGATATCTCTGTACACAAACAACCCCATTCAGTAAGTGTAATGAATCATCTGAATTCTTCCTCAAAGCTGTGTGATGAGACCTTGAACAAAGTGTGGTGAGGATTTGTATCACCCTCTCTGACAGGAGACTATCGAAGAGGTACACCATCTGTTCCTCTGGATTTGCTTAGTCAATGGAGGATTTTCAGACCTTTCTAATTATACTTGAATTCAACAACCTTCTGCTGTGCTACTGTTCAAAAAACATCCACAACAAATAAATAAACAAATCCAGGGCTGCCAGTTCAGACAGACAGTAGGCTCATTCTGAGGACATCTGCCCTTTCCCTAGCACCAAGACCACAGATTGTCACCAATGGCCTTTCAACATAGAGTAGCCTTCCTGCTTTAGGCTTGTACATCTTTGCCCATCCCCAGAAAACCAAAAGACCTTAGAGACTCCTTTTAGATTTCTCTTTCTTTTTTTTTTTTTTTTCCTTCTTTACTGGGCTTTGCACAGACCTGGAAAAATATCTGCAATATCTTTTATAAACATCATCATTTATTAATGTTCTGCAAGTCTGAAACAACCCAGTTGTTTGGGTGCTTGGTAACGTCTGATGTTAGCTCATTTATAAAGAGGAGCAATACTGGAAAGTGTTTCTCTTCAGAGAACCATGCTGATGAAAAGTTGCTTAGAGCTCATCCAAAATTCTGTCTCACAACGGATATTTAATATAGTTTCTTTTGGATGAACTTACACCATGTGCATTTTTTTTCCCCTAAAAACCACCAGTATATTTGCATGCATTATTTTAGTGCAGAGATTTTTATTTTTTTTTATGTTATGTGAAGGATGTGGAAATTGCACCTGGGAAATTTGGCTGGCATTTCACTAGAAATGTAACAATAGTATAACAGCTTAACCAAGCGGGTACCGGTATTTAACTTGCTTTCTTTTCATCTAGTAATTTCACATGTAATTTGAATATTCATGAGACAGCAAGACAGTGACTCATTAAAAGATACATTATGTTCTATAGAGTGAAATGCTGGGGAGACAAGCAGTATGTTTACAGGTCAAACAGATCCAATACAGCAGAGGCCAGAAGGGATGAACACACCAAAAAAACCATAACCTTTCTCTTTTCTCAATGTGCGCATATGGCAAGGATTAGGATCATCATGTAATATTCAGAAGAGTTGCATGGGAAATACATTTCCCATAGCAACAGCTGGTTCAGACGTTAGAGCAAGATTACAGAGAACCTATTTCATCTATCTGTTATTTTAAATGAATGGTTATCTGCCAAGCAAGCGGGTCAAAACAGGTGCTTCTGTGAAGGCAAACATCTCTTTGCAAAAATTATACTCTTTCTGTGGATTTGTTTTTTTATTTGATAATGCACAATCATGTGCCATACTCCAGGTCTCTGTGTTATTACTAACTCACCATTTCAATTCTACATGGTTAGCCAAAAAGGCTCTTAAGTAAGTAAAAAGGAATGCAAAAATGGTAATATATTCAAGATGTTAAGCTTTGATTTGTACCTAATTCCATTAATGCGTGCAGTTTAAATTAAAATGTAACATCAGACTTTCCAGTTTTGCTGGCTTTTAAAAAAATCCAATAAAAGACAAGATTGTAATATAAAGATATTATAAACCAGTTTTTCTCTTATCTCTAGATCTGTTAAAAGAAAACTAGAAGCAAGTAATTACTTCTATAAATGAGTCATTAACAGAAATTGCTATTTTTAAATAACATAAAAAAATTTGTTAGGCATTAAAAAGCAAATAGGCAAGATTTGACTTTGATCCTTGTGCAAAGAGATTAGGCTCAAATTCTTGAAGATTTACATCCTCAAGTCCCATCAAGGGCCCAGGTTCATTTCATCTAACCAAAGGATCCTAAATTAGGAGTCAGTCAACACAGATTCCTTCTCAGCTACCCTAGAAGCTAAGTAGCCCTCTGAAAGAGACTTTTCAGATTTTTCAGTCTCTTTCAGAAGAGAAAAGACCCCTCTTTTTTTTTGGCACCTGCAGGAAGTGATGCTCCTGCTGAGTGCAGAAGAAGGCAAAACACAATCACTTCACTGGAAGTGTAGAGTAGTTCACTAGTTCATTAGTATCTCACACTTGTGACAAGATAGACCTCTGTTGCATGGGATGTGCCAGATGCCACCAATAAACAAGGGGAGAGACAGCAAAAAAAAATGAATAAAGTTGTGGAAAGGGACTAGGTACTCACAATTTTTTTTACATATGCTTGTCCTGATGGTACTTGCAAATTTATTAATTTATTTTAATCATATCATGTACTTCAGGCACCATGGAAGAAGCATTTGTTTTTGAAGTAACTTAAATAAAGAGCAAATGGTGGCTTGGTGAGCAGAGCCTTGATTTGTGCTCAATTCCAAGTTAACAGTCACAACTTCTTTGTGAGATTCTATATCAGAATATATCACATTTGAACCAATATTCACAAAAAGCTTCATGGAAGAGATTACATTTGATAGTTAAGAGTCAGTGCGTTCATTAATTTTTGATAGAAGGACCTTAAATGTCCTGGCTGCTTGGGCCATTGCATATCTGATCTATATGTCAAAAAATCAGTTATGGGGCCACACAGGGACACCAGGAAGGCCTTGACTGCCCACCAAAAAAACTCACCTGTTGGGATGTGGGAATTGCAGGTTTAGCTCCATATTTCCGATATTTCACAGTCCACCTCTCCACAAGAAGAGTTCAAAAACACCAGTCTCTCAAAGAAGCTAGCAGTAGGATATTTGGGATGTCTGTCTGTACTGTAGCATAGCAAAGTTTCCAGTTCTCTGTCAGACTTTCTTCAGCTCCTTTGGTACCCATCAGTCCTTATATGGTGGCCACATGTGCAGCTGTTACTTGCTCTGCTATGGAGCATATCTGAGACACCCTTCCCTCTTACCTTATGGTTATGGTGGTGCAGGCTGTAGGCGCTGATGTCTTTGGAGCACCAAAGAAATGGCACAGCTTCAGTCAGGTTCACATTGTCTGAGGAAAAGCATCTGACACAGTTTATATCTTGGGGTTAACATGCAATGCCCTCTCTCACTTGCCCTCTCCAGCTTTGCCCATATTCCCAAAAGCTGAGCTCAGGACCAGAGGCAATGTCAGCGTGAATACACAGGAAATAAAAGCAGAATTAAAGTCTTTTTGAAAGCTCCTCTGCTACAGCATATCCTCATGAACAGGTCAGAACTTCATATCTGATTCAGTTTTGATGGTGTAGTGTTAAGTCATGTATTTGCACCAGTCCAGGGAGGGCATTTACATATTCCCCACAAAAAGGGCTGAATTCCTCAGTCAGAGGAAGAAGCTGCTCAGTTTGTCCCCCAGGTTTACAAAAGCTCTCACATCTCAAGGGAGAGCCTCATTAAAACAGGGTTTCCCCTTCTTTCACAGAGCGCTTTCAGTCATTTCAGCATGAGCTCATTGTTAGGAAGGCGTGCCTTTCTTGGAGCTGAAATGTCAATTGTCAGGGAAATTGTCAGGGAAAAAACCAGGATATCTCTGTGAATGGGAAAGGAAATAACACAAATAGTCACAACTGCAAACGGACAGTGCTTTGCTTTCAAAGTGACTATGACCCTAGATGGTAGGACATGACTGTGTACTTGCAGTCCTCAAAGCGCTAAAATACAGCACCTTTGCAAGTACACTTGCCTCTAGAAATAGAAACGCATCCTCTATATTTATGTTATATTAGTGGTTGGTTTTGTAAGTTTTGCCAAGAGTTGTCCAGAAACTTAAAAAAAAAAAAAAAAAAGAAAAAAAAGAAAAAAAAATTAATTATCTATGTTACGGTTTTCATACATCTACATCATCATCAAAGTATGTCCCAAATTGCTGTATGAATACCAGACTTGAAATACTGGCGGGAAAAAGAGGGTATAACATTATGTCAGAGTGCAACTAATACTACTATGATGGCAAGACAGTATCATTCTGTTTCTTTACAAAATTTCTGTGGTGATACTGCAAGACAAATGCCTTTGATACAACAGCAGATGTGGTAATGCTCCATTTTACATACTGTGTTATGCCTCCATCAGTCTGTGGCAATGAAACCTCAAACCGTATGAGCAAAAAAAGGCTGAGCTTTTAATTTTTTCAATGCTTATTATACAGTGCAGCATTGCAATGGTAATACTATAGATCTGACTGAGGGAGCCTCTGAAGAGAAGCTGCTAACACACTAAGATTCTTCTGATGATTTCTTAAAATGATTAGTGATTTATTGAAGACAATTGTATTTGTCTTTCAATGGCTATCTCATGGAATAGTTTATAATTTTTTCATTTTCTCAGTTTTAAAGAGAAGATTTATGAGCTTTCATTAGCAGGAGCATTATATTGTCATCCACAAAATTATGATGAGCATATTCATTCCTTTCACTTTTTTTTTTTTTTTCTTCCTTGTTCACCGTTAAACATAAAAAGGTCAGGACAGTCAACCACAGGAACAGATTTTCCAGAGGGGCTCTGTGGTCTCCAGCCTTGGAAGTTTTCAGAATGCCTATGGATTAAGGCCTGAGCAATCCGGTCTGAACTCATAGCTGCCCTTGATTTGAGGTGGTCTTCCCGAAATCTCCTTGCACCTGAAGTGTGCTATGATCCTATTTATATTTATTATTTACAATGTTATAGCTGAAGTAATCTGCACTAGATTCTCATCATTCAGCATTGTATTTCCATCACAGCAGTTTTTCAAATGTACAGAACGCTCTGGATTACAGACCCTGGATCTCAAGGCAGACTTTAACATTCTCATCAGCTGCCAGAAGGATAATGCAGTGGGACACAGACAGTCAAGAGGATCTGTGGAAGAGGATAACTTCTTGTCTCAGGTATACAATGGCCAACTAAGGTTGATACATGGTTGGATCTATTATTCACTAATAAAAAAGAGCTGATCAGAGGTAAGATAATCAGTGGCAATGTTGACTGCAATGACCATGAAATAGTGGACTTTGAGATCCAGAGAGGAGCAAGGAAAGAGACAGTAAAG
The DNA here is from genome assembly GCA_038380795.1 of Pyrocephalus nanus. Classification (NCBI taxonomy): domain Eukaryota; kingdom Metazoa; phylum Chordata; class Aves; order Passeriformes; family Tyrannidae; genus Pyrocephalus; species Pyrocephalus nanus. The sequence continues at coordinate 33,458,957 of CM076260.1, read as the reverse complement.
CATAAGAGAGCAGACTTCAGACTATTCAAGGAACAGGTAAGTGACATCATCGTGTCTCTGAGGAGTCAAAGGAGATCAGGGAAGTTGGCAGGTCTTCAGGGGACAGTTCATCACGGTCCCTAGGAAACCAAGCAGACTTACCAGCATATTAGTCTGGCTGGGCTGGAAAGTCATGACCAAGCTCTGATGCAAAAAGGCAACGTAAATGGGAAGCAGGGCCAAGATATGAAGGAAGAACTTGAAAACATTTTCAGGACACACAGTGTCACGAAAGCCAAAGGCCAGCTGGAGCTAAAACTTTCAAGAAGAGCTTCTATGACCAAAGTAGTAGTAAAACACTACTAACAAGGAAAATGCAAGGCTAAATACTAAGCGTAGTGGCTTACAGATAGTGGACAAATTAATGTACTCAGTGCCTGCTTTGCCTGTGTCCATCAGAGAGGTCTCCCACACCTCTGGTGATAAATGGGAGGGTTCTGAGATGATGATGTTAAGATGATGTGGTATGAAGACCAAGTCAGGGATTAAAGACAAAAAACTTGTCCCAGACAAAAAACTGGTCATGAGTACATGGAGAATGAAAAGCAAATTTCCATCATGGATTTACCGGTAGTAAGTCACGCTTGACCAACCTGATATCCTTCTGACAAATTTCCTGGATTTGTAGCTGAGAGAAGGTTAGTGGGTGTCATTTACCATGACATTAATGAGGCTTTTGACATAGTCTCCCACACTAATCTTGTATCCAAGATATTACAGTATGGATGGGTGGAAGAGCAAGGGAATAAAGAACTGGTTGGACAATGAATTAAATAGGTTAGTGGTTAGTGTGTTGTACTCTCCCTGGTGGGAAATGACATTAGGAATTAGCATTGCTTAGGGGTCTTTACCAGAACTTGTCCAGTATAATGTCCTTATCAGAGGCCTAAAGGAGGTGACTGAGTGCCCCTTCATCAAGTTTGCATTTGACACCTGTGAGTGACTGAAACATTAAGGTTAATGATTCAAACAATTGGCCATTTGGAAAGTAGCAGGGTGCTTTGCTGAGGCCACATTTACAACCCCCAGCCAAAGAGGAGGAGGACAGCTTCTGTATGTGTGATGGCAAAAACTTCATATGAACAGCCAGGGTGCAGAGGGGGTGCACACTCATCACCAGAGGATGACCACAACAAGCCAAACTTTGTTTAGCAACAAGCTGGCTTTTGAGCCGGATAAGGGAAGAGGCCATTAAGAATCAAATCCTGAAAAGTGGGATAATGGTTTTTATTATGCCAATGTCCCCCCTTGCACAACTGGCTCAGGTGCAAGACTCCTACCCTGGGGAAGTACCAGGACATTCATATGTAGGCCTGAAGTTGTTCATCCCTTCTGATGGGGCATAACTGTCTCGATTACACTGATATGAGATGCCTTAGATGTCACAAACCATCAAAGACCCCCAAAGTGCACCCATTCTCATTTCTGGGGCCTTCCACCAGGGAGTGCGCATGATTCACAGTGTTGGAACAGATCCACATATTGCTTCAGACAGTATAAAACTCCCCACCCTTGGAGGTACCTGAGAATTCCCACCCAAACCTGAACATATTATTACCCACTGAACTTTGTGTTTCATCAGATTCCCCTACCCCCAACAGATCAAAACCTCAACCGTCACTTTGACCAAAGGACATCTAAATTGCAGCAATCAAGTCTCATTGCAAGTCTGAAGTCTCATTACAAGTCTCGTGGGAGGTACCTCTCCCCTATCTACTCTTATCCTTTCTTTCTCTTTCTTTGTTTTCCTTATATCTTTTCTTATATGATGTCTTTGTACTTTTACACTGTTGCATTTCTATAGATAATAACCAAAATGGCTACATACCTCCTTTCCATTGCAACCAAATCGTTCTAAAATAAGTCCTGCATATATATAAACACCAGTCATTCAGTGTTGTCTCACTCTAATCCACTCCAAGGGAACTATTGACAAGAATCTCAGCTACCCTTGCCTGCAGGGGCAGGTCGTAACAACACCAAACAGGGGGACCGGTCAGTATGCTCTTGAGGTCTAACAGCCAGGAGGGGCTAGACAGGCTGGAGGGTGGGCTGATCTTGTGAAATTCAGAGAACTGCTGGACTCTCCAGAAGAGAGTGACTGTAATCTTCAGTGTGGCTGAAGATCTGCAGAGCCTCAGAGCTGGCTCTTTCCGTCCTCAACAGGAGAAAGACCTCTGCTTTGTACCTTCCCACATGTATGTAATGAGAAACAAGATTAAACTCTCCCCACCATACAGTAATGTTGCTGAAAAGCTGCCAGTGTATTCTCACTGCCTAACTGCATTTTAAGTCATTCCTTAATCTTTCCATGAACTATCAGTCTGAGAGCCTGATCCCTAACTCATTGACTTAGCTGCAAATCTTACAGCAGATATTAACAGATCTTAGATCAAGAACTTTGCAAGCCATGACTCCTTTGTGCCAATATGTTACTAATTTTCTCATTGCTTGCCCTATTTACATCCTTGTATTTTTTTTTTCTGATATTTTAGCCTTTTATCTGAATGTTGAAACTCAACTCTATTATTTTATCTTTGACCCTATTTTCATCACCTTTCAGAACTTTGTAGTTGACCCAACTGCTGATCAGGAAACTAGACTAGAAACCTGCTGAGGTCCCTTCACACCTGCATCATCCTATGATGCTATGAACTGCTCTTCCCTGCTAGGATAAGAGTTGAGGAGTTTCATTTTCAGGCTCTTTAAAGAAAGAAACTAAATGCACCTGCATCATTAGCTGAACTACCTTTATCCAACCTTCATCTTTCCCCACACTCCTCTAATAGGTTGTTTAGGCATGTTTATGCTGCTTTCAGCTGATGAATTGTTTATGCAACCTTTCATGGAATAACATGCTTTTCAAACAATGAATTTGGCTCCGCTAGCAAGGACTAGAATATGGCCCTTTTTCAAGCCCCAAGATCCATGCCCATAGGGATATTCAGCTGTACTACGCTCAGCAGTAGAAAAAAAAGAATTATCTTTCTACAACAGTCACATTCAGCATGTTCCTTCTGTGAGAGAAAGGGGGAATGCAAGCAAGAGCATGTGAAAATTGTTACTGTCCTATGCCAACATCTACTGATTTACCTATACACACCCCCTTAGATTCTCAGCCAAGTCCTCTTCAGTTTTCTTCCACCTGCTGGGGGGGAGATATGTGGGAGTGTCACATACACAAGACCTAAATTCATCTTGCTTCTTAGTCAAGGTATTGCAATAGTAATTTCAGTCTTCAGTGGAGAACCTAGGAGCTTTCTTCATACTGGGAGCTAAAAATGTTTAAGTCACTGGTACAGCAAACTGAAACAACACACAGCTAAAACCTTTGGTCTGCTAAACGCATTTAAATGGCCAAAAGCTATTCTTCAGGCACTCTCAATACATTTGAGCAGCTCCAGTGGAGTCTAGAGAAGGAAACTGAACAAAAAAAAAAAAGATGCAAAAAGTATTTTCAGTTCCTCAGATATAAAAGATGCAAAATAAGAGGAAGGAAGGAGGAGTGGAGGAATTTGACAGGACTCATAAAATGTCTCCAAAATTTAAATATCCCTGTGGTAGGAATCTTACAGTTAGAAACTCATAGAAAATACCCATGACCGGATTTCAAAAGGTATGAGAAGTCTGTGAGCCAGGCTTAAGGTCCTTCTGGAAAACATAGGCATTGGACCAGAAGGACTTCAAGAGGAGACCTAGGGAACTTACCAAATTAGGAACTCATGCTAAAATTGTTCACCCAGCACAGCTCTTTCTTGTACTGGTAGATACCTATTTATCTCTTTCTTTGATGTTAGAATATATTGGGCATTTCAAGTTTTGTCCTAGAGTATCTCCAGAAGTGTCTCAGTCCTGGCAATGACGAGCATTACTTTGGGACAAAGCAGTGCAAGACTGTGTCTCAAACCAGTTTTCCTCATGCCTGCCTCGTGTAGAGCCAGGTCCTGCCATTGGTGCCAGAACTCACCAACACAAAAGGGGAAGAAGGGAGGCTACATCTTTAATCTTTCACTGGAGCTGTGAGATACCTGAATCTAGCTGCTAAACCTCAGTCCTTCATGAACACAATTACAGCACCAGAGGGCATTCTGCCAAGGCAGAGGAGCTCAGGGGGCTGGCAGAAGGTGCTACTATTTCTGTCAGTTGAAGCTGTTTAACCTTTCATTAAATAATTTACCACTCTCTTCAGCTAATGCCACAACTTGTGGGATAGGGCCAGCTACCTGCTCTGCCTCACGGACACTGGTCCAGTTCCACAAAGGGTGTTCTAGAAGTGGAGAGGTGAGAGCATCCTCACAGTTTCAAGTGTTCCAGAGAAGGGCTTGGAACTGGCTTTGCAACTGGGGCATTCTCTTGAGTGTCACCACGTTTGAATACTCTCACTCAGCCTCCTACCTGCCAAGAGAGTGCTTCACCTGCAAATCTAGACAGCCTCTTTTGTCAGCCATATGCCAAAAGTAACTCCCTCACTCATGAAGCACCCTGGATGTAGGAGAGCAATTTTCCAACATTTTGGTCAAGGTGCCAAAGACAGGAGCAGAGTATAAGCATAATTTCTTCTCCTGAGTGTTTACCGTTGTATTCCTACCCAGCCAGAAGTCCATGTGGGCTCAGATCACAGCTGGGATGCCAAAATCCCCCTAAAGCACCCCAGACAGCTGAAATACCCAAACTGCACTGAATCCCTGCAGATGAATAGATACCTAAACACTCATCTTGAAAATCTAGCCTGATGAATGCTTGGGACCTTCAGAACTTTATATAGCACCCTTATTTCCATGTACCACAATAAGGAGAGCTCTGAAAATAGACAGAATAATTTCTTTGTACTGAAGGCTTTAGATCTTTGAAAAAAATATGTGGGTAAAACCTCTTTTCATGGCAAATGCATACAAAATTCCAATCTTGGTATTATTTAAAGAAGAAAGCTGAATTCGGTTACAGTGCAGGTCAGACAGATGTTCCACCCAAGGAGCCAAAGCATTACTAACTATTATATTTGTGTTTTATTACTGACACTCAGAACCATAACCACGGGCCAGGACCCCACTGTAATGGATGACATATCAAGACAGAATTAATACTTTCCTTGACTTCAGTCTGAGAAATACACTGCAAAGAAGCAGGTAATTTGCCCTAATATACAAACCATCTATACATTTTTAAACAAACAAAAATTGAACCAAACCAAAACAACACAAAAAACCAACCAAGAAACAAAATAAAACCCCAAAACAAAACAACACACACACAAAAATACCCCAACACGACCAAACCCAAACCCAAGAAAGTGTATACAATATAAGGCTGTAAAACTTAGCTCTGCCATGAAAACAGACATATGCATTTCTAACAAACAAGAATGTGCCTTTCCTTCTTGGAAACAAGGAATGTCAAGAGAGCCCACTTTTTCTCTTGCTTTGGCATCTCATCGTGTTGGTGACTTCCAAAGATTTAGGCTGGCCCCATACCTAGAATAACAAATTTAGGCAATGTAAAAGTTGATTATAAAATTACTTGAATTAAACATTGCATCTCTTGTTTGCAAATATAATTAAATAGTACATAAAAATCTGCTAGTACATAACTCTTAAACATGATTATGATTAAACCAAAGTGTTTGAATCTGTAGACAAGTTCTATTAGCCACACACACTAACTTATTATACCGATGACCACGACTGGGCTTTACCTAGGAACTGGCCAAAACATGCCCTAAAATTGGAGATGTCCTAGAAGCTGAATGAGAAAACTACTTTCTTTCCTTCTTTCAATCTCAAATAAATAGCAGGGTACTGTGTGTGCTGAAAGAGAATCGTTTATGTTGGACTAAAACAGAGAAGGAAAAAAAGATGCAAAGGCCAGACTAAAAGTAGGCTGGATGCCTGGAAATAAATATGAATATATTAGAAAAATATTTCAAACTAAGGATGTGAAAAATGGAAAGCCCAAACCAAAACTAGGGAAGGAACTTAATATAATTCAGTTTTAAGACTAAGAAAGGGCAGAGTACCAAACTCAAGCAGGGCAAAACTGATTCTGGGATCTGGAAAAACAGGGGAAATTTCTACTCCTTACCTGCTCTGATGTGAATCTTGAACAACTCCTTTGTTTCCTCCAGATTTGCTTTGCAATTAGTCCATAATCTTTTGCCTACAACTCCTGCAAATTCGGGATGATCATAATGCAACCTCCTTGTGGAAGCACAGCAATTACCTGTCAACTGACTTGCGGGATTGCAGGTTTTATCTGTCTGAAATAAGGCAGAATCTAAGCCCACAAAAATATGCCTTCACCATCACCAATGGCTTTTATTGCCAGCAGCAGAGGGTTTTCACGCTTTAGCAAGAGGAATACTCTTGTTTGTCTGGGTATGCCAGAGTCACAGAATAGTCTGAGTTGGAAGGGACCCACAAGGGTCATTGAGTCCAGCTGTTACCACCACTGTTTGTGGCAAAGGCACGGGGAGCAAGATGACACCATGACAACATGCATCAGAAGGCGATTAATAAAAACACTCCTTATTTTCTTCCTACCATAAAATCTGGGAAGACTTTTTCTTCTAACACTTTCCATATCTTTACTATTGAGAAAATGAAGAAATATCAAACTAAACCTATTAGGTGGCACACGGGCAGATGATGACAAAAGGCTAAATACTGCTATGACTGAAAACAGGATCTTTCTGATATTGTACCTCTGTATTGCAGTATATACAATAACTTTTTATCGGTTTTGATGTTTCATAATGAGTAATATCTCCTTTGAGGCTGCAAAATAAAGAACTAGGTCATTATGTTTATTATGATGCACCGGTAGAATAATGATGTCTCAAATAAAATGGAGCCTGAAAAGGTTAGTGACAGAAGGACCAAGAGTCTTTGTTAAAAAAATTATCCGTAAAGGCAAAAATAGAATGACTACACACAGAGATCAAAATCAAGAGCATGGATAAGAGGAATATAGGAAAGCATAGGGAACAGAAAATGTAGAGAACTGCTAATACTTAACCAAGGAAAAGAAAATTATCTGCAAATGGAAAGGGTAAAAGTGATGGAGTGCTGACACAAAAAATATCATAAAGTCTATTCAAAATATGATATTTTAAAATATCAAATAATAAAGAGGCTTTTAAAAACAACATTTATTAACAAAACTAAACACCGAATGAGCAAGAAAACACATCAAACCAGAGGCCAGACAGACATAGAGAAACACACAAGTCTGAAGCAATGAATGGTAAGAAAATACATAAGATAGCTTTATAGAGAGAAAGAAAACAGGATTTTAGTCAAAGAGGACTTGTACTGTATATAGGACAAATTACATGACAAGCAAAAGAGCAATTAGTACAAAATAAGCCTGTCATTTAATCCTGGGAGCTGGTTAAAACCCAAACGGATGAGAAATGTGGTTTAAGTGGTTTCTCTAAGATTATCATCCCAGAAGCCCAGCTAAAGAACATAAACAGAAAAATGGTGTCAATCACGTTTGTTGGAAGCAAAATGGCACAGAAATGGTTTAACTTAATCCCTGAGGGTTGAACATTGATTCCAACTTTGTTTTCAGGTTTCAGCCTATATATAAGAAAACCCCTCTGTTCCATTTGCTGCCCAGAGATTTTGACATTCCAGTTCTTAACTTTCTTCCTTTTTTCATAACTAAGAGGATCACTGATCAAACCAAATTCAACAAATGTCAAAGGCATTCTTTCAAGGCCAGTATGTGGTCTCAAAACATCTCACTCCTTGGCAATGACTAAAAGCAAGAAGGTTGGGCCTGAGACAAGATGATGATTATTATTTTTAAGGAAAGGTATTCCTATATTCATATGTAGTCATATGTTCCATCTAAGACATCTTATTCAAAGGTTGGTTCTCATTCCAGTCAGCTATGCATCACTAGCTCCCATGGGAACCTCGGAGTTTCAGTGTTGTGCTTACTCACTGGAAAACACTCTTCAACTGAGGCATTTGGTATCCCATACAACCAAACAGAGGATAGCTTTTTACTTCTGGGGGAGATGATGACCCAGAGCTTCGGGCTACAGAGTGTAGGCTTGCATTGGTAAGGAACACCCCAGACAGAGGACAGAAATGCCTTTCACCAGCTACTGCTCTGCAGATCAGTGCTCTGGGAATTCTAACTGCATTTCATAAAAGCAATTGAAAGTATTTAGTTATAATTAGAAATAAACAGGAAGACCTTATCTGAAAAGATAATCACAAGTAAGTGTGCATGTATGTAAGTGCACATCTACAGTTGACGATGCAGGATCTGTCAGAGCAGTTGTGTCACCACATAGCTTTTGTAATTTTATGGGGCTTAGAGGTTTTCATAATGAGTTCAAGATCAAGAAAAGCAGGAGAAAAAGTTCTTTTCTTTGGGAGGTACATCCCTTTTAGTGGTGGGGTTGGCTTACTGTAGCTGCATACTGATTTAGGAGCATGTGCAAGACTAGACCAAAACCAATTTTAATGGGACACAGACAAACTATCAATACAACCTTTCCCAAAACTAAAAGAAGGGGGAGGCCTACATCTCCACTAATACAAAGGAGTGATTTTGAAATGTTGGTATCTTGTAAAAAAATCAGTACGATTAAAACTGAACCATATTTTTGACATTTTCTTATTTCCAGATTTCCATCTCCCATTGCCAGCGTTGTGGTTGTGCACAGTGACTCCTGTACAGGGGCAATACCACAAAACCCCTTAGTCTGTGCATTTGTTTCTGTAGACTCACAGAGCTAATTTTTTACACATCAATGACAAATATAATTTTCAAAATGTTTCCCTTTTTTTTGTATTATTTATTTCCTAACCCATTAGTTAACCTTGTTTATCCCCACCATCTTAGTAACAACACAACTGAAGCTGACACAGGAAGAGACTAGAAACTGCTCTTACCGCACAACTTTATTGATGTTTCTGCATCAACTGTGATTCTTGGCAATCCAGTTCAGCCTTTCCCAGCCTTGGTCGATGAAGTCATACCCACGACCTTAACAAAGACAGATTCAATTTCTCCTCACTTACATTGGGTGGGCTTTTCAATGTTATCTTAAGAGAAGGAGATGCCTCCAGATGGCCTGTGAGAAACAGCTTAAATTTATTTCCCCTGCCATTGATAGTATCTGTGTGCCTCATACTCACTGAAGAAAAAATTAAGTACTGCTTGGGAACTTGGGGTCCCAAGCGTAGGTACATTTTGCATTTCTCTAGTTCACAAAATACCTTAATACTAGAGCCGATGGTTAGGTTTCCTGCTTAAGTATGGGAAGCAGAAGTCAACACCTTTGTCACTTCATCTGCTTTCCCAGAAAAGCTAGGAGGAAGATGGCTGGTATTTCCATGTTTCAAATTTATGTTTTAAGATTTTTAACATTTAGGTTTTTACCTTTTAAGACTTCTAAACATTGAACTTTAAAGACTTTTAACTCAGTATGTGTACTATGACAGTTGTCAGTCATCGTAACAAATAAGAAAAAGCAAACAAACAAACAAACAAACAAAAAAACAGAAAGTGGTTGTTTAAAATTCAACTTACATGTGCTCTGTGTGTGTCTGTCTGTCATCTGTCTGTTCAGGGAGTCACCAGCCCATTCTTCCCCAGTTCAGTAGGTTTGAAGCTGTTGGACAATCTCAGTGAAATCTGACAGAAGACTAGAGCTCTTTCTCAAGTGCTTCCACAACATACAGACTGGTCCCTGGACTGCGTTGTACAGGATAACTCATATCTGCTGTCGCTACAGGGCATGCTCCTTGAGGGCACTGCCACCCTTCTATATTTTGGTTTCTCCTACCCTCTTTGTGCTGGGCTGAACTGGAGTCTGGTAATAAATACAGGATTTTTCCAGCTTCCCAGGAAATGGGTGTAGAGATGCAGTTGGTGTCCCTGGAAAGGGAAAAGGCTGCAGGCCATTGCACATCCTTCTGTACCAGGGCACTCAGCTCTCCCAGCTCCAGACCATCTGATTTGGAGTCTAGTCCTGTCACCAGCTTCCCCTTACTCTCCTATGGTCTCTGTCACTATAAAATATTAATACGTATTTATTTCTCCTTCCTTACAAAGAAGCATAGAAAAAAGTGAGCCCCACCTTAGTATTTTTTAATGCTGCTGGGATTGTTACAGATTACAGCACGTCAACATCATGCTGTTGTAGATACAAACTTTCAGTGGTATTCAAAAAAAAATGTTCACTATCCCAGCAAAACCTGTATTTTTATCAAGTATAAAACAGCTGGGAGCTGTGCTAACTTTGAGAGCTTACGAAGGGAGACAACAAAAATTAATTTTTTTTCTGAGGTGTCAACAAAATTTATTACGGCAAAGTTTTGCCTTTCAACAATTTTTTCATTATTTCATTTTAACTTTAAGATGGTAATTTTAGCATCATATTTATATATATATATATTGCATTAGTTATATTGCAGTTTTGACATTATCCAAGTGAAATAACAGAATGGCTCTGAACATAATATTTTCTGTAACAACAGGCCACTGGAGCAACAACTCACATTTTCTTTATAAACTACATTCTGTAGATCTCAGGAAATAATTGAGTTTGTAGCCTGGGACTGAAACAAAAAAGTTAAAATAGAAATTTCATTCAACTCAAATCAAAACATAAACTGACATTACAAAAATAAATTAAAAATTAGGTAGGTTATTAGCAGAAACAAAGGGTTTCCTTTTATTTTAAGGATGTTAATGCCTCTGCCCTTAAATATCTTATTAGCCATTGATTTGCCATATTCAACCCAGCATCATAAATGTTTTCTGTCCATGGGAAACATCATTTTTTGGTGGACATTATGAGAAAAGGCCTTCCTGGTTCAGATTCTCTTCTAGAGGAGAGAATTTGTCCAGTGCCTCCCTTGCCAGGCAAGACCTCTGGTGTTTGATGACACCAAAACATGGTCTAGAATGGCCCTGCCTCTTTTTTTTTTTTTTTTTTTCTTTCATGTATTTTATGGGAGCTTGTATGGGAGCACTGAGCAGCATTGGTGTCATGTAAACTCTGGCCTACCACCATGTTCATTGCCATCACCGCCCTTGGTCAGAAAAGCCAAATCAACTTAACTTGAAATGACAGATTTTGTGAGTGGGAACACAAGGGGCAGGTACCTACCATCAGATCCTGTGAAAAAGGAGGTTTATGAGCTTCCCATGTTTGCCCATTACCAGAAATTCTTTGGTCTCTGTAGTGTCAACATGGCAGATTGATCTAGTTACTGATGTTGTTCTGACCAGCAGAAGAGTGGAACTTGCTTAAAATTAAGTTCTTTGGAAAAAATAAAAAACAGAGGCAGAAATTAAAGTCTAAAAGGTTTATCTTCACAGGATGATGTTGCAAATGCAACAAAACCAAGTAATTCCTTGGGCACTGATGAAAACAAACCCCATTTTCCCATGTTTTCTTGCCTCAAAACTAAATTTTCTGGTGTTCCTTAAATTTTAAATGTCTCATCAAAATACTTTGCAGTTTAGGAGAGCTGCAATGTTGCTTTCTTCTGTGGGTCTCTGGTGTCTAATAACACCAGTTGACAAGAATGACAAGAGGTCTTACTCTCTCCTCCACCTCGTTGCTTATCTTTAGGGCGATCACAGGAACCTTTTGTAGTTTACATTACATTTTGTGAAACTAGCTAGGGAACTAGGCTAAAAACAGCACCAGATGCCAGAAGCCCTAATTCTGTCCTTTCCTCTGTTACCATTGCTGCTTAGATTGCAGCATAATACTAAGCACTAAGAATAAGCTTGAACAATATCTATCTGATTCAGGCAGTCCTTCTCTTGGTGTATATGAAGTCCAATCCTCTGTATTTTGATGTTCTCCTTTTCTGGATTTTCTGGTTCAGATTCTCTGCTTTGTACAAGATACATCATCCTTCTTCTATTGACCTGCTGGCTGAGTGAAACATATCTAAAAAGGCAGGCTTTTGCAATTGCCATTATCTTATGAGAGTGTTTTACTAGAACTAGGAAAAATCTGATATTTCCTGGGATGCTGAAATCAAGGGTTAGAGTCTCTCTTCTGCAAGATGTTCAGACGCAATTCAAATCTCCTAGAATGCTCTCCATTCTCCTGAGACTGATCTCAACACTCTTCTGAAAAAGACCTCCTTTGAATGGCCCTTAAAGAGAAGAAACAATTTTGCAATTGTGCTCCTCTAGCAACCACTTTCTCTTCCCTACCAAAATGATTGTAGCTCTCTTGCTTATTTGACAGGAGCCGTGAAAGGAGCAAAGTGCTTTCAAATACAGAGAAGAAAAGCCCGATTACTGTCTGCAGCAGTTTGGAAGCATGATGTGGTGATGGGGATGACAATAGAACAGAGAAACACAGTGGGAAGAGAAAACCAAGTATGAACAATGAGACCACACTACTCTTCCCTGAGACTTACTGTGCTGCATGAAGGGGCAGAAAAACAAACATTTCTAGAGTATGACACATAATATCCCATTTTCTTGGGACTAAATTTTCTTTAATAAAATATTGAATTTTAAAAAGTAAAAAAAACCAAAAACGAAAACAAAAACAAAAACACAGCTGTTGTCATCAGCTTGGAGAAGTATTTTTACTTCAATGACACTTTGATTACATGAACTCTTATTTTTTTTCCAGAATGATAATAGGGATGGAATTAAGTCTGAGCCAGTTGCTTTGGAAATACCGGCATCAGAAATGTTTTAGTTCTCAAATATTTTGCCATTTTGAAATGTAATGACACCATTACATTAGAATATGAATTAATTACTGAAGTTTTCCCCATCAATTAATTTTTCTAAAGATATTATTTTCAGATGAACCTGTTGTTGCTGCTTAGCAGACTGTGGACAGAACAAAATAAGAGCACCTTTCTGAAGAAAAATGTTGTGGTTTCAATAAATTTTAACATTACTAACAAAAGAAGCATTTGTCTGCAGAAACTACTCTAGGCTGGTCACACCCCTAATCTGCCTTGGGAAAAAAAATCTAGGATGCTCTTTATTTTCATCTATTTTTCTAAGTGAAAGCTGTAACACTGACTTCATAAGATTTAAAACTTGCTGTGGTATGAGCCACAAGACTTTCTGTAGCTGGTTATAGCGTTATTTCTGTCTGAAACATCACCAAAAATAACTAGTATAAACTCATTATTTTTTAAAAAAACAAACTTATTTTTGTAGAAACTCAGGATATATACGTTTTTGCGTATAGACTTGTAATATCAGTTGAAGGCAGTGGCAAAAATTAAACATCCTTTAAAAATATATGCCTCGTTCCTGGGAAGGATTTAATGAATCTATGCAGAAAGACAGCTTGGATTTTTCCAAGGAATAGAATTCTAATTGTTATTATTCATATAGCAATAACATTTAAATACTTCAGTGATTTTCACACCTCAGGGTGTTGAGTAATGTGCAAGAGAGACAGACGCTGCTCCAAAGCATTTCTGTTCGAGATGAACAAGCAGCACAAAGGATAGGTGATGGGAAAAACAGAAGATGCAGAGCAAGGAGTGACCTACACAAGACATGCAAATGAAACAAGATGGAATTAAAATACTAAGTCTCACTGCAAGCAGCTGAATTGTCAGTATGGTGATGGCACAACAGCAAGATTGAAACTCTAGCCCAGCAAAATCCATGGCAGAATTTCTCAACAGCTTCAGAATTAAGAATTTTTAGAATTAAAATCTCTTGTAAGAGTCAGCCGGCAGCTTTGAGGTCCTCCCTGCATGACAGACATGGACCTGCTTGTGCAGGTCCAGAGAAGGGATGTGAAAATGATCACAGAGCAGAAGCACCTCTCCTATTGAGGACAGGCTGAGAGAGCTGGGCTTATTCAGCACGGAGAAGAGAAGGCTCTGGAAAGGCCTTATAGCTATGAGACCTTCCCAGAGCCTTCTCTTCTCCGTGCTGAATAAGCCTTCCAGTACTTAGAGGAAACTTAAGAAAGATGGGAAAGGATTCTTTATCAGGGAGTATAGTGATAGGACAAGGGGTAAGAGTTTTAAACTGAAAGAGGGTTGGTTGAGATTAGATTATTAGGAAGAAATTTCTTACTATGAGGGTGGTGAGACAATGGAACAGGTTGCCCAGAGAAATTGTGGATGCCCTGTCTCTGGAAGTCCTCAAGGCCGGATTGGATGGCACCTTGAGCAACCTGGCTTACTGGAAGGTGTTTCTGACAATGGCACAGGGTTTGGAACTGGATGATCTTCAAGTTCCTTTCAAACCCAAACCATTCTACGATTCTAAAAGGAATTTGAAGGCTGTGACACTTCCTGAATAAAACAGACAACAAAATCTAAACACATATGTAAAATCTTTTGCTAGAAGCTGCCATCAGATTCCAGACTCAGAGAGATGGAGATTCCAGTATAGCAAAAGACCTGTATGATATATATATAATCAGAACTATGTTAAATTTGAATGGATTAAATTATTCACTTGAAACAATATTGATTGCATAAGTGAACAGCTTATGGACTAATGGACAAGTTTATTAATAATACTTTTACTCATAAATATTCATAGAATAATCAGGATAATCTTCAGATTCAGAATGTTCGCCAGATGTTCTCTCTGGCCACATTTTGTTGTTATTTGTGCTGTGTGATGAGCCACTCGAACCATATGGCATTGTTTCTAGTTCCTGAATCAGTGACAAATGCTTAGATCTGGACAGTGATGAAAACAAAATCTCATTTCCATTATGAATCTTCAAATGAAAACATTCATGTCCTAAAAATTTTTCCTTTTTCAGGAATTGTGAATATTTTCATCCATTCCACGAGGACGTCCAAATCATGATGAATAGCATAACACTTATATTAATCGTAAGGCATTGCTTTTTCTCACAGTTTGCACAGACCAGTCTTTTCTCATTTGACAAGCTCTAATTTTTCCATAGGGCCTAAATTTTAATGACAGCTACATTGTTTGGACTTCTGTTGCTATCATCATCATCATCATCATCATCATCAGCCTTTGAACTTGTTATTTCTTCAATTAATTCAGTGTATTGATTCAATCAACGTATTTACTTTTCAAAACATGCTTTCAAATAAATATTTCTGGGCAAGGCAGACATATTGGCTCATTTCTTTAAGAAAACAAACACCATTTTAGGAATATAAGGGGAAATGCCATATAAATTGGCACTTTTCTTAAAGATTTCTGCACATAGCAGCACATTTTTTCACAGTTATATAAAAGTCAACTTTACTTGAACATTTCTGAGAAAACTAACACTTTTCTTCAATATCTGGAAAGGATTCCTACATAAAACCAATGTGTCTTAAACTTCCAAAGTTTAAGACTATTGAAGACACAGTCCACATGGCACATTTCATAATACTAGTCTATTCTATTCCTATGTGGTATATCAGTCGTCACCTTGGTATCTGAATGCACAATGTTAAAAATATCAGTTTTCCTATTAAAAAAATTAAAGTCTTATTTCTCAGAGATGACAAAAATTTACTTCACATAATGAGCAAGAATTTGCTCTAGTCTCAACATTTTTATTTTCAATATCTTTAAACATGAACTGAGAGAAAACAGAAAAATATAGCTGCTGCTTAAATTTATAATTCTGCTGTTGGCAAATTGACAAGCAGTTTAAGGACACAACAGTTCAATCGGTTTGGATTAGAACACTTTTATCCCAGGCAAATGAAAGGCAAATGTAATAATTCACAGTAATCACATTAGAGCTTTTTCCATGAGAGACAGTGACAGGTAGGGTCTTGGGGCATATGATGTGAAAGAGCTGATTTTACTGTCATGTTTATCTTTTCTCCATGTAAAATTCTATGAAGTTGCAAAATACAGGAGATCCAATCTGGGCACCAAACAGCAACAAAATCTGAAATTCAACCAGCCCTTCTACAGGCATTAGATTTCTAACATTATTCATTCATCAAAAATTCATCCTTTTTCTTCCATCTTTCCAGTGTTTCATAACAAAGATGGCATTTCATAATGACAAATATTTCTGAACAGAAATAGTAGAAAGGAGTCCTGCTCTTCAGTAGTGTTTTTCCTTCTTGAATTGTTGCTATGCTGTAGTCACATATTTAGAAGGGTTGCATTAGCTACTGTAACTGAGCAGTGCTTCAAGAATTATTCACTGTGACTGACAAATCTCAGACCATAGTTTGCACATATGGCCTCTAGAAAACAAAGCAAGGAGTTTTTCAACCTTCTGTTCTGTGTTTTTCAGGATTACAGAAAACATCACGCCACTTTACAAGGTTTCTGTTGTATCACCACGTGGTGCACTAGTGTTTCAACTATGCACAGCCTGACATATCCCACCAGAACTGGATTTACCAATCCATGCTGATCCATGCATGCATTATGAACTTAACTATGGTTTCCACACATACAGCAGCCAGACTGGAGCTACTTTATTTGTGCAGTAGCATCCTACCTGCTAGAAGCTACCAAACCTAGAGAGAATCATAGGTAAAGTAAATTATATCCAAAATTCACTTAGATAAAAACTACTGAGTGGAAAAAAAAGGATTCACCTAGGAAAACCAGACACATAGTACCCTAATGGAGAATGCATATTTTAATGCAAGTCTGGATTCCTCACTGACAGTCCCGAATTTTACTCCAAGGATCAGCTTTCCATGAGTTAGGAAACCTGATAAAATCTCTGCATTTATTTCTATGCACACACCCCACACTAACACTTAAATGTATATGAGATACTGGTTATCCTGGACTTTCTGCAAACTTTCTGGTCTGCCAGTGATAAAGAGAGAGAGGAATAGAGAAGAAGAAGAATAGAGAGGAGGAGGAGGAGGAACAGGAAGGAGGAAGAGAAAGGGGGAAGTGGAAAGGGGAAAGGGGAAAAAGGAAGGGGAAAAAGGGAAGGGGAAAAAGGAAAGGGAAAAAGGGAAGGGAGGGGAGGGGAGGTGAGGGGAAGGGAGGGGAGGGGAAGGGAGGGGAGGGGAGGGGAGGGGAGGGGAGGGGAGGGGAGGGGAGGGGAGGGGAGGGGAGGGGAGAAAACATCCACAGCAGTTTTTCTGTGCTTTTCACCACTTCTGTAGTACTCCAACCATTTGTTTGTGTTCTCATTTAACTGGCTTCATTCCTCTAGGCCCACTGAGTGCTGTTATATGCCTTTGTTGCATTTAAAATGAATACTTCAAATAGAAGAAGAACCTGAGCTGAGGCAGTCCGACTTATCTGTCAATAGCATGAAATAAACTTCTTGGTTGCACTTCTGGCTCTTTCCTTGTCTTCTATCTCTTCCAGCCTTTGAGAAGCATATTAATTGCATGCACCCTGACTGATCACCATCCAAATTCAACCCTTCTGGAAGCTGAAGTTTTCACAGAATTGCACCAGAGGAAGAAGCTGGCCTGCTGTGCACAGAACATAGAACAAATTAAGCCAAGAAAAAAACTGGTAAAGAAATGTAATGTAATGTAAGAAAATATTTCTTAGTGTATATATTAGCGCCTATAACTTCATTTCCTGTCGGAAAGACATATATAGCACAGGATGGTTATTCTTAATTTGTATCAACAGCAATTTTCATGCTGCTACATTTGCAGTAGCACAAGTCAGACTGGAAAATATTCAGGTCTTGCAGCATCAGTCAGGAGGAAGAAGCAGGGAATGAAGCTTACATTACATATGAAGCTGCAAAATTAAACTAAAGGAGGCAGTGGTGAAGGAAATTATTGCCTAGATGCATTAGGAATACTAGACTGTAATATTCTGCTGAAAACAAAAGGGGATAATTTTTCTTCCAAGCCTAGAAGATTCTTAACAATATGTCTCATTCTTCTGATGAAACTGGAGGGCTTCTGCAGTTGAATTTCACCCACAAGATCTGCTTTGGACTAAGGGAGTGAAATGGATATATTTTTCTTATTTTATGTCTGTCTCTAAACTCAGGTTTTTGTGGAAACAGAAAATACTCATAAGTAAATAGCTGAAATTTATTTGCACTTTTATTGCATCTTTTTAGGAATCACTATCTCACCAACATGTAGATTTCTGAGACAGGAAACTTCCATGACCTACATTCCAGGTTTGGGAGGAAGTAGGGAACTGTCATGCACTAGAATATTATTTCATTTGTATAAAGACCTCTAAACCTTTTATTACATATTGGTGGGTTTTTTTAATTTGTCATTATTATTTTAACATAATTCCATTTATTAATTGGTTTTATTTTCTTCAGGGCACCATATCAATAACTTGACACCACAAAGCACTCATCTATCAACATAGCCACACAGATTTCCAGTGGTTAGTTAGAAATGACTTATAACCATTTCAGAGGTTTGATTTCAATTATATCCTTCGGGATTCTCAGCTATCATTGCACATTTTGATAAATGAAACTAGCAGCTGGAATCCAGCCCTTCCATCTCTGTTTATACACTTTAAAAATCAAGAACAATGAAAATTGAAAAGGATGGAAAGAGAAAAGGAAAATTACATAAATGAGACTGAAGAGAATAACAAAACAAAATCAAACACATCAGATAAAAGAAGAGCAGAAAGCCAAGATTATGTCTTCAGTTTTGCAAAGGATTATTTCCTGATGTACAATTTCCCACAGAACTGATTCTGAAAAATAAGAATAGCCAGGGCAGTCATTCAGTTCTAGAAAGTAAAATCAGTGAGCTATGTTTGCCATCTCTGTGAGATAAAGAATTTTCTATTTGTTGAAGGTGCAAACCAAACAATTTGAAACTCACTAAATTTTCAAATAAAAATCATTATTTCTTGCACCCCATTTTTAAACATATGTCCACCCAAGATAAGGTTCCATTTATTTCTCTCTTCTTCAGGGGTCTCACTGTTCTCTAAGGGTCTCACCCTTTTCCTGCCAGAAAACATCTACTCATTTCTATTCTGTGTCCGGTCACAATTAAGTGTTCCTCCCTAACACACTTGGATGACACATCGTAGGAAAGGTGTTAGGTGATCCATACCAACAATCAACAACAGTGCAACAGCAGCAAAACTCCTGCCTGGAAGTAACAAGGAACATGAAGATAAAATTCAGACTCCCTACACCCAGATTCTGTTCCAGTGGAGCAGGCTGAGACAGACTCATAGAATAGCAATGAGACCCCCAAATTCTGTCAGTCAGGATGCAAACCAATCCCAATCATAAAGAGGGAGGACTATTCATACAGATTATAAAATTTCTTGCAATCAAAGAGAAAAAAAGCATTCCTCTCATTTGTTTATCTTATGCAGAACAAAGCTGTACTGACTGCTCTGGAGTGGTTTCTGCTCAGAATAAAAGCTCATGTTGCATTTACACGGAGACAATCCTTCCAGTCACATCATTTCTTAAAAAAAAAAACAAGATGCCCTTAATATTTAAAAAGATTAAAAATAAGTTTTTCCTCTTATAAAATGAAGTCATAGAATAGCTGTATTCAAGAAGTCTACACATGCACCAGACATAGACCAGGTAGTCTCATATTTGCAACACAGTACTTGGTATACTACAAGGTTCGCTGCAGTACATTGTTATTTCTTCCACTAAATTACCAAGGCACCATTAGTTTTGTGACAGCTTGGTAAACTTGGTGATATGGGATATTTAAGCAGGATTTGTACATTTCTGTTGGACATTTCATGCTGCACTGCTATTATAGGTATATTTATTGTTTAGACATTTTTTACTGACTTCTGTAAACCAGTAAGTCTAAATAACAAGTGTGCTCCACTTGATTAAAAAAAAAAAAAAATGCTTACAATCAACCTGCTTTGAGGTCCTGTCTGTCCCATGCAAAACTTTTTTCTTCCCCAAGACTTTTGCTTTCCCCATCAAAGAAATATTTGGACTTTTCTTTTTCCTTTGAATTCTTAAGAATTCAGTGTTTATTCATTGGAAAACTATCTTGAGAAATGAACTGCCTTATCTTCCCTCCTACCTTTCACACAACATGCAGTTCCTGAGAACAGACCCATGACTTGGGAAACAGAGCAGAGCTCAGGGTCTCACCCCAATCCACTAGAGCCAAAGGACTTTGAGCTAGGTTGAAACCCAGAATTACTGCAGAATCAGTCATCAACCACTGCATAAGCAAAAGACGGACCAGTTTGTAGCACAAACCAGCCCTCGCACATCAGTGATTCCTCTGTTGAAATGCTGATGGCTAACCATGACATCTGCAACACAGTCTCCGATTTTAGGAAAGCTCTGGATAAAACAAAGTCATTTCTCTTCTAGAAACTAGACAATCCAAGCCACTAAAATGACACAGTACTGCGTTTTCACATTGCATGCTTATAATTAGAGTGCAGATTGATAGTTACTTCATTATCATCCTTCAAATCCTTCCTTAAGCTGTCTTTTGCCAGCAAAAAGGAAAAAAAAAATAAGTGGCAAGGGCATTATGACTGCTTACAAAGCTACACCATACCTTCTCATTCCTGCTCAATCTGTATCCATCTATTGCTTCATACTTAGAAGCCCCTTATTCTATATTTGTAAAGTACCTATTAAAATGGGATCCAGACCCTCAACTGGCTGTCTGAAGCATCACAACAAGATGAAGACAAGTCAGCATCAGGCTTCCCAGATTCAAAAGGTTGATAATCTGAATGCATCTTTTAAGTTTACCTTGAGAAGTAATAAAAATGAGCTTATAAAATGAGTGGTTTTACCTTCTCATGGAGCAAGGAAAGTGCGTGATCTACTGTACTGTTTTTGATGCATTCAGCAAACAAATGCATTCTGTTAAATGCATAATGCAATTCCATCACTCATGTTGTGGCTGTTTGTGTTAGCAGATTCTGCTTTTCACAGGTTCCCCCTCTTTTCTAATATCACCACACCCATGATGAATGGAGGCAGTCAGCATACCTCAGGTGGCTGTCAGCTGGGACAAGACAATGGCAGAGTCAGTGAAACAAGACCTACATCTGTAGGTCTGCAACACAAGTGACTCCCAAAACCTCCAGATAGGGAACCACCATTTTCCCTGTCAGCAACATTTTACCCACATTGAGAGAGGGAAGGAGAGCCTGAACTCAGGTTTTGCCCATACAATTTGCAAAAAGTGAGAGGAACTCACTGAAGCAAAGGATTTAGCACTCGAGCAGTGCTAATGAAGCTCAAGGGATGAGCTTCTATTATTTTTGTTTACAGCAAAAAGCCTATCAGAAACACTATTATGAGTGGAAAGCCTACTCTGCACTACTTTTAGTCATCCTGAGTTTGTCCTTCACACTCACTGGAGGTAAAAGACAATGCTTTGGACCTCCTATGCTGATGTACTGTTATCAGCTCTTCCCAGAGGAAAACCCTGTTAGCAAGGGCTGATGATGCGAATGCTCTGTTTTACCATATTGTGCTTCCCTAACACACATATTTCTCTCTAAAGTTAATTTTCCTCATCCTCTGTGGCTTTCTGCTCCCTGGGAGATGTGGACTTGTGACTAGCCACAGGAGGACCTATCATGGTCAGTGGAACACCATGTTCCCAAGGTCAGGACCAGCATAACCCAGTAAAAAACAACCCAACATCTGGGCAGGATCCCTTTTCCAGTGCTGGCATTTCATTCAATTTGATTCCTTTCTGGAAACTGCGGTCTCTTGTATATTTTTGAGTCCCAGGGAAAACCAGTCTAGCTTGTTCCTGAAATAACTCCAGCTCTATTATGGCAAGGCAAGAAGTCAGGGATTTATTTTTCTTTCTCTCCTGGTTTGTTATTTAGTGCTTTTTATGAGACATGCATATGGCAAACACCAAATTAAAATACAATCAGTCTCAACACTATATTGACGGTGAAGACAATGATTTCCTTCATACTGATTTGAAGATTGTTTGTGTCTGTAGTGATTTATGTCTGTCACCTCACTACATGTAAAACTTCATTCACTGCCTTTTAAAATGTACAGGGAACAGAATAAAACACTTGTAATCAAGTTATGTTTCCTCCAAAACTGAAAAATTATATTGGAATGGATATAGTTATGTGTTTTCAGATGCAGATGTGTACAATTAAGCACTGACAGGATAATAAAAAAGTTGTGATTGAATCCAACAACAAAGATTTGAAAAACACTTAAGGTCACTCATAATATATGTCTTTGAAATGGTATCTATACCTGAATTACTCTGTGAAAATTTGCTCCTTCATTGAAAAACTCTAGTTTTGCCTCCCGTCCTTGTATCAAAGGCTTGAAATTTGGCAGAAAGACTGCACTAACACCAGGTATGAATGGTACGCCCAAAACCAGCTGCCCAAATCAGGCTAAGGTTCTAAAGCAAAAAAAAAAAAAAACAAAAAAAACCTTGATCAAGACTTTACATGTGATTGTTCTTATTACCTCTTGCTGGAGCCCACTGTGGGGACAGACACAAGGAATGACCAGACATGATTCCTCCTTCCTATTTTCTCTCTGTACACTTATTTTAACCCCTAACGTGCCATTCAGATTTGTTCCAAGAAATTTTAAAAACCCAAATAATCTGAATCCTGTTCCATCCTATCAAAACCTCAGCTTTCCAGCAAGTCAGATAACCTCCTATTTGATTATATTTTAGTGAGAATATGGTTTCAAGTAGCCTGACCCCAAATTACAGTGGAAATTACCCCTACCACTCATTCTTCTAACAAAAATTTTATTTGGCTAATGACTCACAGTAAAACCCTCCCTATTTATAAAATACATTCCTGAGGTAGAAAATCATTTTACACTCATTGAAACACAAAGCATGTCCCCTAGGGAGGTTTAGTCCATGGCAGAAAAGGCTGAAAAAAAATGTTTTTATACTTATGAATCCTTCAAAATTTGACTTAAACACAGAAAGACCTAGAAGATAACTTGCACAAATTATGTTGGTTTTAATTTCAATACCATTTGTCTAATGGGAAGATGGTGTTGTCCAATTTATTTTTTTTTATGCTACTCAATGAAAGTTTGCCCTGTGCAAACAGTAAAGATACATATTTACTTCTTGAAATAGCAGAGGAATTTTTTATTTCTTGAAGACAGCAGCCAAGCTGAGAAACAGCATTTCCTAAGAGCTGAGCTGCTGCACGCTGGACAC
This sequence comes from Pyrocephalus nanus, assembly GCA_038380795.1. Taxonomy (NCBI): domain Eukaryota; kingdom Metazoa; phylum Chordata; class Aves; order Passeriformes; family Tyrannidae; genus Pyrocephalus; species Pyrocephalus nanus. The sequence continues at coordinate 33,435,870 of CM076260.1, read as the reverse complement.
CGGAATTCTGCTCTGTTTCAGTTCAAGGAAATCTTCGACTGAAATCAGAACAAGTGTGTTGGCAATAGTTTTTTTTAGACTTTCTCAGTGAGAACAAGTACCTAGAAAGATTATTAATTTTATTTCAATTTTTTATTAAAAATATACTCTAATTTTTCAATTATAAAGTCATCCAGAACAGATGGAATATTATTGATAGGAGAATGAAGGGATTGCATGCCAAGATACTTCACAGAAACTGGTCCCCAGTTTTTTCCCCAGTAAAGAAGAGTCAGTTATTTTGTACTGAAGGCAGAGCAAAACATGCACAGATAGAGAGCAGCTGATGTGCACTGAATTCCCATACTGCCATACCCATGTTCCCATGTACACATGCTGCCTCTTGAGCTGTGTGGATTGATGCAGTTCAGAGAAAGCCCTTGAAAGATCAGTAAATGATCAGAGAAGAATTTACGTGTCTTCCTCTTTTTTCATTGTTGCAGCATGCAGGAACCTGTTTTTCCTTGCCCCACTCACTTAAATTTCCTGACACCAGCTCCCCTGAATGACAGATCTTAGTCCAAATGACAATGTAGAAGAATAAGCATTCCCCTTACCAACCCACAAAAACATCTGCACAGGAAGTTAATAAATAAATGAGGATAATAGAAGTGCACTGCATTAAATATGAATTTTTGTATGTCTTGTATTTCCTAAGACACCGACAAACACAGCTGACCAGTATTTATTAGCTTATGAGAGATTATTCACTGCAGTTGTAGATTGTTTTCAAAGTGAAATTGGTTGTTGTAATTATTCATTTAGCCAAATAGTAGCTATTAATATTTATGAGTGACAGGAAAGTAATGCAGACTTACTTTAGAATAAATTAGAGAAGCAATAATCTAGAGTAGTTACATAATGCAGAAATGACCTGCTTAACCTTTAGTTACAGTTCCCAAATCTCCTCCCCAGAGTGAGCAGCCTGTATAGAGGAAGAAACATAGGTAGATCCTTGGAACAGTGTTATTTCTATTCTATGTGAGCAATAAAATAAAAAATACCAATTTAAAGTGAATAAAATAATGCAGCCCATATGTGCTCATGGTCATTTTGTATAATAAATACTAAATTGCTGTTTGCTATATCACCTTTGCACACAGTGAATTTCAGCAGATGTGACACAGCAAGGGGAAAGGATCAAACCACAGCCAAGGGGATTTGCTGCCTGCAGACCCCCAGTCCACAGGCACACTGAGGTTCAACAAGCACTGATGGTAAGCAAAATAAGCCTGTAGTAGAAGTTGTCTCAATGACTTCTTGAAAGCTGAAACTGACACTGTTATCAAAAATTTAGTAGAGCAGAATGGTAACTCTTTTATGTTTAAACTTTCTCAATACTTGCTGAATTTTTTTTCCACACTTGATATATTTTTCACGATCCTGTCCAATGCGTGAACTGAGGGGCATCAGCTGAGAGGAGAAAGGGGTAGGCTGAAGTTAAATAAATGAAAATGTTTCTTTGCACAGAAGTCCCTCTACAATATGTTGAGCATGCTAAAGCACACATGGGCTTGATCACACTGGGCCAAGCCAAGGGACTTTATGGTGCAGCACCCTGTCTCCATCAGGTTCTCCAGCCTGAAAAAAGACTCAGACCCAATGTGGCTGGTTTTACCTTCTTGGGCAGCTCTTCTCTGCTGGCCTGAGTGTCCTTTTTATGTAGATGGACATCTTCATTGAAATATATCTCTGAATGAGAATTTAGTATAACCTCCTGTATACCCAAGTTATCACAAATCATTCAAATATCTATATTAAATCCGGAAACTTCAATTAAGTTATTTCCTTTCGTAAGAAATTACATGTAAAACGCATGCAGAAAGTGGGAAGGAGCTTCGAGCCACTGATAGACAAGACCTCTACAAAGGGAAAAAAACTCATTGCAAAAAGAGATCAGTTCACAGTAGAAGCTATGTGTTGCATTTACCTACTAAAGAGATGGAAAATCACATCAAGATCCCTGCCAAAGTGCTGAAGAGATGGCCAGAAGATGAAAGGGACAGGAGATAAGATGGCCTGTCAGCTTTGCGTGATGAAAAGACAGAGATGCATCGGTCAGGCAGTCAAGCCAACAGGATGTGCTGCAGTCTCAGGGGGTTCATGAATCCTGCCTGGCAGCCAGATCTTGGTACTCTGGCAAAACATAAAATAGAAAGACAATACAAAAAAGTCAACAAAGAGAGAACTTGTCAACACAACGAGACTTCTTGGTGAACAGCCCTTCCTGAACCTGCCCAAGAAGACCTGAAACTGCTACTTTGCTCCTCAGCACTTCTAAAGTTTGCCCTGTGAAATAGTTATTGCTTGACCACCTGCAACAAATGTTTGTAAGCATTATGACCACAGGCACATTAGATTTCAGAAGCCAAGGACAAACCCTCTCTCACCCTGGCTTACATACTAAAGGCTTGTTATCATTTTATATCAACAGCAAACACAACAGATTTCTTAATAAATTTTGTCTGAATTAAACTTTGCACAATACAGGCTGAATCCTTCAGTCCTGAGAGAGAGTGGGAGAGGAATATTCTCAGTGCTATGGTTTAGCCACTGCTGAACTGACAAAAAAGTCATCTCTTGTTTAATTTTTAGGACTGGCTTGAAACCTTGCTTATGTTAAATCAATGAAAACACTGCTGTTGGCTTGAGAAAGCTTAGCATCTATGAATATGCTATTCAAAGCTGGCATAAGGGAAAAAAGCTGTAAAATACAGACAGCAAGGAGTTCTGAAGTACAACTGGACCTGGCTGTCCTAGGAAAATATAAGTTTGTGTTCCCCAGCCTCACAGGGTCCATGAGACCAGGGGTTGCCAAGATGCTTAGACCTTGACCCACATGGCACCTAGAGCTGGAGCTCAGCCCTCCTCCCAACCTCTGTCTCTCTCTTACCCTCCTCTACTGTCTCTCACTCAGCCTGTACCGCTGCCACCATCCCAAAGGTATGGCATTCAATCAGGGGAAAGGGCATAAGATTTTGCTCCCCCTTCCCCCCACAATGTTCTGGCAAATCAGTATATTTTCCTCTATCCTCCTTCCAGAAATGATTGTTCAGGGATCATGTCAAAATATTGAAATATCCAGTTCTTCCATCAGCTACCTAGAAAAGCAGAAAACCAGAAGAAAAAAAAAAATCAGATAAAATGGTTAAAATTTAACTAATTTATTTGTGCCTATGAATAGGAACTTGTAAGAGAGAATACTAAGGAGCCTCACACACCACTGAAGTGTGTCCAGGTTTGAGTTGCACTGGAAAGTAATTTTGTGTTGCCAGTACTATGCAGTGGCTTGTAAAGCAAAGAGAGAAAGACCATAATTTCTGCACATGAAACTATCAGGAAAAACTCATTTGGCAGGGGGCAGCCATGAAATGTCTGACCTTAACAGAAATTTGGTGTCATAACTGGAGCCAGGTTAAAGGACTTTTCCACAATACAAGGGGAATATCAGCTGCATCAGGGACCATGGCTTGGATCAAGCTTTTATTGACAACACATTGAAATCTCCTGCTGAGATTTGCAGATGCTGCTGAATTGATTCATTGCTGGCTGATGGGAGTATGACACCCTTCAGTCCTGCAGCCTCCTTCTGCACTCCTGACTTCTGTGCTTGGTGATATTTTGAACTAATTTGGCAGGCAACTGAGATCTGGGCAAAGATCTGAGCAGTTTTTACACGTGCTAAATGTGGTCATGATGGCTTTTCTCCACTTCTCTTTTGCTTTCACACACACATGCAGAGAAAGAGTACTGTCTTTGTTTTATTTGAATGTCTTTTATACTGCTATTGGTGCTTAAAAACACATTCAGGTAAAACAGAGAAGTAAAGTCTACATAAGAGACTATACAACACTTCTCCTGTGTAATGTATGTATCCAAACTGCTTAAAATATATTCTGCATCAAACCTTTTCAGCATTCTTGGAAAGTTTAAAAAGTTATCTGTGCAACAGAAGAATAACAAAGACAGTCAATTTTATTATACAGCAGAAAATAACAAACTTCTTGACACATTAGTCAATAGCAAAGAGGATTTTTTAAAAAGAACCTTTTCACTTTAAAAATTCCGGTTAAAAATGTTCTGTAGAGCATCAGCATAATACTGCTTTGTGGTCTCAGATAAAGCAAAAAATTATCTTCTGGTCACAATTAGTGATAAATATCTATTTTGGCACCTGCTTCTGCAGCTACCCAGCCTACCTAATCAGCTTCACCCCTTCTAATGGTGGAAAGGGCTTGTTGTACATGGAAATATCTCTTACTTCAGACCTGAGTCAGAGGTTGAACTCTGAGCCAGTTGGAGCGCCCTGATTCCTGGCAGTCCAGAAAGAAGTGAGGATGCAAAGGACACAGAGACATGCCATGATCCCCTCTTGATCATGACTTGCTCAGATCAGTCAGGTGTGAAACCCATTCAGTGCACGAATGACTCCTCCAGTGCAACCAGTCGTGTCCTCTGAGGTCTCAGAAGCCCAGCTCTACCTGCAACACTTTGCTCTCCGGAGCTGCCATCCTGCTATTCCTTGGCTCTGGGATGCCATAAGTTACCTTCTCAGAAGAGGGGAGCAAGGATGGAATGGGAGAGGAATGGTGGGGTGCCACACCAAAGCCTGTGCTAGAAGGACAGCTTTGGCGAGCATCACATCCAAAGCGAAGAGCCTGGAATGTGAGAGACAGGGAAGCTCTGTTTGCTGCTGCCATCCCCTGCCAGAGCCGGCGCTGTGGTGGGGGACAGGCAGCAGACACTGCCTAAAAGCATTCTAATGTGCTGTCAGAAGCGACAGACCGGCTGCTGCTGGGGATAGAACATCATCCGCTGCTTGGAAAGAATTAATGTGCAGTGAGACGCGAGCTTTGGATGCAAACCTGCGGTGCCTGACCCTGCGCCAAGGCAGAGCCTGGGCTCCATCGATTATAAGCACGTCTGTGTGGACAGAAGGATGGTAGGTGAGCCACTGGCTGCAGTCGGCAGTCCCTATGGCCCTGTGTTTTCCTAGCTAATATTTAGCTGAGAGGCCTCCAAGGAAAACCCATGGGATGCTGGTGCTGGTGATTCAATAAGTGTCATTCTTCCCTCTGACTCAGTGCACAACCATTTCCCATAAATGGGGTTAACAAGTACTCGATGGCTGTAGAGAGCTGTCTTTTGGGCCAGACATAAAAAGCAGAAGTCCTGAACAGTAGTGTGAAAAACATTTGTAACTACAGCAAAGTGAAGGGATTTTCCTAGCTCAGTATAAACAAGTGGGTTCGCTTCTGCACATTTTGTTAAAGCAGTATCAGGCCCATTTTCCATTGAGAGCAAGCCAGCTTCAGAGCAAAACTAGTCCTGGTTTGGGGTGAAAATGACTTTTTTATTATGTACGAACAAGGTGATATTTTTGTCTGGGTTTTGTCCTGCTGTGAGGGATGTGAGGTCAGGCAGTGAAGAGGAGCCGTTGCACTAGGCACAAGAAAGACGTGATGGTGAGGGGAAGGACAACCACAGTGAGGCTCTGTCCAGAGGGGTGCCCTGGCCTGGGCTTTACTGGGCAGATGATTGAAATGATGCCACAATAAATACCACTGTTGCCTTCAGTTATTATGACACTGAGCAGGGGCCCTGAGACAGCTTGACGAGGTCCCCAGCAGCCAGGGACGTGCACAGTCACACTCAGCTGTCCTGGGAGAGCTGTGCTTCACTGGCCATAAGCAGAGCTAGCATGCAGCCCCACAGTTTCACTATTCATAGGGATGAAGATTCTTGCTGATGGAAAAAAAGAAAAAAAAAGTTATATGGCAAGTTTTAGTGAAGAAAAAGTAATTTGGGTTGTATACATAAATCAGAAAGTTCTAGTGAAGACATCTGTTATGATCTGCCCCACAAGAGGAGGGTGGCCCAGGTTCTTGTTAATGAATCCCGTGGGGTGCATTAGAGTGAAACAACACTGAATAATTGGTGTTAGTAAACATATACATGTAGGGTTTATTTTAGGACAATTTTGTTTCAAGGGCAAACACGTATGTTGCTGTTTTGGGTGTTATCATCTATAGCAATACAGCAATATTAAAACATAAAAATAACACTTAAGAACATGTATAATGGAGAGAAAGAGAAAGGAAGGATAAGGGTCTTAAGATACATATAGTCAACACCAGCTGGATGCAGCAATGAAATTTGGTAGTTGCAGCTTCCATGTCTTTTGGTTGAAGTGATGATCTTGATCTGCTGGGGGTGGGGGAAGCTCTCCCCTCAAACTTCAAGACTTCATGAGTCTTCAAGCTCAGGTGGGAAGCCTAGTACCTCCCCTGGAGTGAGGAGTTTTACAATGGGTTGTCACAGGTCCTCCATTCTCCCTAGAGAAGTCTTCACAGCAGAGCCATCATGCAAGGGAGGACACTGGCATGATAAGAAGGATTATTCCATTTCACAGGATTTTCCCCTTCCCTTATTTGGCAATCCAGTTCATAGCTTCAGATATCCCTTTGGCACCTGGGATAGTTGGACAATAGCATCTATTTCTCTCATCTGAGGGTTCTACTGGAGTAGGCATTTTCAGGGAGGGGTAGGCTTTCCTGAGTGAGCAGCTGTTTCTTTTCAGTTTGCTACAGTGGACAAAAGTCTTTTGGTGATCTTACAACGTTTAAGCCATTAAACATTTCAGTTTCTGACAACATCTCACAAAAATCAAGTTAAAGGCAAGTGCTGTGCAGGGCTGACCAGGACTAGACATTTACATCAGCTCTGCTGCTCAGACGATGTGGGTGAAATAGATACCTGCGTGGCACAGAGCTACAGCGCCAGGGAGGTGTGGAAGTTTCTGAAGGTGGTACAAAGTGCATGGGGAGGTGGGCTATTGGCCTTGAGCAGTGGAGGAGGTCTCCATTGAAGAGGTTAATCACTGTAGCAATCGCTACTGTCAGGAAGGGAGAGACAATGGCCCTCCCTACACCTGCCTAAACCAAGTAACTGCAGGAACTTATCACTGTAACCTCAGTGCTCCTCACCCTTCCTCCCATTTCTCTGCTATTTCAACGGACACCTAATGTTTATCTAACAGAAGCCAGAATTTTCCCAATTCCATATTACAGATGAAGAACATGTTGCTCTGACAGAAGGGATGGTGTGACATTACTTAGCTCGCTCTGCACCACAGCACTGGTAATACTTCCAGTAATCTGCCAGAACGCATGACTGTTGCTCACTCTCCACCAGAATTCACATGGCATAGAAACAACAGCCCTCGAGAGATGCAAACTGTCCAGTCATGAAGTTCCAGTAAAAATCAGTGCAGGAGCCCAGTGCTTCTGGAAATCCAGTATTTTATTTTCTCCTTATAGCCTGAAAACCACCACGCCTTTTGTCTAATCTGATGTTATCTAGCATCTTAGAAACCTTCATTGCCTTTTTTCAAAAAGTTTAGATGTTTATTTGCTACTCTTCTCTCTTCTTGAGATGTGAGCCTGGGATAGCCACACTGAAAAGTTTGAAAGGATCTGCTCTGCTCAGAAAGGCTAAATTAATTGGTTACAGGCAGTCATAAGAAGTCACTGTTTATGACAATTTTTGATTCCTTTGGGGCTTTATTTAATTGCTCTTTGACTTCTTTGAGTGAGCTCAAAGGCATTTTAAAGAGCCTGGGAAGAAAATCTCACTTACAAGAAGCCGATGTTTCTCCTACAGGGAATATTTAGGCTAGGATGCAATTCAAGGTTAAGACACCTAAATTTAACACGTCTTCTTGTGAAGTGACTGAAATCCCGTTAGAGATGAAGTTTGGAGGGTGAATCAGCTTACTGTAAACATCCTACAGCTGTGCCTCTGAGTCACTCGGTAGCCTACACAGACACTTAGGACAGTGCAGAGTGGACACTTTTGGTGCTTTGGGGTTTTCCCTTTGCCTGTTTGCTCCTTTTGCTGTGCCTGGAGATGACAGCCTGCACTGCACACTGAGCATGGCTAGTGGGACTGCACAAAGCCAGGAGGAAGCACCTGCCCCCAAGCACCCACATTTCCACCCAGCTACTCTGGCTCCTAGACCTAGTGCCATAAAACTTTCTTCACATTTGGCACCAGCTTCTGGAAAGTTCAGAGTTTATCCTCTGACACTTGTCTAAGCACCTGCTACTTTGCAGATAGAGCTGATTTATTAATTTTATTATTTATATACAGGTAGCCATGACTTATTATTTTCAGATCTGAGCCCTTTACCATTTTGCCAAGAAAATGTGCTCTCTGATGTATTTGGTTTCTCTTTTTCCTTTTTGAGCAGTGACACAGCCATCCCTTTGCTCTGCCATCCATTAGCATCTCACTGGAGCTCTGATGGGACTGGGTGTGTGGGACAACAGTTTTTTGATTTGTTTTCCACTTCCAAAAGAGAATTTATTTCCTAGTTTAACAGATGCTGTACAGAGTGGGGTTGGGAAGTTAAATTGGGAAGTTAAATTTAATCAGAGCACTGCAGCCATTTGCACGTATTTCACAGACACCTAAATGCCTCTTCTGTTGTCTCCTACTGCTGCCTATGCTGGTGGTCACTGTCCCTCAGCTAGAGCCTCACGATGCACACACATGAACAGTGTTGCAATCCCCACGCGATTTTGGGAAAGGCGGCTTTTGTTGAAGGCATGAATGCTTCAGCGGGTAACACAGATTGCTTCTGGACAGAGACGTACTAAAGAGGAGATCCTGATAAGTCTACCCCTTCTGTGTCTGGAGTTCCTCTTCCAATAAAACTGTGAGAATGTGAAAGTCTAATTTTCCTGTGAAGGATTAAACAACTACCCACATCCAAACGTTTATACTAAAAAGAGTGCATTATCAGAATTTTCTAATTAAAACTCTTTTTCCCCCCCTAACTACAGGTTCAAAATACTCCAGGCAGCAATTGAAAGTTTTGCAGGGATTCAGATAAGAGAGATAGGGGGTTATGGAGACCCTTCAGAAATAAATGTCTTCAGAGAGAGCTCTACTGAGAGGCATTCCCTCACATTTTGCTGAACTTCCCTTTTCCCATTACATCATTGGGCAGCTCTGCTCTGAGGAGCAATAGCGGCTCCGGGCTGAGCCCCCTGAGACTGGCTCCACCTTGGAGCCACAGGCAGGGGTGTTATACAGGGGTATCTGCATCCTTTGGCACTGGGTAAATGCTGTACAAGCCCTTTGTCTCAACTTGGCTTCAAACTCATCCCTCCCCACCATCTCAAAGCGCAGCCCACGGCAGCTCCAGGGACAGGAATACAGTCAACGTTTCTTCAGATGAACTGTGTTCATAAATAGACTTTTATACATCCAAACCCAGTTCATTAGAATTCAGGCTCATCAGACCTAGAATTAAAGCTTAGTTTTGTAGGGATGTTTGGTTGTTATACATTGAACTAAGCAGTAATGGTATCCTTGGGTAGATTTTCAAGCAAAGACATGAAGCACTCCTATAGCTGAAGACATAATTGAAATTAGAGGTGCTGGCAAGAAGCATAAGCACAACGAAATCACCAGGGGAAAGAAAGGACATTTCTGGAGTATCGCGCTGACCGCAGTAAAATGCCTATAAATGTAATCAAAGTTTAGAAGCCTGCTGTTTCCCAGATTGTACATGCAAATACCACCAAGAAGAACATATTTATGAGCAAGAGGAACATACAGAAAGTGCCACAGCAGCTGAGTATGAGTAGTTAAAAATCAACAGCCCAGTAAATAGCCATTACCTCTGGCATTTAGCTCCATAAAGACCTTCCTTAACAGCCAATAGTTCTGCTCTAACTAAAAACAGCAAACAAGGTGGTGTGCTGATGGTATCTGCCTATAAAGGATATTTATCTAGTTCATGACACCAATAAATCACACAACTTCCCTTGTATATCTAATAAATCTAATAAATCTAATAGCTAATAAAATCTAATAAATACAACAGCACAGTTATGACATTTCCATTTTGCAACACTATGACTGGTCATCATTGTTTAGTAGGAATTAATGGGATATCTTACTTTTCAACACAATGTTACCTGTGCTGATTTTTTAACACACTTACTTCAGTTATTCTTTGCTTGTTTAGAGGAGGGGAAAAAATGGACTGATATTGGCTTGAATTGTGCACTGGCTCCTTGGTTTGGAAGTTGCCTATGAGAGACTCAGCAGAGAGTTTGATTCCGTTTGTGACACTGTACAAACACATATCTCAATCCTGAACTGACATCCTCACAGTTATCATTAAAACAGTGACTGTTTCCCCTGGAGCCAGGCATTCAGCCTGGGGTGACAATGTTTCCATGGTAATCACAGTGACACATATATACATTACTTTGCCGTGCCCTCTGTAATTTTTTTTTCATCCTGAAAAGTACTCAGACTGCAGCAGCTCCTCAGAACACCAGCCCAGCACAATGTTTTAATTTAACTCTTCGTGCCCAAAATAGTACTAACTTCACAAAGTATCTATTGATGCTTACAAGCTTCTTTCATTTACAAAAAAAAGAAATGAAACAAAAGTTGTGCCTACACAACCCCTTTTCAAAATTAAATGCAATAAATAGTCCACCAATTTCAGTAAGTTCCTAACTCATGAAGACCAGGTATGTAAATGTGCGATGAATTTGTCTGGGCTAAACACCTCCCAGAAAGGCAGCTCCAGAGCTGATACTTGCTACATCTCTTCCACTGACAGGCAGGCTCCAAATCCTGGCTCCTCCTTTGGGACCCAGAACAGGAGATAGGGAGTGAAGGACAGGGAATGAAGGACAGGGAATGGGGATGGGGAAGAAGCATGCTCCATTTCCATCATCCTGGCAGCATTTAAACCACAGAGAAATCCCCCACAGCAAACCTACCTTTTATTGACTATGTACATTAGGGGTTGGATTAGAAAAGTCAGCGAGCAAGTTACAAAGATGGCAAATTTCTCTGATGGCAATGAGAGCGCTAAGACATCACTGGAGATGCTCTGCTCAGCACATACTGAAAGCACAGTAAACTTTGTTAAACCATCAAGCACCCAGGTTCTGCTGCTATTGAGTTTCCCGTTGATGCAGAAGTGATAGACCTCTCTTGCTGCCTACAGTAACTGTAACTTTATCTTTTAAACACAGAGAACAGAGAATGTCACAACTTTTTTTGTGAAACCCTCTAAGTTACAATGCTTGCAATGCCATTACAACATTTAATATAATTTATGTAATATCATCATGAAGGCTGATGGATAGTGGACAGCTTAGGAAAAGAAAAGGAAAACAGGATACTGAACATGTTTAAAACATATACTTGATATTTCTTCAAGAACTTGAACCTGGAGCTGAAATCATAACTGTGTCAGTATTATTTTCTGATGATATCTGTCAACGGAAGATAAAGTATCTTTTATTACCATAAGAGTACAATCTTCTAAATTACCACAGCTCAATAATAAATTACAGGAACATGTATAAATGTCAGGAAAAATTGCTTTTAGAATAAATAATGTTTTGCAACTCTTTATTTAGCTATACATTTTCCAATTTTTTAAAATAAGAATAATGTCTAAAATGTATTTTTAGATAACACCAGTTATACACCTGTTTCTACAGAGTTAATTATAAACTGTAGATTTTAATTATTTGAAAAAATACATGCCTTGCTTTTGGATAAATCTGCAAGAAACTAGGCTCTCATCCTGCTGGGGGACTTCAACCACTCCAGCATCTGCTGGACAAGTAGCACAGTGAGCTGTAAACAACCCAGGAGAATCCTAGAATGTATGGATGATAATTTCTTTAGCCAGGTAATAGACAGCCCTACCAGATGGGATGTAATGCTGTTGGTCACCAACATGAGTGAACTAATCAGGGATGTTAAGATTTGAGGCAGCCTGGGCTACAGTGATCACGCACTGATCAAGTTTGCAGTCATGAGGAATATAGGATAGGCAAAGAGTAAAGTCAGGACTCCAGTTCTGCAAGGTGTTAGTCAATAGGATACCCCAGGAAACTGCCCTTGCCAATAAGGGACCAGAACGGAGCTGGCAGATCTTCAAGAATGCTTTCCACAGAGCAGAAGAGTTCTCATTCCCCAGTTATAAGAAATCAGGCAAAGAAGGCAAGAGATTGGCATGGCTCAGTTGAGAAGGAAATGCACAGGTGGTGGAAGCAGGGACATGTAACCTTGGAAGAGTGTAATGAAGTTTCCTAGTCGAGTAGTGATGGGGTGATGAAGGTCAAGGGGCAGCTGGAGCTGAACCTGGCAAGCGACACAAAGAACAAGAAGAATGGCTTCTACAGTTAAGCAGTTCTATGTGTTAACCAGGAAAGGAAGGTCAAAGATAACATACTGCCCCTGATAAACAAGGCTGCCTCAGTGTTCACTGGCAACATCTCTTCCCACTCCAGACGGACATCAGTGGCAAGTGATATCCCTTCGGAGTCCATACTGGGAACACTGTTATTTAATATCTTTATTAATGATGCAGACAAAGGGATTGAATGTATCCTCAGCAAATTTGCAGGTGACACCAAGCTGAGTGATGTGGCTGACACACCAGAAGGACGGGATGCCATCCAGTGAGACCTAGACAAGCTCAAAAAGTGGGCCCATGTGAATCTCATGAGGTTCAGCAAGGACAAGTGCAAGGTGCTACACCTCAGTCAGGGCAACCTCTAATATAAATACAGGCTGGAGGATGAAGGAATTGAGAGCAGCTCTGCTGAGAAGGAATTGGGGTACTGGGGGATTAAAGCCGGACAAGACCCAGTAATGTGCACTTGTGACCCCAGTTCTTCAGAGAATAGGAGTGGATCATAAACTCCTTCCATCTACAAAAGAATTTAGTAATGTGTAATATCCCTTAAATCATAAGGGTCATATGTATAAGGGTCATATGAAACATGCTGAGGTCATGGTTATGACCTCAACACACCTCACACAATAGGACTTCCCAGTAGCTCCACTTCTCTGAGGGGTTGGTAGGCACTGGTGGTGCACAAGAAATGTGGATGGCCATAGAAAGGTTAAAGCCTGGTAACTACTCCTGTTTTGTCAGCAGAGCTATTTGGGTCTCATGACTCACTTAAGGACTATTTTACAGCTTGGTGCTCTTCCACATTTCTTAAGTATATTCTATATTAAACATGAACTAAAATAGACAGACAAGCAACTTACCATAGAAATGGTGAGGGCTGAAAGTAGGAGAAAAGTATTATGTTCAACCATGCCAAATCCTGCCTACAGGTCTGGAGTTTACCTGAGGTCAAGTTAAAATGAGGCTTGCAAACCCTCTCAGAGGAATAAAAAAACCTACTGAAAAAAAGCCCTCTACATGGGATTTTTAGCATGTCCACACAAACCAGCTTCTCAGGTGTTCTTTCAGGGCCAGGGAAGGGGCAAGAACAATAGACTTTTAAAACGTAACTGTGGGAAGGGTTTAGCTAAGCACCAGAAGTTCTGGAGAGAGAGATGAGAAGGCACGGGTAGGAACCTTGGGTAAGAAGGAGATGTCAATGAAGACAGGAATGTGTTGGGCAACCAAGAGCTAAGGAGGGTGAAATTGCACTCAGAACTCTTAAGCTGGGCTGGTTTCATGATGAGGGTCCTCTGGACTGTCATGTCAGACTGAGATTAAAGGAAACCTGATTAACAGTTGTTTGCTGTTGAACACAACACAGAAGCCCGACAAAACCATAGTTTCATTCAACTGTACATCTGTGATGGTTTAGACCTGCCTCCCAGCCAAATGCCCTAACCCACAATGAAAACCTCCCCCTCCCCTCTTCTCCCAGGGCAAAGGAAATAAAACTGCATAAATAGACTAAGCCCGAAGACAACTGAATTATATCAAAATATATATTTTTGCATATATCACAGTTATATACAATTAAAACACTATGTACACGGCAAAGGGACTCCAAACACCCACTGAAGGGAAAGGGGAAAAAGGGACAAAAAGAAAACTAAAACAGATATGCACAATTGAAACCCAGGCACAACTCAATAAAGAACTAATTAAAGGAAATCTTACTACTCTCCTTGAGATAGCAGAACTGCGCCAAACAACCACCAGCACTGTCCACCTCCCAAGGCCTCACTTAGTCTCACTCCTCCACATGGGCAGAACCAACAGCAGAGACCCTGCACCTTCAGATCCACCAGAAGAGAAGAAAGGAAGAGGCTTCTTTCCCTTCTTATTTATACCCTGGTTTATGTAAAAATCGTATGGAATACTGGGAATATGGCCACTTCCTTGGTTACGAGTTGGTTGCCAGGAAGGCCTAGTCTAAAACTATCACAACATCAAAAACTGATATTGATGCTTTTTATAGCTAAAATCAGCGCTCTTGTTTGCCTTGCTTGTTTTCATACAGCTTACGAAAAGCAAGATGACATCCAGAAATGCAATTGAGGACAATCAGTGAAGAACTAGCTCTTTACACTTGTTTTTTGTATCTTCTATCATTTTTACAAATTCTTTAAGTATTTCTTTACCACAGTTATGGTGTGTGTACAGTAATGTCCTTATTGGTTATAAAAATCATTCCCACCAGTGACACAACAACCAAGACAATGAGATACATCATACCATTAGCCTTGGGTCTCACACTTAACTAAAAATGGTTAATGAGGCACTATTGACATTTTGACTTAAAAAAAAAAATCTTTGTTATTCTTGCAACGCAGTTCAGAGTCTCCCAGAAGCTGATGAAGGGAATCAAGTACAACCTATTAGCTCTCTCCTCCAAATATCAGTCCAAAGTATCCTCAGAAGGAAGCAAAAAGGTCTTCTGCTGTAAAATGCACTGGGAGGAAAAGAAGCTGGAGATGCCTGAGAGCAGCTTGCATCTTCTGCAGCTTATTTTTTGCAGCTCCACGTGACTTACTTTCTGGGTATTCATAAACAACTCATTTCATGGAGTTTTATTGAAATATGAGCCTGCAGCTCCTTCAGGGGACCCATTATTTTGCTGGTTTGCTCTGTTGGGAATAAAATCTGTCCACTGGTCTCTGTCACTCCAGACTGCGTGTCTGTGTTATATCTGACACAGCTGCAATAAAATAGCTCAGCAGAGTTGTGGGATCCAAGTTAAGGCTTTGGGAGAAATGTGTGTCATTGCAGGGAGAGTGAGAAGGGCTCTTGTGTTTCTCAGCAGACAACTAGTGTCCATGGGGCAAGAGGGCAACTTGTTCTTGCATTTGAAAGTCCTCAACAGGAAGGAATGACATATACTTGATGTCTGTGCAAATAAATACACACTCCATATTGCTGCTGCAACTCCATGAAATGAGGAAAAGATGATTTTTTTGCTCACGTCCAATACAAATTAAATGGAAATTTAATCTATAGCTACTTCTCTCAGAAGTGATCTGATAGGTAAATGAATTAAGCAGACAAACTGCAGCAGCAAACCCCAAGCCCAAATGTGTCTTGATCAAAGAGCAAGTGCTGATAATGCATGAGCTGTGATAAAGCTGATTAGACTGCTGACTGGGAGGAAATTGGTCTTTTTGTAGTTGTTGTTATATTGACCAGACCCTCCAAGCCTATTAATTCCTCAGAGCTGTGCCTGGGTAACACCTAAAGCACTGCAGAACCTATTCTTTGAGAAATTACCTCAGGAAAGCCACAGATGCAACACACGCAGAGATAAATGAGTCAGGAATCGAAGCCACACAAGTTGGCTATCTTTCTTCTATCAGAACTGAGGTGAAAATCATTAACTAGCTCTCAGAGGAAAACTTCAGCAGAAAGCCCAAGGGGGTGGGTATTCTTCCAAGGGGAAGAGGTATCCTCTCAAGGCTTGTTCATCTCACACTCCAGAG
Source organism: Pyrocephalus nanus (assembly GCA_038380795.1). NCBI lineage: Eukaryota > Metazoa > Chordata > Aves > Passeriformes > Tyrannidae > Pyrocephalus > Pyrocephalus nanus. Next base: position 33,420,069 of record CM076260.1, on the reverse strand, counting down.
ACAGGAAAGCTGCAGCATAGTGCTGCCCATTTCAGCTGACTGAAAACCCATCTCAGGTAGTTCGCTCTGCTTTTTATTCAGGAATGATTCGGCTTTGATCCTTTGCTTTCCTTTCCTGGTATATCCTAACTACCACTGAATAAAAGTTGTGATCAGTGCAATCTCCACGTAACTGTTTGACAGAACATGTGACATCCTGAAGACTTGTGCCAGGTTGAAGTAATTGTCCTTAGACAGACTCTTGCCTGTCCATGATTCTTTAATAGTCCATAAGAGTCCTGCAAACAATATCCAGACTACACAAACACCATGTCACTTTTCCTTCCTGTTTACAGGAAAGTATACATTTGTACAGATAAACTTAGACCAGCTGATTACTGTGGAACTGACCCCCAGCCAAAGGAAGGGAACATCTGGAGGATAATAATTTTAGCTTCCACTGCTTCCATTGACAATGGGAACAGGCTTTAAAACACTCTCTCCAGAAGTCAGAGGACAGAAACCAGTGCTTTTTTAACAGGCACCAGCTTTCTAAGCAGTGTGTGCTGCAAGTAGTTCTGTAAGACCATGGATGAATGAAGATCTGAGCAGAAGTGGTTGGATGTTGAAGAACAAAGCAAGGGTCTGGAGTATACAGCAGGGGATTTTAGAAACTTAGGAGCACTGTTCAGTGCATGCCAACCACAGGCCACATGGTCTCTTCCTCCCACTGAAATTTCAGAGCAGTTGCAAACAAACGCATTTTCTTTGCCATCAGAGGAAATAATTTTCAGAAGTTCCACATGGAAACAGGAATAAAGGTGTGATTGGCTTTCAGCAGAGTTTCTTTCCACGTTTCTGAAATCCCAGCTTGCTTGCCTTATGTGTTCATGTGACCTTTATGACTGCAGCGTCCGAGCACCTCAGTAAGCTCAGTAAGAGCTCTGCTTTACAGCAAGTGGGGAATGGCCCTACAGAGACCAAAGGATAGGGCCACATAAGGACTCAGGCATTGTACTGCCCAGCATAGTGAAATGCTGCGGCGGGGAGGTTTAGGTTGGACCTTAGGAAGCATTTATTCACAGAAAGGGTGATTAGACATTAGAATGGACTTCTCAGGGACTTGGTCGAGTCACTATCCCTGAAAGTATTTGAGACAAGACTGGAAGTGGCACTTAGTGGTCTAGTTGACATGGTGGTGTTAGGTTATAGGTTGGACTCGATAACCTCAGAGGTCTTTTCCAACCTAATTGATTCTGTGATTCTGTGAAATGTAACGTGAATCCAGCAATATACACAGCCTGCAGCCAGATGTTTTTACAATACCTGGGGAGGCTCACGGTGTACAGGAAGAAGCAACTGCCCTTCCAATGTCCCACATTGGACTGCAATACATGGCACAGCAGGAGTCATTTCAAAGTACTGGAAGTGCTCAAGGACATCTGAGAGATATGGAGGCTCATCCACACTGTCACATAAACATAGCAAGGTCTTTCTGAAGCCATCCTAACTCCTTACCACTCCCTTTTGTTAGAAAGCTCCTGTCAGATCCCGTTCCTTGAGTAACTGGACAGTTTCTCACTTCTGACCTAATTTTCACCATCACCAGTTTTTTACCTACTATTAACATTGCCATTTAACCTAAATAGTTACTCTTTTTCCCTGTGATTTTCACATATGTTTTCACACATGCTTCCCATCTCTACTGGGAAGATGTCTTTCTCATCCTAAATTTGACTAAATCTTTTTAGCTCACATTTTGTCTGCAGCTGCAGCTCTCCTGCTGCCAGGCTCAGTTGCTGTGACTGCTCGAGAAGCACAAGAGTCAGACCTGCCTCACACCTCTCTACTTGTTGTATGTTTAGCAGTCCAGTGATCAACATACTCGACTTCATCCCTACCTAATCTTTTGGGCTTAATCCACAAGGGTCTTTTGTGAAAAATGACTATAGAAAGGCTTGTCTGTCTTGCCTGTAAATAAAAAATACCCCCAAAATAGTGAAAACGCTCAAACCTGACTCCCCCAAGTCTGAGGCTTTTGCTTGCAGGTGCTGGTGTCTCTATATACTTCGGACAGATTTACTGAAGGAGACAAGACAGCCAAGACTTGTTTTTGGGTTTTTTTTCTTAATCATTGTTATCAGAGCTTTCTGACTAATTAAAAAAATAGCAAAGGATAGTCTTATGCTTCTGAAATGCACAGTCTAGGACACAGAGGAATCACTCCAAGGAGTACACCCAAGTACAATAAGAAACAGTTCCCTGGAACTCCCCATCCCTGCTGTGTCCACCTAGCCAGGCAATTAGACTTTTTTTTTCCTAATCATTAGTATAATTCAGCTCATATTCCAGTTTTACATACCTGTCATATCCTTCTGGAATATTTACACAAGCACTTTATGAAGCTTAAAAAAAAAAAAAAAAAACATTAAGAAAAAGGCTGTATAACAACAGGAGTACTGAAGCTACTGTAGTGTCTGGTAGCAGCCTTACTGTGTTTCTGGGGTTAAAAGAAAACAAGCATAAATGCAAAGGAGCACAAAGTAAAAAGTAATGTGTGTACTGAGGTATGGTTTGATAGAGGTATCAAGCAAGCGCACTGTAATTATTTGGCTTCCTGTAAGAAATTTCTAACACTGAGAAGTGTCTTTGATCTGAACAAGGAAACAAGTGTCTTTTATATGGAGAAAAATAAGTGTGTTTGAAGAGAGACATATCCTGTGCCTCTTGCATAATTATGGAAATGTAACCAAAATGGAGTTCTTTGGCGAGCTACAGGCATCTCTGGTGGGATTTGCACAAGGAAGTGACAGGACAAACTCTGGAAAGGTGTGGGCCGTAAGCTCACTGCACTTATGAAAAGATGTATTGTGGTCTCCAAACTGCCATCAGCATTTTAGAAAAAAGAGGTCTAGGTTTCAGCAGAGTCAATTATGCAGAAAACAAATTTAGAATTTATCTTGAAGTCAGTCCAAGTTTTATGTCATAGCATTTCTTGACCACGTTCCTAACATTGCTTTGGAATGACAATTGAAAAGGAAACTACCTCCTCTAGTGAAGAGCCAAACTTCTGTTCAGCTGAACTGCTTGAAATGATCTGTGAAGGAACCACATGACTTTTATTTCTGGGACTGCAGCAAACAAGAGCATCTCATGACTGACTTCATCAAAGTTTCATTTAGGGAAAAAAACAGACCTGAACTCTTTCTGTAGGTAAAAAAAAAATTTGGGAAGAGTTTCTGTTCTGTCTGCTGAGGGAAATCCTGAATTTGTCAACTAGAGCTATAGAAACTGAACTCAGGCAGATCACCATCACCGCTTCTTCTTCCACTGGTTTTCCTGGGTGTACTGCAGGTTTACTGTGGTTGTTGATATTACTTAACATTTCAATCACAATATGAGATATGTCACTACCTACACAAACAGAAGAAAAAACTAGTACATCAGAAACCTTCCTCTGCAAGGCAATGAGCATCAGAAGCAATGGAAAACCCCAGATACAACAGTTATGCTAGTATCCCATTTCAGCAGGAACTATGAAGCTGTTACTGACTGAGAAGCAGTCAGTGTCACATACTTAAATTACTGTGTCATGGTGGCCTTCAGTAACACCCTGTAAAAGGCCCTCAAAAATTTTTCCCCAAACTTTCAAGAATGTGACAGAAAAAGCTTATCCTCAGCCAGGCTCCGAACACACAGCAAAAAACACAATCCATAATTAGCTGCATCGCATTCTGTTACAGATACAGATGCAGCCATGGGCACACATCTGGCCTATGAGTGTGTGACAGCTGTCACCTCTCCAGCTATTGCCCTGGGACATTATTCTCTGCATGGCAGCATGCAGCAGTCAGTGGCTTCATGGGAAAGGAAAGTAGCTGGAGCTGAAAGCAGCAGGATCTAGCAAAAGCAACCTGGTTTTGCAATGCTCACCACCACTTCCAGTGTCTTACCATAAGTATAGTAAATAGATGAAATGAAAGCAAGGGAACAGCTTGAAGTTCCCACGTACATTTAAAATTGCTGGCCACCAGATTCACAGAAGCAGTGATATAAGCCATATGAATTAAACTCACAAATGTTACTCATTTTTCTGGGTGTAAAAAGCCCTATTCTTAAACTCAAATGTGGAGGGAATCAACAATACAGTACATGCAAAATAAATCAGTGGTTCATTCCCAGACACAGCAGGCCTAACTGTGTCTGCCCAGTTCTCGTTTCTATCTGGTTTTGGTCTCCATGACTCATATACCCAGCAGATGATTTCTCCAAAACCACAGACATTGGTCCTTTCATCTACTTCTTTCCAGCTGATCTTCAGCTCATTTAGGTCTTTACTAATGTTTTGTTGACACAGTGCTCTTGATTATCCTTGACCTGTCTTTCCATTTTCTTGACTCCTGCTGGCCATAAGACCATGCCAGCTTTCCACTTCACTATCTTCCTGATCTAACCAGTTTTCCTACCATAGCTTACTGGCTGTGATCCAGCTCTCAGATATTTCCAGACCCCTAACCCCAAATGTTCTTTCTTATCCCCTGTCAACATTATGACAAGAAGTGAATTACTTTAACTCTTGCCATCCATATTTATTTCCACCAGAAAGCACAGTACATCACTGCTTCAATGTTTTACACTTTGAAGGGTTTTTACCATCTTCTATCCTTTATGTTTCCTCTGGCATTTCCATTGTTGCCATACCAGTATGGGCTCACCAAGTAAAAAAAATTACTCAGCAGTATTGACCTTAACAACTCTTGTTGAGCTGTACTTGCTTTTCTCCTCCACTGAAAACCAAACAAGACTTATCCAGTCTTCCTCCCATGTTGGACGCTGCTTGGCACTTTTTACCTGCATGCCACAAATAGGTGCTGAAGGTATCTGCTCACCTGCACATCCAGGGCTCCTGCCAAGAGCTGACATCATCCTAGTGCTGCTGTCTGAGGCATCCCTTAGCACACACAAAAAAGAGGTGATTGTCATCACTTTTGTCTAATTCCTACTGTTGCCTTAAAGCAGCCTGGCTGGTTTGGGGATGGTGTGTTACACCACATTCTCTGTTGACATAGAGTAGCAGTTCTGTTTTTCCTGTTTCTTCTGACATCTCCCAGGCGATATAATCTTCCTCGGGCTCTCTGAAAATACTGCTACTGGGAGGAGGCCACTGCCAAGGTGTTATGGCTCATGGTTGGCCCAGGCTCTCCAGCCCAATTTCTTCAGTCTCTGTCAGCATCCATGTTTGGCTCATACACAACCTCCCATCTCTGAAGCTTCCTCATCTACCCTCACTGGCAGCCACTGTCCCTTTATATAGAGCCAAGTTTTTCTTGGTGGTTGAAGATCAAACTGGAATTAAATACTGAATCATAGAATGGCTTGGTTTGGAAGATCATCTAGTTCTAACTCCCCTGCCACGGACAAGGACACCTTCCACTAGATCAGATTGCTCAGGGCCCCAGTCAACCTGGTCTTTAACAATTCCAGGGATGGGGCATCTACCACCTCTCTGGGGAAACCTGTTCCAGTGCCTCACCACCCTCACAGTAAAGAATTTCTTCACAGTATCTAATCTAATCCTACTGTCCCTGTGTTGGAAGCCATTCCTACTTTGTCCTATCACTACATGCCCTTGTAAAAAAGTGCCTCTCCATCTTTCTTGTAGTCTCCCTTTAGGTACTGGAAGGCTGCAATCCATAAAGCCTCCAGTTAGAACAACCCCATCTCTCTCAGACTGTCTTCACAGGACAGGTACTCAAGTCCTATGAGTATTTTCATGGCCCTCCTCTGGACTCACTTCAGCAGGTCCATGTGTTTCCTATGTTGGGGTTCCCAGAGCTGGATGTAGTACTCCAGGTGAGGGTCTCATCAGAACAGAGTAGAGAGGCAGAATCACCTCCCCTGACCTGCTGGCCACGCTTCTTTTGGTGCATGGCAAATACAGTTGGCTTTCTGGGCTGCAAGTGCACATTGCTGGCTCATGTTGAGCTTCAGTGTTCCGGGTGGTCAAGAAGGCCAGTGGCATCCTGGCTGTTGTCAGCAGTAGTGGCCAGCAGGACCAGATCATTCCCCTGTATTCAGCAGTGGTGAGGCTGCACCTTGAATTCAGTGCTTAGTTTTAGGCCCCTCACTACAAGAAGGACATTGAGGTGCTGAAGTGTGTCCAGAGAAGGGCAACAAAGCTGGTGAAGGGTCTGGTGCACAAGTGTTACAAGGAGTGGCTGAGGGAGTTGAGGATGCTCAGCCTGGAGAAAAAGAGGCTCAGGAGACCTTACCATTCTCTACAACTCCCTGAAAGGAGGCAGTATCCAGGTGAGGGTTGGTCTCCACTGCCAAGTAACAAGCAATAGACAAGAGGAAATGGCCTCAAGTTTTGCCAGGGGAGATTAAGGTTGGATATTAGGAGAAATTTCTTCCCCAATGGAGTGTCCAGACATTGGAACAAGTTGCCCAGGGAAGCAGTGGAACCATCATCCCTGAAAGTGCTCAAAAAATGTGTGGATGTAGCACCTGGGGATATGTTTTAGTGCTAACATGTCGGTGTTGGGTTAATGGTCGGACTCAATGATCTTAGAAGTCTTTTCCAACAGTAACAATTTTATGATTCTTGCCAATGAACACCCCCAAGTCCTTTTCCTCAGAGCTGCTCTCAATACATTCTCTGCCTAGACTGTATTTATGTCCCTACACAGGTACAGAACCTTGCACTTGACCTTATTGAACTTCATGAGGTTCACTAGGTGGCATTCCTTCCCACTAGCACATCAACTGCACCACACAGCTGGGTGTTGCCAGCAAACTTGCTGAGAGTGCACTCAATCCCACTGCCCGTGTCCCTGACAAAGATTTAAACAGCGCTGGTCCCAGTACTGATCCCTGAGGAATGCCACTTATCAACTGGCCTCCACAAATTAGGCATGTAACCAAGACATTCCCAGTTACTATTACTGCAGTTAGCATATGTGCCTCTGGCCTGGCCACAGCGCTCTCCACTGCAGAAGATGCCCCTCTGGGACTGGCTGTTGTTTTCCTGTTAACTTGCACCGCACTTCCACACAAACAATTTTGCCCAAAAGAGGTCTCAAGAGCTCAACCTGGTATGTTTTGTACAGGACAGCTCACCCAGCAAACACTTGAAGTAAGGATCATGTCTGAAACACCAGTTTTACCTTTCCTTTATTGATTTCTCAGTTTGTATCAAAATGCAAAGTGGGACTGTGGCAGAACAAATTGAAAAATAGTACTTAAAAAAAATTCAACATTAAAAGGTTGCTACATGTTTCTGGCACAGGGGTCTGAATTAGAAAACTCCAAATATATAAACACCCCCAAAATGCCTCAAAAGCTCAGGTCAATCATATCTGCCACATGACTGACTTTATTCCAATTGGAAGACATACAGGTACTGAACAAGGATTTTTTTAATACTTTCACATATTTTGCAAGCTTCAGAAGGGAATGCTTGGTATAAATACTGCTTGCAAAAGGGTTTTTCAGCAAATGTATTAATCTTACAAGATCTGCCAAAATGAAAAATCCATCTATCCATGGATTTCCTGTATCTTTCAGCATGTTCATGCAAAAGGAAGAATTTGGGGCTTTTTAATTATGATTATTATTTTGGAAGCTCAGTACTAGTAGCTCTTGTGACTTTAATCCTGGTAGCTGAAGTGTGCAGTCAAACCACTGACCTATATCTCCTTGCAAAACAGAGAACTTACAAAACGCTCCATAAAAGTATTTCTCTTTGCAAAGCCCTGAAGGTGCCAGTAGGTTTGGGTCCAGGTGCCAGTTTATTGCTTGCCCTTGAAGGACACGGAAAAAAGGAAGCAGCTCTGATTTCCACACTGGAACCCTTCCTGCCCCAAGAGCATCAGCGGGAGCAGGGGAAGGATGAGGGTCCCTTGGGTTGAACATCCTCATCAGGTTCTCTACCATCCCCACCACTGCTTCCAGAGCCAACACACTGCAAACCCCCTTGGCTGGGCTGGTGGCACTGGTTTCCTCTGGTGTGTGAGAGGCAATGCCTGAAGTTTCACTTCTCAGCAGGCTACTCAGTTCAGTGGTAATAACATGTTTGATGCAGGATGTAAAAATAGAAATGTATGGATGTGGTAAACCCTCCCTGAAAGCCCAGCCAGTGTTGGTTAGGGAAAAGCTAAATACACAAGCTAACCCCCATCATACTTTCTAGCATGTTTTTCATCATCTTTAGCTATACCTGTGCTTCAGGCTGCGGGCAGCCAAGTCTGAGATGCAGAGGTGAGAAAAAAATAAATCAAGGACTTAGTTTAAACAGGTTTTTCTGTTAAAGAAACTTTGTCAAAATGGAAATCTTACATCTGCATGGAAGTATTTTTAGCTACCACTGCTACAAGCCCTGCCATAAGTCTCTGGAGCGAAAACCAAACCCCAGCAAACAAAGTAAAGCATAATCCCCCTCTTCCAACTTTTACCTGGGCCAAACTCTGGCATATAGCACATGGGCAGAAACTTAGCACTTTTCTCTCAAGTGTATTTTCTTACACAAGCAAAAGGAAGACAACAAAAAGAAAAAAAACCCCATGATAATGAAAAAATGGTTGGGAGGGTTGATGAAGCAGGAATTAAAAATTTTTCCTTCTTAAACATATATCTGTGTGTCAAGTCCACATCAAAGAACTAATTTAGTAAATTGTTGGCTAGAGTTTTAGGTGTTCTCCACAAGAATCACTGGAGATGAATTTTGGTCATTTTTTCCCTTCCAACAATGACATAATAAGCAAGGGAGGGGGAAGCAAAGGAATTAAGCTGAACCTTAGTAATATGTTCAGATTCCATCCCAGCAAAAAATATAGTCAGTCTGATAGTATTTACCAGGATGAGTATATATAATACAGACCTCTATTGACATACAGCGTTTACTGACAATACAATACAATAGTAAGCTTCAATACTGACAATACAATACAATAGTAAGCTTCAACTAGAAATGCAAGTGATGAGGTAGTTTTGAAGGTGATGATGTTGCCAGTGATGAGGCAGAAGCTCCTCAGCTCTTCCCTGGTGTACTTGTGCTTCCCCCTGAAAGGACCACTGGCTGAGGAAACAGGTGAGGATCTCATCCTCCTCATTCCAGGGGAATTGCACTCAAACCAGCACATAATACAGGGACTGCAGTTTGAACTGGATAACAACCTTCTTTTTCTAGCTCTGTGGCAAAGCAGAGCTGCTCCTGCTCCTGGCACCATGGCCTGGCATAACCTGCTAGCTCAGCACCAGACTCTGACATATGGTCTGGAATATCCCTTTGGTCAGTTTGGGTCACCTGTTGTGGCTCTGTTTCCTCCCAATCTCCCGTGCACCCCCAACTTAGCATGGCAGTACAAAAACCGGAGGCGGCCTTGGCTCTGGGTAAGCCCTGCTCAGCAATAACAAAAACATCTCAATATTATCATCACTGTATGATCATGCAGCACACATCATTGTGTGTTCAGCACAAACCCAAAACATAGCCCCATACTAGCTACTGTGAAGACAATTATTTCTACCTGAGCCCAAACCAGCATAACCCCAGTCATGGCCCTTCAAGTGCCTGAGCACACCACCACCACTTCCCTGGAGGTTTACGCTCTTTCATGGGCTGGAAGCTCTTCCCTGGTGTGTGACAGAGCTGGGGCCCCTGTGCTCCTGTGGCATGCCATTGGCCATTTTATTTCCATGTGTGCTTGCAAGCCACAGAGACAACAGTAACCCGAGTTGCATCAAAAGCAATAGTGGTCACCAGATTGAGGGAGGTGAATCTCTCCCCGTCCCCCTACCCCACTCTTGTGAGACCTCACCTGGAGTACTGCATCCAGCTCTGGGGTCCTTACCACAGGAAAGACATGGACCACTTGGAATGAGTCCAGAGAAGGGCCATGAAGATACTCACAGGACTGGAGCACCTGCCCTGTGAAGACAGTCTGAGAGAGATGGGGTTGTTCAGCCTGGAGAAGAGAAGGCTCTGGGGATACCCTATTGCAGCGTTCCAGTACCTAAAGGGAGACTACAAGAAAGATGGAGAGGCACTTTTTAAGAGGGCATGTAGTGACAGGACAAGGTGGGAATGGCTTCCAACAGAGGGACAGTAGGATTAGATTAGATACTGTGAAGAAATTCTTCACTGTGAGGGTGGTGAGGCACTGGAACAGGTTTCCCCAGAGAGGCGGTAGATGCCCCATCCCTGCAATTGTTAAAGGCCGAGTTGGATAGAGCCCTGAGTAACCTGATCTAGTTGAATATGACAGGGAGGTTTGACTAGATGATTTTTAAAGTCCCCTTTGAAACCAAAGTATTTTCCGATTCTATGATTCATGCTTAACATCCCAGCCTGCACAAAACCCCAGTAGTTTGCAGGTCTAGGAGAAGCCAGACACATAGTCTCATGGTCCATATGTTCGTCTCACAGCTGCCATCACTGGGCTCTCAGTGGTTTGAAGATAACAGACAGGAGCAAAAAAAAGTTTTCAGGACTTTCTCCTCGTATTTATATTGCCTGAAACAATGTTATTCTCATGGAAATGTGACATCCCCAGACTTCAACAGTCAAAAGACTGACTTTATGCTGGGGACAAGAGGAGCAAAACAAGGAGGAAACCAGAGCAATCTTGAAAACAGGAGTCCAGAAGGAAAACAAGAGGACTGAATGGGCAGCAGCTTGCTCAGGGATCTGCAGCCAATTCACTGTGATTGCCTCTCTGCCTGGTGCTGGCTCTGACCGCTCTCAGATGGGCAACGGAGGAACCATGACTGGCACTTTGGAGTAGGATAATTATAATCTGGGCTCTGCAAGTGTGGGTTAGCTCTCACTGAAATAAACTGCTTGAATCTACGATGAATATCAACATTGTAGGCACTAGGGGCAAGGCAGCAAATTGTAGTAGAATGAAATACCTACATTTAATTATGTCAAATTATATACAATTTGAGAGTTTTTCTGATGCATGCTATTTAAAGTTATGCCTAAGTGCACTTCCTTGTCTGAATAAAGCAGTTTTTGTTGCAAGATGTGGGCTTGCTTTGTAGTTTACAAATTATAGTCTTCACCACATTTTGTCACTTTCTTGTTTCTTGACTGAGATGTTTCTGAACATTTCAAATAGTGGGACATAGTTCAAGTGCCTCTCTATATATAGCATCTTAAAAACACGAGCAGTGTTCTGCTGATATTTTTTCCTCCAAGATGCTCGAGGGTCTTGAGTATGCTCTTCACCAAAGTGAACACAAAATAACACACACATGCACAGACAGAAGTCACTGCTCCACCAGCCTAAAATCCATGCACTTCTACAACAGGTGGATGGGATCAATCCCCCAGATTTTCATTGCAGATAATTTTTGATCAAACCAATCAGGTTATATAAAATAGCCCCAGGCTGGCCCAACTGAGCTCTCTCTTGGGCTCTGCAGCTGAGCCTTGCTCTGGGATACTGCCTCAGAAGCTTTGTCCTGCATTTTCATCATGCTGGGGCTGGCAAATTACAAAGTAAGGAGCCTTCATCTTGAGGCAGAGGGACACCTAATCATTTCCAGTGTGGGCAGAGGAAACAACCACCGGTGAAGCTTAAAGGGTTGCCACCCACACAGTTCAATAGCCCTGGAAAGAAAAGAAGGCTTATGTGCAAATAAGAGCCTGAAATATTCCTGTCTGATGAGCTCGGCCTGCAGGATTGTGCAGAGAGCGAGCTTACAGCCATAGGCCAGTAAGGATGCACAGCATGTCAACAGAGACTGAAATTTTGTTCAGCCTCAGTAAGCACAACATTTAACTGCTGGTGGTGACCCAGACCTGAACAATTTATTCACATGCAAAGGCACGTGGGAACATTTCTGATCTGGTGTTCTTGTCAGTGTGCAGTCTCAGCACCCTTCCTGAGCTGGAGGGTTGTCCTGAGGGATGACTGGTCCTGCACAAGCCTTGGTTGTCACATCACCTGACATGGCCAGGGCCTGGTGGTGAGGCAGCAAGCACTGATGTTCTCCAGGTGCACAGGACACGGGACAATATAGTCATGGCTTTATTTCTCAGTGTTGTGGTTTAACCCCAGCTTTCAACTAAGTACCATGCAACCATTCAGTCACTCCTCCTCTCCACTTCCCCAGTGGGAAGGAGAATAGGGGAAAAAAATGTAAAGCTTGTAGGCTGAGGTAAGAAGAGTTTAATAATTTAAGCAAAATAAAATTACATTAAACATATAATAATTTTAATAATTACTATCATAATAATAGTAAGAAAATGGAGAGAGAGAGGAATAAATCCCAAAGAAACAAGTCATGCACAATACAGTTGCTTACCACCCTCTGACCAATGACCAGTCAATCCCCAAACAGCAACCCTCCCCTCCTGGCCAACTGCCCCCAGATTATACACTAGACATGACATTCTGTGGCATGGAATATCCCTTTGGCCAGTTCAGTTCACCTGTCCTGGCCTTGCTCCTCACCAGCTCCTCACGCATCTCCTCACTGACAGAGCACGAGAAACCAAAAAGTGCTTGATTTAAGGTAAGCACTACTGAGCAACAATTGAAACATCATTCTCATAATAAATTCAAAACACAGCAATGTACCAGCTACTAGAAAGACAATGAACTCTATCCTAGCCGAAACCAGGACATTCAAATACAGCATCAGTCTCTATGTTCCCTGGCAGTGAAAGGGGGAGCGTTCGCAGCCATAACTCACCCTGTTGAGAGGGTCTGCACTGACATTTACGTAGCAGATTTCTCAGCATAGCATCAGAATTAATGAAAGGATTAAAGAGCTTCATAAATAAGTAATAAAAGAATAAATCTCACTTGAATTTAACTATTTCCCTTGACTGAAAAACAAGCAAATAAATCCTAAGAACTGGCTTAGAAAATGCCCCATATTTCATACCTAAGTTGAAGAATCTTAAGGTTTCACCTATGGATATGCTCAGATGTGACCAGCATAGAGGAAGGAACTGAATGCAACCTAAGAATTGCCTGTCCTTAAAAATAAAATAAATCAAACTCATTTGGAAAAATACTTTAAACTTCAGTCTCAGGGAGCCAGATTCATTCAAGAGCAGCCTCACTCATTTCAGTGTGTATATGGACACAGAGACTACAAGTAGCAGTTTGCTTTTGCAGCTATACTCCACTGGGATAATTGTAACCATATTAATAACTTGAACATCAGGCTGGATGCAGGCGATTCCAGTGCTGCGACAAAACAGCTATGCAGGAGCAGAGGTAGATGATGCTGAGGAGAGTGAACTGGTGCAGAAACCCAGACAAATTTGCACAAAGCATCACTTAAACCACAGCACTATGGTAGCTGAAGGCTCAGTTTGTGATGCTGACAGCAAAATGCTTAGCAATTTCACTGCTCGTAACACAAGATGAATCACACGTTCTTCACTCTTTGGTGAAAGCCAGTTAGATAAAGTGCCATCTCCCAAAGGCTCATGCTCTGTATGTGACAACACCCCTATCATTGCCTGAGTAGGTGTTTCAGCCTCTTGATGGCCCTGAGCAGTGAATAGCTGTAAGTCACCAAAATTGCCTCCACCTGGGGGAGATGGAACAAGAATTAATGACAGGGGATGAAGCACAATGGCTGCAGGCACCACAGGTAGGTAACAGATGCACAGACTGTGATGTCCAGGCTGGCTCCCTCTCCCAAGGGGCCAGGGCTGGGATTGGCAGCACAGCAGGAAGCCTGGGGCAGCTGGGATCACTGGTTGAGGACAGGCAGGGTTACAACCCCACAATGAAATCCTAATGCCCACCTCACACCTCTTCTCCCTCTCACTCTTCATCACCCACCAGCAGCAGCTGCCACTGCTCTGGTACCCACTCCACCACCTCCACTGGCTCAGGCCCCCTGCCTGGGGGCAGCAGTCTCCCCACACGTGGGAAGACTGTGGGTTGGTTGTGGCACAGGGTCAAGCCAGGAAGCGAAAGACCGAGGGAGAAGGGCAAGGCTTCAGATCACCTCTGCTTGGCAAGGCTGTTCAACGCCCACTTGCCTTTTTTCAGTCACCTCTAACTCAAGTGTAACAAAAACCAAATGAGGAACAGCTCAATAACCTATACTTTGGTTTTATTATAAGTAAGTGTGACCAAAATCACTTCAAAATTTTAAAGCCATTGTAATTGAAGGAGTAGTAGGTCGTTGGCAAAAAGGGAGGGGGAAAACTTTACCGAAGAAATGGGTGGTGGGAGTGACCCAAAAATCATTTGAGAGGAATTAAGTTACAATTACTCTAACCTTTTCCTTCATCCTTTTTGTTCTCCATGAATTCACATTTGAATGCCAGCCTGCTCTAACTTTCCTTCCCTAGCCAAATTCTGCTTTCTAAATGAAAAACAGGACCAGTAGGTTACAACGCGAGATGTCGTGAAACCATTAGAGCTGCACTTGAACAAGACTGCACTTTGTTCCTCCTCTGCCTTAGTGTTCCCTCTCTCTCGGCATCTGAAAATCCCTGAGGCCAAGCCAGTAGGCATTAGAACATTGTAGTCACTGCAAACACGATCTTCCTGGGTTTTATGGGATAAATAATTACCCAAAAACACTCTAATATGTGGCACACACCTCTCAAGTGCCTTCTGCATTTACTTGAGGCATTGCTCTGCAGTAGTAGAGGAAAGCTTACAGCACTACATTGCAGCCGTGGGTCCTGCTGGAGGCACCTTCCCTGCATCTTCTGCACAAACCATCCCAAAATTTTAAACCTATGTATGTTTTTAAATTCCTGCAAACCCCTGGATTAGAAAATAAAGAGTGTGAGACAGCTGAGCTGCATGTGAAAAGCTGCAGTGCTGCACCGCAAATGCATGCAGGCTTGGAATCACACAGTACCTGTCGGGTCCTGGGTCACAACTGAAGAACAATCATTCTCTATCTCCTCTGTGCAGCCACCACTGAAACCCACTGCCTGGATGTGCTGCTCCAGGCCTAGCCAGACCCCATCCTTCGGCTTGGAGGCGTAAGCGGTCCCACTGCCACAGCTCGACCAGAGCAAGGGTTCTGTAAGCTCCCCTGCCCTCGCCCCTGGCCAAACCAGAGGTACTTGGGATCCTGGCATTGCTCCACACACCCCAAGTGTCCTCTGCCAGCCAGACCCCTGTCAATGGGTGCCTCGAGGCCCTCAGCACAGCTGAAAGTGGCAGGGCAGCCGAGGGGAAGCTTTACTCCCTGTGCAGCATATTGCAGAGATCTGAGAAGCCAAGCAAACCACATTTGGGCACAGGGGCCTCTCACTGGACTGCAGGAGTGTGGATGGAGGTGGCAGTGCAGACTGCACTCCCTGCCCACCTCCCACGAGACACTGGAGCAGCCCTGTACCTCTGCCAACTCCCTAGCTCTCCAGGTTTCCCTCTGGGAATGACAGGACAAGTCTAGGTCACGCATGAGCAGCCCAAATTCATAGTGGGAGCTAACCAGAGAGGCTTTGCCTGGAAAGGAACAACTGTGCTCGTTTGTGCTGCTTCATCACCCAGGATAAGTGGGCAGAGAGGGCAGCAAAGGCTGTCACTATATATAATCTATATATTATCAGCACTGTTTCCAGCACAAATCCAAAACAAAGCCCCATACAAGCCACTGTGAAGAAAATTAACACTAGCCCAGCCAAAACCAGAACAAGTGGAAAGACTGGAAAGAAATCATCTGCCTGAAGCCCAGGTCACTTACCTCAGAACTGCCTGAGATCGCTCAGGGCTGGAACTAACAGGCACAACAGAGCTCACAAACTGTGCAAGAGAGCAACCACAGGCATCATAAACTCAGACAATTTTTGTTTTCAGCAAGTACTCAGATGCAAGCAGAGTTCAAGTAAACAGGAATGATTTAATTATAATATAAAATTAATTAATTACACACAGGAATCAACAGGGGGGCCTTCTCAAAAACTGGTGACACATTACTGTCAGTTGTAGAGCAGTTAGCCACAGACCTACATGAGCAAGACCAGACACTAGTTTCTACTCTTAAAGTAGCATCATTATTTTGGCAGACAAAAACAGGGTTTAAAAGCATCACCAAAGACCATACAGCACTTTCAAAGCAAGTAACATAAAACCAAAGCTGGGGCTGCTTCAGTGTTGCAACTGTAATATGAAAATAGACTAATGATCAACTTAATCAGTCCTATTCATCAGGAGGCTTAGTTCTTTCTGCTAGAGGGCTGGGGACAACTAACGTGATGTTAAGTACAGACGAGGCAAATGCTGCTTATAGGAGCTGCACTGAAGGACAGACCATTTCCCAGCTTCTTGCATCATTTAGTGCATGGCCCCAGCATCCACACAACACTTCATGTGCTTATTCTCTGCTCCCTTTCCCTTCTGCCAAAAGCATGAAATGGGTAATTTCATCTGAAGTTATGCATCTAATGTCCACATTTGGGCTGTGATCCCATGACAGCTACAGCCACTGGAGAATTCGATCCTGTTGCCCCCACGTTTAGCAATGATGTCCAAGATGGCCTAGGGCATCATGAAAGACGTACCTGACTGGCAGGTATGACTGAGGACTGATGGGAGACCTGAACCTTTCCTGATGAGAAGCCAAAGGCCAGGCAGGACACCTTACAGGACCTAATGTGGCACTGTGCACTGACAACCAAGGCAGTCAGTAGAGTCAGCTCAGCCTGTAGAATGAGTCAGATTACCCTAAAGGAACTTAGTACCAGCTCAACAGCTCCGTTCAGCCACACGTACATTTAGCTCAATGCTTAAATTTTAGGTGCCTTAATCCCGAGCTGAATCCCACACATAGCCTGCAGGAAGCAAGAGGACTGTAGTTCCTTCATCTCCCATTAACTCACCACTATTGCTCATGGCTTAGCTGAAACTGAACCAGGTCCTGTTCATATGTTATCTTCAGATATTCATCAGAAACTTTGTGAGTTATGGCAACCAACTCCAGCCAGGAGACATTTATAAGACTGGGGTTTTGCTCTAAATTATTCACCTCAAGGAACTAAAAGCCCAGTTCAGCATCGGCCCATCACCCAGGAGACAATACTTTCTTTCACACACAACATCATGTATCCCACCTTATGTACTTACTGGGGATTTGAGCAATTTATTTTGAAAATCAAGGAATGCACCAATCTCGGTGCTGGCACTTTATGCAAGCTCACAGAAAAATAGTAGACATCAGCTATCCAAGCTCCAGAAAACAAAGGGCTCCATTTAGATGCCTGAATGCAGCATCTAGTGCCATTTGAGATGCCCTAAGGCACCCAAGATACACATGGGGTTGGCAGATATCACATAGGACCTATGGAAGCAGAAGCTGGAGCCATGGAGACCATGCAGGATACCCCAGGGTATCTCAAATGGTACTTGATGCCAAAGCATAAGCAACCAAATTAAGTTTTAAAAATCTTGTTTATACTGAAGTCAGCTGTGTGTCTCCCATATCTAACAAACACGTATCTTGCAGAGCAGCTAAGCAGCAAAAGAGCTACAAAGGAATTGCATCCTTCTTTCGGGTCCGCTGAAATCTGGCAGAGCTTACAGACTGTGTCAGCTTATTTTGTTATGAACATATAATGCTCACTGAACCCCGTGAGCTGCTGTGATAACAATCTCTGCCAGCTTGCTGAATGGATTCCTTTCAGTTGCTGCCTCTGAGGTTATGTGGCTAGAACAGAGCTTCTGCAGTATACCACTGCACCAGGAGCACCGGTTTTTAGCTATGGGAGCAGGAAAGCTGTCAGAAAAGATTAATGGATCAGAATTGATTATCAGACTGTAGGAGCAGAAGGTCATTGTGTCAAGACTCCTGGCTACTGCAGCAAGAATGTACTGCTGGCTAATCCTCTTATAAATACGTGCACTGCCACGAGGAGGAATACCTCTAATGATTTAAATCCAATTTGTATTAATCGGTGCACTGTTTATTACAGTGCAGTTGTTATGGCACTACAGTCTTAACTGAGCTAGATGACAGCAGAAGAGTGTACAAGTCTTTCATCTGCAGTTAATAAATCTGAGGTCCCATGAAGGCTGTGTACGTCTTTCAAAAAATAACAGAATAATTTAGGTTGGAAAAGGCCTCTATGAGACCAACCATTATCCCAGCAGTGCCAAGTCCACCACTAAGCCATGTTCCTAATGTCACATCTACACATCTTTTAAATACCTCCAGTGACAATGTCTCCGCCAACTTCCCTAGGCAGCCTGTTCATGCCTGACTATGCTTTTGGTGAAGATCTCAGAACCCAGCACTAAACTAGGTACCATAAGTATTTCCAGCAATTAGTGTTACATGAGCATGACTAGACAGGTTATTAGTTTTCTGGACTATCAGCAAGGAGTAATGACATAATTTTTCCCTGAGGAGTTACTTAGAGTAACCAATGTCCAGGTTAAATCTGAGAATATTCCACCACACATTTTTTGCATAATCTAATTAATCTAATTAAAAGACCTAAGTGGTGAAAACCCAGAAAATACGATTTGCCTTTGGATTTTATTATTAAGGAACTTAATAAAAATTTGTATGCACCAGCATACACCTTTCTGTCCAAATTAGAACTGTAAATCATTTTTCCATAACACGCAGCTTAAACGGCCTCCATCCTTGAGCACAGGTTATGTGAGTGAATACTGCCATCTAGGCAGGCTTTTGGGAGCAGCAACTATTTCTAGAACATTATCCACCTTTGCCAAGGAAAAATACTCTATTATCCAAAACAGAGGAGAATTGAAAAAAATTTTTCATACTATTAAAACCGACACATCGCCAGTCACCGAAAATACAAAACCTGTCCCTCAACCACATTGTCACAGTCCACATAAAGAGCAAATATTTTCTACATGTTTATTAAGAAATATATTATTCCTTATTTCCATACAGGTTAATTGAACTTAAACTTTGCATTAAATTAGAAATTATTTTTATCTATTAAAACTGCAAATACAAAGTATATTGTATTAAGGCTATTAATTACCAAAGTACATTTTACTATGGCAGTAATATAATTGCATCTATTTTATATGCTTCGAAATATAGTAACAGTATGTTTTTAGAAGACAGTTACTGAAATATGTATTGATGTTCTACAAAGACAGAAATAATTTTTAAAACCATTTTTCTTCATACAACCAAAATAACTTCCACCCAGAACAAAAAAAAAAATATAAAATATATAATGTATCTATTTTATTTAAAACAAGTCCTATACATGGCATTTACAGGAGACTTACAAGACTTCACTAACAATCTCATTTTGATTGGAGACATTAACTACTAGCTTCACTATCAGCTGTGGGATTCTTCAGGGAACGCACAAACTACAAAGGTAGAATATTGCACAAAATGGTAGTAGGACCTGAAAAGATTGTCATTTAGCACTTTCCATAGATACAAGTCCTTTGAACGTGACTTTTTGAATAGAGTTCTGCTGCAGGGCAAGCATTGCCATACACTACAAACAATGAAGTATGCCACAGGGGTGGCTCCTGAGGTTTGGGAGAGTGAGGCGAGAGTTGCCGAGGAGCTCTGAGAAGCACACACTGAGATGTCGGCGTGTGTACCTTGGCACTCTTCGAGGACAGATTTCCCTTGAATGTCAGTGGATCTGCCCAATTAACAACCTCCCATGTGATCAAAATGGGTGATAGAGTGGCATGGGGTAAAAATCCACAGTAAAGTTATCCCCCTAAGCTTCCTCCCCAGTGAGTTTCCGCTGTCTCCTTCAGGATCATCCTGAGCAGCTTTTTGTATGAAGGTATTCTTCCTTCTCCCTGAAAATTTCCACTATAATCATGGAAATGTGATTATCTGGCTACTGGCATACATCTCCCCAACCCCTTTGCTCATGCAGCATGAGACTGGCTTGTGCAGAGAGTAAAGCAACCAAAAAACTGGGAAATGCTTTTTGCACAACTGCTTAGTAGCAGACGCATCACTTAACTAGAGGAAAAATAATTAAACAAAGATATTGCAGAAAGAATGTACCAATTAAGCCTCTCACCTGTGGCAATAGAGCAAAAAACTCTCTCTTTCCTTCTCAAGAAAAATGGAGTTTCCCCTTGCAGAAAAGAAAATTAAGTATTACAGACTATTATACATGAAGCCACTCAACTGAAAGACAGCTAATGCCAGTAGTTAAAGCAGGGCTCCACCACACAAGTTGGTCTGGCTGTCTAAGATTTATTTTGCTGAAAATACAGTCATATTCAAATCACTTCTTTGGGTTTTTCCAAAACAATAGCAAAACTAAGAGACAACATGAGCATAATATGTTTTATTGAATAAAATTCTGCTTTTAATATTTACACAGTGAAGTCTAAAGATGTAACCTAGTGAAGCATGGATTTGCGTAAATGACATCTGGAATACCTTTAAATACATCTGATACTACTTATTATAGCAATCACCTGCCCATCACTGATTTCATAATTAAGGAAAATCTGAAGTTTCTGAAGAGTAGCCAAGATGAATATTAAGGATAGCTGAGTTAAAAGAAAACAGTCTGCTACGTAAATTCCAAACCCAAAAGATCTGAATAAAGTGTCAAGAGTTTTGAAGGCAGCTTCTGTATATCCCTGTTGTTCTTCTCATCCCTGCAGAAAAAGATGACAAAATAAATTATAAATCCTAAGGCTGAAAGTAATATCCACACCTTAAACACACAGTGCACTCCATGATAATCTTACTTATTAAATTCATAATGTCTTAACATTGAGATGTGTGAACTATAAGAAAATACTCATTTTTTATTAAATACTTTTTAATGCTATACTGTTTAATTACTATTTTTAAAGCTGAAAATGCAGACCCACAGAAATTAGAAATGCTGAGACTGATATCTAGTGTCAACACAACATTAATTATTGCCATATGCACAAAAATTTTATGAGGTGTCTCCCATACCACTCAAGAATGTTAAGCAAATTGTAATGTGTTTTTTCTGGAGCTCTACTAGATGTACTATCAGTCTACTATTACAATGAAGAGGGATCTTGTAAAAAAGATATAGCCAATATCTTTTCTGTTTAAAGGGATGTTTTTTTAAGATAATTTCCTTATTGATCTTGCATGAATTCTCAGCAAGGTTTGAATGCAAGTAATAGACTTGCAACAGCTATACTAAAAGACTAACTCATAGCTCTAGTAGACTGTTATCTTATATTTGGACTACTCACTAGTTGTAAATAAGATATGATTCACTAGCCATTTGCATGATTTTGGTCATGCAGCAGGAAGATTATAAACCAGGAATGTTGCGTCCTACTCAAGCCTCTGCAGATTGTTTACTGTAGTGGGTTACAGACAGTGCATTATTAGGCAGGTATTCTAGTTCAGTGTGATAGCTTTGCATTTTTAGAAACTATATTTGTAACAGGAAAGATGTCTCTCCATAAACACACACACACACCATCATGGAGGTAAACTGTAATCATCCAAGGAATAGCTTTAAAATTCAGAATTTGAGAAGAAAACAAAAATATGCAAATGTGGTAGTAAAAGCTGCAAAAGATAACAGAAAAGCACTTAGCTAACTGCCATTTCTATGCTACAGTCACTCCTCAACATATTTGTGTATCATAATAGTATGTTTCATAAAATTTGTGGCTATTTTCTTCCATTTCTTCTTTTAGGGTTTTTTCCTTCTCTCAAATGAACAGAGAGACACCATCCCATTTACACAGGAAATGTATATCCATCTTAATCTCCCTGCTTCTTTTATCTTTATCTGTTTTCCAACTACAGAGAGTTATCTGGAACACAGCTGTCTACCTGGAAGCTATTTCTCTTATAGCTGGCATAGCTACCAAATTTAATAACTAAGAAGCTGCTGAAAGATAGAGACTTTGCTCTTGCCTGTCTCATCAGTAAGGTATACAGGATGAATCAACAAATGCTGTCTTTGAGCAGGAAATTCATCTTTGCTGTCAATCTCAAGATAAGCAACTACCCATGTGTGAGATGCTGTCAACATAGGTTGAATAAAACCAAATGTACATTAAGATAATAAGGCTAACTTTAGAAATTATTAACTGCAGCATCCAGCTTGAAACCCTGCCTTAGCCTCAGACCAGAAGTAGTAAGTTAATTCAGGTGTCTGAGGAGAACCATTCTGGGTTGAGGTACATTTGTGTATGCAGATGAATACATTTCAGGAAAAATGTTGTTTGTGAAGATGCAGATTTCTTCTTTGTAAAGTGAGAAATTCTTACTTGTGTGAGTAAGGGTAGAAAAATTTTGACACACCAATACCTTAAAAGCATATTACAACTTAGAAATAAGTCTGGAGTTGGCATGTCTATGCTGTAATATAACAACTGTTTCCAGGTCTAAAGACAACTTTCAAACAATGGTAGAACATGAAACATCAAAAATAAAACTTGGTGCTATCCAGTAACAAGGGGAGGGAATCATATTGCTGCAGATTTCATTAAATGACATTTCAGGTAGCTTCTCACTCAAAATACAGAGATTTAAGGACATATTAGAAAGGACAATCTAATGTATAGCACTGATATATTTGACAATTACCCTTTCTGTCTTTTTTCCCACAGCCTACCTTAAAGCCATAGATGAAGGAATTCTTAGTAAGCTGTCATTTAAGAGGGAAAAGAGGAAGGCAGCCAACCACACCACCAGGTTGCATCTAACAGAAATGACTTGAAGGCCAAGCTTAGTGAGCTGGCCTTAGTGAGCTGTGTCAGTTTTGGTTATGATAGCGTCAACTTTCTTCACAGTAGCTGTGTTTTGGATTTGTGCTGGAAACAGTGTTGATAACACAGGGATGTTTTTGATATTGGTGAGCAAATCTTGCACAGCATCAAGGCCTTTTCTGCTCCTCCTCGGTTAGTTTCCCTTTTCTTGCAGAGGTAAGAATATTTGGTCCTTTGGTTTCCTTTGAAAAGGAACAGATCAGCGGCTACCTAGCACAACCCAGTAACTCACCTCAAGCAGCAGATACAACCAACCCATTCTCTTTAGGAAAGTCTCCCTGCTTTTGTTACAGAGGTGCCAAACAAAAAAGAAATACGTCTTTAATGAGTTTACTTCAAGTCAGATAAAAGGCAAGGACAACTGTCATGAAAAAGAGAGCATTGACATCTACAAAAAAGATCACAGATTGGAAAAGAGCTTCGGTTTTAATTCTAAGGAAATAGGGGAGCATCAGGCACAGCATCGCAAATCGGTCAAAAAGAGGTGATTGTCCAGCTCTACTCTGTGCTGATGAGGCCTCCCCTTGAATATTGTGTGCAGTTTTAGGTGTCATAATATAAAAAAAGATATTAAGCTCTAGGAGAGCAATCCAAAGGAGGGCAACAAAGATGGTGAAGGGCCTTGAGGGGAAGCTGTATGAGAAGCAGCTGAGGTCATTTGGTCTCTTTGGCCTGGAGAAGAGGAGACTGAGGGAAGACCTCATTGCAGTCTACAGCTTCCTTGTGAGGGGCAGTGGAGGGTCAGGCACTGATCTCTTCTGTGTGGTGACAGTGACAGGACTCAAGGAAACAGCATGAAGCTGAGTCAGAGCAGGTTTAGATTGGATATCAGGAAAAGGTTTTTCTCCCTGAGGGTGGTTGAGCACAGGAACAGACTCACCAGGGAAGTGGTCACAGCACCAAGCCTGATAGAGTTCAAGAAGTGTTTGGACAATGCTTTCAGGCACATGGTGTGATTCATGGGGTGTCCTGTGCAGGGCAAGGAGCTGGACTCAGTGATATTGATGGGTCCCTTCCATCTCAGCATATTCTATGATTCTCTGAAATGCTCTGGTATGTCAGTAACAGGTGATTTTTGAGGAAAATGGCACTACATTATTTTTTGGAGACACTGCCTCACTGGTACTGTTCCCATTTCTCATACAGGCATTCCACTACCAGCTATTGAGGGAAACAAGCAGAGTGGAATGCAAAAACATCTCCTGAAAGTAACTATGCATTGAAAGGATATGAACATCATGGTATTGACAACCTTCTATCCCCGGCCCTAAATTTAATTCACAGTTTAATGTACAGGTAAAATGGACAGAAGATGGCACCCCTAAAATAGGGCCCACCTTGGCCCTCACATCTCTTTAATTAACAGCTTAAAATCCCCCTCCTGCCTGCTACAGATTCTTATTCCAAAGAAAAACAGGCCAGTTGTTTTCTGCTTTTCATTTTAGTTCAGAGGTACAAGACTGTATCTCAAAAACAAGGCTAGTTAGTTCAACTAAAGGAAATAGAGAATACATTGTATTGACACATTTTCCAAACTGTTAAACTTTGATAATTCAACACCAGAAGTTCTGATGCACAACATTAAGTCCTGGTTGGCCACCAAACAGTCAAATGCTACTTAGTATTATATTACAATGAAACAGACAAAAGGTGTTACAGACTGTGATTAACAAACATGTAATAGAAATATATATTATGCCAAAGTCCTGGTACTCTGCAAACAGATCTTCAAGCAGGAACAAATTACATAAAATATTAAAAGGAAATATTATTTTTATAATAAATACTGAATGTTAGTCCGATAACTGTACTTGAACAGAACTGTAAGATGCTACAGATACTTCATGTATTTTCAATGGTCTGTGTATGTTTGAAATGCAGAGCAATTCAGGGAAACCTGGGTATTATTAGTACCTTGCAGGATTCCAGGTCACCCTGAAGAGTAAAAAAAATTTTAAAATTTAACACTGTGGTTTGCCTATGAGGGAACTCTCAGTACCCTAATAGAGACGAAAATATATTCTCTCCATTAGTATTCCTTTCACCTTTCCCTTTACATTTATTTTCACTTCTGAGGATTCAAGACATTTAATTTGGAGATTGATTAAGCAAGTAATTAATTTTAAAAACTGACTTCAATGGCAGTTCTTAAAAATATTCAGACACCTTTAAGACTGAAGGCCCAAAGCCGTAAGAGGCAATTCTTATTATAAATAAATAAATAAAAGGGCAGCACTATAGCCCCAAACCTTGCAGTTGTTCTGTCTGTTACCTTACAGGTAAGCTGTTAGTTACGAGATGTTATTTCTCACCTGTACTACTGCTCAGTAGTTAATCATTTTTCGAAGAGCATCATAGCATTTCCATTTGTCTGGGATGTAGAAAGGCTCAAAGATGTGAGGGAAGGGAGTGTCATAGCCACATACTCTTGAAATAGGAGCTTCTAAATTCAAAAAGCATTCCTCCTGTTAACAGAAATGCAGAATAAATGTTAGTGAGGCCACTATTTTCAGGAGTCTTGCTTCACAAATTAAGGTCTAATGAACTTTGCCAGACTGACAGTCCAGGAAACTCAAACCTTCTATTTATATCACTGAATAAGTAGTCGAGACGAGTAGTGCTTCCCTTTGCCCAAAGGTCCATATTAAAATAACAACTTGTATTAATGTTATTTTCATTTTCTACATATGTGCTGCATTAAATCATAGGCAGGTTATATTTAGTACATCTGCTATACATCCAGGCACCTGTTGCCAAGAAACAAATATTTCAGGAACAAAGGAGTAAGAGTCTCTTTCCTGTGTCACTTTTAAACATATAGAAAAATTACATGATCTAAGAGTGTGTATTATTTGTTGGATACCTGAACATCATATTCAAACTTCTTTGAACTCTAAGATCATTAAGACTCTGTCTAAGCATTAAGAAGTTATGGAAATTATGAATTTGAGCTCCAGTGGATTAGCATATGATCAACCTTTGAGTTGTTCTACTTAAAACTCTACAACCTGTACTCTACTCGGAGATCAGATTTGATAATGGCTGCAGGAGTCTCATTATTTGATCTAGGAGAGCATAAAATATTACAGATACACTCCACTAATCTGAAAGAAACCTGCAACATTATCAGCCTTAAGAACCAAATAAATAGTGGGGTTTCAATCTTCTTACTCTCAAGTATCAGAGTGATGGCATGGACCACAGTAATGTGCAAGAAGCAGATGTAGAAATAACTTTGCCAGATCAAACTGATGTTGATGCTAATTATCAACTCCCTTTCTCCCAATATCTCTAATATGTGTATTTGCTTTGCAAAGCAGACAAACCGAGACAAAATATGTCTCGTCCTGGCCCCTACTTTATGGACTGCAGCAAGTGAGACATCCTGGCCAACTTCCCCTGTACTTGGCTCAGTAAAATGGAAGATGAAGTATTATCTACTGGTCCTTTTCCACCAGTCCACAAGGAAAACAGTTAAAGAGCTATGCTTTTCTACAGAAAAGTGTTAAGTATTTTCTCAGACTGATGAACTGTTTTGATTGCACGTTGCCTTGCAGTCCATGGCAGCCTAACTCTACTTACTGTGCTTTCTACACATCACGATATTTGGCAGTATAGGAGGTATTCATAGCACACTGAGATTGTAATGTTTCACTACAGCTACCACTTTGGTACATTGTGAAGTGGACATTTCTGAAAGACAGATGGAAATAAAAACGTCCAAGAAGTTGTGTGATTGCATACAGTGTCATTACATTTATTAGTGAACTATTTCACCTAAAAAACTTCTGAGTCTGAGTAGATCTGAGGTAAAAATATTTGCAAACACAAATATGAGCTCCATTTTCAGCCACTATTTTCTTTGTAAAATGAAAGATTCACATTAGTAAAAAATGCTGGGAAGCAGAGTGTACTAAATCCTTTACCTGTCCACGAGGTAAATCACGATGTCTGACTCTAACTTGCTGGCAAGGGTATTTTTGACGCTAAGCAGTCCTTGATTCCCATGCTGTAACTGATCAATAAGACAAGGCAGAGCTTTTGGACCATCCCAAAGCTGACTGCCCAGACCACTGGTCAAGCTACATTACCGCAAAACATGAAAGTGCATTCTAGACCCACAGCTTCCCAGTCCTGCATTGCTGTTTCCAAATACCCGACACAGACCACTACCTAGGAGAGACTTTTGATTTACATTGTAACCAGCTCAGTCCATCACAGATGAAGGTCTGAGACAAAGTTCATTAGTTTCACTGAAAATATTAAGTGCAATACTCCCAGTATATTACTACCATTTTTTAAAAAATACAACTAATAAAAGTTAATAAAGCTTATCAGTTCACGGGGGTTTGATTTATCTCTGGAACCAGTTCTAATTTATGGGACAATATATTCAGTTGTATCCTTTGAATCTAAATCAAACAAAGCTACAGAATCAAACAATGCTACAGAATATGAAACTGCCTGCTTGATGGCATTAACTTAACAACTGTAATTTGGCAAATGAGATTACATTCTTCATTAGATGCCATCATGCTTTGAAAATCATACTGTCAGCAAGATATATATTGTGATATAGAAAAAATTACATAGTCTGTGGACATATTTCTAACTAATCCTCCCTTTTGCTCTGAAAAAGCACTTAAAGTCAAGTGATCAGCCCACCAAACAGATAAGAGTCCACTTCATCCCAAATATGATACTGCCCCATTTGCTTTTCATACTGCTGGGCCAGATTTTTTGCATCTATGCAGCCACATTGTAGAGAAACATGACAGAGAATTTTATATAGAAGTCTCAGCTCTTTTTACAACTAAATAGCAGATATCCATTGTACAAGCCTACTAGAAGAGATCTACCACAGTATTTAAAAGTGATAGAAGGTCAAAATTTTAAAATAAGTGGATTTACTCCATATTATTTGGGCTTATAAGGGCTGGTACTAGTCCAAAACACTCTTGCACAATAGAGGAATGGAAACTTAAAGCTTTCACTAAGTCCCTGGATATTTCAGAGAGACTGTTTAAACAATCTGAAACCTTTCAAGGGGAGACCTTAGAAAAAAACTTTAAAATCAAATGGGTTTGGAAGCAAAGCAGTAGGCATGGGATTTCTGATTCAGAGTAAAATGGTTTAAGCTCAGTTTTGAAAATTGCTATGAAAAAGTCATACTTATTTAGTAGGATGTCCATAACTTCCAAAATTCAACTAAAGTAAAAAAATAATGTTAGAAAACTAAATGCTTACAAGGCAACAGATACAGTTATTAGTCTAATATATCAAGAACTTCTTAATATAAACGAATCAGATAAAACATTAAATTGCTATTCTTTTTGCTCTGCTTCCTAAGTGCAGAGGCCAAATTCTGGCCTCTGTTATTCAATATGACCTTTGCCAATTACCTTCATTTACCTGATTTTCACTCAAAGCTTCCTGGAAAATACATCATTATATTCTATAAAGGCATTTTAACTGGTCACACTATTTCCTCTCAACATTTGATGTTTAATACACGCTTAGGAAAACCTTTCAAAACAACTTAAGTGCAAAAGTCCCACTAAAAATCTCTTCTTGAAAGTCACAGCAATCAATCAAATGTATCCCACACACCACTTCAAAATAATCTCATGCCTTGATTTTTAGAATAGATGCTAGAACCAAGGACATGATGGATGTTGCATGCTCATATGTGAAATGGGATCCTCCAGTACTGGGTACACTCCCTGTATTTCCCCAAAGTACAATATTGTAGTATGCTAATACAGAAAGCTCTACCCAAGACTATTTTAGCTTTATTTAAGTACATATTTTCCCCTCATCAGAGATTCAGGTACTCATTGATAACCCAGGTTTCCAAGTGTAAAACTCATAACTGAGAACTGCAGACATTTATAGTCATACAATTGTACAAATAGGATAAAGTAAGAAAAACAAATCCACTATTGGGCCTTACTAGAAGGAAATATTACTCATCCTGCTGCAATGTACAGAAAAATAAAGAAATCCAATACACAGTTTAGATGCTTTTAGGCATCTGGCCAATAAGAAAATAGTTAAGGAGTTTCTTTCTCCAGACCATTCATCCTCTGAAGGGTATTTCTATTATTCCACAGTCATACTAAACAAATCTTCAAATCCAAACACTTTGGTAAGTAAGTACTGGTAAATGAGACTATTAATGCACAGCTAGCAAGTCAGACAAATTCAAACTCATATTTTCCCCCTATTTTCGTTTTACCCTCCTTACTTCCATGCTTTTGGGGTCTATTCCATTTTTCCCCTCTAACTGGCATGGATTAAAATTAGTAAAACAGATTTTTTTTTCTTATTTATTTCTACTGCTCTGTAGAATACTAAGTAAAAAAATTTCTTTAAAAATAAATTATTTCTGCAGCATATTTTGTCTCCGGGGTCTCCCTCATACTATTCTTATTTTGCAACCCTACAAGTACCCCAAAAACTTAACAGCTACGAGAATGTCAGATGACTACTATATAACAACACTGATTTTACAACTCCTTTTTTAGTACAGGAATTTATTTTCTATAGGATGATAAAAAAAAAGTTGATATTAAAAACTAATATGAATAGGAAGAGTTTGATAGAAATTTTAATATTTATTTTGGTATTATAGCTATTGTAATAAAAAGAAGACTAAACATAAAGTCCATTACACAAGGCAAACCATAGGAACATTTTTCATACGAGATTACTTATTCTATTGCTGAAAATAACTACAAAATTTATACTCAGGAACTCACATGAAAAGTTGCAAATGTTTAATTAAATTGGGGTCAATTCTGTCAATGAGAACTCTGAATTTTGCCATTTCATCTATTGATTATAAAATTTTAAAAA
Organism: Pyrocephalus nanus; assembly: GCA_038380795.1. Classification (NCBI taxonomy): domain Eukaryota; kingdom Metazoa; phylum Chordata; class Aves; order Passeriformes; family Tyrannidae; genus Pyrocephalus; species Pyrocephalus nanus. The sequence goes on along the minus strand of CM076260.1, from coordinate 33,390,541 downwards.
CCATATATACACTTGAAGAATTTTTCAGATAGAAAACTGTTATCACATTAGTTTCACTTTCTGTTCTGGTATTTTTGTTCTAATGTATTTATGCTGTTGCCATAAACTAAAGTGTGGGGCTCAAACAGTTAAGAAAACTTATTCCAGATCACTTTGCTGATGAATGTTATCTATTAATATAGAAATTATTTATGTAGTAATATCTATTTATATAGTAATATCTATTACTATAGAAATCTATTACTACTACTAAATTTTCTATTACTTGCCCATTACTTCAACTGCAAATTACCTACTATTGCAAGAATAAGATGAAACCTACTATAGGTTAACAACAAAAATAACAATCTCTTTTACAAGCAAATCTATTTTTTATCTCATAGCTTAGAAAAAGATTTTCGAAAGAAGCTTTCCAAAGAGATAGTAGATCAAACTCCATTTTATAGAAAGAGGATTTCATGCAATAAGGGTTTCAGGTCTTTTTCTTTGGTTTCTGCTAAAAAGAATGCCTAATCTGAACAATTTACTTTCAGTAACAGAAAAAAGCATCTGCAGTTTTCATATGTTTCTCAATTGTAGTGCAGTACTTTACAGCTTCAAGCACCAAATGCTACACATTTCAAACATAATTTGCTTTGACAACATACATATGTCACATTCTTATGAACAGTCACTTCTATGAGCTACATAAGTACTATACAATACACCCACGAGATACTTTTAAGTTCTGTCTGGAGAGATAGATAGATAGATAGATAGATAGATAGATAGATAGATAGATAGATAGATAGATAGATAGATAGATTTATTTTTTTTTTGAGAGGAATACTTTTTTCCAACAGCTTAGCCATTTTCATCTTAAAATATTTTTTATAAATCTTTTCTTGATAGTTACAACAGTGACACAATTTTTCCTTGGAGAACTCTGCAGTAATATGTGTTAAATATTTCACTTCTATCAAAGAGGGTTTTCGTTTTTAAATCATTTTAAAACTACCTATTTATAATTCAGCACAGTTTAGTAATGATTCATTTTATTTGTTACCAATTCTTTGAATTTACATAATTAATATAATGTCAAATACAGAAAAATGGTTCACTGCTAAAATTCTTTATCTTATGATTGCTAAAAGATATATTTTTAATTATAAAATACTTCAGTAATTATAAAATAAAGAAGCACTTAGGAGGAAGAAGTCTGGTCTGTGTAATTCATTGGCTTGTTATCATTAGAAAGCAATTAATGGCAAATATTGTCTTTATAGTAATAAACCACATAAACCAATATTTATAAATGAAGTCAAATTTATCCTACAAATGATAAAGTATTTTAACATAAAATGAACAAAAATTCTCATTCATACACAGGTTTGAATATCGCCTTTGATTTCATTTCAGCCAGCTTCAAAAATTAATAGAACAATCTTTAATAACCCAATGCAAGACTGGTATTGTTTCCTAAATTTTCTTTATCAAGTTAGCAACACAACCACTCCAACAAACATTCACAGCAAGAGCACTGACTTGAAGCTGATGGGATTAGAGCCTTGTCTTAGTTGTCTTGGTGTAAGAACTGCACAAAGATATCATGTTCCCCAGGTATTTACAATAGAAAACCAACAAACAAACTCACAGAACAAACAAAAACACCATTGTATTTGTATCAAATAGCTTATCTTTATCACAAGAGAAGGTAAACGAATTAAAAGTAATTTCCATTTTTTCCCAAGCTATCCTATGTTTTATGCAAAAAGGCTAAGATTTTCCATGAAAATTTTACATAATTTAAATCCATTTTGATGGGATCTAGAATTTAAATATATTCAATTCAGAATAACACACTGACAGAAATTCAGTTCTTCCTAGTAAATGTATAATTTGCATTGTCTAGGGTATAATGTGCAGCAGCCAGCACAATTCTTCTCCACAAAATAAATAAGACGAATACACTCAAGAGGATGTAAGAGGATTTCCAGATTATAGAATATGCTACTGCTTTAAGTGAACCATAACAACCCTCCTTCACAACTGAGGTTTTTGATAATTATTTTCAATACTCTGAATAGTCACTTCCCATCTTTTCACCCCAAGTACTATCAATACTATTTTTTTCTATCAATTATTACTGCAGGATAGCTGAAAGAGTCTAAGGTCTTTCCTAAAAGTTATATATGCTATACATTATATACCCATGATATGACGAAATTATTCAAATAGAATTTATTTCTTCTGTATAGCAGCAAACTGCCTTACAGCACATTCACTACAAATTATGTTACTCTATATGATATTCCAAGTTTCCTGTACATTTTCTTAAGTAGCAATTATGAATATTTGCATTGGGACCCACATATTTTCTAAAAGCATGCCCAAAGCCCCACAGTTAGAATGATTTCCCAGGCCCATGAGTGTATGAGGATCCTTGTTTTATTTAGTTACTTGGCATTACTCACTCATTTGTTCAGTAAATGATCCTGCAAACTGCTACACATATGTTAACACCAGTGAATAATCCAAGAGAAAGCAATGGAGCTAAACTGCCTGCATAAAATTATTCTTATGTGAAAACATTTGCTGATCACAGGTCATTTTTCTGCACAAATGAGAAATATAACAAACACTTGTTAAGATTTTCATTGAAGATTATCCTTCTAATTACATCCTACATCTTTTCATAACAAAGCTAGAAATATCCTACCAATATAATGAGACTTTGTACTTTTAGATCATCATTTATCACCTGCCATTCTAATTACTTATTTAAGTATTTTGTAAAAACATTTCCTGGTTAAGCTCACCATGCCAGAAGTGACTGGAAGGATTTGCTGCCAAGAGTTTTAATAGTCAGTGAGTGATATTTTTACTTTTACAGCTGTTGAGGCAGCTGAGAGAGTCTTGCAAAGACAGCCTTGTCAGTCTATGTATCTGGCTCAGTTAAATCCTAATACTGAGTGAAGCACTTCACTCAACACACACTAATGAAATTCAAAGGAAATGCAATTTCAGCTGCTGTTGCTTAACAATTTAAACCAGCGTATTTCCCTTTTTATATCAAAGCATTTTCATTTTGGGGCAGCACAGTGAGAATTATGCTCTCACTCTGTCACCAAACCCTTCACCGGGGCAAACCCACAGCTTGGCCACGAAGTCAGGAAGAGACAAGTACAAAGGAACTATCCTGCCCTCCCATGAAAAGGTCGAGGCTTACCTAGTATCTTTTCAAAGCATTTTTTAACATTGCTGTCTTTGTAAAAGAGCCTCAGAGCAGAAGGGACTTATTAGATTACTTGAAACAAAGATACAAAAAAGAATTTTATAGTGTATCCTTTAAACCAAGCTGTCATTTTACTTACACATTTATTTTATAGAAAGCTGCTTGATGATTTAAACTCACAGGTAGAAGAATTCTAGTGCAAAGCTTAAACTCATGTAATAAATATCCTCTCCTATAAGGGCAAAAGTAACAGTTATGAAAGCTGACTGGCGAGAATAGAGAGGTAATATTTATTCTACAGAAAAAGTGTAAAAAATTGAATGGAAAAAAATGTAATGAGGTTTTACAGGAAGTATAAAGGTTTATGCAAAAATACTTAGAAACACTAAAAGAATCATACTGGAGACTGAGCTTTTGGGTACAGGGTGACTTAAAAAGCATGAAATAAGTATTTTACCAACTCTTTTACAATAATTACCTTTTCTTCTTTTCTAGAGACATCCATTTTTTTATAGTTTTGACCAGTTTTTACTACATTTCCTACATTACTTTTCAAACAGATTAAATTGATATATCAATGTAAAGAAAAGTTGTCAACCAACCAAACAAAAACAAGACTTCTAAGAAAATAAGAAATTAATACTTCATTAATTTTTGCATGTAGCTGCATATACATAGTCACTGCACCAAGTGACCAAGAAATGTGCTGCAAATGAAACATTTTCATTTTAAAATGTTTACTTAAACCATAAACAGCACGACATCTCTTAAGTTAAGAACTGGTCTAAAAACAAAGATGAGGAATAATATATTTCAGAGGCAATTAAGTTTTTAGTTTACCTTTATGCCAGAACAAACAATTCAAAATTATTGACCTGATTTTGAAGAGTCAATGAAATGTTTGTATAAAAACAAATGCAAGGGACCTGTAACATATCCAGCAACATTACAAACAGAACTAGAGATAATAGAATTAATTATTTTTACACACTAGAGAAATAAAACTATAGAAGTTAACTGTATATTCTAGGAATTTCACTGAAGTTTTAACTGGATTAAGCCCAAGTATTTAACTTGGTCAATATTTTAGAAATGACTGTTTAAATAAATTTCATACATGAAATGGTTATGTGAACTTTACATTTACACTATATCGCTTATACAATTTTATTTTTCACCCCACTAGTGAACTTACTGCATTAATATCGAAACCATAAAACTTTTACATAACCTAATACATGTCTTCCACCAATTTTATCGACCGTATAGCAAAATTTCTTACTGAAGAAACAAAGTAAAATACCTACACAGCTGCCTTAGTTACTGTGTGTGTGTGAAGCACCTCGCATAATTTTCTTCTTTTCAGTCACAGAGTTAGCACTCAACATACACTTGCCATGAATAAAATGTAAAATTAAGCTATTGGTAATAATGCAAAAAGAAAATTTCAATACAGTTCAAGCTGAGATTTTCTCTTCCCCGTATGTGACTCTTAAACAATAAAATTAAAAATGTTCCCCTCGTGTAATACTTTAAAAAATTCTTTCTCAGTTTATTCACTAAATAAAATTTTTGCAGAGCTCAATCTCTCCGGACTCTACAGGAGTAGATATTACTAACAAATGGCATTCAATATAATAAATATAAAATAGAATTACAGTACAAATGGAAATTATTTATTCTTTACAAGGTTTGATTCTATTAACATAATTAGTGAACAGCACTTCTACTCTACCTGAAAAAAAAAATCCACAACTATTACAGTAAAGCAGGATTGTTTGAGAATAAATGGTCCCTATGTCAGACGATTTTTTTCAATATTTAACATACTTTTTAAAAGCACGTTGGGCTTCTTGTTTTGTCCTGTATTAGCATTGTAACTGTACAGTAGCATAAACTCTAGCCTCTTACAATCACAGAGACTGTGATATATGGCATACAAGAGGAAGCTTAAAGGTATAAACTAAAAAGCAGAATTCTTGGAAAGTCTGAGTTTTTATTTAGGTCCGTTTCATTTGCTAGTGGTCAAACTCACCATTGCTCAAATCAGATTTCCTGTCACATAAAGTCATTACTGATGGCAGAAGCCAGGGATTAGGTGCATTGACACTGATGTGCTCTTCCAGCTGGGCAACCACAAAACCAAAACACATTCCTAAACAACAAATTCCTGTGCCTACCAGCCCATGTGTCTGATTTCCCCTTTAATAAATTAGGCCACCAGGCCATATCCAGCTGAAGGTTGGGGTTTTTTTTCCACAGACTTCTAAGAAAGTGTAAGTACACAAGACTTAGCAAGGTCTCAGAAAAGCAGTCTTGTCAGTACCATCACAGAAGATTATTGTTTCCATCAGAAATTGCTTATATTTGACTGAACTGTACTGTACTGTGGTGACAATGCAGTTACTGGCTTTTTTAGCCACATTCCTTCTGTATGATAGTCCATCTTGAAACCCTTTTTCTAATTTCAAGCCATCCATTTTAAATTCACTCATACATAACTCTTCTGCGTAATTACTTTAATAATTACTTCTGCTGGTTACCTTCACTCATTTCCCCAGGAAATTTATAAACAGGACTTACATTCCTGTAGTCTTCATTTTGATAGTGGGAAGAAGGCAGGCACTGGTAAGCTATTATCATACATCAGGCTCTCCACAGCTTCTGATGACCCTAGCAGCTCCTCACTCACATCGGCCGGTTTCAATGGTCTTTTTAAAAACTAGTTGACCACACTTAGATACAATATTCCACATGAGATCATACCGCTGTCTTCTACAACAAAATAAGTCCTTACTATTTGTATGGTAAGGGTCTCTCCAAACACATTTGTCTTTTCATCTGACTGCAGGATACACAACTGAGCTGAAGGTAACTGATACACCAGGTCTTCTGCCTTTGTCCAAATAATCACTGACAAGCTTATACTAAAAAAAAGTTATTAGTTCCTAGCCATGTAGCAACTTAGACTGAATGCTGTTTCTGAGACCCTCAATGTCATCCAGGTTCATTATAGGATTCTGATTTTTACTATATCAACAATAGACTGACTTTATGACTCAAAAGTTCTGGGTTTTGCCACTAAGAAACTCCAAGAGTGTTAAGATCTAATCAAGTCTTAAGAAACGCTACTCTTACAACTTCATAACAATTTTGAGAGCCCAACACACTGCAATCTTCACCTCATATACCTTACAGTTCTTGTACTGACAAGATTTTATAATGTCAGGATCTAATATGTCAAGTTAATCTGGCACAACCTACACTTGCTGTATAAAGTCCAGCGAATTCAGTGGCAAACTAAGTCTCAAAAAACATCAGCCTCACAAACATTTTTATGAGAACACAATAGCTAAATCCAGAAAAATCCAGCTAATAACAGAAGTTATTGTGGAGCTTTTCTCACTGTATTTGGTGAGATTTTTCACTTGCCAGCCGGTAGAAATACAATCAACCAATTCTGCTAACAACTATAAGAATAAATCCTGCAGACACTGCAGACATGGGTTTATATTGCTAAAGATCCAGTTTAAGTGTTTGACATTGTACTTTTTCTTGAACAAGACAAGAAACATGCTCTCAATGTCTTCTTTTGTGGTTGGTTAAAGAATGAAAAAAAAGGAAATAAAGTTAACATCTAACATTATTATCAGGGTTTGTATCTGCTATGAAATCAGAGATACCCCAGAAATTATGGATTTTGTTGGTTGCATAGTCTCCTGTCCATCACAAAATCAGTATTATTTTGAATGCTCCACAAAAACAGAGGTTTAAGCAGCTGTCTCTGAACAGTGCATAATTTTTTAAGGCATTTCTACTTATTTTAGTGTTCACCACAAATTATACAGAGAAAGCAAAGCCTAGCTTTTGGTGGTTAATAAACTTCAGCCTAGAAGACCCTGTGACCAAACAAAGCAATGGCTGAGGTTTGTTGTGGCACAGTGACCAGAGTATGCTGAAATTCAAGTTGCTGGTTTGCATTTTTCTTAGTGAGTGCAATGGTTTCCTTCAGCCAAATATCTTGTGTGGGTTTCTTAATTATTTGATATAACTTTTCTAAATGATCATTACTTGCACCTGAAAACAGCTGTTTTCAAGACTTTTTTCTTTCTGATTTCCCTCCCCAGCTAAAGGATTACTTAGGGGGAAAATAGTCAGTTCAGTATGATTCATTGGCTTGTTCAGATCTTCCCACTCAAAAGCTTCTATCTAAGAACTTTTATCCTTAAAGAACAGTTTCTTTATAACTTTTGCAAAGGTGTCAACATCCACATTTAGTCACTTAATCCCATCATGCGTACTTATATGAGAAATCCTTTTCTTAGTATTCTGAATACAGATAGTAATTAAATACACAATAATTAAATAATTTTGCCTCGAAGGAAAATAGATTTATCAGCCTTCATTTAACAAAGTTGGATTCCTCTTCAGGGAAGTTGTTAGAATGGTCTTGTAAATGCAACATTAATGATGTAACTTCATTTTTGAATGGAGTGCTTCTTCTGGATTACTTAACAGGTTCCGTGCTCATCTGAAACATTCTCAATACATTCTGTAGATATAAATTGGTTACCTGAAGCATTCTGCATAAATGGGAACAATTTTCTGACTCAACACATAGCAAAATACGGTGTTACAACTCATATTTTGGAGACGTTTTCTCTCCTTTCATTCCTGCCCTTTAGGACTGAATGGAGCATAAATACCTCCTTCAATATATTTATTAGCTTATAATCACATTAATTCCATCAATATCAATATATACATGGTGGTTGACTCAGATGTATGCATATACTGCATACAGTACATGACACCTACAGTCTACAGAAGAATATTCAATGTTAGCTTTTTATACTCAATATTTCTTATTCTCATCCAAATAGGATTCCCAGTGCAGGCCAGCAAGAATCTGACATTTGAAACCTAATCCCCAGTATGATAGCTGCAGCTAATCTGCAAGAAGTAAATAAAAAATAAACAAACAAACAAGAAAGACTAATTTTTTTAATACTCACATGAATACAGAACTTCCCTAACAAACAAACACAGAGAGGGATAAAACTGGAACAAGAAGCATCCTTCTTGTGGCATCCCAAAAGTCACTGTGCCACTGAACAGCAAAGAAGGGAGCACAAGTGAACAGAAGGGGCACTTCTGCCCATTGCCAGGGTGCTCATCTCAGGGATGGCAGCTCCTCCACTCCTGTTATTTCTCATATATGCATTTTATGTAATGGCTGAGGATGCAAAACAGAAAAAAAGCCCAGGAAAGAAACTCAAACTTTCAACCAAGAACATCAAGTTTGTAAAAAATTCCACCTGTAAAGACAGAACTACTACTCCCAGAGAAACCTCCTGGTAAAACTGGCAAAAAGAAATCAGCATTTTCTGACAGGACAGTAATTTGTCAAAAAATCCACAGCCAGTCCTAAAATAGGGGCACTTTATCTTTTTTTGCTAAAGAATGAAAGTGTTGCATGTAATTATCTTCCTGCCTGATTGAAACAATAGATTTGCAGGGACTGAATACTAGCAGCCCCCAAACAATGGAATTGGATGGTTATTCCTCCCCCAGGTCCTCAGGAATTTTTGTCTGTCTTCTTCTTTCCCTGCCATTAATGTCTTGGATCTACCCATGACTTGCAGACATACTCAAATATAAGAGTCTGCACATCTTTTACAGTTCATCTTAAAGAAAAATATTCAAACTATGTTAGGCCAAGGGACAGATAAATCATATTTCTACTTGAGTATTTCATAAATGAAATGCAATGCTTGTTTCTCTGGAATAACACCAGTCAGTGCTAGCCACCCAAGGGGCCTTCCAGGACTTAATTACTGAAACTTGGGCCTGCAGATAGCTTTTTTCTATGACAATACTGAATAGCATAAGTTTGACTGTATTCAGAGCAGCAGCCAATCCTAAAATACAATTCATCCATCTCAGCTGTCCAACAAAAGCATGGAGCTTTCACATTATAATGCAGGATTTAAGGAGTAGGGTTTTCTGCCCTTTTTTTCCCCCCCTTAAGTTTTTGCAGGAACACCACGTGGGTTGTCTTTGGACTCATAAACTGTTTCTTGTATGCTTTTTGGATTTCACTGTTACCAGTATTTCTGCCTCCCTGATGGAACATCTTAGGTCTGAGGTTTCATGATTCAGAGCAATTATATTATAAAAATTGAATGTTAAAATAATTCATTTACACATATGTTTATATTGCTCCAAAGATTTTGTACACTGAGATCAGATTATGAAGTACATGGAACTCCACCTGTGTTTCAGCTTCTACTGGAGTATTCACATCCAGTAAATTGTTTTAAAATACGATGTCTGCACTTAATTTTAAAGTTTGTGTATTTTTATAATTATATTATACTTTAATGTATTTTTGCACTGAATTAATCCCATTATTTGGCAAAAGTACAAATGTCGCCCCATGAAATTTCCACTGTACTACTCAAAACTGCTTTTGACTATAAAACCTAAGAACAGCTGTAAAAAGGAAAATTTTTCTTTAGTAGTGAAAAAAAAATTTAAAGTATAAAAAAATTAAACATGCAGAGTTCCATATACAATACCATAATTATTATCATAGTTTTTAGAGTGGAAAATTTATTTTTAAGGTTAGAGAGTTCTGCTCAGTGATTTTTTTAAATCAAAAATTATGTTTTTTTAAAAGGGAACTAATACTAATATGTTCAATATATTTCTGATCTTTAGAATGAAATTTAATAACTTATTTAAAAGTAATAAATAATAAACAGATCAATTTAATATAGAAACAATATATTTAAAATTACAGTCCGGTATTTAAGTTGTGTATTTACGTTCCATAATTTACTGTAAAATCTCATGCTATGAAATAGGCATGAGAATGGCTTTCAGATTTTAAAGCTGTAGTGTTACTACAAACCAGAGCACATGGAAGCAATTAAATCAAATTGCAATCATCTTATGCTGTGCTTATAGAAAATTAGGTTTAAAAATACTTATATGAAATAGTGACAGTTGGCAAATATGCCTGGTGTAAACATAAAAAGAATTAGAGGTAATCTATTATTTTTTTAGTATCAAAATATGAAAAGAAATATACTATATTAATGAGGTAAAAATAAATCCATACATTTTCTTTAGAATATATTTCATAATTGTTATTAATATTTATATAGAAAAGCACAATGAATTCTTTCATTCTTACTTTCACTAATTACCACTTTGAATTCTTTCTACAATGTAAACAAAAGGACTGGCTCAGAATAGTCAAAAAAAAGTTAATGTTGCATAGAGATTAAAAACTCCAGCCCTGTGAGCTGTGAAAATGCTTTCCATGTTTACTGAAAACTCTCAGACCTAAGTCAGAGATGACAGCAACAAACAACACAAAGGGTTAGGTCTGAATTTTTTTTTGTGAAAGAAACAGTACAAAACATACTAATGCACTAAACTCTATAACTTATATTACTGATTGAACATGTTACAGCACACTAAACTGCAAGAAAAAGCAAGAAACATTTTTTTGGAAAACAACTCCCTGGTTTGGTTTTTTTTGCCCTTGGGTATGACACAGTTCAGCTCCACAGGTATTTTGGCCATCGAAGAAGATAGACATACACACAATCAAATATTCACATTTCTGTGATATCTGATCAAAACTGTAAAAGCTGAGACAACAGATTTTGCTTTATACTTATTGTAATTCAATTTATTCTAATATAGCCACTGGTCTGCTTCACCCACTGGTCTCAGGGAGCTCCTGAGAAAAGCCATCCGTTCCACTCATCAAAAACTTGCTTCAATAAAATCAATTTTGAGGGCCCTCTTCCAAAATTATTTCTGAATTCAAGCCAAACTCCTTCTTCAAATTCCCTAGGCAACTTCCAGACCCGAAACTTCCACCTTGCTCGGGACACATTTCAAGAAGTAAGTGCACCACTACAGTCACTGGCAAAGCTCCTCAGCGTGGATACCTCACAGTGGGCATCTCCCACATTTCTTTAGGGGACAGAGCCCTCCCCTCCACTGAGCAGGCAGGGATAGCTAGTGATCATCCTCCAGCCTTGGGTTGCACAATTCAGTCCCCCAAGTCACAAAGCAAGCACTGAACCCCCAGTTTGGCAGCTTTAAGTCATCTAAAAGCAGGGTTTGTTACTCAGAAACCACTGAATAAATTTGTGTTACTGTACTACCCAGAGGGGAATGGCAGCAACCGCAGCTGAGTATTACCTGAAAGAATTTCAAAATGCACTTTGGACAGTAAAATATTTAATTTTAAACTGTTTTGTCAACAAAATATCTGAAATCTGTCCAACAAAGTGGGCAGTTTCTAACCCCAACTGGCTATTTTAAAGCCAGCATCTGGTTTGAGCTAGTTGTCTGAAGCCTCCTCGCAGTTTGAGGGAGAAGACAGGCCCTCCTGGGGGCACGGCAGACCCCAGGCGCTCTGCGTGACTGAGACTTTTGCTCTGCGACTGCAGGGCAAGCTTATGGCACCAAAACCTCCAATCCTTCATTTACCTGCCCCAAGCAGTTGTACAGTTAAGCAACAATCGAATAAAAAATTAGGTACCCTTTATATAAAAAGTTACCAACACTAAACTGAAGTTAACTTGAGTCATAAAGAACATACAAAAATGAATACAGAGTGTATGGAATTACCATGAGCCCTGGTCACCCAGTTGCCTGCATAGCGAAGTAAATCTTTATTTTTCATACAGGGCAATAAATTAATACATGCTGGTAGATGTCACCGTAGAGCATGTCTTAAATCAAGAGTGCCACAGAGGAATACCGAAGAACTGCCTAGCCAAAGAACTGCATAGAACTAGTACTAAAATCTCCCATATGACAAAAAGTGCTACAGTGTGAAAAGGAAAAGTACAAAAATACTTTTGTGGTGTGGAAATCCTCAACAGTTTATTTCACTGTAGTACACTTGACTATCAGCATGGTTATCTGCACAGCAGCATCTTTAATCTATCTGTCTTACATTGAAGATCAAACCTTTTCCCACTTCTCTAGTGCCATATGCTGGCTCCAGGACTTCCCCATTCTATGACACCACTCAGTACCTAGATGATTGGGATTAATGACTCTGGCCTCCCTCAGTTTAAAGCATAAATATCCATATTTTGCAGCTGAAAATCCCACTTTTCAACTCTCTTGCTGTAAATACTAAGTACCTCTGAGCTGAGAAGGAATTCTGTCTTCTTAAAATTTAAGGGTGAAGACTCTCAGGAGGAACATAAGTAATGGGTCGCTCACCATTTCCCAGCCACAGAAACAAAACCGTCAGTGGTTCCAACCAGCTCAAATGCTTTGCTCTGCTAAGTCTGAATCAGCTTTTCCAACAAGCTGAGTAGTTAGAGGTTATAGCACATGATAAAATCAAAGCACCAACAGCATTTGCACAGCAGATTATTGCAAACATCATGATTTTCAAGAATTCAAATACAGAAGACCATTCTTAAGTCTGCTGAATTGTAAAATCTGCTCACTTATAAAATCTGGCACCCACAGAGCAATGTGGATCTTACGAACCTGAGCAAAAAATTAAGACCAGCCTTTAAAGTTTTAAGTATGCTTTATTCTTAATCTTAGTCTCATTCTCCAGAAATTGTGTTTTCAATGAAGCAAAAACTTTTCAAAATCCAGAAAAGTGTCAACATAATTACAACCATACGATGCAAATCTCCATAACAAAACATTTGTGGAAAAGCCTCAGTGATATAGAAGAATACCTCTCAACAACAGAATATATTTTCCTGATATAGTCCTCTTGCATGTTTAAATCCAACCTAAACCTTCCCTGCTGCAACTTGAGGTCATTTTCTCTTGTCCTATCACTTCTTGCTTTGAGAAAAGAGACCAACCCTCACCTGGCTACAACCTCCTTTCAGGCACTTGTAGCGAGCAACAAGGTTTCAGAGAGCTCGGTGATCACCTCAGCCAGTTCCATCAATACCCTTGGGTGGATCCCATCCAGCCCCATAAACTTGTGTGTGTATTAGTGGTGTAGCAGGTGATTGACCATTTTCTCTTGGATTATGGGAGTTTCATTCTGCTCCCCATCCCCATCTTCCACCTCAGGGGTACACAGAGAACACCTGGTGTTACTATTAAGGTCTTGGGGAAAAAAGGTATTGATTTCCTCAGTTTTTTCCTCAACCCCTGTCACTGTTTTACATCATATCCAATAAAGGATGGAGATGCTCCTTAGCCTTCCTTTTGTTGCCAATGTATTTACAGAAATGTTTTTTATTGCCTTTTATGGCAGTAGCCAGATTAGGGTCAAATTGGGCTTTGACCCTTCTAATTCTCTTCCGGCATAATTTCATGACATATTTGTAGTCCTCCTGAGTTGTTGCCCCTTCTTTCAGAGGTCATAAACTCTCTTTTTTTTTCCCCACTAAGTTCCAGGCCAAGCTCCCTGTTCAGCCAGGTCAGCCTTCTTCCCTGCCAACTTGTCTTTCAGCACATGGAGACAGCCTGCCCCTCCAGCTTTAAGGTTTCCCTCTTGAAGAATATCCAGCTTTTCTGGACCCCTCTGACCTTCAGGACTGCCTCCCAAGGGACTCTCTCGACACATCTCCTAAACAGGTCAAAACCTGCCCTCTGGAAATCCAAGGTAGCCATTCTGCTGATTCTCCCCATTTACTTCTTCAAGAACCAAAACTTCACAATTATTTTGTGATCACTGTGCCCAAAACAGCCTCCAGCTATCATATCACCCACAGTCCTTCTCCGTTCAGAGACAGCAGGTCATGTCACCAACCCACGATCAAAAAAACCATGGAAATTCTGCCAGTGACCCCAGGCTCAGAGTTGGCTCTTCCTTTTTCTTCCCTCATCATTCTCTGCAACTGGAAGGATAAAGGTGAACACTACTTCTGCTTTTGATCCCTTAACTAATTGTCTCAAAGGCCTGAAGTCTCTCCTGATTGCACTTGGACTTCCTGTTCCAACTCCATTGCTGCCTACCTGAAAAACCAACAATGGACAAAAAATCTGAGGGCTGTGCTAGGGCAAGAAGTTTTCTCATCACATTGTTAACCCAGGCTCCAGGAAGGCAGCAAACTTGGATCTGGTCTGCATAATGGGGTATTCTGTTCTCTTCATGAGGGAGTCTCCTATGACAATGACCCACCCTTTTTTCTTTATGAAAGCAGTTTTGACATGGAGCATAGGCTGACTAACCTCTGTGACACCTCCGTGCTAGATGAACCATCATCCTCATTATTCATCAGTTCCACTTGCAGAGCCTCATATCTATTATGTCAGAGCACCTGGGGAGGTGGGCCAGTCACAGAGGTAGGAACTTGTCACCATTGTTCCCTGTCCTTGAGTCATCATGTTTAGCCAGGTAAAGAGAGGACAGGGAATCCTCCATGTCATGAGCCCTGTCTGCCTGTTGGGCACAGCTCAGGGACGAGCAGGGTGCAGTTTCAGTAGTCTACTCTTTCTCTTGACTCCCTGACATTCTTTAATCACTCACCTTCTCCTGGAGCTCTGTCACTGAGCAGAGTAGTTCCTCTGTCTGGGTGCACCTCCTACTCCTGTGCTCACAAATGCTGTTTCTAAGGTTATAGCTCATGTCATACTACTATTAGATACCGCCCTCAGTGCAAAATTCTTAACTTCCTCTGCATTTTAAAGCTAATCTCCTCCACACCTCATCTTCATTAATCTCAGTTCTAAATGCATTCTTTATCTTGTTAAAAATATTGAGGTTATCCTAAGTATACAACTGTTCTTTGAAACAGTGTAATAGTCCTCCTTTATTGGGCAATGAATGTCTACTCTGAAGACAAATTGTTTGACTCTGAATAGACAAACCAGAGTGTCTTCAAGTGTTAGTCGCAAACAATTTATTATTAACGTCTCCTTTCAACACTTAAACCAAGCAAAATATTCCTGAAAACAATGTAATGTCTTTAAAATGTTTATTAACTGTCTGAATAGATGACATTAGCACTCCTTACACAAAATTAGGGATTTTTAACATGTAATTGTAATCAGACATGGAATTAATAAATCATCTTTTGTAAAATATGCAGCTTCTGTTTAGTTCAGCTATCTGTTATTTCTTCCCTCTAAGAGTAGAACTTCTCTCTAACTTCAGCTTAAGTCAGGCATCCTAACCAACTTAGCATCAACGTACTCTAGAAAGGAAATAAAGACACATCAGAGATTAAACACCCTCTGCATATGTCAATGGATTTTAGAAAAGGGTCAGCTCTTCTCTGTAAAATTCTGTTTCATCTGCTATTAAAAGAATTGGATGAGACAAATCTGACCTTAATTGACTAAAACTCTGTCTGACGAAGTAGCTTGCATGAAGAAACTGTCTATCCACAATACAACTGTAAACTATTGGCTAATATTCAATTACAGAAGCAGCACATTTGCCTCTGGAGAACAGTCCCATTCAAGCATAGACATATGTAGTGTAAGAGTAGAAAATAGTCACAAATGTAATAAATTCAACATTTGCTTTGAGTGTTATTAAACAATTTTATTTCCATTTTTTAAGTGATGCAAAATAAGTAAATACACCAATCTCAAAGAAACACACATCTGTTATGCTGAGCTATAAAGGTCAGCTATATTGCTATCATTTGTAAGTGAAGCTAACAAGCTTTCTATAACAACTCAAAGTTTAAAGAACTTATTTTCAATTGCTGACATTTTTATTGATTCCACTGATGTCAAGTGGAGGTAAATTACATGAGCAGTGGAGCTCAGTTATGCACTAATTCAATATGACTACATAATAATTGTTGATGAGCACCCACCTAGAGAAGAAGTCTCAGCAAGATCAATTAGCTGCCTGCCAATACTGCCAAGGTTTAGGAGGTGTAGGCTGCATTTTAATTCACAGAACCTCTGCAACTTCCATAAAGATTTTGGGCTGCGTTCTGCAAAATCCCTTACAAAGTGCACTTGCTTACTCTGCAATTTATCTTAAGACAGTAACGGTTTTACTTGCCACTTCAAAATAATTCCCTAATTATTTTTTGTAGAGTGAGTTAAAAACAAATCAGTTTATCATTACAGGTTTTCCTTAGATCATTTTAAAATATTTTCTTGTAAATGAGACCATATGATTGCTTTCCTTCCAAGAATATTTGAAAGAGCTTCTAAAATAACTGAATACTGATGAATTTGAGGAAAGGCAAAAATGAAAATAAGAAAGGTACATTAAAAACAGAAAGTAAGAAAACAAAATCTAATCATTAATTATGTCACACAACCATATAACTTGATAGTGTGGCGACCTGAAGTGCTCTCCAGAACATCTAGGCTGTTGCCCCATACAGAACAACTATGTTTTACACAGATAGCTTCCAGTTATCCCAAAGATAAAATGGATTCATATACTAAAACTCCATAGAAACTATTGACACCAGAAAGTAGGAGACAAAGTGAAAGCTGTTTGTCAGTGGCAGCCAAGGTTTATCCAGCATCAAGGAACTGATCAGGAGAAATACGTACAAATAACCCCAGATACCAGATGGACATCCATGCTACAATGCTGTGCTTTTCATAATTATTCCCACACAAACACATCACGGGCTCCCAAACTTTCCAAACTAAAGTTCTATTTTATCTAAATCAGCCAACAATATACAAACTAGGAATCTAGGAGAGAACTTTTTCCAAATTTTCTTCAGAGAACTGCTTCCTTTGTCCACTTTCTGAGGCCAATTCCAGCTGTTGCAAAGGAATGCAATGTAAGAAAACCTTCCGAGAAATCTGATGCTGAAAACCATGCATCCCTGCAGCCTATCAAACTTCCAAAATAAATACCTTCCTTCCCTCAAAAATAATACAATATTAATTTAGCTTATCTTTTACAAATATCTCAAAGTGTCATTGTTTGAGCCTCAAAGATAAGTATGTCAGGATAATGTTCAAACAAAATCCAAATTGACTTGTTTGATGATGACTGGGCTTGGCAGACCAGCTGAGAGTTAATTTAGGTAGTGAAAGATGTTAACACAATACATAGTAAAAGCATTCCAGTCTCATATGGTCACTGCAGCTTTTCATATTGACACAATAACTGCTAAGCATTGAACTGGGTTTGGTGTTTTCTTTGTTTGTTTGTTTTTTTCAGAAATGCTATCATTAGTTTTCTTTTCACCATAATATTCCAAATTAATTAGGAAAATTAGTTATGTAAGAACAGTCTAGCCTATGCACTTCTGCCAATACATTTCATTCAGGCCACTGGGTACTGTATAAACAAAACCCAGCACAACCTTTAAACTAAATCAGGTGGCTGACACAGGGTTGATTTTTTTGCCTAGAGGGACTCCCTGGTACCACAGACAGATCTATAAAAGCTGATTTCTTCCTTAAATCTTGTATGATTGCAGGAATAAGACACGGTAGGTATATGATTTGCATAGCAATGTAATTAATTCACAGTTTTAGGCAGGGCAAGAAGGTGGATCTACAGAAATGTGATTCTGCAAGTGTAAGCCAGTCAGCCTAACATCAAGTTCCTATAAAGGAACAAGTTGAAAAAGGAAGCATGGGTTGAAAACTGTCTGGATCAGTTGGGTTCAAAGGGAACCTGGACCAGAGGAACAAAATCCAATTGGCAGCTGATTAGCAGATGTATTCCTCAGGGACAGGTATTCATAAATAGCTTTATTACCAACCTTCATGATGGGATGGAGTGCACACAGCAAGATTACAGGTGAAGCCAAACTAGGGGGGGAAAGGACTGATAAGCTGGGACATGGAACAGCTACTCAGAGGCACCTCGTAAGGATGACAGAAGCAGAGAATGACAGAGAAACAGAATGACAAGCATCTCATGAAGCACAAGTCCTGCACCCAGGACCCAAGCACTCTGACCACCACTGCAAGCTAGGTGCAGCTGGCTGGAAAGCAGCCCTGCACAAAAGAAGCTAAAAATCCTGCTGGGCAATGAGCTGCACAGTGTTAGGAAGTCCAAGATCATATTGGTTTTAAAGACTTTGCTTTCAATGTCTTTTTTTCTGGTGATTTTGTAAATCATATTCCTTACATGACACAAATACAATCCTCGGGGGTTAATACTATAACTGCTAGTAGTTTTCAGCTAATGACTTCTTCCTCAGCTCTCATTGTCTTTTCTTTCACATATTTAGACTCTTCATGGATTTTCATTTAAAAAACAGCTTAGAAGGCTAGGAAAAGAAAACAGATGCATTTTTGTCTGAGTTTTTTTCTTGCTTTAAATGAACACTCTTGTGCTAATGAATCATAACACATAACCCCTGTTCATCTATATTAGTTCAAAAGAATAAAAGCCAAAAATAATTGGCATCGGCAAAGATTTTGGATTTAAAGAGAGTGAGTACAATATATTCCTTGTGTTATGCCTCTGTACTGTACTAGGAACTCTGTAATATTCCATCATTACAAAATGTGCTTGTGAAAGAATATAAAAATAGGCAAACAAAATAAAGACCAAAACACTCAAGCTCAGAACACACAGTGCACAAAGTACATTCCCATTGTATTTACCCAGTCATTAGCTATCTGTTTGCATTGTATATGGGGAAGTGCAAAGTAAACCAGAAAGCCTGCTTGCGTAGTCACTGACATCAGGACTGTAGGGTTATTAGACACTGGACAACCTTTTGCAAAAAGCTTTTATGATTTGAAAACTTTCTAAAATAACAGATATGGATTTATTGTGAGAACTGAGACAAATCTAAGCCCTCACTGCCCTGCTTTCTCTAATTAACATTCTTTGCTACAATGGGCACAGTCCCAGGCATTGCATGACAGAGGCACCAAACATTCATGCCTTCTGCTAACATAACACTCTTGAATTTCAATATATGATACTTTAAACCCTGTAAATGCAGAGTACAAGATCATGCATTTCTTTGTTAATCAAAAGCCGTTATTTCCCTCCCGTGCCCATTGGCAAGGCACACAAAACTGGAAGGAAGAGTGGCCACAGCTGTGAAAATATCCCCAAGATCTGCTAATGATCTTCTAGAGAGCTACAGCTCACATTACCAAGTACAAATGAGAAAGCAGGGAAAATGGCCCAGAACAGTAGCATGAACACACCCTTTTCAGCCCAAAAGAAGCTATGAAACAATAATAACCAATTCATATTCATTTTTAGCACCAAACACAGGTTCTTTAGCAGAATAGCTACCCTAAACTTGTGGGTTTTGCAAGCACAAGTATGACTAGGCTAGCAGAATGGCTACCCTAAACCTGTGGGTTTTGTATGCATGGTAAGAAGAGAAGAGTATGAAAGCAGCATGTTGGGACACATTTCCCAAAAATTAGTTTTTCCTATAATTTTTTGTTATCTAAAAAAACATTTTGTTGAAATGGATAGGAAAACAAAGTCCCTATATAGGAAGCTTAATGTGAAGACTGTCATAATTTTTTGTGATTGATGTACACCAGCAGATCAGCATCGTTCATGTAACTTAGTCCAGTTGAAACCTAAGGAAGAACAAAACATCCCCCAAAAAACAAAAGAGAAAAAATTTACAGTGAAAAAAAATTAGGAGTTACTCTTCCATTTTGGAAGCACATCAAAACAATATTTATTTCACTTTTTATTTTCAAACTTGAAAATTATCAGTAAAATCTGAACCCATATTCATCCATTCTTTTCTCCTTCTCAGCCATCTTCCTTATCTTAGCCATTTTCCTCAACTGTTTTGTGTTTTTAACAGATCTACTGCTAGTAAATTGTAACAGAATTAAAAGCAAACACAGATTAGAATATTTTGCAACTGACTGGAGAAAGCAGTGAAGTTGCCTGGAACACAGCCAGGAATTTGTCTCTCTGCCTTTGCAGAAACTGTCAGTATCAAGGAATAAAGCTATTGCACAGTGCAGCTATTTCCAAGCAAATTGTAAGGCTCCAGCAATTGAAGTGGTGTAAATGACAGTTCTTAAAGAGAAACAGGGTTTCCTTCTAGCCCTCAAAAGATATCAAAGGGGAGAGGGAAAAGATACTACCTTTGGGTTTTGTTCAAAATGATGCTCTATTCAAAAGCATATTTAACACATTTGTAATATCCAGTGAGACTCCATTCTAGCCAATAAATTTGTACCTGAGGAGATTTTAGTTCTGACAGACAGGTTTGAGGTGTTTTTATACTTTGAACAACCTTCTTTGTTCTGGCATTTGTGGCTGCTCAGGTTGTACTTTCCTCTCTCAGGGAGAACATGCTTCATATCATTCTCTATTGAATAACCTTTCAGCATTTTTAAGAATGTAAAGGCTTTCCTGCCTTTGCTTGCGATGAAGGGGAAAGCAAAGGAAACATACATGTGTTTAACTCAGTCACCACAAGCAAATAGCTTGTCAGATCTGTACATCCAGTAAACCATGAAACACAGCCTTTCCTAATGTTATCCCAAACTCAGAGATTTTCAGTATTTCTTCCTAATGGCTTCAATCAGCATTTTAAGTGTTTACTGTCGCTGTGATATGGGCCGTGATATTAATGCTGTCACATTCAGTCAGGAACAGACGTCACCTATACATTGGCCCTTATGTGTTTCATAATTTATTTCAGCCTTGTTTTGAAACACTGCCAGTCACTGGCTCTATTTATACGCCTCAGTGCTGCTCAACCTTAACTACTGCAAAGCAGGACCATATTAAGATACAGATTGTGCAAGGGCTGATAATTAGCACTCATACCTCTCGTTTTTTTGAAGTGGCGAGTAACTGGAAGGCAGCGAGCACTGCCCTCCCCACTGAAGCCGACACGATACCTGTGAGCACGCTAATGAAGGACTGGGATCTCACACTTGCAATACACTTCAAATGCTGCAAAGGGCTTTTCAAGTCAGATTACTCTGATTTACTTCCACAGGAGTAAGTGATCTTCATCGTATTTTTAGCAGCAGGCCCAGCTCATGACTCAGAGTGGTACTAACTTACGCAGAACCACATCCCACTGTAAAACACTGGAACATATGCAAACAAGCAGGTTTGGTTTTTTTTCTTTTTTGCAGAAAATATTTTAAAATGTCACTGAGGAGGACTTGTTTCTAATAATACAAAATACAAGCATAATAAATACTTTAGGGCTGATGAAAGAAAAACTACCCCCATAACTAAAAAACTGTGTAGCCTATAAAACTTCAACAACAAACCAAAATTCCATTTTATTTAACATTTTAAAACTTTTTTAAAAAGATATTCTGCATTTTTACTTAACTACCAGGCTTCAGTCAGATTAGAGCAGACATTTTCTTTTGCAATACATGTTTGTATGCTCAGAAATACATTTTATTCTGATCACAGTACTAGCACAGTAATGCAAACTTCGGTAGCAGAATTTTCTTTCATATTTAATTCAAGTAGTAGCATGTACTACCACAAGTCAAACCAGAAATTCATTTCTGCAAAATGGAATCACTTGGCTGCAAGAGTTTCAACAGTTTTCACTGCACAATTCTTGTATGCATCACTATAATTCTGTATTTAAAACTGATATGTAGTATTTTCTTTGAAATTAATAGCAGCTAATTTTATTATGTCATCTATACTGTGATGTTCAGGAAAAGCAATAATGAGTAATAGCCTCACCATGGGATCAATTATAATTTAATTATTTCTGCTTACTTTTTGTTAGACTGTTTGCACACATTAAATACAAAATATATGAACAGTTTAACAAAAAAAAAATCCAACCTGTTATTTTATCACAGTGGATATTTCTCCATCCAAAAAATGTTATGTGCATGGTAGAGATTATTACAACTGCATCTTTTAACTCAATCAATTACTGAAAAAGCAATGTTTTTAACCACAGGAGGCCCAAATTATGTACTCACATCATCACAGAAGTCAGATAGCTTTCTACAAGTGATTAAAAGGTGCACATCTCTGATACACGAAAACTCTGAACTCAGCATGTTTCAAATATGTTTGAAACATAGTTTGTAATAATTCTCAGCTACCTTTTTTGCAAGCCATCCCACCCATCAATATTACTTGCTCTGTGGTAAGTTCAGATAAGGAAATAAATCAGAGGGAAGGACATGAAAAGTAATTTTTATTCCAAATGTTAATTTTATCCTTATTTCAAAATAAATTCTCAATATATTAGCATCATAGATTTCTGCATGTATTAGCATTACACATGTGCAAGACAAGTATCAATCTCTGTCCCTGGGAAGCCGAATTTTGTCATTTAAATTTGTAAACCATGAGACTCACCACTGTTAATCACAAACATGCTGCTGCCTCAAGAAATAAGATGCTTCTAAATCCACAACGCATATTAAGAGAACCTTTTAAATGACACAATTTTATATTTTCTTATTTTTAAAGCACTCTAAGTTTAAAGATGTTCTCAAACCAGTAAATTAATGGGCAGATGTGCACAGAAAGCCTTACTCCTTTCCAGTCACACAGTTATGAGGGCAAAGCTGCTGTGTAAAAACCAGATCTCTCTCAAAACATAGAAAAGCTTCTTTATAGAGTTTTGAAATGCTGGCTCTGATTTGTTGATCTCAGTTATTCAATCACCCTTGAAGCAAAAACTTCAATACTCTTCCTTTTTCTTTCAGTACTTTCTTAAGAAAAAGTAGTTCTCTTTATTTCTTAAGTGGATGATTTATGGAGCATCAACTTTAAAAGGAAGAACTAGGAGATATTTAGGTTAACTTTTTCATAATGACTCTGTTTTTCATTAATGAGACGTTCTAAGAGAAAGAAGCCAGCAGAAACATTTCGGTAAGTTTCAGGACAGATGTGGATTTTTTTTCTTTTTTTTTTTTTAAGTCAGTCCATATATTTAGGGAACCAAATACAGACTTCTCAGTTTAACTACATGTACCTTATAAAGAAAAAATCCCCAACCAGACAACTTTATTAAGCTCATAGGAGAAGGACTGAGAAAGGGAGACTGCAGTGTCTCACAAATAGCTTTTAAAACCAAATGTTAAAAAAATAAAATTACATTTTCTTACTCTCCATGACAGACTCATGATAATTGTGGTATATTTTTCAGAGGGTTGTGTGATGTCCAGAAATGCATTGCTTTGCCTTT
This sequence comes from Pyrocephalus nanus, assembly GCA_038380795.1. Lineage (NCBI taxonomy): Eukaryota > Metazoa > Chordata > Aves > Passeriformes > Tyrannidae > Pyrocephalus > Pyrocephalus nanus. Next base: position 33,367,279 of record CM076260.1, on the reverse strand, counting down.
CATAACTTCCAGTAAGGTAAGACACACTTCTAATTTTTAGTTTGCATTTTTGCTAATGGATAATGAAGATTCCATCTTTACTGCTGCTTTTATCATTTCATCAGGCATGGGTGCAGTTTTGAACTGAATTATTGTGTTGAGGAACCTTGAGTCTTCTCAAAAAATGCACTACATTTTGACTAATAGAGCTTCAAATAAGTGTGTCCAAGTTCCAAATTTACTCTGATACTTGGCTGCTAAATAGCTTCATTTAGGTCTCCTAATATACAATAAGCAGTGGATAATCATATAATATGAAATACAAAGCCATATAGGATTCTGATATAATATTGCTGAAATCAACAAAATTAGAGAGTAAAACCATGAAAAGTTCCTTCTCTAGAACATGTGGTGATTTTATATACAGTCTATCAAAAATATTATTCCTAACACTGTAATATTAGAATACAGATTTGGCATTTTCTTTCCCTAAAGATGCTGCACTTTTTATTTTTATTCATTGCAAGGTTATTCATCCATGCACAGGACAACTAATGCTGTTGCCTGAACAAAAGAAGGTACAAAAAAAGCAAAGCACTATGGTTTTTGCTGTAAAGAACTCAAGGTTTCCAATTCTACACATGTGCAGCCAGTTAAAGAAAAAAAGGTGCCTCTTAGGGCCAACTATCCTCTTATCCTCTCCACACACTGCCATGTAAAAGAAATGGTATACAAAAAAAGATGTATTCAGAATGAAATCTTAATTCCACAGATTTCATCACCAGGGCCTATATTTTCATCGTGGGTGACTTAGAGCCAAGCTGATAAATGCCAGAGACACACGGGAAGTGGAGGATATGGTATCCAGATAATGACTGAAATCTCTGCAGCTTGCATTTCCTACCACCTCCCAGATGACAAGTTAGGGGTTTTTTAATACTATTTGAGTAAAAACCGACATTTTATCTATATTCCTTCCTAATCTTCATTAATCCAAATGTAGGACAGCAGTTTCTTTAAAATGTACAGGAGAAATGGTACATTTTCACCAGATGATGGGAAAGAATGAAACACCTCTGTGCTTCCCACTTCAAACATCCATCCAAGATCAGACATCAAAGTGTTAGTCATTTGTGCATGCTTAGTCCTTCAGCAAAACACAGCTGGGTGATGAGCACACCAATTGCTGTAACACTGACAAAAGGCACTTCTTCAGTGATGACAGGGAACAAAATATTATTTCCAAGCAAATGTATCTTGGGAAGAATTCCAGCTACAGCTACACAGACCAACTTTTCCAGAGTCATAAACTTCCATACAAAGATTAATAAAAGATGGGTTTGGCTCTTTGTAGAGCAATTTTTTCACTGTTTTGAATATTGTTTTATAAAATTATTGCTTCAGTGTTTGGTACAGAGGAAGCAGTACCTTCCTTCCTGACTCCGTCACGTCCAGCTTTAAATCCTCACTAGCTTTCTCTCCTTGTGAGACAACTGCCTGTAGAATGATTTGCACTGTGTGTGCCTAGAACTTTTTTCCTGCATAGATGTTCATTGTTAAACGTAGTAACAAACATGTCCAGTGGGATATAGCCAGATGCCAGTATTGCCACTGCTCTTTGAATAAAGCTGCTGTTCAATATCCCACTGTAGTGGCAAACAGCACAACTACATAGAACATCACAGGCACTGCCAATATACAGCATGTGAATTATATGTACAGCTAGGAGTACCTCATGCTCATTCTCTTATGCTGGTGTTACATTACAGAATAGGTCTTTCTCTAGCAGTCTAAAGCCTTGTCACAGCTAAGGCCATGGGAACAGAGGGACACGGAAGGTTTTCTCCTAGTGTTGTCATTTGCCTCATGCAACTGACTGCAACTTTCTTTTTCTCAGGAACTAATTCCAGGCTTATATCTACTTATCAGGAATTCTTAAATTACTTTAATCACCTCTGTAGATTTCCAACTGTAGTGTTTTAACTGCTAGATCCCTATACATAGCACTGAATATGTGTCCATTTACATTCAAAAAATCTATTCAACAGTTATTTCATCTGTGCCTACCTAAAATATCATAACGAAACTCAGCATCATCATAACTTACCCTACAGTCATATGTCCATATTTGAGGCTTTAAGCCAGAGTGACACTTGGGCACTGACTAGCTGCGCCTCTCCCCAAGGAGAGCAGACAGTTCCCTTCTCAAGGAAGCAACAGAAGCTCCTAGACTAGTCCTTTTAGGCAGTAAAACTGCACCATCCATTTTCTCTTCTTTATTAAAGATCTTAATGTAGCCAATAGCAACAGTATAAAATTCACAGCGCTCTGGAAGTGCACAGAACCACACAAGAGTTCAAGAGGGTCTTTTTACATTCCTTTCTACAAATATATTCACCACAGAACTGAAATAATTTGCTCTTGCATGTGTACATAAAACATCAATAAATACACACTGTTTTACAGGCCTTTTATGTATTAATTAAACCTGCAAGAAAATTTAAAAAGCAATGTTCCTTATATACAGTATTTGGAAAACTTCACTGAGCCATTAACATGCAAGGATAGATTTTTCTGCTTCCTACCATAATTTTCCCCTTTTCTGCATAGATTTTTACATGCCACAAACCACTCCTCTCCAGTCACACTACTCTGAACTATGTCTCTTTCTCTAAACTAATGGTCTAGCCAGACCATTTCCAGTGGTCATATCAATATATGACAGGCCAGGAAAAAAACCAGAACAATTTAATTGCAGGAATCAGCACTTTACAACCCCAAACCAACCCACTAAAGCAAATTTTTAAGTAAATAAGATAAGCTACCGACTATCTGCTCCAAAGAAGTAAACCTGACATATAGTGCAAATAAAAACCTCCACATTATTCTTTACCCTGGCTTGCCAGGCTGCCTTGGCACATATTAAGTTGCTATACCTGTAACTAATAAGGATTTTAGCATCCCACTGAAGCACTTTGAGAAATGATGCCAAAGGTCGAGTGAATTCAACCACCCAAGGAGTTTTTAATAGCTCTAAAGCACTGGAAAAGAGAAGAAATGTTATTACCACACTTTTACAGGGGACTCCTGCTAAACTGTTGTGCAAAGCACTTCACTGGAGTTCTAAAGCAATTCATAATTTATTGGGAAGAACAGATAATGCCAAACAAAATAAAGTAAGTCAAACATAGTATTGTTCACTTTTCAAGCAGAAGGGAAGTTAAATATCCTTGACTTAGTAGTTGCTTTGCAGAGCTGCCTTACTCGAGAGTCCTACCACAGATCATCTTTTATCAGACTGGAGTAAGAATTTCAGAGAACTGTAAAGGTACTTTTTTTACTAATTTTCATTAAGCAACAAGCTGGTGATTTGACATGGTATAATAAAAAGGCCTGCTGAGTAACAACTTTAACATGGACCCAAAATTGCTGTAGGAAAGTTCATCGTTTTGATGTCCTCCTAAATCATTATTAGTTATGTTTACAGGCCAGTTAGAAATGCTGATGTTACTGAATTCTAATACGGTATTAGAGAAAAAAAAGGAAAAAAAGAAAAAAGGAAAAATATCACTGCATTCATGGACCAGAAAACACAGGATATGCAGTCCACAGAAGTTTTGTTTTGCTCTCCTCACAATATGAAGTAAAATCATCTAATTTCTATCAGCTCCATGGGCTATCAGAAATGTAAATGTTAGAATCTCAACATGATTCTAATTAGAACAATTTGAATTACAATTGTAAATGTATACTGTACCTTAGAGTAAGTATAAACACAAAAAAGTTCCTTCCATTAGAAGAACAACTCCTAACAGTTAAAAAGATGAAAACACAGATGGGGGAGAGTGTACAGCAAAAGGAAAATTTTAATTTGCCTCAGTGCCCATGTTTTCAGTCTTTTTCAGAATTAGTGTTTGGAAGACCAAACACATTGTTCAAAGTTATAAATCGCAATGAATGAACAGGGGTGCATCAGCAGGACAATGATGCTGGATTTCAGCCTCAGGCATGTGAACATTTGTATGCCAAATTAAATATCACAACATGGAAAAAATGTCCTCAGTGAATACACTAAGAGCATACTTAACACTATACACTTGACTGATTAAGGTGAATCAAACACTGCACTTGTTCAGTAGTTAAAACTTTTGATTTTACCGAACCACAATGACTCTCAGCATATTCTGCCACTTTACAACTTTGTATTGCCCTGGGGATAAACTCGTGCCTCTTCAAGCATTTGCATTAAAAAAAATTAAGAAGTACTTGGCTGCACACTTGTGTGCCCCACCAATGCAAGGAAAACCAGTTCAGACAGGAGAAGACAAAGAGGGTTTGATGCATCTCAAAGAAATGCTGCCCTCTGCCTATCAGACAGTGCAGCTGAAAGTGGGACAGGAAAGGGTTATTTTGCTTCAGTGCCAAAAGCCATTCTTCAGTACGTTACATGAAAATAAGCAACTCTATAGAAAGCATGTAAATTAACCATAGGCTTTAAAAATGTTCTTTTCTCATTGGAATGCTTTCCTAAAAGGTGTCTATCTTGCTGGTCATTGCCTATCAGAAATGTCTGCCTGAAGGAGCAGGCAGTCTCAAGCTGATCACTGCCTTGAGTTTTCCCTGCTCCATCCATGGTGAGGTGTTCACTGGCACATACCTGCCATCCTACCACCCCTTCCATCAGTGAACTCTGATCCCATGGCAGCAAAGCTGGCAAGTGTAGCACACTCCAAAAGAGCCAGCATTTATTCCCATATACTGGGAACAGCCTCTCAAGACCTTACTGCTCACCTTCTTCTCTCACTTATTAAAGACTTCCAATGAGACAGTACTTAACTGTGTCCCTCTCCTTTCAGTGCCTATGGAAACTGCCAAGCTGCTCTCTCATTTTTGCTTCTACCTCTCTAGTGATAAAAAAGAAACAGCTTTAGCTCTCATAGCGCATGGGAAAAGCTTACTCCAACTCCAAAAATTTTTACAGAGAACACACCCAAAGACAAGTAGATAAGGCACACTCTCGTTGTGCAGAAACCCACGTCCAAATCAGTGCCACTGGGATTCAAGTGGGAGTTAATAATTTGCTATCACAAGCACATGCCACAACTGGCTGACTGAAATATCACCTGCAGGCAGGGCATTGGTCCATGTTCCCTCTCACACAGAGGATGAGACTGTCCCCAAAGACAAGAGGAGCGAGTGTGCATGAGCAGCTCCATGGCTGGGACATGTCTTAGCCCACATGCCCACCCTTGCATGGACCTCTTCGTGAACCGTTTCACAGAAGCTGAAAAGACTTCAAGTTGAGCCGCAGATGAATAAGACATTTTGATTTTTGTTATGTCTAGAGACTGGACTAATTGGTCATGTAAACACTCAGTGTTTACAACTTTAGAGAGTGTGTTCTAGGGCCGATTTTACGAAAATCTACCACAATCTTTGAGCACTTCATTTTCCAACTTGAATGTTGTTTTAGGATTTGGGGGTTGTTTGCTTGTTTTAAGAAATGTATTTGGGGGTTTTACACAGTACAGAATACTGTGTGTCCCATTTAATATTTGGCTATATTGAATTCATTAAATCATTTTTCTCTGCTCAGTACTGAATTTATTCCAACCTAGAGGAACACAACATTCCCTTGTAGCCTGAACTGATAACATATGCCAGTATTATAATAATTTTCTGTTTGTATTTTAGAGAAATTTGTTCCTCCTTATGTTCATGAAAATTAAATAAGCACGCATAAAGCCTCATGGGTAAATTGGACTTTATGACATGATAACATCAAACAAAACATCTTAGAATTCCATTCATTCTGTGCTGCATTTTTTGCAGTTATAAACCAAGATATCAGTATGGGTCATAATATCAGAACATGAGACAAATGAAAATTAAGATACTTCTATGCAGTGAGTCAAACTATAATAAGGGACTTTTGTGTAACACCCAAACAAATTTTGGCTTCAAAGATTTAGTGTGGAGAAAGTCCAGGCACCATTCTGTGAACAGGCATTGCTTGTTAGGTTTTGGTTTCCTCTTAAAAGTGACATAGGTTGAGAAAAATGCCACCTCTACCAGGCAAACACTATCACCAGATCTCTACAGTTGGGCTCACAAGCCCCAGGACTGTGCAGGCACTGTAGCAATGGTTTAGGAGGGGGCACACATTGGAGTACAAGACACAAAACATGTTCTTTCTTATTTACAAAGGAAACAAAAAAAAAAAAAATCCTAATTGTTTATTGCTGTATCCAAGCCCTTAGAAAGCTCTTTAAGATAAAGAATAACTCTTAGTTTGGTAACTTGTATAAAAGATTCACATTAAACTCATAGATCAAATTTGATTAAGATAAAATCTGAAAGATCTGAAAGATCATTTTTTATATAGATTTTATGGAACTTTTCAGTACCACTGATGGATCTTACTTTTCAAATATTTTTGTAGTACATAAATCTCATTTTTATTGATTAATAATACAGTTTCATTTCTTTTGAGAAATCTTATATTGTCTATTTAATTTCATTTTCTACATTGTGTAACAAAGTATACTTACATTCAATGTTATGCCAGATTTCAGACTTGCATAGCAAAATTTGCTTCTCGTTCATGCTGCATCACAAATTGTGAGTTTGATGAAATGCTTATAGTCACCTTTTATATATACAAGCAACATTTTCATGTACTTTTGACTCAAGTTACTGAATGGCTAATTCATGTTAATTTTTCCCTTACTGCTCCCAACCCCTCACTTAAGAAATAATATTATTATTTTTTATCATTATGGCTTATTTCTATATACTCTATTTTCTTTTTCTTTAAATCACTGCTCTTTTCTGTATTACTATACAATTTATGCCCACCTTGAATTTATTTCCCTGTATTTACTCCAGCTTTTCTTTACATTCTACACAAATATTTCCTAGATCTCACTCCTCCAGACAGAAACTGATGATGTGATCTATAAAACCAGACTTCTCTATTTTAGTTTGTGGTTCCTGCTAGATGTGCCACAAATGAAGGACCACATTGTCTCAGTATTTCATCTCTTCCAATTTTACTGGCTATTGTAATTGTGTCAAAGAAAAGTTAAAAAAATATCAGTTCAGATGCAATAATTTTCTGACTTCAGCTGAACAACCACACTGCTGTTCCCGTATGTTTTAGTGTGCCTTTTCCTTGAATATTTGTGTTACATTTAGTCCCGAGACTCTTTGTTTAGACATTCCATGAAATAGTACTCAGTGAAAAAAGTCTGTGTCCTATGAAAAGCTGTCCAGGCTGGCCTGTGCTCAGTCATCTTTTTCATTAATATGGGAAAACATGTTTGAGTCCTCTTTTATTATTTCTCCAGCTGAACAGAGAACAATAAAAATTTCCTTCATTTCTGTAGTGATGTAGTTCTAACAATTTGTACCTCAAACTCTTCCAACTTCTTAAGACATACACATACCACCATATCTCAAAGGTCAGTTCAAAAGGCAATTTGCTTCAACACATATTCTGAGAATGAAAGCATTTAAATATAAATTAATTACACAAAAAGCATTGCTTTCAATAAAGACAGACTTTAATAGCAGTTAACAGCCTGCTCATTAAAATTAGATTTTAAGTGGCACTAGCACAAAATCTGATGTTTTTCACCATAATTCCAAAATAAATCCCACAGACTCAGTTATTAATTAGTTTTTTTTGTACTAAGTACAGACACAAGTGCACAATCTGAAACTCAAACCTGGTTTCACAAATATTTTGGAGTACTGCATTGCTTTCACTTCCTCAAAACCCTACAGAGAGGAAATTCCACCTTAACTTCTGCTCAAAAGAAAACTGAAATAATGGAACTATCTGGAATATGTCAACATCCCAAATTCTAAAGACATATAATGTCTTTAAAGAAATAATTTTTCAAAGACAAATTAAAAAATAATTCAGGACAAACATTCTGAAAACACTTTGTTGGAAAGTGATTTTTTTCATAAAATAATAGTTATCTATAGTTATTTATTTTTGCATAAAATAATAGTTATTTAAGACAGTTTCAGCCAATACCAGTCCAATATCATTTTACTTTAAATGTTCATACTGATGAAATCATTGAATTTTGTTGTTGTTGTGGTAATTTTTCCCCTATGGTAACCTTCTCTGGAATAAAACTGCTGTGAAACTCTTATGTCTTTGAAAGGTATTCCTAGATACATCCACTTTTCCTCTTCCTGAAATGCTTCTCACAAAACCACCTCATCTAATAGTTTCCCCTAATGTCACAATCCAGCAGGAAATTACACCACTCACTGGAGACTTGGCCTTATTTTGCTGCAGGAGGAAGAAATCTAAAGCACCACTGACCAAACAGTCTGGTACTATTATACTCAATTTTCAGATACAGAATCCAAGATTTAAAAATAAGATCACGTAACTCAGCCTCAGAAACAGGTTATTTTATTGAATTTTCTTGGTCCTATCCTCTGATTAATACCAATCTTTTGGAAGACTGATACCCCTGTGTAATTCTGAGAAGCACACTGAGTCCTCTGGAAGGGCTCAGAGGGGCAAAGTAATTACCAGGCAATAAGAAAAGAAACTACACTACTAAGACAGAAACCTACAACTAAATCAAAATTACTTTGTTCCTGCAAGAATGACAAAATGTTCTTTTTCATATCTGTGCAACCCTCTAGAAAAAACAGTGTGCTGACTTGCTATTTTATAGGTAGCCATGACCTTTACCAGGTCAGCCATCAACTTACATCATGTGCATTTCTTGTATTTTAAATACAGCATATATTTCCATGGTGTATTCTGCTACTAAGTCATCCATGTACACAAAAAACAAGATTTCCTAAATGAAATTTTTTATATTTATATTTATATTTATATTTAATATTTAAATATTTAATATTTAAAATATTTTAGCCATTATTTGTAGAGAATGGCTAGAAACCAACAAGACCTTCCTGTGACATATATTTTCTGTATTTGCAAGATCAATGCCAAAGGATACATGCTAATTCCCTACATTTATTTCAGCCCTATCAGAAAATAGTAACCAACAAATTATTGTAACCATAATACAACTTTTCCTTATATCCTTTTATATCTAAATTTTCCCGTATCTATGCCTCCCCAAACCACCTCAGTTCTCCAACTCTCCCTCCTCTAAACATCCAACAAGTCTTGCATGATTCCAAAACTCTTCCCCCGCACCCCATATCAAGTCTCAAATGCTGGCAGGCAGCGACTCCACTCAGACTGCAGAGTCATCCAAAGTGTCCCTTACTCTTGGTGCTGGCTGCCTCCACCGTGGCCCATGAGGCTAAGGATGGTGGCAGTCTTGGAAGGAGCTGAGACGGGGGCTCCATTTCCTAGACTAAGTTATTTGGGTTCCCCTGCCTACTGAGGCACTGAACTCCTTTGTGTGTGTCTGCACGGGCAGTTAAGCCTTTTATCACACACCTTAACATAGTCTACTCTTGCTTCCCTTTTTCCACTCATTTATCCCTCTTTGAAAACATCCTGTTTCTTTCCCTCCTCCCTTTTTTTTTATTTTTGTTTTTTAAAACAGACACAATTACTGGATTTACATTCCTTTGTATTACAAGTGATTAATGCACTGATGAATTCCACACCCAATCCTTCATTATTTTGGAAGTGACATCTCAGTGGGCCTTTCTCCCAAGGTTTCTCAAACTGTGCTCCAACCATATGCCTTAAGCAAAAATTTAATGGCTTCTCTGCTGAACATGACATTTTTGCAAGCTTTTATACAGAACACAATCAATTTGGAACATTAACTGTGGCTGTATTGAATTTATCCTAACATTTGTTGCTCACTTCAGAATACTTGCTGAGATCACATACAAAGCATTGGAACAAAGGGCAAAGTCCTATCACATAGAGTTTTAACTATACCACCCCCTCTTGTTCTTAGTTTTATGTGTTTGAGCAGAGTAAAAGACTACTTAGTGCAACAATGTGCCCCTTTAAAATATTCTGTATTTGACACAAAACAAATCTGATTTAATATGCTCTCCAAACACTGCATTTAATCTCACATATGAAAAAAGAAAACTATTCCATGTAGTTTTTTCCTACAGTTCATGAGTGAAAGCCATCATTTCCATTTGTACTCTTTTCCTTGAAGTGTACATCACCATGAAGTGTTTGTGACCATTAACTTTTAAAATAACCTATGTACTTTTATTCACCTTGTTTCTATGACAAGAGACCTCACAGCACGGATGGAATAACAATATGGAAACTAACCATCTAATCCAACTGGACACACTTTATTGAAGTCCTATTACTTCCATGTGTAAGAGGAAACTAAAGCCAACTGCAATCTCAAATTTTTGGCATTCTCAGTATAGACTGTATCCAACAAAAGAGAATTTCACTTTTTGTTTTTATTTTTACAGCACAGTGATATTAGACATATGGAATTAACTTGACCATTTAGAGATCAAGTTTTTTCACTGAGGAGGAAAGGCAAGGTCTTTATTATGCCTAAAGCAATACTGTTCTTTAAAAAGTTGTAATGCTTTGTAAATGTTATTCTAATATCTTTTGCAGTATAGTCTTTAAAGTAACTCATATCAAAATTTTAGTATGGACGATAGAATCTTCAAGAATGGATATACAGAGTAACAAGAATGTAACCACAACACAAACTCGAGTCGACACATTTATATGAAAGAAAATCGTCATGGATATATTCAATGCCAACAAGTTATATTTCAATTTATTCTGAGGGAGCAGGTGTGATAGATTAACTAATATTTCTCAAGATAGAAAGCCTAGTTTCCTAAGAAATATGAATATAAAATTATGAGCAACTGTAATAAAACAAATATTTTCTTTCAATATTGACAGAAATAAACAGCTCTTTACTAAAGCATTTTAAACTTTGTTTTCTAAATAAGTGATATTTGTCAAGATACATCTCTGATATGAAAAACAACATCAAGATGGATCAATTAGGTAAGTAGCTTTGTCAGTAAAGGTGTGAGGAGATTAAAAACTCATGTTGTAGTTTAGCAATATATTGGGCATCCCATGCTCTTCCAATTATTTTTACTGATAAGCTTTTTCTCTTTTCAGCTCACTTTTTTCTTGAATACATGCTTTCTTTTGTTATACCAGTTAATTATGACATTGCTAAAGGGTTTAGAATAGTTTTCTCCTCAAGTGTTAATAATAACATAAGACACTAAAAGACAGGATCTTTTGGTTGAGTTTATTTCACATTTTTGTAAGACTTTTAAAAAAAATGTAACTTTCTACACTCACATTTGGCAGTACTTTAGGACTTTATTAAGCACAGTTTAATCAAAGAGAATACATATTAAAGAAAGGAGGTCAAAAGGCCATGGGCAGGAACAACTTCCACTAGATCAAGTTGCTAAAAGCCCCATCCAGCCTGGTCTTGAACACTTCCAGGGATGGGGCATTCACAACTTCTCTGGGCAATCTGTGCCAGTGCCTGACCACCCTCACAGTAAAAAATTTCTTCCATGTATCTAACCTATCTTCCCCTCCTCCCCTGAACTTCTCCTCTTTCAGTTTGAACCCATTACTCCTTGTTGTGTCACTACAGTTCCTGATGAAGAGTCCCTCTCTGGCTTCTTCTAGGTCTCCTTCAGCTACTGGAAGGCTGCTATGAGGTCTCCATGCAACCAAATATTTGGTTCTTAACAGAGCAAAACATTTTGGTAGGAAAAAATGAATGACCTTAATATAGTCATGTTAAAATTAGTACAACTACTCTTTAAAAGAAATTGTACCACAAAGCTCAAGAAACATAGCTTTCTGATTCCTTATGCACACTTAATTTAAAATTACGTTCCTGAAATTATTAACTCTATTCCTTCCTTCAAAAAAGCTGATTCCTGAGCTTTAATTACTGACTATATGGTTTATATTTTGTGAATTTTAGAATCTCATGTCTCTCTAGTCCTGTAACTTAACTATTCTAAAATACTTAGAAAACAATTATCAGGTGGTGATGGGCACATTTAGTTTTAGATGTTTCTATAACGCAGTGTCACTGGTGTGCATAGGAAAGAAATCAAGGTAAGGGGGGAAATCTGTATGCTGGTACAGATGTAAAACACAACAGGAAACTTAGAAGGACTTAAAAAGAAGCCTAATGCTCCAGATGTAACTGGTACTGATGCACAGCCTTTCAAAGCTGTTCTGTGGGTACAAGCTCAACACGTGTCAGCACCACAACCACACATGAACAACTTCTGCAGACTCCTTTTTTTTAATCAGGTCTCTGAACATGATGTGTAATCCCACATTATACTGTACTGGACCTGAGTGCTTTTCCTTCTCAGCATTTCTAGAATGTATTTTTAAGAAGCTTCAGGGATAAGCATATGAGGGAAAAAAAAAGTAAATTAAAACTAGACTATATATAAAGTTTTTTCCTCTGTATCTGACAGTTTATTCTCCCTGATTTGCAGTGAAAGTTAAATTTCTACCTTAGCAGGCACTATGCACACTGCCTGGCAGGTAGGTGATTTCTCAGCTGTTTGGATAAAGTAAAGCAGGTATCCACAAAACTGAAATTTAATAAAAATGCAAAAGAGAGTAACTTGAAAAAAAATTAAACCCTCAACTTTTAATGTAATAATAAGCATTGCTTCTACAGGTAAACATATTGAACCATGCAGAACACTTAAAAAAAATAACCTGTGTACCTGAACTGTGGAACTGATTTCAGATGCAAATCCTCCTGTCAAGGGAGCCTCATGGCTAATCAGCAATCGCCCAGTCTTCGCCACCGACTGAAATGAAAAAAAACAAACCCCCAAAATGTCATCAAATTACAACTCATGATTTCTTACTTGTACTATTTGTGGAGCACATGAAATATGTGATGTTAGTAGCAGTGTTAGAATGTAGCTACTTTTCCACTCTTGCATTTCCAGTGAAAGACAAATTATCCTAAAAGACTAAATTGAGTAATTAATAGGATGCTTTTATGTTTACTACAAAAATGTTTACATTTTACATTCTATTTTAAGCAAATATCAAGAACAAAAACTGAATTAATCATATAAGAATTTACACTATTAATGCAAACTGTAACATTTCTGAAATAGAATAAAGGATTTTAACAACTAGTCTATAAAAACCCGAATCCTGAAAATACTAAAAGACACACATATAAAGTAATCCTTCACTGATATCTCTGCACAATCAGTTCCTATGTTCCTATGAATCGTAGCTATTCAGAAAGTACAACTATTAAATAAAACTTTTAGCAAGAAAATACATGGATTATCGCTGCTTATTCAAGTTTTACGTGGCAATTAGAAGCACCGTTTTCTAATTTTACATCTCAGTGTTTGTACAGTCTTTATGTGATCTGCCTTACAAATAAATACATAGCATACAGAAGATGATCTAAGTATCTTTAATTAAAAAAAAAGTCTATGTTCATTACAAAACTTAACAATGAAAGCAAAATATTTTTAATCTGATGCGAATATGGAACTTCACCACACTCAAATATCTTGATGTTTATTGCAACTACAAGCTAAATTGCCTAGAATCGAACAGTATCAGATACCTTTGGTCAGAAATATGGCAGCAAAGTCTCTGATTCCATAATATGCATTTTAAAATTAATATACTAATAAAGTGCATTAAAAATTTTCATAAACTCTTTGACATGCACATCAGAAAAAAAAATCAGATTAGCGTGTATGTTAATCTTTCAAGAACAGTTACAGTCTGATATTTAAGATAAGCACATAATGTACTGCTGGTGCACCATTAGTCATCAAGTGGAAAAGCCCAAGTCAGCACTATCATATTAGACTTTCTGAATACTGTGATCTTCAATTTAATGACTAAGCCAGCACAATCTGCAGTTGGGCAGCTCTGTGTTATCTGTGTAATACAATACATAAAGACAATGGCTTAATTATGCAGTTTTCCCTCTGATTCAATATTTTTCTAATTTTTTGCCTATCCACAGATGTGCTGGCAACTCACAGACTATGAACATGATCCATACACTGTACTATGAAGTGGTTTGACAACATTCAGAGCTAAACAAGATAGAAAAAAGCATTTCAACACTTGGAAAGTAATCCAGTTACATAGGCTGATTTCTTTCTTTTGCCAGCACTGTAAACTCACACCAAAAGAGCAGAGGCATTACCTGCACTGTAAATCTGTCTAATACATTAAAACATTTCAACAAAAAAAATGTACACTCCAGTTTTAAGTTGTTATGATAAAACGGATACAATCAAGTACAAGTTGCTATGGTAAAACTGATACAACTAATCAGTGTAAAAGTTTGGGAGGGTTGTTTTATTTGTTTGGTTGTTTTTAAATCCTTTACTTTAAATCCTCCTATTTAAATCCTTCTTTCAAAGAAAGATTCAGTTGCATATATTGGTTCTGAGAGGTTCACATTTTGATATGTTATAAACTGTCACTAAAGTTACAGATTTCATTTTTCAGAATACAGCAGCATGAAACAGACACTCTTAGAAAGCATATAGGAAAATTCACATGTGATCAGACCAGTAATCCAGCAGTCCAGTATCTTATCTCTGGAGAAAACTCAATGTTTAGGGAAAAGAAAGAATAGGGCCTTCAATGTGTTCCTTCGCTATGTCTCAGCCTCCAGTTATTTTCACATCACCAGTTTACTGAATCCAATATGGTCTCTTGTAGTTAATAACTTCTTTTATTTCAACTGTTCTCAAACTGGAGCAACGTTAACAATAAAAACAAAACCCAAAACAAACAAACCAAATCACTGCACAACAACAACAACAACAACAAAATAAAAAATAATCTCTTTTTGGAAATCTGCCTCTACTATAAGATAAATCCTCGTTTTAATACGTGATTCCCAAGGTCTTCAAGGATTCCTTGCCTGTAGGAGGTCATTAAGAGAGAGCAAGTAGCTGTGACCACCAAGCCATGCATACAAATATCTCAGCCCTGCTAGAACACAGCATGTATATATATCACTCCTGATACAAACCCATGCTAGCATGGCTTCAGTGCTTTTAGTATCCATCCCATCTTGTTGAGGGGCAGCATGGATACCTGCACCACATTGCGCAATACTGAACAAAAAATAATTCTCCTAATGGTTAAACCAGATTCAAAGTGAGCAGAAATGAACCACTACACTGCACTGCAAATAGCGCCGTGGACTTTAAGTAAGGATGCGAGCATTGTGATTACTAAACATTACAAGCTCCCCACATCAACTTCTACTTTGCATTAACTCTGTGTTCCTAAACTACAGTGAGTCTTTCAGAAGGACATGCAATCTCAATTACAGTGTTTCCAGCTTGCAAATGCATCACACCTACTTGTAAGTTCTTCCAGTGCCTGACTCCCTTCCCTGTACAATTTTGCACCCTTTTTCCAAACTCATTTGGCTGACATCAACTACAAAGATGCTGATTCTTGTTTTATTTGTTTGCTAGAGGGAGACCCTATCTATGATCACATTTCTGCTCCCACGTGAATATGTTAAGACTGGGATCAGATGGTCTCAACCACAATTTTGCTCGGCTTAGCAGCCTGAGCTCTAAATCTTTCAGCAAACAGCACATTTCCAACTCCTTCATCATTCTTACTCTACCCTGAGTCATCTCCAGTTTCCTATGTCTTTCTTGAAGCACACCCATCTGGGACCAGCACTCCAGACTTTCTCAGAACACCATCAAATACAGAGATAACACAGCCTCAGTACTGCAGCTCTTAGATGTATGAGGCCTTTGAGCCAAAGCATAATAACACCAACTCAGCTTTAACTAACGACTGTGATTCTCTGTTCTTGGGAAAGAGGGTTTTCTTCTTAAAGGATAATTGCTTCCTGGAATAAAGATGGAAATATAGTGTGCATTTATTATTTCAAGACACAAAAATTATATTTGGATGTGCTGAAAAATACACTGTGTGTCTGAGCCTAGCTCATTTAATGAGCATATCTTCTCTTTATCAGTAATTGAGTGCCTATTTTATCTGTTTATTCAGCTGTTTGTTGTCTCTAATTTTTTATCAGTAACAGTTTTAAATGTTTTCCATATATTTGATGGAAATATTAAACAGGTTCAAAATCCAATTGTGCAGGACCTTGGGACTTTACTATTTCAATTCACTAACACTGCCCTTCTACGCCACAGAATTGAAGTCAGCACAGCACTAATGCCCTACTTCTCAAACTATGTTAATTTCTTTTGTGAGTGTCTATTAAGTGTTCTTAAAAAATAACATTGAACTGTAAATCATGTACTTCTGATTATTTTTTAATAGCTCCTTCTTCCTTGATAACTTCTTCACAGTTTATGGATCATTCTCCCTAATTGATCTGGAACAAGGGATTTTTTTTGTGGCAAAACTGCTCCATAAGGTATCAGATCAATAAATTCCTGATCAAGAGGTACTTTCATTTAGCAAACATATTGGGTCTTTGTATGTCATTTTAATTATGTTATTATTTTTTCTATCTTACAAATGACAGTACTATACATTAATAACAGCAGACAATAGCAATAAATGTGATTTTTTAAACAAAATTTTAAAATATATATTACAATTTTAAAATACATATTACCATATAGAAGTGTTTCAGTCCGTATAACTTAGAAGAAAGCCTGATCAAAAAAAACCCTAACATTTTAATACACTGGTAGTGTTCTAGAATAGCTAACTTTTTTTAATTTCTCTATCTTCAAATGAAAATTTAATCTTATTTCCTGGAAGTAAAACAGTCAATCAGTTAAAAGTGGAAAATTTCAAAACTAGCTGGTATGCATTCTATAGCAGCCATGGTTAATGATTATTTGCAGATATCAATGCTCTTCTATAAACAATTAATTTCATTTTTAAACTCTACTGCAAAACATTAGTCCCTGTTACTTCAAAATGAAGCCATAATTCAACCTCCAGGATAACCAAAGCCCAATGTTCAAAAAACCATTTACAGTCCAAATTAATGTAGCTCAGTAACATCGTCAAGTAATGGTGTCCTCAACTTTCAAACTTAATGGGAAATATCACTGGCATAAAACTGGACAAAACAGTGCTAAGTCAGCACAGCATAACAAACTGGCTAGCATAGAATCCTACAGTTTTATCATCTTTTAAAAAGAAGTGTAATCTTTCATTTGGCTTAACAAGAGGAAAGGACAGCCTTTCAAATGTATTTTGTCCTCTCACAACCAGACATTTGCATTTCTGTAAGGGCTTGATTCTTCATTTCCTCGGCATCCCCACTGTGTCTTCCAGAACCTGAGTTTTTACATTTTTTTCTTACCTAAGTAAAAGATGAAAATTTTGAAATGCATTAAGATTTTGAAATTCTGCAGCTCATGTACAGTGCTTTTGAAAATGTATTTTCAAAGAATATGGTATGGTTTAAGACTAACACTGATAAAAATGTTCTTTCTGGACATACACAACCAGAAGTCGTTGCTTGCTGATCTTTAAAGTCCAGATATACTTCTGAGGCCACTAAGAGATTCTGTAGGTATATCATGGTCTCAAATTAAATGAAAACAAACTTTTTGTTGCCATCTTTAGTAACAGACCATAAAGGAAATTCAGAGGCAACATCCAGGTGTTTAGAGTCACGGTCTTGTGTCACGGTCTCTCTCTCTACGCTTTCAGAGACAAGTTCAGATGAGGCAACCTTGGGCTTTCAAAAGGGAAAGGTCCTACCCTGCTCAGAACCTCCTGTTCCCAGCCCATCCCTCACATCTCTTCAACACCCAAGTGACTACGGGGAAAGTCATCTGAAGGGGATAATCTGATTTAAGCTGTACAGTTAGCACAAAGCAGCAAACACCACCTCAGAGACAGATTTAGAGATGGGAGGCAGATCAGGATTCGCTCACAGAAATCTTCAGCAGTGCTCTCTCCCTCCGGAAGGCAGCAGAGACCCAGGTTATGGCACATCACTCATCTCTGCTATATCCAGTCATTAGAGAAGAGACTCTAAACCTTTACACTATTAAATTAACCCCAAAACAAAACCAGAAACCAATACTGACTACACTTTTCCACCTCAATTTAATTGTCATGACTGTTTTACCTTGGTGTAATTCACAAGGACAACTGATGTTGCATCAGAGCAAAAGGCTAATGATCACTGATAAGGAAATGTAAAAAAACCCTAATGCCTTTGCAAAACATTCAGGGTGCACTCTGAAGATTTTCTGAACTGCAACCCAGCATTTTTGCAGTGAAGCAGCTGAGCGAATTAATTTCAACTTCCCTGATCACACTCTTAATCCAGAAGTTTCTATAATCACCTTTCTGTTCAATTCTCAGTTCATCACATTGGTCATTTTCTCCCCTCCTACAGGCATCAATGACAGAAGAAAACAACACAAGCATGGCACTTCCAAGCACTTTAAAACCTAGAGTGCTGACAATACCAGTAACATTTTCTGCCCTTAGTTAGGAGAAAGCAGTCAAACCAAAATGAGTTTGATGGTAAACTGTATTTAATACTACTACTCTCCACACATAGCAACACCACTATTTCCAGTGCAACCAGCTGCTTCACTAACGCAGCAACTGCCTTAAAAGAAATTATCAAAGTGAAAATTTTATTAAAAATGACTGTTATTTGGTCACAATGCCAAGTTGCCTATTTTCTTTAGGAAGAAAAACTTGTTTTCAGAACAAAAAGATATGTCATCTCTTACAAAAAAGGAATTATTTTGATCTTCACTTTCCCACTTAAATTTTTGCATAGTTTTGATTGTGTTCTTTAAAGACTACAAAAATGTTCTGCATAATTGAAAAACTAGCTTTCCACAATATTTTTTTAAAAGCCAGCAAAAGTACTGAAATTGCATTTGTATTGTATCTTATTTTGCCCTAAACATGTATGAAGCAATTATAAAAATTATATAGAAATTAACATAAGATATGTGCTGTTATCAAAACCAAATCAGAATATGGAAGCTTAAAAAAAAAATAAAAAAGACACTTCGTAAAGTTTCATTAAATGCCTTGAAAAACATTTTCCTTTTTCATTTTTAAATCAGCTTAATGAATCTTTACTTGGAAAATATAACACCTGAAGGAGGTTACTTTCCCCAACCCATTAGTTCTACTTTCCCTTTAATGTTTCAATAAAAAATTAAATTGCATAGCAGCATTCTTAGTACTGAACACCATAGGAATATAAATAAGATCTCCAATTTCTATTCAGCACTTCCTACAGAGAAATATGTAACATAACCCGCCAGATGAATCACTGAGGATTACATTTACTTAGCACACACAGGTCCATAGGATGACACACCCCAAATACAATGAATTGTTTGTGCATATGATATACTGACAATCTTAACAAATGCAGTTATTCCATCCTCAGTCTCTAGACACCCCAGAACCTTACTGGAGTTGTGGGATCTCTGGAAAACCAGATCCTCAAGGACCTTTTTTTTTTTTTTTTAACTAGAGTCCTAAGAGAAGGAATGGGGAGTAGGTTGTATCCTACTGTCCTGGACACAAGAAATCCTTGTAGCTTTCAAACAATCATGTTCTAGTTTGCAAATCATAGCCATCAGTTGCCCACAGCTGCCTTGTCCTAGAAGCAAGAAAAGCTAGGAATAGTAGTTTTTAAAGATCCAACTGACCAAAAACCCCAATTCTTAACATTGAAGAGAAAAATTACTTAAAAGAAAATAACAACATTTAGTGTGGGTTTCAACAGAACTAAATTCTTAGAGAAAGAATTTCAAATGTACTCTATCACAGTGTACACTCACTTCCAAAAGTTGACCGAAATTCATTTACTCATTTATCAGTAAAATCAAGACAATTCAGAAATAAACAAATTACATGAAAAAACATTACATCATAACATACAGCTCAACAGCCTGAAGCATGAATGAGATTTCTCAACTATTGGTACAAGACAGTCAACCTTACACTCCTTCTGTTAATATACTGTTAAGTATAACAAACACATCACAGCATTGTAACTGTACAGCAGGCAATCCTAGCTGAACACTGGCAACAATCTATACAGATCAAAGATAAGCTACTTGGAAAGGAAAAGATGTCATTTTTATACCATTACTTGGATAAAATGGCCCAAATAACCAAAACTTTTCAAAGAATAAAATGTACAAATAAATTATCAAACCATGTACTAAACTGAAGTGTGTTGTAGACAGCTGCCATACTGTCCATTCAGATCTTTGAAAGTTACTACTATGCATTCAAATATTGATTTCTAATCAGGAGTAAAGAACTTAAGTTGTTGTTAAGTGTTGTTACTGTTCTCCCTAAGCAATCAGTCCAGCTGTACTTCCACCTGACTACTACTTTTACCATCTCCATAGTATTAGCACAATATAGCTGGATGAAAATCCTAATGGGAGCCCAGAGGAAGGAGAAGGAACAAGCAAACAACTCAGAGCACAGGGAAAAGCTGGATTACATTTTTAACAGTGGTAAAGGCAGAAGCAGAAAAGAATGCTACCAGCAGAATAGGGGAGGAAACACAGGCTGTAGTACAGACCCCCACAGTACTTGCTTGTCACCAGCTTCCTGGTAGAATACCGTACTCTACCCACTAACCATGACCATCTAGGCCCCATCACACAAAAAACATCCTGCATATCCAGCTGTTCATTGGATCACAGCATAACACACTAACTTGGATACAGGAATATTCTGAGAGAGAGTAACAAAAGTTTTGCTGCAATCAAGGAAAGTGTCATTCATTGCTCATCCCTTGTCACAGATCCAGACACTTATCACAGATTTAGCATCAGCAAGGCCATGCTTACTTTTCCTCATCTTCTCCTTAATATGTTCAGAAATTATGTGAAACTTAATTTTGTTTGCAGAAGTCTGTGTGTGGAACACTAGTTTTAATTATTAAAAACAGCCTCAAAGCATCTACTGATAATTGTTTCATGAAACATATAACATTTTCTTAAATTTGATCACAAAAAGGCAATTGAACAGTCACTGTGAGCAGCCGGAGTGCTGCCAGTGAGATGACCCAGAGCTGGGAGCACTTCAGCAATCTCAATGGACATTTGCAGAACTGTATTCTAAATCATTATTTAGAAAATATTATTTTTTTGTCCTCGAGCAACTCTGCAGTTGCATCTGGGATAGATGACATACCCTCAGCAGAGCTGCAGATGACACAAAACTTGGAGGAGCAGCTGATAGGCCAGAGAAGCTATGCTGCCATTCAGAGGGACCTGGGCAGGAATCTCACAAAGCTCAAAGAGGGAAGAGCAAAGTCCTGTCCCCGGGGAGGAACAACTCCAGGCACCAGTGTATGCTGGGGCTGCACCGCTGGAAAGCAGCTGGGCAGGAAAGGCAGACAGATGCCCTGAGGGACACCCACATTGACCATGAGCCAGAAACGTGCCCCTGCAGCAAAGAAGGCAAATGGTATCCTGAGCTGCATTAGAACTATTGTGAGCCAGATGAGGGAGGTGATGCTGCCCCTCTACTCAGCAATGGTATACATGGCCATACCTGGAGTGCTGTGTCTGGCTCTGCACTCTTCAATAAGAGACACCTGAACACATTGGAGAGTCCCACAAAGGACTACAAAGATGATTAAGGGTCTGGGATGAAGGGACCTCATCAATGTATATACATACCCAAAGGGAGGCTGCAAACCAGACAGAGCAAGGCTCTTCTCAGTGGTGCCCAGCGACTGCACTGCATAGTTGGTTATTCTGCTGATGTTGGTTAAGCCTCACCACTTTGAAATCCTCATCAGGATGAATCTTTTCCCCAGCTTAAAATGTATGCATGGCAGGAACAGTTCATAAAGAACTAATGTGACCACAGCATGGATGCACATATGGAACATCTTGCAGAGAAATGTTAACACAACCATAAAACTTACTGACTCAACACACTAGGATTTTAATATTCCAGTATGTATCATTTTACACTATAAATGCCAAAAATAATTCTGAAATTATTCCTGCATATTTCTGCATAGCGCCAAAAACATAATGCTGTAGCATGAAAATGGTGGTGCAGAGATAATGAAAAATGAAAACAAGCACAGGAATAATGCAAAGTACATGAAAAATTTTAAAAACTACAGTCAAAATCCAAAGGGCTGGCTACAGGATTAGGTAGAACATCCCAAGAAGCAATGAAGAGACAATAACAAAAGAGTTATGGCCTTTTCATCCCACACAACATTGTCAGGGAATGGCTAAGATGATCAATGGAGAGATTTATAAGTTTCCTGCAAAGCCAAGACCCAAGAATAGATTCCCAACGTGTTAGATACCATAAAAATATAGAGTAGCAGCTTGCAATTTAAATAGCTGAGACTGTAAAAAGAGAAAAGAGGTATAACACACAGCAGGGTGCATCTCAATACAGCTTGGGCTGCTTCAGTTTTAATAGAAGAGTGTTAAAGCAGATTAAAAGGATTGATATTCTATCAAGTAGTGACTAACCCTCTAATGCCTTTCAGTAAACTTAGTCTTGTAAAACAACACTGCTGCAAACCCTCTTGTAATACCTTTATAACACCCTTTTACATACCCTAAACCAGTTAATTGCTAAAAAAGCAGCAACTGCTAAGAGTGGTCATAGAATGTAGGGACAATGGAGAAAACCTATGTTTTGTGCTGATGGATATTCCTGCTTAACCTAGAAATAAACTAAAGAACACAAATTAGAGTCTTCATAAATTAACTTGCCTCTTCAGTTTTTCCATACTCATGCTCAGAACTAACACTTATTTTAGGTCTTAGAAGTTATAAGTCTATTAGTAAGTTAAATTTTAAGATTATTTAGCCCTTTTGCCTTTCAGAAATTATGGGCACAGTGTTTATTAATAGTCACAGGTTTTGAAAATTTCATCTGTCCCTCAAATTCCCGGAATAATCAGGCTGTAATAGTACATCTCCTCTTCACTCTAACAATTCTTTATTAAAAATAAAATAAAATCCAAGCTTTTGAGTGTTTTTCTGAGGTTCCTCCAAGCTAACCTTTAAGGAAAGACTGCAGTCTCCTACAACCAAAAAGGCAAGGAAAACACTCACTTTCTATAAGATGCAAGTCCAAAAGTCTTAGAGGCATCTGCCTCAGAACTATCAAGGTATCTAAACCCCTGAGACACTAAGAGCATCTAGCTAGCTTTATCACCCATCCTCATGACCACCACCACTCCCTGTTCAGCACCCTAGCTCTTCCAGGTGTTCTGACTCTTATGCAGAGTCACATGGAAAAGTCAGACAGCAAAGCTGAGTCTTTATGTAAACTTTATGAGGATGAACAGTGCCTCAGCTAAAATTTCTAATTACAATTTATTCTTTTACTCTTGAAAAACAGATGGGATCTCGGCCAGTTCTTAAAGAGCTCCCACAGACAATCCAGTTATTTGTAAGATTCGCAAATCTTCTGAACACCTCTCCAGTTATTCAGGAAGATCTAAGAATGGGACAACTAATTCACTGGCATACTCACAGCCCAATACACACACAAAAACACTGTCTGGAACAAATTTTAGCACTGTTCATGCAGAAGCAAAACACTGTGTTGCCAGATAGGACCCACATAACAGGCCTCTTCAGAATAATTTTATTGAGGCTAACTATAGGTTTAGAGAACTTGAAAAAAATGAACTACTGTTCTAAAAAGAAACAAAATACCATCAGGTCACCAGGAAAATAAGTAAAACAGTCTGAAATTTTATTGCTGAACACAACAATACTTTTATTTTCTCCTATTGAATTACTCAGTAGCTTCTAACATGATTCAAATAACAATGTATGACAAAAAATAGTGTCCCAGCAAAAATCCTGCCTTGATCTGAAAAGAAAAATTAAAATGAAAGTGATATTTCTTAAAACTGTAGATGAAGAAAAAGACTGTGAGATGAATATAAGAACTTGAAGGCAGAACAGACAGAAGAAAAACATGAATTCTGGAAAATGAGAAGTTCAAGAATGTCGATGAAGAAAAAAACAGCAAGGAAAAAAGAAAAGCCCACGACAAGAGAGAGGCCAAGTTTTTGAAAGAAAATACCTGGATTCTAGAAGTTATGAAAAAAGAAACTGAGAAAAGTGCTGGTACCAATTGTGGCATGCCCCTTGTCTGTTTTTCACTCTGGTTCATATCGGGAGTTCTAGCATGACCAGGACAGCAGCGAGACTTTGTTCAAGCCATGGCAATTCACTCTTAGCCTGATCTATGCAATTTGCTCTTTATGCCTAAACAGTGCCTTCAAAGACTCCCATCTGTTTCTGCCCTATTCTAGGATTTAAGAACCCTGACAGTCTTCCAAACCACAAATATAATTGTTTACCTTTCCAGGAGCTCCAGTGCTCAAAGATATTAAAAAGGTCAAACATATGCCTTTTAGTTTTACACTATTCAACCAAATTCATTCTCCAATTATCCATTTCCATTACTTTTAACAGCCTTTTTGCACAAGTGACATGCTACTTAGAGCCATAGTAAGACAATGAGATTTGCTGGGTTAGCACAGGACAATAAAGCATTAATATACATTGAAACTATCACAAAATACATGCATTTGTCACTGATGTCAATGGAAATCTCTTCAAACACCTCAGATTTGAGAAAACTATTTCTTGACACAAAATAGAGCTACATGTCATTGCTACACTGAAGTCCTTTAACACACATTAGCCCAAAAATCACTAACTATAGCGATTTCAAAATGCACACAAAAAAAATCTATAGACCAAGAAATACACTTTCTTTTTAAATAGCCTCTCCTGATGACCTGAAAAACTGTGAAAGTAGCCAGCCTGCTTCCATTAACTGATATAGATTTTTTTTTATTGTACTGATCATCAGAGCATCAAAATGAGTCAGCAGCGTGAGCAATAAGGGTTTATAAATATTCCTTATCTATTCAGTGTACACTCCCAAAAGAATTAACTATCTGGCTTCTTCTGTTCAGCATGATACACAGACATTTGCATTTCTCACTTACATAAGCAGCTTAAAAGACATGTTGAACCCCTCACATGCTTATCAACTATAAGACAGCAGTCATCTTTGTCCGTGGCAGAATAAATACTCAAAGCCTGTAATTCATTCACTGCAGAGTTCTGAATATTGCTGAATAATAGTCTTTGTTCCCTCATTTCTTCTTATGTCGTACTGTTAACATATCTGAGACACAGTGTTTACTCTAAACACTTTGAAATGTGATAGTCTTAGACTACGAATATTTTTCTCCCAAATCACTAAGGCTGTTATGTTTGACAGCAGATATGATGCAGACAGAAAATCATGAAGTTGGCATAAGAACCACACAAGGCCCAAATGAGCCCTTCTTGTCTGAAGCTTTGATTTCCTAATGTAATACTGCTGAATAACACTCATTCCAAGTCAGGAATTAATTCTACACCACTGTAATCATTAAAATGCCTGTAGAGATCACCTCGTTTACATCCTGTAAATATGCAGGGAACAGAGAGAAAAGATGTTAAATATAGATCCATGAACTACCAAGGAGCTTTGTTCTTCTCAGAGCACGACAATGGAACAGGCATAACCAAATTCGTCAATCGACCAAAACTATATTTGACCAGAGTGTCACTTCATTTTTGGACAGCAACTAGCAGAGCTGTAGATCTGTTACAGATCTCTAAAAAACTTGGTTTGCTAGTGGAAAGGCCAGAGGGAAGACCAATTGCACAGCACTGTAGGTAGTAAACAAAATGTGATTGTTTAATAGTTCTGTCCATTTTACTACTCTGAGCAGCATTTGCTTACAGAAAACCACTTGCTACACACCCTCTCTTACAGAAGCTCTATAGCTTACCGTTCCATAACAAATTCTGTGTTCTCTGATACTCTTTGGAGCTATGTTTGCAAAAAGCTGTTCAGGAGCAGGTTTATCACAGTTTCTAGATTTCTCAGGTAACATTTTATTGAGTGGAATATATTCATCTTAGAGAGACTGTTGCTTAGCTTTTGTTGTCACTTAGTTTCCTCAAAGGGCAACTGGTTAAGCACATACTAACTGGTTGGCATGCAGAATTCAGAAAATTGGAAAAGGGGACTAAGGGGCTGTTTTGTAGTGCCTTGAAAAAAATTGGACAAAATATCTAAAGCTTTAAAATTTACTGGAAGTCTTAAATAATTAGTGTATTTACATTAGACAACACCAGAAAAACAAGAGATTAATACAAGTTTTATAAATGGGAAGGCCATGGCACAAAGAAATTGAGTAATTTGACAAATATCTTAAGTAGCGTGTGGTAGAAAGGCCCTGACTAATGCAAATCACAATCTCTTCCTTTATATTTCCACATTTCTAATTATGTTTACTTGTAAAAGCATTGGGCCTCTAAATGATGTAATTTTAGATTGCTCAAAGTCTCTTATTTATTTAAAGATGATCATTTCTGTATTATCAGTAAATATTTTATTTCTTTATTAGTTTGTCATTGTATATAGCTCAATATTTTAAGAGCACGTGGAGAAAGCTTAAAACTTCATCACACCAGCAATTTCCTCAGTACTTTGCTGAATAACCAGCTGCATAATCATGTTGGTTCTGACATTAATTTAGATGATAATGAAATTAATACTAAATTAATAAAGAATACAGGAGGGAGGAGGAATATGATTCTTCTGCTTCACAGTGACCTTTACTATAATCTTTTCCCAATACTGAAAAAAAAAGGTATTTTAATATAGAGTACTGCAGGTCAGAAAACTAGTTTAAGCAAAAAAACTTACAACCTTATTAAACATTTTACAACTACAGAAGTCCCCAAGAAAAAAATATATAGCTAAATTTATCTTTTGTATTAGGCAAATTCCAGTGTGCTACTAAGTCATTTCTGAAATAAGGAAAGGTCCATATATTAGCTTTGTAATTACCCCAAATAATTGCTCCTAGAAAATCTCTTGTCCTAGAAGATGCAAAAAACCATTCCAACATTTCACTAGTGCAAGCAAATGTAATTAGGTCTAACAACCAAGATCTTTCACAGGTTTAACTTCAAAACAGATATATCAATCCTGATTACTTAAAAACCTAAATGACGTAGATGATCCTTTAAATCTAGATAGATACATAACCAGTAACATATACATTAACTACTTCAAATAGATTTTGATTGTCCAGTAGAAAGGACAATTTACAAATCACTATGTAGACTGATTCACAGAATCACAGAATCTGCTGAGTTGGAAGGGACCCACAAGGATCAAGTCCAACTCCTTTGAAAGATTTATTTTCTTTCACAGGAAAATAAAACTATATTAAAATAAACTACTGACAAAGTTTTTAAGATCTAAAAATCACATTTTCCTTAGTCAATCCATTATCTAAAACACCATTAAGCTCTTAGCCAAAACCAAAAAATTACAGCATCAAGAGATTTCTCAAACATGAACAAAAAAACATAGTTGGTAATCAGAAATTAATTGTTTCCACAGGTTTTTTAAAGTGCAACATTTGTTGCCATCATACTGCAAATAGTTCAACACTAACAAGTGGAAAACTGAAAGTCACACTACTGTGCTTAATAATCTAAATTTACTTTTTTCTCCTCAACTCTAACTCCATTTTCCCCATAAGGAGAAGCAGACGGAAAACATACACATTCTAAAACTTTGAAAAAAGTAATAAATCAACTTTTGCCTTTAGTGCTAAAATAGTGTACCAGTTTAATGTTAAATGATCAATAGATGCCAAATACTATTTAAATACAAAATAGATTCCCCTTTTGCAATAAAGCCTTTTAAGCCCTTCCTCCTTAAGGAATTTGTAGGCTTCCATAGTAGCACTATTTTGAATGTCAGAGTCTAGGTAGCATGTCAGTCAATGCACTGAAAGTGCCACAAATGATAATGTATGGATTAACACCTACTGGTAAGGTTAGACTGCAAGCCAAAAGAGTGGGTTTACAGTTTTGTCATGTGCAGACCAACTAAATTCATGAAACTGGTAATATGGGTTTTTTTAGCTGGATGCAGAAATCAAAACGCACACCTACAGCACAAGCACTATACTGTAACCAAGTGATTTTAAATTACCACTTATTGTTTTTCTCACCTGGAAAGTCTGATTAGCATTTGCTGTGAACAGTTGCAAGTCTTAAGCTACAAGACACAAACCAAGGTACAGTTCCAACTCGCAGCACACCGCACTGCTGATCCAAGTAATGCGACTACCATTTAAACAGAATATTGCTCAGGCAAGTGGATAAATATCTCTCACACATGTATCAAATGGAAACAAAAGAATGAATTGCATGATCTTAAAATTCTATCATGGTAAGCATTTATAATACTGGCAGCTTCTTCAAAAAATTTAGGCTGAATGAACAATTCCCCTCACACCACACTATGTTAAAAAATGCTTAAAATTATTCTCATGTTTAGCATGGTTGTTTTAAATTGCTTCAGATTAAGACCTTCCAATACTTTATTAATTTAATTTCTGGCTGCTTTTCTTATACATTATTTTTTCATATTCTATCATCAACAAGAAGAAAAAACAGTTTGAACTAATTCCCCCAAAGACTTTCTATAATTTTTATAAATAAAAATCTTGCCTATTTTTAAATTAAATAAACTGGCAAAATAACTACATAACGCTGACACCTCTAGCTCACAAGGTACAAGACCAATTAATGGCAAAACCATTTGCAGAATAATCACCCAGGTATAAAAGTAGTGGAGGAAGAACAGTGTCAATGAGATAGTACAAAACAAATTTCCTGCACTAACACTTACAAAAAGCAGAGAATACCTGACTTCCCTGCATGTTTAGCATTGTAGTGAGATTCATTATGCAAAAAGTAAAATCACACCAGAACCATGCAGATGGGTACTTCTTAGTCAAGTCATGGGCAAAAGAAGAGGACATGAATCAAGCCTATGACAACATTCTGGCACTGCCAATTCAATCTCCTGCTTTTCCTCAGATGTCACTGGTCCATCACGCTTTTCCTACCACCAAGGCCAAATTTCTTCCATTCTTCTCAAAGTAATGATGATGTATGTCATAGCTCAAAGTGCTTCCCTTCATCTGGTTCCTCATTTTATCTAGTTTGTACTAAAGTACAAAGGTTAGAAATATAAAACATCTCTGAAAATGGATACCAGAATGAAGAGAGCAACACAAACAGAAGCAAATTTTGCAACAGTAACTCTTCCTATGTGTGGGAGACACAAGACAACCTCTGGAATCAGATACTCTTTTTTTTTTTTTTTTTTTCATTTGGTTCCTAGGAGAAGAATGAAGTTGAATAATAGCAAAGTTTTCCTCTTTTTCAACTAAGAAAACTGAATATGCTCACATGCCAGAAATGAACAGATACAAAATCTCCAGAGATATTAAAGGATTGATATTAAAGGCAAATTAGATGAGCATCTTCCAAGAGATGAAGCCACATGGGTGTCACAGCATCACTAATCAGTTGCTGTATCCAGCACATCTATATGCAATTTAGCTGGGAGCAAAATTTCAAGCTGAACAGACTAAGAGTAAAAGGTAAGATCTGTCCCCTGAAATTCTGTCCTATGTTTACTGTAAAAGGATATTCTGCACAACAGGCAGTTTCTTGGTTCTGTAGGGTTAGCTCTATTTAAAACTGAAAGGGAAATCAGAGATAAGGGGAAGAATTGCTAAAATAGACTGATGTAATTTCGTACCATAGAAAATTGTTATTTTCTTTATGCAAAAAAAAAACATCTTCAGGAAGTTCTGGAATACACAAAGTTTAGGATTTCCAAAAAAGCAGATCAAATGAAACTATTTCTAAATTATTAGTAGTAACAGTTTTAAATATCAAAAACATTTTGCACACAAAAAGGTACGGAAAAAATTAGTCTGACTAGTTTCTGGAGGAAAAAAAATCCAGATCTATTTTTTCATGTTATACCGCTATATAAGCATGCAATATTTAAATCCACACATCTCATTCATTTTTCATTTTATTACAGGATAATAATTTTTTGTTTTTCTATATCCACAAGCAAAAATAAAATGTCCACAAAGCCCACAGAAATTTTGTTCTACTCTGTCATATTATCAAGTGAAATATTATAATAAATTTCAGGAAAATCCTTATTAAAATATACTAAAAAAAAAAATTTCAATATGGTAAAGTTTTTAATGTGTGTCAGAGACAAGAAAAATTGTGTAACAAGAATATATAATACATATAACAAGAAAATAACTATTTTCTATCATAATGAGTCAATAAGGTAATTAGACACTCAGGATTCTATGCATTAATTCAGCTCATCAGATTTGCAGGGAGAATCAGTCAAACAGGCTAAAGAATTTCAAGAGACATGGGGGATTTTAGGAATATTCCATAGTAGATTGCCAGAAAAAAGTTACTGCAGAATATACTGAGTTTATTTAGAAACCCTTTGACTGTGGTAAGCATGGTAGCGTGGCAGACCAAAAATAAGAGCAGTCTGTAAGTATGGACTCTTGGGCACAAAATGAAGATATGGTAAATGGTTTGTCCAGTCCCACATTAGTGGTATCAGAGAAGACAAGAGCATGATGAAAACTAAGTCTAATCAATATATCTATCAGGTCAGCGTTTAAGATATCCTACCGGGTATAGTTCTAAGACCTTTGGAAAATATCTTAATGAAAAAAAAAAATCTTACTATCAAAAAAATCCAACAATGTTTACACTTGGAAATCTCTGCAGTCTACATAGTTTATGCTTGATTACAAGCATTTCACATTTCAGATTGCCTTCACAGAAAGCTCACTGTGAATAGAAAAATACTTACAAGAAGCCAAATACAATGCATTCTGCTATTAATAAAGGCATACACTGCTAGACAATAATTCACTAAAAAGTATGTGAAATACTGGTATCACAAATTTCAACATTATCTTTAAAATCATTGCAGAAATACTTGACATTACATTCTCATGGGGTAAAGATTAATAAAGAACAAATAAAAATCTACAGCATTCAATCCTAAAAAAAAAACAAAAAAAAAAACAAAAAAAAAAAAAAAAAAAAACAAAACCCACAAGAAAACGAGTTTAAAAGAGCAGCTGGCTCAACTAAGTGTTAATAGCAGGATAAATAGGTACAGGCATTTAAGGAAGGGCAATACTGTAGGGAAGCAATAATTATCTCTATGGAAGAATGATTCATATACAATTACCATCGTGGAGCTTCATCCCAACTACCATTAGCATTCAATCAGCACCAGTTGTGAAGAAAAAAAAATAAACACACATATTGGAGCTATATTTAACTATAGACTACGTACTACTACTCATTTACTTACAAAAGTGCCTTTAAATTTGAAGCTTGTAATATGGAATGTGAGCTAAAAGAAAAGGCTTTATGAAGAATTCTTGGATGGTATCATCAGCACTATACTCTATGTTAACAGAAACTACACATAAGTGCCTTTTCTCTCTTCAAAGTCTTCTATGATGAGATTCTTTCTCAAGTTTTACCTATGAATACATACGTAAAAAGACTGAGAACTACTTTCATATTGGGTGGGAGAAGGAGAAAACATAACTGTATATAAACAAACACCTCAGCACTGAGGTACTTCCCTGAAACAAGATGCATAGGAACAAAAAAACAAGCCTTCCATTCAAAGTTTTCTTGAAATACAGATGAGAAAGATATGAATAATTGGTTTCTAAAATGGTTACATATATATTCTCATAACTTTAAAATGACTGCCTGCAAGCACGGCTCCAGTGTTCTGCTTCTGGAAGCCAACAAACAGTCCACAGCACACCCTAGCAAACTGAAACTACAAGACCAAAAGACACAAGTTTCTTATGGAAACAGTGACAAACTGTCATCATGTAAGCAGTACAACTTTAATCATATTTTATAGGTACAAGATCCATTCAGTAAGAAATCCAAGGAGCAACATGTAAAATGGCAAAAGTTCAAGAACAGAAAGCCAAGAAACATAAATCTGATCCCAGGATACCTGTGCTACAACTGTACAGTTTGATGCCTGGTGAGTGCATTTAATGCATAAAAAAACCACATCAGGCTTGCTGATCTTGATTTTCCTTTATTCACAGTCCAAATAGATGAAGTAAACTTAAAGGAATGGGAACAACAAGCTGGTAGACCAATAGGTCTGCTAGGACATGCTGGCTTTTAAGTATAGGACACCAATGATCTACTATTGAAAATAATTCAATTGCTGATGATGTCTGACTAAAATGCCACTTGTGCATTAAGGAGAATGCTCTAATACATGCTGTAAAAATGGCTCCCATCAAAGCGCCTTGATGGAAAACAGAGTTTGCCCCTGATCTGCTCCCCAGTGCTGTTCCCTCTGAGGAACTCTGCTTTCTCTTTTGCTCAGATTTGCTCTTTCCAATGAGCAGCAGATGGTTTTGCAGCCTGACAAGAACTTGTGCTGACCTCCATGGGTAGGTCTGCATAACCCTGCCTAAAGAAGAGCAAGGCAAACACCAAGTGCCCAGAACTACAAACACCCTTTCCCTTATCCGTAATAGTGTCCTAAAGAAGCAACTTCAGAATTACTATCTTTAATAATGTCAATCCATGAACTACGCTCCTGCAAAGGCACCACTATTTCTCCACAAAATTTCAAGCTACCCAGGCTCACAGTAACCCGCAAGCCCTTAATGCTGCAGTTCAGATTACAGTGCTTTTATTACTAAGTCATGGAGTAATAATTTTCCACATATCTTTGCACTACAGTAGCAACAGTTCAGAAAAGGTTAAGATGACTAATTAGGTAATAAAACCAAATTTTCATCATTATGTGTGGCAAATACTTGTCTGCTAAACAATACGAAAGCATAGAAATGTGCATTTGCAAATTTTCAGCTGCAAAGGTAAAAATGGCAGATGGATACTAATCAGTTTGAAGTTTAAATAACACACTTGGCTTGATTCAGGGTGGAAAAAAAAAAAAAGTAACTTGCAGAATCCCTTAAGAATACTTAATCCTGAGCTAGATTTCCCACTTCCAGTAACACAAGCATATTTTTCAATATAAAAATCACTACAACAACAGAATTTTACCCCGAATGTGACCAGTGAAGCACTGGGAAGTGTGCCACTGGCTTTTTAATCAATACCACACCACTCAACAGTTCATACACAGAAAAATCCACACAGCCTAATCTATTTAAAGCTTCCAAGCTAATCTGTTAAGTATACAGAAGAGAATAAAACTTTATCTGAAAACCTAATTTCTGAAAGGGAGAAAAAGTATCTCCAAACAGTTTTGCAGGTTATAAAGAAACAATTTTTATAGATATTATCTACACATCTTATGTTTCATTTTCTTGAGCAGCACTCTTAATGGTAGCTTAGTCTTTTGATATTAACACAGCTAAATCAATTATGTGGTGTGAAAATGGCTGGATTAGGAACTGACATCTTTGCTGTGGCTGCACTAAATGCAGATGTCTGCATGCTCAAGCAACAGCTGGCAGTCAGCAGTGCATGGTCAAGGCAGAGGTTTCATTATCAGCAGGGTATGTTAATTAACACATTAATTTCATGTGTTCTGTATACAGGTGAAGGTATAATGGGGAGAAATCTCTCTTGATCCCAGTCCACTCATGCATGAATAAAACACACAAATGTAGGATACTGATGTTAGAATAAGCACAAGGAATGCATTCTCTCCCTCAGAAAAAAAAGGAAAAAAAAAAAAACCACAACGCCATGAATAGCTAACTCCTCTCTCTTTGAATCATAACCACTGCATCACTCCAGCCCTAGGGAAAAAAGCGAGAGCTTTAGTCAAAAATCAGTGAAGACTCTCAAAATAAACAAGAGATGCACCGAATTTTTCAGTGGCCCATGAAGTGACATCATGCTTTGAAAATTAATATATAGACAAGAGGCTCAGTAACCTAAGAACTGTTGCATTTCCTAAAGAAGCAGCAAAGGTAGCACATACTCAACAAGCTTGTGTCACTTTTCTGACACATAACACAACTTTTTATGTTGATCTATACATCTACATATTTGGAGTAGATGTTGGGTTCACTTTCAATCCTCTAGGGGTAAAGCACGAAGAATTGCATCTTGTCTCATTCAGAAGCAATACACCAGAGCACTGAGTATGTACAACCTCTACAATCTACTCCATTTTTCTTGCAAAATACTTTAGAAAGATTACAGATCAGCATGTGTTTTAATGTATAAAAATATACATAAAACACACGCACACACAGATTCTTTTTATCCTAGCAAAGAGATTTCAGATATGTTTTTTAAACAGGCCAACCAGTCGTGTCAGCAGTAGGTGTCATCTATGAGCTGTGCAATGAGGGTACAATTTATCTCACCTAACTTTACATTACACTCAGTCAGGGCTTCCTTAACTTATTATTTTTGAGATCAAACTTGTAAACCATGACATTTCAGAAGCCAATGTATCTCATCCAAAACTGCTGAAACAGCTGGGAAGAATGACTCTCAGGAGATATCCATTCTCTAGAATAGCTCTATGAGCTACTGTAACTAGCTCAAACTTCATTACTCATCCTTAGACATCTGAAGATTGACAAAAGAAAAATCTAGCCCCTGTTTGCACATTTACCAGTCCCAGGAATTGTACCAAAAAGAAAGTTACAATTGTTCCTGGGATCCATTCAAAACCCATGGTAGTCAGCTCCAGGCAAGTGCAACCTCATCTCCTTATGCAGATGACAAATGCTAAGCTATTTCAAAACTGAACATAATCTCCAAAATACAAATGAAATATCAGTAAAAGAGGCAGCAATTTTTATCTATGTTCACTATATTTATTCTTTATGTTTATCTATGTTTCACTCAGAGCTATATATTCATAAACATGCTCATAGGAGCAATGCAAAGTCAGCAGATGCTTATCTTGACTAGAGGAGGCCTCTGGTGGCAGTTGTGAAGAACAGTTCATAGTTCTAGGAAATATGCATTTTATAGAAAAAGCTACAGAAAGCAGATTAAGCAGTTGAATTTGCAGTGAAAATTCTGACATATGACTGCTCATCTCCAAAGCGCTAACAATTTCAACCCACCCTTCTTCATTTCTACAGCACAGTTGTCAAATTAGTCTTAAACTGCATGTATTTCCAGCTAAGTAAGACTAAAATAACAGCCTTTACTGATCACGAAGGATGCCCCTTCCCAGCAATAAAACAGAGAGATGCGTTTTTACAGCAAAACGCAAAGTCCTGCTCTCCAACACCACACAGACTCCCATCAGGCAAGGACCGTGCATCCCGGCACCAGCAGGAGAGCAATAAGGTTGCAGCATAACAGATGCGCCATCCTTTTCCTCTGCATCCAACATGACAAACAGACATTGCACATATTTCAAATACACATGTGCGACAAGGTAAAACAAAAACGTTTATGGAGGCTGGCACAAGTAACAGCCTGAGGCAAAGGGCAGCCTGCAACAGCTGATAATTTGCCTATAGGTAGAGCTGGAGTAAAAGCAATTCCATTTTCATTTAAGAGCCGACAAAGAGAACACAAGCAGAACAATGGACAGCTGAGGACTTCCTCCGGCACAGCCAGCTTTTCAAGTGCTCTCTTGGTCCCTGGCACTGGCATCTCAGGAAGGGAATAACAAGTCCCATCACACAAACTGACCCTTGTAAGACGCGGTCAACTGCAACAGCTGACACAAGCAATTCCTTTTGGGATGAGGCAACAGCAAGCACCTAGAATGTAGTTTCCAACCTTCTGTTTACATTGGCAACTACCTTAAAAGCTGTCCAGAATGCAAATTAAGTTAAAAAGTTTTCAGTGTTGCATAATGCAACCAACTAATGCACAAATGCAAACCACTAATTATTTTCAGCTGAGCAAAACAGACAAGATCTACAGAAGAAGAGAATTTAACATTTCTCCCATCAGACTGACCAGCCTGCAGCCAAACTAACAAAAGAGCAATGCTAAAAACATTTACTATTTGGTATTTATTATAATAAACAGCTGAACTGCCTAGCCAACATGCACTGTACTCTTCTTGAAATAACCCTCTTAATGGTAAACAGATTTAAAGCCACAGGTCCATCTGTTCCATCTTTTAAAGGGATAGAGCACCTCTCCTGTGAGGAAAGACTAAAAGAATTGATAATGTTCAAGCCTGTGGAAGAGAAGGCTTAGGGGTGACCAAATTACAGCCTTCTAGTACCTAAAGGGAGCCTACAAGAAAGATGGAGAGAGATTTTTTACAAGGGTGTGTAGTGATAGGACAAGGGGGAACAGCTTCACACTGAAAGAGAGTAGATTTAGATTAGATATTAGAAAAAATCTTTACTGTGAGGGTGGTGAGGCACTGGAAGAGGTTGCACAGAGATGTTGTGGATGCCCCATCCCTGGAAGTGTTCAAAGCCAGGCTGGATGGGGCTCTGAGCAACCTGGTCTAGTGAAAGATGT
Source organism: Pyrocephalus nanus (assembly GCA_038380795.1). Taxonomy (NCBI): domain Eukaryota; kingdom Metazoa; phylum Chordata; class Aves; order Passeriformes; family Tyrannidae; genus Pyrocephalus; species Pyrocephalus nanus. The sequence goes on along the minus strand of CM076260.1, from coordinate 33,330,910 downwards.
CCCTGTACACAGCAGAGGGGTTGAAAATACATGATCTTTAAAGTCCACTCTGACTCAAACCACTCTATGGCTCTATGATCTTTTTATTTATGCTACAGTTACCTTAAAAGATGTCCAGAATTTAATAGGAGCTGAAAATCTTCATGAAGTATCTATTTTTAGAGAACATATTTGCAAAATATTGTACAGCTAATGCTGTGCACTTCCTATGCACATCTGCATTTTTTCCTGACAGCATTTCAGTGCAGGTTCAACCAAACAAAACAGACGTAACTGTTCATTCAAAGAGATGCTTTGTTTTCAAAGAATGACAACTCAAATCTTTAAAGAAGGAAAAAAAATTCACTAAAAAAATTGAACTATTTTACTTTTCCAGAAAAGCTTGTCAAGTATTTATTACAGCCAAAGTTTCTCTTCATATTGATGGCTAACTCAACACATCTCATTTTTTACAGCTAGAAAGTACATCCAGGTAACATGAAACACACTTTTTAAACAAACACTGAAAATACTTCAACTGAGAAGATCAAATATATATGAAGGAACTCATAGCTATACATGCAAGTACACAACTTGTTGCACATCCACAACCAGGCAGCAGGACACTGTCAGCAGCAGATTTCCAACATGCATCGTTCTGGCCATAATCTGCTCCTCCCAGTCCCACTGACAGTACCTTAGGCAATTATAACTGTGGAGAAATACAATGTTTGCCACAGGGTAGTAGATCAATGGCTCATCTTTCCCTTTATCACACTTAATATGTTTATACTCTACCTGACCAAAACCAAGGCCCTCATCGAGTAACCACAGAATGACAAAGCACTTGTCTACACAGCTGAGGTATTCCATGTATATAGAGAGTCAGAAAAGAAGGTGTGCCTGATCTGCCCCATTTAAATATCTCCACAATCTGAGTTAGCTGTAGATATGATACCATTATGCCTTAAATTAGAAACTGCAGGCAGAGAAAGTACTCGATGGAATCACACATCTTTTTCAGCCCAGTGGCTCTTCCCATCCCTATGGTGATCTTAACTCAATACACCACAGTTACTAGACCTGAGTTAACAAAGCTGCAGACATCTGTCAGTTTTCTGAGTGATTTGTTCAGCAGCATAAAATGAGCTAATGTACAGAGGAAGCTCACAGCTCTAGTAGAAACAGTAAGCATTCTGCTAACCACACACCTTGTCCAAGCTTACTCCAAGGGAGCCACTACTGCAAACTGAGGTGTAAACCTTTGGCTATGCTTTCATTGCTAATGCTCTAAATAACATAGAAAGAAAAACACCTGCAAAACCTTCTGGAGCACTACAGTCCAAAAGCATGTTCATCAGCATTTGTACTGCTGGATGGCACTCAGGTAGTAGCTCTTCTCTCATTTCTCAAGTAGCTTGACAAAACATGGTTTCATGGAAGAGACATAAGACTAATTTTCATGACTAACAATAGTAGCATTTAATTTGCAGAATATAGGTTTATTAATGTATTTATAATATTAAAAGTACCTCACCAAACAGTTAAGTGAAAAATGAAGGAAAAAGATTACAGGAACCAAAAATAATGCCAAAATTGCTAAATCAGGACATGAAAAAAAAATAATAATTGGGAGAGGGAAATCAAGTTTTCCCCAATAAGGTTTTGTTCTCATGGCCTCAAATTTCTTTAGTGGGTTTTGGTGTGGGTTGTTTTTTTTTTAAATTTTGACAAATGACACTTTTAAAAGCGTGCCTTTGGATTCTTACTTACATTTACAAAACCCTTTGGAAAATACTTCCCCTTCCATTTAATTTAAGGTCTTTACTCCCAGAAGCTCTTAGCTACTGAAGAGAAAACAGCATGGAGGGGGGGAAAAAGATGTAAGCAGACCAAGGTATGTGTAAGTTATATAACCATTTCCCATGGTTTCACAGTATATGGGAATTCAAATTCCAATTTCAGCTGCCCAGTGTTTTGAAAGAAATGCTTTGCAAAATCAAAGACTTCCACGAAGAAGACAAGGACTTCACAGTAGCCATGAATTTCAAACTAGATAGTCTGAGAATAGTAAATGCTGCCTTTTCTCCCAAACCCAAATATTCATATATCTTAAATCAAAACATTTATTTCTAGAAATACAGACAAGCAAAACCAAGGCACGCTATTGCAGACCTAAAACTAGATAAAGTATTGGACTAAAACAGCAGGGAAAAAAAAGATTTCTCCTGATCTTTTCAGACCTAAAGATGGTGAAGATGATACAAAGCGTCAGAAATCGTGGAAAAGCAGTTTTCAAGTACAAGTCTGACTAAATCCTGCCCTTTGCTTCTATGCAAAGAACATGAATTCTGACAATATTTTGAATCCTGAAACAGTGTTTGGTCCATGTAATGTGCATTTACACTGAATATATGCTACAGAACAACATATACATTGCAAAGCAAAAAAATGTAAGTCTTTAAAAAAAGCTTAGGTTTGTTGTGCTTTTAAATCAATGTGGACCATTTTCTTACCTTGCAAACAGTCTCGGTATCCCAGGGTAAGATGGTCCTCAGATCAATAACTTCACAGGACACACCAAGCTTTTCTTGAGCCATTGCTGCCACCTCTTTGATCACATGTACCTGAAAAAGCAAGGTATTATCACCAAATAAACATGTAATTTATGTTTAAGTTGTTCTGAATTATGGATATTCAAGCAGTGATTACGTTACATGACCCCCACAATCAAAGGATATGGGCATTAATATGATAATAAAATAATTTACTGGTCTTCCAACACATAGTTTAATACCTCCATAGCGAATGTTGCATTATCTGATTACTGTAATTAACACTTTACTAAAACAAAAAAGTATTCCCCTCTAGCAAGAGGCTCTTACTGAACTGGAATACAGATTATTCACTCTCTACCAGTCAAGGAATCTACTTAGTAGCATAGGTAACTGCATCAAGGTGGATATCAAACAATCCACCATCCTTTTCATAAGGTATATTATAAGAGTGGAAAAAGAAACCAATACTGCATACATTCAAAACTGTATCTTGACATTATGTTATAAAATACTTAGGTAAAATGTATTTCAAGCACTGGCTTCCCTAAAACAAACATTTGCAAGCAAATGCTCCAACACAGAAAATAGCAACTGTTATGACAATAACTTAGATTATCCTCCACAAATATCTCAGCAGAAAGTATTTACTCATGAGATACGAAGGTAGAAAAATTTCTAGATATGATGCTGCCAGTAAACTCTGGGGCTCTCCTCATTGTTAGAACATTTCATAATATAGGTTTTGGACTGTGGCAGATGACCTCTATCAAGCAATTTCTAGGCGTAGTAAGGGGTTGGAGGCCAAGGACCATCCCCAACAAGCAATTTGGAGGAGATCATCTTGATCTTGAAGGCAACAGAATTTAACAACATAGTCATGGTCAGTCAGTTGCCTGAGGGTCATGGAGCATTAATAAATTCTATACAGGGCCAAAAATTTACACAGAAATAAGACAATTAAGGATTTAAACACACAACTACATCATGCAAATATGAACAGCTAAACACCAAAGAACTGCTTTAAAAGGTATATCACTAGAAGTATTGTAATAATAGAAGGGAAATATAGCTTGCAGTATTTTTGTTTAAACTTCTAATACATCTGTGGCTGTAAGAAGAATGTTTGAGAGTGTTCAACATGGCACATGGGATGGATATTTCTGCTATTTCTCTGATGCAAAAGGGAAAACGCTTACCTAGCTCACAGAGGATAAGGATTAGCTAAAGACAATTAAAGACCGAGCGTAACTGGAGAGGAACTAAAAGCCTTTGCTGTCCTTCATTAGCACCACCCAGGAAAGCTTGCATTAGGGAACCCCACCAGAGCAGCAGGCAAGCAACTCCCTTATGTTCATAAACATAGGAGAAGTTACCAGCGAGTACGTGCAACCACTCTGCCTACTGACAGTGCAGAACTGGTAGCACAGTTGGCAATCAAAGTTTAGGTGCACAACCCACAAACACTCTCTGCACAAACTCACTGAACATATTTGATCTGCAGAATCCTGGCACACCCAGAACATGCTGGATTTAGTGCATATGTGTGAAACATCTGTCCCCATGCTGTTTTACACAGCCACACCCGCGGTTTGGTCAGCTCTTAAATCTGGATTAGGGCTGCACATCTGTCCTATTACTTTTCACATCAAAAGAAATGCCTGTCTTAACTTTTTCCAAGCACCAAAGCACAGAGGTTTTATGAAGGATGTTACTCCAAGTACTCTCTGCATTACTGCCTATGGGGTAAATTCAGGATATTATTAAATCTCCATAGCCAGCTTTCAAGTCATTACTTTATCAATATCTGATTGAGAGAAATGAGTACAAGTACAGATATTTAAGAAGTTCACAATTCAATACTAGTGCAAAGTATTGGAAAATAATAGGAATAAGCACAGATATAAAGGAGATCAAGTAGTCTGAGGACAAGGAAACTACCACAGAAAAGCACTGAAGATTACAAATTTCAAACAAAAGCGAAACAAAAAACAAACATAAAAAAACTGATGACAACAAGGCGGCACAACCCCAGGGATCAATACAATACTCTTGTGAAGAAAGTTTCAACACTCTCTCCTCTAAAAGCTTCTCAAATACTATCAGGCCAAGAAAACAGCAATTTCTGGAAATTCCAATCTATACTGAAGTTTCTTCTCTATAATTCTGGAAAATGAAGATGTATTTTCTTACCAGATTTTTCAATATTTGCATATCTTAATTTGGGTAATGTGTGTATGTGTCCAATCATGTTCTTGAACAGCTTTGAAATGTAACTGTTAGAATAAAAACTATAGCAATCCCTATTTGTATTAAATGTTCAGGGAATTTTTAACTCTGTGTAAAGGACACCGCAGACTGCACTTCTTTAAATCCTGCAGTAAAAATCTATACTTTTCTTTCAGCTTACTATTTTGAACTTTCCTCTCCCACCACCTTCCTCAGAGCCACATCTCACTGCCCCATTCTTAAATCTGTCACTTTTATAATCATAGACAAAATATTAATCTCCCGCACAGGTCCTCTTCCACATTTCCAGAGTCATCTTCAATCGAAAATGATTAATAACTTGCACAATAAAAAGCAGGTTTCATATAACTACAAACACTGATGAAACACTGATGAACGTTTATTCAAGCATATAGTGATGGAAGATGCATGCAGTTCTTTGTCTGGCACATGAGCTTGAATTCAAACATCACCTGACCCACCCATGGCCCAGGCTTTGCTGGGTGACAAACAGCATGTGAGAACCTTACTGACCTGTGTGCCCCAAGCAACCATTGTCACATCACTGCCCGTCTGCAGCACCTCAGCTTGAGACAGTGGGATGTTGTAGGGCTCCACAGGAACTTGTTCCACTGAATAAATTTTTTTTTTAAAAAGAGGGGGAAATAAGCATTAGATTCCTTTAGTATTCAATAATACCCCATAAAAACATACATTAAAAATTTTCAACAGTGTTATTGCCATCTAAAAAAATAGATGGAACTAACATTAAGTATTAGCACTCATTTCAAAGGTTTAGCTGTAATTCAAATTATTTTTAATTACACTGTTAAACTCTGCGCTGAATGTATTTTTAATTCATGTTATATACCACAATAAGATGCATATATACACATACAAAAGACAGTAATAAGTCCTGTATATCAAGTCAAAATATCAGCATCAGATTTGGAGAGGGACACCGCTACCTTTGATAAAAAAAAGTCAAATAACCGCTGCAGTTAATTCCAATAATCATCAAGACAGTTTTGAAATTATACTTCAATATTCAGACAAGAAGGAACAAACAAACAGCTGTGCCGGCACCCTCTTGTTAGCTGCCAAGAACGATGATCCAAAGTTTCACATTTAAATTCAGGGAAAAAGTTTTCAGAACCTACACATAAAGGTTTAGGGGTTTTTTTTATTACAGTAGATGATTTTTTTTCTTGTCGGTAATGATTTATAAATATCACATATTTCAGAGAAGCACAGAATGGCTGAGGTACGAAATGACCACTGGAGATCACCTAGTCCAAGCCCTCTGCTCAGAGCAATGGCACTGGTCATTCAGGGCCATGTCCAGTTAGGTTTTGAGTATTTCCATCGTCAGAGACTCCACATCTTCTCTGAGCAGCCTGTTCCTGCATTTGATCACCCTCACAGTAAAAACGGTTTTGTCTACGCTTACGTTAGAGTTATCTCGCTTTACCTGAACAGGCACAGAGGGGACATACATATTAACTAAGCCAATCTTTCTAAAAACACAACAGGAAATTCTTTTTCAGCATAATTCAACAACACATGTTCATTTAATCAAAGAAAAAAAAATTAGAAATGTATTTTAAACACAAGGTGCTTTTCAATATAGCAAAAAGTCAGATCTATTTGCAAACAATTTTAATGTACTAAAAATACCAGTGTCTTTCTGTAATAATTTCTTTGAATAACAAGTGGCTAAATTAATACAGGGCTGGGAAAGAAAGAGAAGAAAGGCACATCTAGCCCTTGCTCACTGCACTTTACTGGTTAACAGTAAAGTAGACCAGGTTTCTGTGGATTTTGCACACGGTAAAGCCTCACGCAAAAGAAAGAGGTTCTGAAAGAACAAAACCCACGACTGTACTAACTGGCTTTGCATAACTGTCTTTGTTGTGAGATGGTCATCTACATGAAACCTGGAGAAAAAGAAACTTAAAAAGATGCCATGGGACCCTCAACTGGAAACCCAGGCAACAGAAATAAAAGAGAAGGTTTTGAGGTGAGTGGGATGCACCAGAGGAAGAATTGGAAGATGTACATGATACAAAAAAGAGCTTTTTTTTTTTGTATAATGGTTCTATCCGCTCGTGAAAATTAAATATAACATAAAATTAAACAAATTAATGAGTTTCTTATGAAGCTAAACTGTTCTGCAACAAGATGTCCATTAGATGAGCTCATCTATAATTCCTGACAATTTTAAACGCAAAATTCAGCCTGTCAAAAATTTATAAGGATGTCCAGATTTGGCAGGATTTTCTTAATATGCCTTTGCAAAAACTCCTCTCCCCACTGATAATGACGAAAAGTAGCACATGAAATTATCCTACGATATTCTTTCATAATAACTATCTAAACCAGGATTACACTGTTTTCATACAAAGCAGCCCAATCATCTATTACCGAAGAAATAAAGTATTTTAAATCAAGTGTTTCAAATAGAGCAATTAAAAAAAAGTTGTAATTATCAGCAAAAAAGGGCCACCACTATTTCAGGAGGTTCCAACATCTGTTTGATTTTCTAAAGGAGCAGTTTGAACAGCAGAAAGAAAACACATGTTTTCTCATCTTACCTCTCTTGTCTCTATAACAACCACTGATGCAAGTCATATTTATTTCTACACCACCGATGTCATATATAGTACAATTAAACGAAACTGAAAAGGTCAAAAAACATTAGAGTAGGTTCTCCACAAGATGTCTAAACCTGATAATGTCAAAGTGACTCATCTTGTCCTTTGATTCACAACCATTATGTGCTCTTGACACTGCACAGGCTGTTAACTACTTTTCATAAATCAAAGCCCCCTTTTTCTTTGTAATTCAGATATTTTCTTAGTATCTCTGACATTTATGGGGACGTCACTACAGCGCTTTCAATAACATCATGATCTCGTAAGTTTAATAGCAACAGAATTCTCTCTATATATGTGTACTTGCATATTTAACTCTGGATTTTTACCCAGAAAGGCTTACATTTCTTTGCTCCTTTCTAATATTACTGAAGGAAAATTAACATAGACAAAACTCCTCAGGAAAACTTGTATGGTTATGTGGAAGAAGATAGCATCTGCTTCTCTAAGGGTGTCTGGACAAGGATCTTTACAATGCAAAAGGGTATAGAGGAAGAGGAAGAAGCCATAAGGAACACACAGGGACATGAGCCTAACAACCAAAGGCTGAGGGTGGCAGTCAGGAGAGCCAAACCTGCTCAGTCCCACTTACTGATAAGGGTATGAGGAATGTAGGAGCATTTCTTTCAGTAAAACTGTCTTATGAGGACATTGTCAAATAGGATGATAAAGAAAAGAAGAAGCTCTAAACAAAATATAGAGATACAAACCTGAAGAAAAACACAGCAAAGACAAGAAACAAACCTCGTCAGGAACACTCAGTGAAGGATTATCAAGAAATGATGGACACACTAAATGGTGATGGTGGGGTTCAGTTCTTTTGGAAACAAACTTTGATTAGGAAAACTTATTTTACTATCTAGAGTTATCACAAGAAAACACTTTAACTTCGGTCAAATTTATACTACAGTTTGATAAGGAATAATGCCACTTCATTCTCTTTCTTCTTTTTTTTAAGTCAAGACTGTATAAAGCATTCCACTTCCAAAGTTAATTGAGCATGAATCAGACTGTAAATGTAAATTTATCTTTGCAGTCAGATTTAGATATCTTACCCAATTTTCACAATTCCTCTAAAAGCCCAAGGTCCAACATAGCTAGCGACCGAACAAGTTAAGACTTCTGCTGAAATACTGTTTTAACTGTGATAATCAACGCACATGTGCAAAAAAAAAAAAAATGTTGCTTTATTGAAAAATACACAAAACTTTACCTGCAGCTCTGTAAAGTATTTTAGGTTCAAAAAATATGCATGGATTTTTGTCCTCTATGCATGACAGCAGCAATCCTTTGGCCTGAAGAGGACTCCTTGGAATAACAACCTGTAAAAACATTTTTATATAATTTCTTTATATTGCAATTCTGCTAGAAACTTCCTCAATACTATTTAAAACTAAGCAATTATTTGCTTTAAATGAGTTAATGTGCAGATTGAACAGTTATTATAAACTGAATTAGTAATTCAGCACTGATTTTAACACACATTCCAAATTTTGAATTTTATTTTGTTCCTTGATGAGGCTTTAATAGCTCCCCTCTATGCTGTGATTTAAACACTAAAGGACTCCTCTCAGATAAGGTAGAACTAACATCTTAACAACAGATGGAAAAAAAGGAACAGAAAAAGGAACAGAAGAAAGTCAGTCAGATTAAAATATATATATAATATATATAATACTTTTTAATATTTATATATATATATATAAACTTAGTAAAATTAATGTAGAAGTTTAAAAAATTCAGCGGAGTGCTCCTCAGTCGCTTGGGTAAAGATTCATCAGAACAAACCTAGAAGGTTTTCACACTTAGTCCAGTAAGTTTTGAAGACTGAAAACGGAAATAGCTATTTAAAGTTGCCTTTCTTTGTTTACAGTGGAAGCCTGAAATTTGTTCATTTTGGAAATGAACAAGCACCAATACATACCTTAAACCATTATCAAGCAAAGAAAACTAAGCGAGGCCTCCAAATGTATCTGAACACTTGAAAGAAAAAAATATAACTTATTTGCCAACAGAAGAGTTAATTTTGGATGATCTAAGAGAATATTAGTTATGAAAACTATTCTAAAGGTGGGAGTCACTACCGCTACAGAAAATTATACCAAAAAGACCAGTTCACATTGAGGACATGACTGACAAAAGCAAACTGAAAAATATATACTGAAAAGTCATGTTTAACAATCACATTTTTGTTATAAATTTAGAACTCAGCAGTAGAAATTCAGATCTGAATTTATTATCTGCTCAAAGGATGACTAGGACACTATGCAGTACATAATAACATAGCCAAGGAACTGTACTTGCTATTGCAAAAATCACTGCTAGAAACTCAACTGGAATACTGTATGACTGTATCAACCCTTTGGAAAAAAAATTAATGAAACAGATGTCAAAAGTGCTCCAGAAATTGTTAATATTACTTTGATAATTTGATTTGTTTGGTCTAACAAAATGAAGGCTAAAGAGAATACAACTGGTTTAGTATATGAAACAGAAGGTGAAGAACAGGTAAGTTAAACTTATAAGTTAGCCAGGAAGAAATATAGGCTGGAAATGAAAAAAAAGCTTCTAGCCATGACAGCAAATATTCTTACAATGAAATGCAGAGAATCAATATTAATGTCTTCCATGCATTAAGAAGTACATCCTCACAACAGCAGACAGAAGATACAACCATTCAGTAGTGTCCTGTCACCTCAAAAAGCCTTGTGTCAAGTACCAATGACTGCAGTCCTTCCCCTGAACAGCCAAAGTTGTACAAACTCCCTCTGGCTTGGGAAATCCAAACTTCACCTACCACTTAAGAACAACACAAAATAAAAGGGCAAAAACTTTCCACAGAGTTTAGTAAGAGGATAGTTTTTAAGACTGCTCTCCCAAAGGTCAAACCCTACCCTTCTCAGCTTGTAAGACATCACCTTTCCCTCTGTAATAATGGAGAAAATACATGTAGATGCAGGACGTTAGAGAATGCATCTGAATCACAAGTTCATGTGCATTTCTTGATTTCCATGTTAAGGGCTAGGTTTGGGTTCATTCAAAAATACCTGCAATCTTGAAATATTATAAACTGCATTAACAAACAGCTTTGCAAAAAAAATACTAAAGGGACAACACCGTTTTCACAAAGCAATAATATTCAAAAGATGGAGTCTAAAATACTTCTCTGTGCACCAGAAACTAGTATATTGTTCCATCAGTTCCACCCAATTAACGTGCCCTTTACCTTCAACTGAGATGACAACTCTTAGTGGTAGCGATCTATTTTTGCACTTTAACCAAGGAAAAGTGAAAGAAAGGGGAAAACCAACAAGAAGAAAGATCAGAGGTGGGAGCAATGAATTTATATTACGCAGCATGACTAAATAAAATTCTGACTTACTAACTTATTGAGAAGACTATGCACCAGTCTAGGTAGTACTAGAATTAGAGCTTGAATAACCTGAGTGGACCACTAAATATCAGCACTTGGTTCAGTACATAAAAATTTGAGATTGACCAAGAAGATCAGCAGAAATTAGATAGACCTCGCAACAGTATTTTAATCATATAAATTATCTTGTGCTTTCACATAAGAAACTACTCTAGGTTTTTTTTAGGAATGCCCCAAATATCATAAAGAACACCTAGAGACAAAAATGTATCCTCGTTCCTCAAATATCATGAAATAAAATGTGAATAATGTAAGAAGTTGTATTTAAGTAAAGAGAAACAGGAGGGAGAAATGGCTATGGTCTCCATGTAGATGAGTAATATCTGAAGCTTTAGAATACCAAAATCATACATGGACAACAGTTTAAACAACAAATAAACAATGAACATGTGTCTTTAGCAAGCAAATACCAGTTCTGCTTAAGTCTTCCACATTAATCAGCTATGAGTCATTGCTCAACGGTCTGGATGCCAGCTAACCCAGAAGTGCAAGTTTATAGACAAAAAATTTACTCAGAAAAAAATGGAGAGCTGGCAAAAAGTGCTCTCTTAATCTGAGATGACCAGATCCTGCAGCTCCCTCTTCTGTAAGCATTAGCAAACTTAGCTTCAAGGGATGCCACCACCTCATGTGGAAAGCTTGCCTAAAGGTATCACTCAGAGAATCACCAAGCAGTTGAGGCTGGCAGGGACCTCCAGAGATCATTTAGTCCAACACCATTGCTCAAGCAGAGCCATCCAGAGCCAGTTGCCTAGAACCATGTGCAGACAACTTCTGAATGCTTCCAAGAATGGAGACTCCTCAATCTCTCTGGGCAAGTTGTGCCAAGTGCTTCCTCATGTTCAGACAGAACCGCTTGTGTTTCAGTTTGTGCCCACTGCCCGGCACTGTCATTTATATAAATTACTTCAATAATGCACTTAAGACAGATAAAGAAAGGAAAAAAAAGAGAAAGTACTACTTATTAAAGTTTTTAGGTTCTGTACTATACTGGGCACAGAACAGTGTAAAATGTACATTGTTAGTGCAAAAAGCAGACAAGTACAAAATGCTGTCTACTTAAGATTGCTTCTGTAATGGCTAAAAATTCTCAAAACATAGTTTAAGTTTTATAAATTAAAAACATCTAATAGTTTTTAATTAACATATTTAGATATTTTGCTGTAGACTGACATCCTTTCTTCCCCTGCCTGCATCCAGACTCTTTGTTAGTCCAGTCCATTACAAAACAAACAAACAAAATTCATCTTCATAAAATAAAAGTTACTGTACCTTTATTCCTGGACAATGAGCAAAAAAGGCTTCTGGACTTTGAGAGTGATATAGTGCACCGTGACCCACACAGCCCCAGGGTGCTCTGATGGTGAGGTTTCCACAATTAAATAGATCTCCAGAGCGGTAACGATATTTTGCTGCTTCATTAACAATCTGGGAAGATTTATATACAAAAGTAACATTCAGTCCAATACCTTTAGTTATGCATCATTAAGCCACTTCAATACATGGGATGCAACTACATCATCTGCACCATGCATGAGATTCAAAGGACCAAATTAGAAGCAAAGGAATACTGTAAGCCAGTGCAAAGACAAAAATTTTTCAAGGCAAATGAAACAATAATTTACTGTTTTCAAGTTAGATGCCTAAGCCTCAGGGGTAGCCTTATAACCCAGTTGTTTCCTCACTGCATACTGTCATTCACCCCAGTTCAAATCTGTAATTTGTCCTGTGAACACATGGTCAGCTGCAGCTGCATCCAGAAATGAGAAATTGTGTTGGGAAGACACAACTGATGAAGTTAAGGCTGCTGAAGCCAACACAACCACAAAAACAAAAATTAAAACAAACAGAGAGGCATTTGCTTCATGCAACATCTTTAATTTCCATTACTTATTAAGCCTTCAAACTGGTCTTGGTACAGTTTACTGTTTACAGTACAGTACTGGTACTGTTTGCAGTTTACTCCTGTTTACTTAAAGCATGCATAAATATTAGTAATACAGCTGTGGATATATTTGAAAAAATTACATATTCAAACCAAGCATTAATGCTAACAGAAGAATATTTTAAACAGTCATAAGATTTCTTTTAACCTCTCTCAAATTTATTTATACTAACCTGATCAAAAGCTGGAAAAATGTAATCTGCAAACTGAATTTCTGCAATGGCTGTAGCACCTGCAACAGCAACTCCAATACCAAATCCAACGATTCCTTGTTCACACAAAGGGGTGTTGAAAACTCTATCTTTACCTATGTATTAAAAAAAAAAAAAAAAGAAAAGGATAAAAATATTCCAACACAAAATTCCTTTAACACACCAGGACTAAGTGGAAAATATTGCCCCAGAAATATTTGACTTATAAACAAGTCACATGCAATTAAGCATACAGCTCTTTAGATGCGCTTTTTTAGGTATAGAAACAATAACCATCCATTTCAGGTACAGATACTTCCACTCTAACTTGTAAAAACTCAGAGGAAGGGAAGGAGAAACTAAATGAAAGATAAGAACAGTTTCTGTAACTTACAATGTCCTTAACACTTCAAGGGAAATAATTTGTTGTGATGTATATACAGTTAAACATGCATAGCCTTCATGGTTACATGGGAGTAAAGAACACTTACAAGCAAGAATACTTCCAAGCATTTTAAAAAGCTTACAATAAAGGTAAGTGTTGTTTCTTCCATTTTTTCCAGGCAGTCAAAAATAACTGTCCCTACCCAAAGGCACACAGTTCTACAAGTCTGTATGGAAGCATACTGCCTCTTGCCCACACTCCCTATCACCGGTGCCCATTCTTATCAGTTTTCTCTCACAAGGTAAAGCCACATTTAAAGAATTTGCCTTGTCTCCAAGGCAAGAGAAAAAAATTCTGTTCCTGTTGCAAACCTAAAATATTTAATTTTGTATCTTCCATGTGGGAGTGTAAAAGGTTACTTTAGGCCTGACATAATTCTGTGTCACAGTAATTTCAGATCCCAAATATGCATAAATCTATTGGATCATTAAAGACAAAATTGTTCAGTTCATGAAATTATAAAAAAGGAGTGGGAGAGATGCAACACCACTACAATATCTTCTAAGACATGATTATAATGTTTGCCAGCAGTACTTTTCTGCCAAGAGAGTACAACAGAAGAACCTCCTTAAGCTATTAAATCTTCCCTTTAGAACATTAGGAAATACACTATATAGGAGTCCATTGTGCATGAAAATGCCAAAACTTCAAACTGGATGGAAAAAATGTGCACACCAGTGGCTATGAAATAAATTAAACAATAACTAACCATGACAAAAGCAACAAAAAAAAAAAAACAACAACAAAAAAAAAAAAAAAAAAACAAAAAAAAAAAAAAAACAAAAAAAAAAAAACAAAAAAAAAAAAAAAAAACAAAAAAAAAAAAAAACAAAAAACAAAAAACACCAGACTAAACCAATAAGTGGGAAAGTCGTTACTATGAAGACTTGTAATTTCAATATCTGTAAGTTAAATTAGAAAACAGAAAGTTCACCTAAGTTTTCAGAAATGGATGATTAGGGAGAAACCATTGCCCAAGGCTGTATTTACGATATACTAAAGGGAGGCAAGTTTTACAGATCTTTAAAATACATATCTTTCATCTTCACACATCACCCTGCACAGCATTGTCACTCCTTGTACACTGTCTTTGTGCTTTACCTGGTGTTTGGTTCTCCCCTCTGCTTTCCTTTTTTTCTCCCTCCACCAGGAACAAGATTAAGACACTATTCATTTAAGGCAAGTAAAAAAACCATGCCATCAAATGATACTTCAATGTTGGTGGTGTCAGTGAGGCTACACAACCCAACACCAAGCACAAAGAGCTACCACAATTGCAGGACACTCCACGATTTTTCATACAAGATAATGGAAACAAAGAATGAAAGATCATTTTTTCACCTAGAGAGACTGTATATTGTGTAAATTGTTCTCATTTCTGAGATAGGTGTGATCTCCGTTCCTATATAGCATCCTCTGGTGCACTGTCTCCACTGACAGGCATCATGGTCAAAGAAAGAGGAACATAAACTCCCTATGCAAACATGTAGTTGCCCCAGGCCTTATTGCCAGGTGTGATAGTGCAGAAGCCCTGCTTTAGATCCAACCATAAGAGCTATCCCTGTACTCGTATCCATCTGCATCACTACAAACACTTGGCAAACATCTTCCCTCCTTTTTATTTATCTAGTGTACCATGAATTAGACATCTTGTTTCCCTTCTCTTTAACCGATGCTTATAAAATTTTAATTTAAAACAGATCTCATTTTTAAAAATGTAATAACATTATGAAGACATATGGTAATGTTGGTAATTTTCTTTCCTACTTCCTAGAAGTCTACTTGCAGATCACTATATTTCACTTCACTTGCTTACAGGATATTTTGATACAAGACTTATAGCTTACATAACCTTATTCTTCATTAACAGACTTTTACAGAGTACACTGAAATAGCCTAATGCACAGGTTCCACAAATAATTCTATATCATCACAAAAAAACTGAAATGTATTTGAACAACCCTGTAAAATGAGCTTTTAAATAATAATTGGTTCACACTCAAAAGTTAGCTCTTTAATATCAATTTTGGGTAGGTGAACAAATTTAAGAGTGTATTAGTTCCACCACACTAGTTTGTCACTCTATAATTCAAAATATAAAATACATCCTGTTAAAACTGCTGAAATACCATTGAGATATTAAATTAGAGGCAACATGCAGCTACCAATGGAGTATGATGAAATAAATGAAGTGAAAATCAATAAAGCAAAAGTGAAATGTAACATGACAGCTGTAATGTGATCAGCCTGAACCACCTAATTTGGACTTTCAGGACTACAGGCACAATTCTGAAGTACCAAGGCTTAAAAGAATAAAGATTGAGCAAGGGAATTCAATTAATGAGATTTATTACTCCAGAATGGTTTTGATCGTATCATTAAAACAATAATACTGATCGCTTAAAAACAAATCCTAAAGCTCTTTACTGTTGATTAGATGGGAAAATAAGCTTGAGTAGAGTTTCAAGGGGTAAGGTTTTCTTTATAAAATCTAGCCTTTTAAAACAAAAAGATATACACATCACTAGGATAAAACAAATTCAATTTATTTATTTGAATTAAAAATTATATGGCATAGCTTTAACCTCTTACTTTTATTGATATACTATGAAAATCATTACTAAAAACTAATACAAAATATTTCAACACTTAACATTTAAAAGCATTAAGCATATGTATTTTTATCTATTTTATTTCACTTTCTTTTTATTTTTCACTTTTTTTTTAAAATGCGAAAAGGAAGGGAATTTTGATAAACAGCCATTTACATCATCTTTTGCAAATCAGCTGAGTCAGATTTCAGCTGAAATATAACCGAAGCAGACAAATTACCCAGAGATATGTTGTCTTTCCATATTTCATTTCCTTATCCATGAAGAAACATTTCCTAAAAAGTACTCTTCTCCTATGATTTGTGTCAGCCACACAGCTCAAAACAAGCTAGCATGAACTCTGCAAGCTCTTGTCACTCCAGGTGAAAGCAGTACCTCTATATATTCTGAGCCAGGTGCGTCAGCCTCTGAAGAAAGACGTTATGCTGGTGTCCATTTCAATTAACCTCCCTGGCTCTATAAACATCCCTGGTTTCAGACACCTGAACAGGTCAGTGCCATTTGCCAAGTAGTGAAGGAAGCAATATGGCAAACAGGGTTATGTGAAAAAAGAAAAAAAAAGATGATTCTTCTCATCTCTCCATCCCAACAACTCAGGATTAAGATTAGATGCACATTAAGGAAGTGAATAAACTCTCCAGAAGTGTTCCCTAATAAGGCAAATCTGAAATTACTACACTAAGGAAAAAAAGCAATACCTGATTGAATCTTCAAACAATTACTTCATCATGCCGAGATCTATTTTTACATATATAAAAAAAGATTGATCTTTGTGATTTTCAGAACAAAGACTACCCCACAAATGTTCAAGTTACCACTGACCCTCTGTCTAAGAGACAACAGCTTTAAGGCAGTCTCAAACACATCTTCTTATCTGCCAAGAATAAAGAGTTTCATAGCAACCTAACAGAGCATGTTTACAGACATACGTAGTCGATTATTGTGCATTAATGTTCTGGCCTGCTTCATCTTTATTTGTTCCAAGACATCAGGAAAGAAGTATTTCAGATTTCGGTATCTGCAACGAGTCATGTTCCTGTCTTAATGTAACTTCAAAAATGAGATAGTCAAATAATATCAAATCTCTTAAAATGTTAACACACCATCCAATGCCCCAGCTCTAAGTAATTTCATATTGCTCTGCAAGAGTCTACACCAGACCATTTGAGTGGTTTAAGGAGTACTGATGGTAAGTTAGACAAAAAAGAGTTGTGTTTTGTTTTTAAGATACTTATACATTACTGGTGTTAAAAAAAGGCATCTTAAAAGATGTGAGTACTGAGCATTTTATTCACGATCCCATCAACTTCCATTTAAAACATCCATCAGAAGTCAAACAGAAGAGTGTAAGAAGCTAATTTTGTCCTCAAATGCAGCATTCAGGGCTGCACGTGCAGAAATAACTGGAAAGAAAAGGAAGCCTCAACAGATTAACTTCTTCGCTACTCACCAGAGACTTCCTGTAGAAAATGCAAATAGAAGTGAAAGATTTCAGATCAGTCCTGCCTTTGAAGACCTTTTCTAACCCTAGAATATTTAGGATTTTTCACAGATATACATCTACATAAGTCTACTAACTGTATCTCGTAATATAATTAAGACAGTCTATCCAGTAGTCAAACTTTCTTGGTCCCACCATCCACTTTAGGCTTTGTTTTACAACTGGTGACACTTGTTATCTACCATTTCTCTGATACTTTGTGAGAGGGTAGGCATAACAGCAAGCAATTAAGTAAATTCATACTCAGCTCTTTTAGAGCTCCTGGGTGAACACAAAAGACTTCTAGTAATTTCTGATTAATTTTAATCATTTTGGCTTACTGATATCCTAGTCACAGTTCTCAAGCTTTAAAAAAAAGGTGTGCAATGGGCCCTATTCCTCTATAGGGGATACCAGTAAAAGCACATTTACAACTGAACGTAGAAATTTCAAACCTACTTTTCAATAGCAGCCTTCGGTTTCACGGACACAGAGATGGTTCACCTCTCACTCTTGAATCCTTGCACACTAATGCACGTCATTAAAAAGCTGCTTTTTCCAGACCTGTCCATGTTAAAATACATTACTTCATCCACCTAACGGATGAAAAGTAACTATATGAAATGAAAAAGATTTCATATGCAAGTAGCTTATAAATTCTTAAGATGACTTTTACCTACTGTACATAGAATAATACAGTTTACAGAATTGAGCTATATTCCTCTCCTTTTCTTCCCCAAATCTGTATCCTAAAAGAGCCAAGAACATTTGTGTGCCCAGACACTCACACAGGCTTCAAGGACCCAGCCGTGCCCCTGGCACAGCTCTGCCAACTCCACGGCCAAGTGGCCAGGTCTCAGCCCCCAATCAAGTCAATGTAAAGTCTCAAGTCAAGTGCAGTGAGTTGGGTCTGTTACAGGAGAAACATTTATATCCACACACAGACACAAATCACTGTGTATACACTGCCTATGCCTTCAAAAGAATTTCGACATTTAGTTCCTTTGAATGAAAAAGTCATTCCAATTTCGACTACTTAGCAATTAATTACATGGCATTCTCATTACTTTTTCTGTAAATATTCCAGAAAGTGAAGCTATGGCAGTAAGATACAGGAGTAAGTAAAAAAAAATGTACTGCAGAAATCTGTAAGCAACTGACAATGGGGTCAGAAAAGAGATTTGCATGCCCTAAACTAAATTGGCTTCATCCTATACTACTGTTGCAAAATTCACTATCCCACTCTACTCTGCAATAAAGGAGCTGACTTCTTACTTTAGACAGAAGTTTTAAAGGTCAAACAACAGATACGTTTCTCTTATTCAGTTTCACTTGTTTACAGGAGTCTTAATTATGCTTCATTTGGAAGGAAAAAAAAATCACACCAAAAAATGCATCCTTCTGAAGCACCAATCACCACAGTGTTGCCCAAAGTAAAGGTCATCTGTTTTGCCCACCAACTGATAAGAACAGGAATTCTTCACAGTTTTGTCATACGTGCCATTGACACAACCAACACTTCTGAAGAGTAGTTCAGGTAAATTAAAAGTTAAGAACAACCAGAAGATAGGTTTTCCTTTTAAGTCGCTCCCAGTTACTAATTCCAAGGCAATCATACATTTGAAGAAATATGAATATTTGAACTAACAGTTCAAGCTCAAAATGTTTTCAAGTCATTCTCTTATTCAAGATGATGCATTTTTCTTCCAAGAGTTCATTAGATCACAACTACACTCTCAGCTCCTCTCCCCCAGGATTCCCTTAGGAGAAAAGCATGTCTATTGCATTTCATTTAACCCTTACTCTCAAAGACCACAAACAGTATCAGAGTCATAAAAACTGCTGAAGTACAAAGAAAAGGTTACCATGAACAGGGAGCAATCTCCTCAATTACCTACAAATTCTTGAAATCTGCACAGTTACCACATTTCAGGTTTCGAAGTAAAACTTGGTAAATTCTAAAAGTTCACAGCATTACTATAACATTGAGAACTTACTTGTCAGGCTTACAGCCCTCTGGATGAGGGAAGACTCAAAAAAACTAATTTATAAACACCTCTGCCTTCCTAAAGCAAATAGAGAAGACTTGCAAAAGGGGAAGCTGATTATATAAGAGGAAAAACCTCACTCAGTAGTGAAATGCTGGGACAACCTGCCCTGAGAGGTGGTACAAGCTCCTGTCTTGGGCATGTTCAGTACTTATCTGGACAAAACCACAGGCAACCTAAAGTGACTCCAAGTTGAGTCCTGCTTTGGACCAGATAACTTTCTAGGTCTTTTCCTTTCAGCCTTTAATGTTCTGTCATTCACTGACAGCCCCAAGCAGGGCTACATGCTGACTAGCCAAACTTTTTATGCCTGTACCTGTCCTGTTGATGGAAGCATTTAATGACACTGATAAAATAGTACTGATTCAGCTCCACACTGTTAGGAAAACATTCAATAAGCAGCTCACATCTGACAGATTTGCTCAGCAGAATTTGTTTTTACTTTTCTCCTAAGGGAGTTCGGGAGGAGAGGAGATAAAAGTGTAGTTGTGATCTAATGAGCTCTTGGAAGAAAAATGCATTGTCCTGAGTAAGAGAATGACTTGCTGAGAACACTCTGAGCTAGAACTGCTAGTTCAAACATTCATGCAGGTTGCCCACACCACACTGAATTCCTCCTCATCATCTGGCTCACATACCCAGTTGTATGCTAAATAAAAAAACTGTAATGCCTAACTATACAAGGGATTGGAGTGTTCCTCCAGCTATGACTAATAACATTCCTTGCTCAGCCACAAAAAAATTTTGCTGTGTGAGAAGCACACTTGCAGAAAAGCATAACTGACTATTAAGTGTGACATGAGAAACTCTACCAGATGACAGAATGCTTACTTGCAAAAATACTCCCTAAAATTGACATCTACCAAACACTTACATGTGGGTATAACCAAAGGACATTGTATCAGCTTAAATTAAGATGCTTAGGTTAGCTCCAAGCATTTTCACACTACTGCAACATTACATGACAAAGAGATCCAACAGGAAACACCAAACAGTTACCAAAGCTAAGTATTACAACATGTTAATGAAAATTCTCCTGTAATAAGCTGGGTACACTATCTGGATGACAAATAAAGTAATAAGCAAAATTGTCAAGCACAAGTTACGCTCTCTCATGTTCCTCAGCATCAGCAGTGTAGAAATACTTTACAGTAAATGTGAAAGCATGCTGGATCTACCTTGAATTGTAAAAACAACTATTCCCAACACAAGAGCAAGAATTTCATTGCTGCTCAAGAAGTACTCAGGAGCAAAGGGCTGAACGACCAGTAATCTGCAGTCATGAAAACCATCTCACAAATTGCACTTGCAACCATGTCTGTCCCTTTATCATGCAAAGCATGAGCATGAGAAAAATCAATGAACTGATCTACACTTGGTGTTTCCATGTAAATGTGAAAACTCCTTCACAGGTTTTGAGGATTTAATGTTTCTATAAATTAAAAAGAAAGGAGATCTTTTACAATAAATAACTAGCATGACTAGCTGATGTCTGGTCACCAGAAGACAGCTCTGAATCAAGTTAAATTAAGATTACCCTGCTCTTCAAAGTGCTTCTGCTTCAAATCTGCTAAGACAATTGACCAGACTTGAATACTAGTCCTGAGCTTTTTCATCCTTTTAGGCTTCAAGCAAATTAATTGCAAGAAAACTCCTTTCAAGTTTTACTCCCTGTAATAAAGTCTTTTGCACCTTCTTAAATTGAAATTACCACACTCTTATCATCAAACTCAGAGGTAGAAAAAACAGTGAACATACTAAATTAGTCCCACTTGATGAGTGGGATAAATAAACACACAAATATCCGTTCATTTGTGGGGGATCACAAGACTAACCAATCACTTCATTCTGCCAAAGTAACAGGAAAGGCACAAAGACAGACATTTAAAACAAGGTACATAAAATGTCCTTGCAGACTTGGTATTAATAGAGATTGCAAAGACTAGTTATGCTCACCAATTCCGTCTTGTGTCTTTAATACATAAAGTTTCAACCTCCTTGACATGATATTATTAAAATATTATTTTTACGTTTCACTGCAAGTATTTTCTAAAGTGGAAAATTCCATTTTTATGAAGCTCAGCAGCACATACTTTTTTGCCCAGCAATGCATCTTGAAGTATCTTAAAAATGTGTTAGAACAGCCTTCTTAAGCTCTGCACTAAGTATCAAGTTCTATATTAAAACGTATATTCTTTATCTTTCCCTCAAACAGGTCTACAACATACAAAAAGAAACTCAAGAAATATTAGCAAGTCCCGAACAAACAAAATACTGTTTTTACACCAGGACCACTATCAGAACAATTAAAACAAAAACAAAATTAAAATGAAAGCTGTTTAGCTCTGACACAGACTGATTTATATCGTTATCCCACAGATACAAACAGTGTAAAAAGACATATTACATTTTAGCAAGTTCTCAAATAACTTTTCCTTTTTTTCTAACTGTAAATCTTAAAAAAAGAATTGGCTATTTAACATGAAAACGAACAAAATGTACTATTGTGTAATGAGTCTGGAACACATTCTCCAGATGTTCCTGTTCAAAGGCATTTATATAAATCAGAACAAAATCCAGGTCTTGCCAAACTGCTCTGGGAGAACCAGGCAAGCAAGCTACAGAATTCTCCACTTAAATCCATCCCCAAAGAAATAAGGATAACCAAACCCCAGACTACTTAGGTTTTACTCAATCTATACATAACAACTAGTCATTTTTAACTCTGAATAAAATGTTCCACTCTCAGCTTAAGTCCACCACATCAAAAATCTCAAAGTACTTTCTTCTACCACATGCAGTGTGGTAGGAAGGACCAGCACCTATGTGAAAGAAGCACTGTGCTTCCCCAACAAGCTTGCAGTCTGCCCCTGAAGCATCAACATAACACTTTCTATCTACCTGTTTATACGATAAACCCCTAACACCTATGCTACTTTAGGCTGAGTTTTTCCTCCTCCCTATAATAGCATATTATGATCTAAAAAAAAAATTAAAAACCCCATGATTATTGACTAAAAACCCCACATAAAACCCCAGAGTGTCTCCCCACCAGTTTAGTTAATACTCAACCACTAGTAGCTTCTGGGAGGCAGAGCGTAGCACCTTAATATACAGCATTACAGCCCATTCAAATTGTGTTCTTGTACTTCTTGCCTTTGCACTGTTCCTGTTTGGCACCACAGGAACAAACAGAACAACCCAGAATCTCCACTGACAGATCTCTGCTCCCTCACCAGTAGCACGCCATGAAGTCTAGACAATAAACAATTTCCTGAAATCACTAGCAAAAAATATTTACAATATAAACATTTTAAAGTAAGAAATTGATTTTGGAGGCAGACTATCAAAATTTTCTTTAAAAAAACCCTACATTCTATCCATCTCCATTAGCTCAACTTCCATTATTTCATGCTACTAAAAGCCATCAGTACGTTAAGCAATTTTTGCAAGTATATCCAAACTTTAGCCAAGAAGCTTCACCAAAGCTTCCCCAACCTGGGGACAACTCTTACTTATCTTCTCACCCATGCTTCCCCTCATAGGCTTTTCACTTAAAGTACAGAACTCGCCTTCAAGAGTTTTCTACAGCTCAAGCTCATAAAATAATATCCTGCTCAAGTAAATACTTACCTTCAAAGAATGACTACCATTATTTTAGAAAGGCTGGTGTCCCTTGGGCATGGCCAAGTACAGCCATCTCCTGGCCAAATAAACAAAAACTCCTGAATTATTTTACTGGACTATAAACAAACGATTCATTTACTGAGAATGAAGTGTTCCCTGAAAACTCACACAGATGTTTACACCTTAGACACAAGTCTAATAACAACCAGGGATTACAGTGGATCAGATACTGTAAATAAACATTATTGCTGCAAGACAAAATAGCATCATCATGAGATGCAACAACAGAGAGCTGTAAGCAACCAGGTTTTAAAGACACAGAGTAAAGTATTTAGTTTTGGATGGCTTATAACCTCCAGCAGCCAGAGCTCAGAGAAAACTGATCAATAAGGAAAAGCCTCAAACCATAAGAATAATCCTGCACTGGGACCATGTGTGCAGGAAAACCAGAGAATCTCTACCACTGAAGGCTAAAAACAGCCTTTGCCAGCTGATCTGTCCCAAAACATACCCTGTTCTTCAGAGACCAAATTCTGTTAGGCAGGCAGAAAGGAAAGAAAAACAAAACAAATATGGAAGTGATAAATAAAATCATTTTTAAAGCATCCAGCTGATTGCTAATGTGGCTAAGTCATCCTGACATAAGGTTGCTATTTTCTCACTACAACTGTAACTGTGGTTTCATATGTAGTTCAGTCACTTGCTTTTTGATGTGTTTGAAATTTTCCACATGGGAAATTTTTGATTCAGCTCCCCCCATTCTCACGGGATTCCACACAAGTGTTGTGCCTTCTTTTGATTTTGATTTTCCTTTTTGTTCTGTGATTTTCCAATTTGCAAGCAAATATCCTGGACTGACTGAACAGACAGTAATTACTGTTTATAATCTGCTCCCCACCTATTTCACGCTTTTTTTTAAATAAGAGTTTGAAAGAAAAATCTCCTACCAAGTTTATCTACACTTCTAGTGACATCAAAATAACAAAGCATAGGAAGGATTATTTATTAAACAGTCCTATATACTTGAAAATATTTAGGGAAAAAAGATACTTACATTTCAAGTTACATGTGCATACTTATTGCACTCTTTTCATTCCACGAGAGGGAATTTATTTTAGCTATGACAAATGAGTGAGGAGGGAAAAATATTGAAGCTACATATTCCTCATTTACTACTATCTGCATTTATGTAACTCAGAATTACCTGAAAGGAAATGATCTGAGATTGATTTTGTTTTGTACAGGAGTGACACACAATTGTTCCTACCCAGCTCCATTTTATCAAGTGTCCACCCAGGAAAAAAAAAAAAAAAAAACAAACAACCACACCACAATTAGTGACTGCAGATTAGAAAGGACTTGGGGACTAAATCAGGCCACAAACTGACAGTCAACACTGCATTGCTAAGAAAGGCAGCAAACATCACTCTAGAACACATCAGCAATGTTACACAGAAACCTTATAAACAGCATTTTGTTCTAATGAGGGCACCATCACCATAAGCTGTTGTGGGCAGTACCCCTCTGTGTGCACTGGCAAACAAAAAGAAGGGAACAACAATAACAGAGACCAAACAGAACACCTAAAAGAAAGCAGAGCAAACAAAAATAAAAGCCATGAGTGAAAAACCCTCTAATCAGTGACAGCACATTAATCCAGAAAGGAAGAAACCTATCTTCCTCTTGTTCACTCTGCTATCACACAGAGGAACCCAAACAGTGACAAATGAATCACATGAGCAAAAGACAAATTCATTCCAAAATATTTCAAATTAACAATTGCTGACAAAACCATTTTTGCTGTATCTCCACAAAGATCAGATTTGGTATTTCAGTCAACCATATGTGGAGTAAGTTCAGAAATCCTGAGGGACAGCACTAAGGCCAAGTCGCTTCTATCCTGGGCAAGCACTCATTTCTGATGGGAGACACCACAGAGCCATTCTCCAGAAACTGAAATAATCTCTGAAATAAAAATTCCCATTTAAAATATTCACATTCTACCTGCATTTGCAAATAGTTGCAAGTGAATAAAAATACCATTATTCAAGAATTCCCTCCTGAAAAGTAAAAAGCTCATTTACACTATTCTTAAAGTCCAAAGACAATTTTCAAAAGCTTAGAAGGCTACCTATTCAGGCCTGCAAATACTGAGAATCTAATTTACAATTACCTAGACTCCCTTGGTGGCAAATAGAAGGACATTCCATGACAGAGAAGTGCAGACTGCTGTGTAATAGGGGATTGAGCAGAATCTCAGTAAGTTTACAAACCTCATCTATAAAAGTGAACATATAAACACAAAAAAAAAATCAGCCTCCTCCAAAGCACTGCTGTAGGGAAAGACCTGTCAAGCCCACCTTTCTTCTGTTGTATTCCCAGGGTTCTGAGAAAAGACTGATCCCATTCCACACTCTCAGAATACCAAGCTTTGAAACAGTCAGAAAGCTCTTGACCCTTACCCTCGCAAAGGACAGTCTTTTGACGTGGCAGTAAGTGCACATTAGAGACTCCCTTCAAGTATGCCAAAATGGTATGAAAACATAAATTGCTACAGAGGCTAATTACTACACAGAGGCACTTATAGATAAAGAAGCCCTCAAGCTGAAGTCGTCTGGAGGACAGCAGAGGGACCATTCAAGGCAAGTATTATATATGTACTTCAATTCCACTGTTTATACAATCTTAAAACCTTCATTTTTTTGGCCACACTAGAATAATAGGTCTCTTTTTTTTGGAGTTACCCCAAAAAGCCTGCCCCGGCATTCTTCTGAGTGGCATATCTTATCAATCCCTATTTCAGTTTTCTTGTTTCTCAGTCTTCACTTCTGTCCACTTTCTTCATTTTTTACCTTATCCGCTGTTTTTCCCTCCCATTTCTTTACCTCCTATCATCTAATTCCTACCTCTGATCTCCTGTCTTTCTGTCATGCGGATGATACTGATCTTTACATGCTGCAACTTTATTTCACACTTCAGACAGAGCAATGGGACACATGTATTCCCAATCCAAGATCATTGTTTCAAATCCATTTGCAGAACTTAAAGACAAATTTACAGTTATTTCATTTGAATAGCATTTCCTCTAAAAGATGGAAATAATAATGTACTTGACTTTAAAAAAATAAAATTTAAAAAATATTTGCACACATTACCTAGGCTATAAAAACACAGTAGGCAGATAACATCACAATGCTTTAAAGATAGGACACATCTCCAGACAGCTGGACTATGGAACAGCAGATATTCCTTATTTCAATAAAGACACTCCAGAGGTTAAAGGATGTAACATCTGCAAAATGGTGACAACCAAAAACCTGTCAGAGGGTGGTGGGGAAGCAGATAAGAAATAAAACATGAAAATGCCTTCCACTGCACAAGACTAGAGGGAAGGGACAAAGGAAAAAAACTTTACAACACTTATTTCCCTTCCCTTATCTGAATGGAACACTCTACATAAATATTTCAGGAAGTCTACTTATTTTCACGATGGAGGATTATACTGTAAAAGATTTCTAAGCGTTCAGTTCGATGCCAGAAAACTGGAATCATGTATTTCAGATCTTGACATAAGATGTATAGGAACAAACACAGCACCCTAAGTCATAGCTATCATGCAAAAGAAACTTCCACATACTGCCTTCTTTACATATGACTCCTTAATTAAACATTTTCAAACACAATTAATCTGATCAAAAGGTTGGATTTATTTCCTTACAAAGTCAACAAGCTTGACTTCTTTCACTTACTAGCGTAAGCCTCTAGCTGTGTTTATACTACTGCATTACACTGCACACAGGTTTGATGGCTCTTCTGGAAAAAAAAATGCAGCATTTATATTTAATGACAGATTTATTCCAAAAGAGCATTTTTTTCTCTTTTCTGTCTCTCCAGAGAGACTTCAGTAACATTCTGAACAGCAGCCAACATTTGTATAATACAAAGGATTAATGTACTAAATTCTCCCTACCATAATATTATGTGATATTTAGACCTTGACCTCTATGAAAGTGCTTAAAAAGAAACTATCAATTTGTATCAAAATAACTACTTACAGGCAGAGACTGCCACCTAGTGATTTTGATTATCTACAAGGAAGAAGAAACTAAAACGAAAAATGAGCTTCCCTCTTCCAGAATAGGAGGAAAAAAGCACTCATTCCTTCTTATTACATCCACATACAGAAAATACCTCGTATTATATTACTTGTATCACCTATCAATATGTTGGTAAGTGAAGGAGGAGACTGGAGAAAAAATAGTCAGTATGTGTATGTAATCTTCCTCTTACCTATAAGATCCACGAGGCTGGTTTTTTGTCAATTCCATCAGAAACGCCTCCTTATTTTACAAGGACTAGCCTTTCCATAAAACAAGCCTTCCATCTAGAGCTTAATTAATCTCTAAGACAACACTGATAGACAGACACACCCCTCAAAATATTGGATTCCCTTAAGTCTTTCCTGGTTCTCCTCAGCATTGTAACTATATTTTCAGTACATCCTCTAGTTCATCTTTGCCATCCTCTCTTCAGTTACGGCCCGTTTTCTACAGAATTTCACTACTAGTGAAGAAAGAAGCCAAGTTACCTGCGTCATCTTATCTGCTCTAAGAAGCTGAATTATCATCTCGTAAATGAGCCCTAAATTCACCTTATCTTCAGACTTCTCTTTCTGTCCAAACTTGTATTTCAGATTTTGTCTTCATTTGCTTATCAGCACCTCAGCAGCAGCACAAGGAACTTTTAATTTTCCTGTGTTTTTGGTTTGCATGGCCAGGCTTTGATAGCACCACACCAAATGGATAACCGAAGAAGAAACTTAATTGGAAGAGCAGTGAAGGATTTGAGAAGTCCTTTAGATTCGCCAATCAGGCTCAGAACTAGGTGGTTACATTCTATCTAAAGAATAAGTGAATGTAACACTTACATGCTTGGGCAACAATATAGGATCTAAAGTCCTTTCCTTCTCCCACCACCCTTGGAAGACACTGAAACTCAGCTGTAGGAGACTGTCCCACAGAAACTGATGAACCAAGTTTCTTACAAAATGAACACAATATATGAGTTAATTTAAATTGCAAATCACACAAAAAAATTTTAAAATTTTAAAAAATTTTAAAAGGGCCTCCAAGTTTTGAAGGATTCTCCTTTTTTTCCTTACTTAGAAAAATTAAGTTTTTCAGAAAAAATTCCTGCAATTAACTATTTTTCCTCTTCCACTAAACTCACCTCCACAGTCTGAGATATTAGATACTTAAGTACCATCTTATTTTTCATATACTTTTGTAAACCTCTTTTTTCTATACAATGTAAAGGCTACTTCTAAGGTTCTTTGAGACAAGGCTGTAGCATTTCTCTGAATGCTTTCCCACAAATCTCCCAAGTAAGTAAACCAATCACATTCTAGATAAAGGACAAGCATAGCTATATAATTTCTTTATTGACTTTGCAGACCACGCTAGGGGAAAAACTATATAACAAAGAGCTTAAATCAATTTTAATGTAATTTCTTCAGGGTTCTTAATATATAGGATGAAAAAGCATCACCATGTATTGTTGCTAAGCTGTAAGTGATTACAGTAGCAGGGTCACAATGATGCATATCCAGTCTGACAGCAGTTCAAAAAAATGAAGTAACATTGATAAAGGTAGTTGAAGAAACAGAAGACCCCTGAAATTACATCAGCAAGTTTCAAAGGCTTGAAAAGCTTACAGAAATGGTAACACATTCACAGCTTTTTCTATTTCTAAGAACAACAGAAAGGAAAACAGAAGTATATTTACAAGGCTTCTCTCACATGTGTTCTTCTCCCAAAAAAACACAGTGGGGTAAAAAAGAGCAGCGATGTTAAATGAAACTGATGTCAGATTTATAAGTTAACTTACCATATTTGTCTCGCAAGCCAACTGTACATCTGAAGACTCCACCAAAGGCCACATCTTCACCAAACACTACTGAAAATAGGAAAAGCAGAGGAGGGTAATATTACTTTAATGTATCTTACTTTTAATGAGCATGTTTCAAAAGTTTCTATATGAGACACTAACACGAGTAATACCTTACATTTCATTTCACTACAAGATTTATCTAGACCTAAGCATTTCTCATGCACAGCCTAACCATAACAAATGAAGAACGAATATAATTCATGAAACTGATTCAGTTAGGATTTCATTAAACCATCTAATTATTTTTCTGAAATATCATATAATATCACAATATCTAAAACTAAATGAATAAAATTCCAAGAAGCAATTACATTCAGTCACTAGAGAGTCATTGAAGTTAGGCCTTCTGCTTCAAATGGTAACCATTTGCTTTCTTCATCCACAGATTTTGGTAAATATAGTGTTTTGAAAACCATTACATTGAAGTTGTCTTCAAAATACTGATTCAACGTGAAATTTCAAACCTCCTATAAACATACTTACCAGATCCCTGAAGAGTGACTTCAAAGGAACTCCTCTACAGAAAACATGAATATTTCATAAATCGGACAAATCTCAGTATTTCACACTACTATCTTTACAGTCAAAAAAGTTTTATCACTAAAAGTATTTGCCTTTAAAACTTAGCTTTGTACCAGCTAATCTGGTTTTTTTTCATTGAATTTATGGAATGATGATGTCTAATTTTTCTTAAAACAGTTTTGTTATTTATTTCACAGAAATAAGTATTGCCTATTTCAATTTTTTAAGTGTGTAAGATGTGCAGCAGTACCACTAGTAGCAGATTGCATGAACTAGGGTCTGCTCTGTTAATTTCCAAATTCCTCACTACTCTCCATAGTCCAAAAGACACAAAATAATAAATTAATCTTCTTGTCTTTTAATTAAATTTTTAATTAAATAAAATAAATTTCTGATTGGAAGCACTAAAAGGGATTAAGACACTTCTGACTGTCACATCAGTGACCACTTAAGGGAAAATAACTTCAAAAATGATGTACAATGAATGCAGTCATGGAGTATACGACAGAAGTATGTTCCCAGATTATTTCTCTAATTAATTTTTAAGATTAATTTGGGGGGGATTTTATGTACTTAAAATCTTTGTAAGGCCTTTCTGTTACCATATGGCTACTCACTTTCCAGCCAGTTGGCATAGAAAAATAAAATAAAATCCCACTTAGTGCTGGTATCCACAAACTTGTGTGGATTTACTCATTGAGTTCAGACACCAAACCATATTTTCCTGGACAGATTCTACTTGTCATCAACACAAGTATGAGGATTTCCACTACTTAAACAACAGTTGCTCAATTCTCATACAACTAAAAACATATGAAGAACATGGTTTGTATTGTGAGAAGTCCTAATTAATTCAGTAAGTGCAGTTTTACTGACAGATCACTGGACTGTACAGTCTGGGCTGTAGAACTCCAACATGGTCTTGCAAAGAGTTTTACAATGATCCAGCTCTGCAAAGCTGAGCAGCAAGACTGGAACTTTAGAGTAACTGGTTCTCTAAAGGCTGAAGATTATATATGACTCTAGGTTCCTGCTGGGCTAACATTCTACTTACTTTTATATGGCTGATTCTACAGAAATCTGTACTAAAATCTGTTCTTGGCACTAATTTACCCTCAGTTGTCTAAGTTTAATCTAATCAAGGTGAATATAACGCAACTGTAGATTGAGAGAGAAGGTATACTGGCATAGTACTAGACAGACAACATGAAATTTTTCCCATCCGATTAGATGACCAGTCAGACTTCAGGCTGAGCAGGTTCAAGCAGTGCCAAAAGGAGTTACTAAAATACTAAAAAGAAAAACCACAATTACACAAGATGGTGCAGCTTTTGCAGCTGTGTTCATGACATGAAACATCTTTTTCAGATATCTGGCGATCATCATGTCTTTGTTAGGACAACAGAAGCAAAAGACTTCCTCTTATGTATACAAATTAAAAGTGGAATAAATAGTTTTATGCAAGAGTTTAGGTTAAGCCTTTTAAATCCAGCTATAATGAACCATAATCTCCAAAGTTATAGGTTATCCAGACCGCAAAAGCCTAGAAAATCTTACACTGCCTATGCATAATGATGAACTGAAATCAGTAAAGTTATTAATTAACTTTGGAGGGCAGGGAAGAAGAGAATGGAGAATGGATGGGGAAAGGAATATACAGTCTCTAAAAAAAATACCATTTTTAGAGAATAGAAAGTTTAAGAAATTAAAAAGTATTATTTACATTTTTAAAACTCCTTCTACTGGTGGGACTCAGGTTGCCCTTAAGTACAGTTCACATCAGTAATACCAGAAGCATGTTAAATGATGTATCTTTCTGTCCTGGCTTTCAAGCAAAATACACAGAGCTAATAACAGAAGACACAACTGCATCTCAGATTCCACAATCCATTAGTAATCTGTTAAAGCAACATATTTTTAAGATTTTTTTTTTTTTGAGATCAAAATCCAGAAATAACTTATTAGAGCATTTTCAAGGCCATAAGAAATGCATTAAATATTGTACACAAATAGGCAAACCAAAATGCAAAATACCTTTTGTTTATACAAAGCAAAACACACTAACAAGTATAGGATACCTGCAGTTGGATCTTTGGCTAAAGCGTTGTCCAAGGCACTTGTTATGGATTGGAAGAGGTTCATCTTCTGAGTTTGGCCTGTGTGAAAGCGATCGTTTAGCAATTTAATTTGGTTCAAAACACAAAGTAAATTAGAAAACACTGATGCAAACATGACTAAAAACTTTAGTTAACCATCAAAAACAAGATCCCTTTAGGAGTACCCAAGATTCATTTCCTAAATAAACTTAAATTATGGGATAGATGAGATTGAGCACGGTATACTTCGCAACCCAAAGGACTATGATTCTACTACACTGCATGCAACCATTTTTTTAAAAAAACTATGCTCTTAGCTAGAGGAACTGCAGCTTTGCAATGCTCAGTCAAACACCCAAAACAATGACTAATAGAACAGTTTTTTTCCAAGGAAGAAACCAAAGTATTATTGTTTTGAGGACTGGGATCCTTTCTGCTAAGAGTCACCAGATCTCATTAAGCTTAGTTCATCATGCTGTAGTTACATTTTTTAAAGCACTAGCCTTTCTCATTTACAGACATGCATCATTATCAAGTTTTCTAGACCGCTGGCCTGCTCTCTGCACTGCAGTTAGAAAGTGTCAGAAGCATCAAATCCATACTTCAAAGAAAGAAAACTTAGTGCTGAAATAAGCAAATGCATCAGACCGCTGTATTAAAATCTTTGAATTTTAATTGAAATTGAAAGAAATTGAAAGAAAACCTTCAAACCAAGAAAGGCTACTGGAGTGCCTTTCTTCATTCCAGCACTGCAGGGAAAAACAAATGGGCCTGAAAGCAAAGATGGACCAAAAAAATAGGCCAGTCCCCACTACTGTGACCAACTCATATTCTCCAAGCAAATAAAATAATGTCTTAGAAGAAACTGAGTGAATAAGAAATTGCCTGGCTGACATTTGGTAACTCTTTAGCCAGCAAGGCCTGTAAGTCATGACCAGAAGCCACAGCTCAGGAGAATGCTCACTATCAACACATACAGCACGGAAAGCAAAAGAATTAAAAAAAAATAAAAAATAATAAAAAAAAAATAAAATAAAAATAAAAAAAAATAAAATAAAAATAAAAATGGTTTGGTGAAGACTCCAGACAAAGATAACAGGTGTTAGAATTAGAATTCAGAAAGGAGAACTACATACTGTTTCCAGGAGCTACAGTACCTCTCACCAAACATTCAGCTCCCCTTTCTCCTCAATTGTTAATTAAGATCATTATTTTTTGTTAAAAGACTCATGTCATGCTGAACCAAAGCTGAGTAGCTGCATTCCTACACATTCCTGTGCTTGGTGACTTCACTTCTCAGAATCACAGAATATGCTGAGTGGGAAGGGACCCACAAGGATCATCAAGTCCAACTCCCGGCCCTGCACAGGGCCATTCCCAAGAGTCACATCACATGCCTGAAAGCATTGTCCAAATGCTTCTTGAACTCATTACACTTTACATGGCCCCTTAAGAGGAAAATGTAAAAAAAAAAAAAAAAAAAAAAAAAAATTGTTCTGGGAACTGTTGAAATTATATGAAAGCTACAAATAAACAAAATTTACAAATTTAAGGGAAAGAAAGCTGGGGAGCAGCAGCTGTTTCTCCCTTTCCCAAGTAAGTCATCCACATCAGTACTTAGGTCACCTTTTTCACAAGATACATTCCTTCCAGTATTTGATATAAATAAATATTTATTATTTAACCAACTGTCAGGAGCTTCTCACACAAGACAGTTTTGACTTCTTCTTCTGCTTATAAAACAAGGGCTTTTGTATCAGCCCTTGCAGGGAAGGGGGAACTAATGGTGTCCTTCAGATTTGGACTGTGAAGTTGGAAAAGCATTACCTCAGCAATATCAGGTTCAGTATTGGCAAAATTTTGTTTCACTTTCACTACTTTTCACAGAATTTTAAAGTGTAATTTGACTCACAGGGAACTAGTTTTCTATTAGTAAATGGCAGCAACTGGCCTGCCCCACTAGAGATTCTTCACCATGACTTCAAGCAGGGACCTGCAGCACACAAGCTTTCTGCTGTGACACCAGGGAGACCTGTACCTCTTCATCACTAGCAGAAAAGACTGAGAAAACTCTCAGCCAACTCTGTTAGTCATGATCAAGCTGCAACACCAAGATGTCCAAGTAAGTAACACCTTCCTAGAGGACAGTGACACTCATGTGAAAGAAGCAGCTATTCTGGAGCAGCCAGGCTGCTTCCGGGGGAACGTGGCACCGGTCATTTGCAGGGATGCATCTCAAAAATTAAGTTAAGCCAGCAGCTTTCACCACCCTGTTCATTTCCAAGTAATCTGTGTTTAGTCTCAACCACGTGACCACAGGGATGACCTCGAACCTTTCACCGGACAGCAGCCTTTATTGATCGCAGGTTTATTATCACAGTCATGACCTGAGCAGGCACTACAAGGCTCGGGGAGGATGTCAGTGAGTAGGGTACTGCCAGAAGCGTTACCGATGCGAGGGGCCGGGGAAGGCCTCGCAGGTCTGAGCAGGCGAGGGGCCGGCCTAGCGCAGCACTGGCACTGACCGCCTGGAACATTTCACCATCCGAAGCACCAGCGGCCCCGCCAGCGGCCCCCGGGGGCCTTCCCACCCACAGCCCAGGATTTCCGCGGAAAACCTGCGGGTGGAAGCGCCGAGGTCACAGCGGGGTCACACGGCCTAAGGGGGCGGAGGCGCGGAAGGCCCAATCTTCTCTCTCTCTCCCTCCCTCCCTTTTTCCCTCCGCTCCGTCCCGGCCGGGCGGAGGCGTCCCCCAAGGAGGCGGCGGGGCAGACTCGGCGGCAGAGCGAGGTTGAGGACGGCCCGTGGGGTGGACCCCGGCCCAGTCCCGCTCTCACCGTACTCGCTGGGTGCCGGGTCCGGCTGGAAAGCGAAGTGCGCGGCGCCCCGGCGGGGCGCGCCCGGCAGCCGGGACAGGCGGCCCCAGAGCCCGGCGGGGAGCGCCCCGCGCAGCGCCCGGCACGCCGCCATCGCAGCGCGCTCTGCGGGGCCGCCGCCACCGCCAGCGTTCTAAAGAGGCGGGGTCCCGGGCCGGCCTCCTGATTGGCCACGGCTGGCAGGGGACGGACCAATCAAAGGCCGCCTCGCGGTGGGTGGAGGGGGGAAAGCGGGGAGAGGAGCAGGGGTTTCGCTGCGCGTGCGCGGCGGAGGCGGCGCGAGGGGCGCCGAGCGCGCGGGCGCCAGCACGAGCAGAGGATTGTAGGATCATGGGATTAACTGGGTTGGGAGAGACCACTGACATCATCCAATCCAACCCTTGATGCAACCCCACTGTGATTACTAGATCATGGCACTCAGTGCCACATCCAGCCTCATCTTAAAAACCTCCAGGGACGGTGAAGCCACCACCTCTCTGGGCAGGCCATTCCAATGCCTGATCACTCTCTCTGTAAAGAACTTCTTTCTAATATCCAACCTAAACCTCCCCTGGCAAAGCTTAAGCCCGTGCAATCAGCAGTAGGACATCCCATCTGGCCCCCATCTGGCTACGACCTCCTCTCAGGTAGTTGTAGAAAGTGACAGGGGTGTCGCCGTCTCTTTTTTTTTAGTGAAATTATCTATTTTATTGACATTATGGTCTTTCATATGTACATATTTTCCTTGACAGCATTTAAAAAAGCAATCTTTCTAATGTTCTCCTTACCAAAGTGACCACCTCATATTCCTTCTCCAGATGCTCCCATCGTCCAGGTTAATCTTCTTGCTCTATATCTGCAGCCTTTCTTCCTCCTTACGTCCTTCACTGACATCTTTTAGTTGCCTCCACATCAATCCTTTCTCTTTTGTCGGTGCTTCATATCTTGTCTGTACACATGCCTCTTCATCAACCCCTTTCATGCAGCCTCCAACACGTGACAGGCCCCTTTGAGTTGTCTGTTTTGTTATCTGTAAGACTGACCATACTGCTTAAATTTTTTTACTTGCTCCAAGAATTCTAACTCAAAACCTTGCCTCAGAGAAAGAAAGTAGAAACCAGAATGATGTATATATGGCATCACCTCTTTCAAATAGCAGGGCTCAACCCTGCCTGAATAGGGCCTTGTTTTAAATACTGGAATACGAGATTTCATATCTAACATGAAATATTTACGACTATTACGATTAGATATTCTCTTTTTTCTATCTGAGTCCCAAGACATTACTGAATATCCCTGTAATGACCACAGGAACACTTCAGTGAAGACTATTATTTCAGTATGTATTTTGCGAAAAAATAGTCTTACCTGCTTATGTACAATTTCTTAATCATTGAGATTTGGGCAAAACGAAAGACTTAATTCTGCTACGAAATGGGTAGACCATTCACATGCAGTTTAACAGGCCCTTTATCCTTAGAGACTGCTGACAAAGCACTCAAGATCATGGGAACAAACAAGTTTTAACATATACCAGTACATCCCATGAAGCGAAAATACAATTTAAGTTTCTAAAGGGGGTGAGAATTCTAATAAGCAATAGAAAAGCAATCTTTGTAATGAAAGAGGAGTATACATTTGAAATAATGAGATTGCTTCCAGTTTCACTGGAAGGCAAAACATAGATCTTTGAAAAAGTTTAGTACCTAGCAAATGTCATAACCCTCAAATGATACATAACCATTTATTTGTATGGCTAATGGTGGAAGAGATCACAAATATACAAATTTACTATTTGAAGAATTGAGTTACTTTCAGAAAACAGTGTATTTGAGTAGAATGAATTTAGCTCTATTGCACATCACTGTGGCCAGATCTGCAAAATTTACAAATGGAGAATAATATTATAGAAAGGAATTACTTTACATGTAAGTCTGTTTCTATTATTAATATGTCAGTTGTTGGATCTTTGAATTGCTAAGCTCACAGTATAAACTGTAAGATATATTTCGTTTATGTACAGTTAGTATTTGCCATGCTATGTTATTTATAAAATGTAGCAATGACCTGGTCAAATATTCCAGGAGATGCCTCAGTTTTCAGCATACACAGATAAAGGATATTCCTTCATGTCTTGTTGAAGTGACTGTTCTCTCCTACACCTGGTGATATATGGAACTTGAAAAGGAAAAGAATGCTCATATGGCCCAGTATCTTACAGAGGAAGTTATAGCATTTATGATGGAAGGGGGGAAAGAAGTAAGATGTGTTCACCTGCTAGTCAGACCTAGGTGAAAGAGAAAAAAGTATCTGGAGATACTAACACCTAAATTATTATTACCTTTTGAACACAAAAGGTGATTTGTCCACATGGCCTTGGGTATTCGCACTGCTACTAAAAAGGGAAATGGGCAAAGAGGTTTATCCAAATGTACTTTGGCTGACCAATATGTTAGCAAAGATGAGTCCTAGCATTCATGTCTTTCCAGCATTGATGGGGTTATAATTATATCCATGTTGTTGCTGATATATGTTATAATACTTAAACAAATTTAATTACATTTTGAAGTCAGCTTTCTCATTTGGAAGTTGTTCAGTCACTTAGGGTCACTTCTGTTAAACCTATACACCAGACATTTAAGAACTGAAATCAGCTGCGTTCCCCATCTGTGTATTAGTCATTGTGCAAACTCTTAGTGTTGTTGACAACCATTGAAAAACTTTGGCGGTGATTACTATTAGTTCTGAATAATCACGCAGAGCAATTAAAGAGGATCTGATGTTGATCACAGATCGTACTGACATGGACCAGATTGTGCCCATGTTTATGCCAGCATCAATCAGATGTAACTCCTTTGAAGTCCACGTTGTTGCCTCTGATTGACATGGATCTAATTGTGAGCAAACTGCATGTATTGGATTCTGACATAAACATATGGCTTCATGTCTACTATTCTGTCCCAAAATTTCTCAAAATTTTTACATAGCTTGCTGCTGAACCTTAAACTTATCACATTTCCCAGCAGGTGTTGTTTTATTTAAATTACATTTCTGTAGATGAGGAAGCATCCAGGTGATTTCTGTTGCATTCCTTCAAGCATAGTTGTTTTTCTATCAGTTCTATCTGACATGCTATAGGGTTGCTGTAAGTTTTTCTCGCTGCTCTGTGGTTCATTAAAAGAATTTTGTAGCATGTTTCCACCCCAAAAGTCGATTAGCTGATTCATCCTCTCTTATAGGAGCTGCTAGTAAGCACTCATCATGCTAATCCTATGTTTTGGCACTACAGCTGTTTTCTTGCTTTTTTTTGCTGTCCTCTGTCTTCATTCTACACCAGTTATCTACTTCATCCTTTTTCTGTATTTTACTGGTACTTTGGAGCTGCTTTCTCCTATCCCTACTTCCTCGGACAAATAGATTACTTTGCTGGTTAGGAACAATAATCTCTTTCTTGGATATGTGAAAAGAAGTTCTAATATTTGACCTGGATGGTTTTATTGTCAGTCCTGTACGGATTAGACCTGTGGACAGAAAAGGTTGTCTTACCCCTAAGAACAAGTAAGACAAACTGCACAAGGGCAGAGCAGCAATGGTTTTGATCAATGGAACTTAGAAGTAAATGGTTTCATCTTAGGTTTCATAAATACCAGGGAACCTTTTGCAGTTTAGCAGAGAAATTATTTTACGCTGTCATAAAAGGCAGACCAGAGGCACTGGTCCAGCCAAGCTGTAGTCTGGCAGAGAGCAGGAAAAAAAAAAAATGGAAAAGAAGCTTTAATAGAGTAGTTTTGAACTTTTTTGCATGCCAGACCAGAAATCATCCAGTTACTTCTGACATATGACCCACCTCTGTGGTAATACAGTGCATCCTGCTCAGTCTAGAATAGTAACTGTGGCTTTCATCCCCAGTTGCTTTTTAGATTTTTAGACACTGCACCAGAACCATTGCACTCAGGTTGAAGACAATCCTATTTTAAATTTACATCATAAATCCATAACATTAAGTGAATAAAGGCTAGAAACAGTGGTGTCTATCCACAGAGATGTTATTCAGTCTTTTTAAAAGACATTTCAGTGTTTCATAATTACGGGTAGAGAATCCCATTCTCCACCATTTAATTTAATCAGTTTTAATTGCCTTGAAACCACAGAGCATATTTAACTCTATTTTCTACTGCGACTCAATCTAGAAATACCTGTCCAGGGAAATGATTTCTAACAGTTGACATCTCATCATTCTAATGCAAAAAAAAAGTCATAATGAAGTCCAATTTGTACAAGGAATAAGGTTCACATTTCTATCCTGGGGATAGTTAAATATAGGAACAATTTACCTGGCAGCATTCTGGATTCTCATCACTTCCATTCTTCAAGTAATAACTAAATTTCTTTGTAGAAGATGTACTATATTTCAAACAAAATTTATGATCCTGATAGCAAAATTACTGGGTGAAGTCATACTGAAATAATCTTTTTAATACCTTGCAGGTCTAAAATATCTGTTGTTGTTCAGTAACAAACAAGAATTCCCATTTGACCAGTCAGGAAAGTACTCCAGTAAATCTTAACCAGATTCAGAAACAAGTGGAGTGATGGATTCTTCAAAAAGCAAATATATAGAAGTCCTGTATTCAGGATTTTTAGGATACAACATATCCACTCATCAGATCATATATAAAATATGCTGGGATACCTCCCTGATATTTTGATAATATACTACAGTACAGTGGTCAGTTTTGTTGTCTGCTGTTTGGTATAGCCATGTTCAGTGAAGTTAAAAACGTGTGGTTGATCAACTTGTGTCAGGACCCACTGAGCCAGAGCCTTGCTGCTTCCCCATAGTCATTAATTCCCCTAGAGCACAGTGAAGTTCCCATGTCTTTTTAAGTGAGCTACCTGTTTCATCCTCTCTAGGTAAGCATAATTCTGTATTTTCCTGCTACGATTTTATTAGATCACTATCTGCTTATTTTATTCAGACTGATAGCATTAGCTCTGATTTAAATAATAATAACCCATAAAGCTATCACAATTACAGTTAGAAATGTGTTACAAAAAGAGAAATGCACTGTCCATGAATGATCATTTGTCAGAAGGTTCAGTTTAGGTGGCTTTAAGTAACAGTCATGTGATCTAAAGAAGTCACCTTTGGGTCCCATGAGTTCCCAGCAGATTTCTGCTGTGTTCTACCTGCTGCTGGCAGGTGCTGCTCTAGAGAGAACCATGTACCAAGCAACATGTTTGGCAGGTTTAAATCAGTGTACGAGATTCTGTTCTCCTTGCCACGAGCTGACCTTGAGCTGCCGAGAGAGTGGGAGCTGTGATTATTTACAAAAGTAACAAATCTCACCCTATAATATTAATAGTAATTTCTGTAAATTAAACATACAGAATTTGTACGCCACCGACAAGTGAACAAGTGAAAGTCCTGTTCCTGCTATACAATTGTAAAGTGTGCCATTAAGTATGGAGACATCAATTTCTTTGCATCACCTGTCCATTTGTTGAAGTAGTATAAATGGCCAGAGAAGCAGTATTGCACAAATCAGTGCAGGATCCAGGCCCAAGTTTCATTGCTGTCAAACATGAAAAGATTGAAGAGAATTGTATTCAGGGTGTGAATATTCAAAGCTACCCAAAAATAGATCATACTCTAGGGACACCTGTTCTCCTAATTTTATAAAAGCAAAAAACTCCATACTCAGGCTGTCAGTTGACTTAAATTTAACCCAAAAGGCAGAGGGTTTTCTTTCTACATAACTCTTCTTTTAGTTTGACCATCTGTGCAGTTAGAGGATGTTCTAGGTGGTTTTTTGTAGGCTAATTTAAAAAGGTTTCAGGTCATACTCAGATTCTAATGCTGCTTTCAGTGTGGCACTGGTGTCTGGATCAAGGCAATCACCCACCTGCAGCCACCTTTAAATAAAGTAGCTGGCTGTGGTATTTAATATTACTTCTCTTTTCCTTCACCCAACCAATTTTCTTCATTCCAGCAAAAAATGTCTAGGTGCATTTTTAATTTTAACATTAAAAAAAGTATATCTTTCTATGCTCTCTTCCAACTAAAGATTTTCATCACCACAGAGTACCTGCAAATTCTATGGGTCACCAGTAAAAGCAGGAATGCTTAATGCTCATGCAGTTTGTATGGCTCTGGGGAAATCTAAGACTGATTCAACATTTCTATGCCTCATTCAGAAAAACAGCTAGGCTGTGGCAATGCTGTACATTGATGCTTTGTAATTTTCATATAACAGATTGTTTCAAGTAAGTGTATAACAAATTTCTGCCTAATTTTAATTTAAATGGACAGAATATCTTGTAACAGGTTTTCAGAGGCAACCATAGGCAGCACAGGCACTTAAATATAGAAATAGAACTTCACTAACACCCGGGATTTAGACTAAATTAGGCAGCCTAGATCTCACTAAAAGCCAGTAAGAGTAATTCACATTTTTATCTCTAACCGTCATCTTTTTTCATATTTAAATAAATATATCAAAGTCTATTAGAAATAGCATAAATTGGGTATTGTCTTACTGATTCGTAATTTTCATGTATACCATTAGGTGGCAGGGAATAATAAAGATGTATTTGATGAAATACATATTTGGAAATACAGATCTACCAGATTGTTCTCTCCACCCTTTTTGAATCAGATTTCCTACTGTGAACTGTCAAGAGCTTTGTTTAGTTAAATATTAAATGACTTACCAACAGGGCTCATTGCTTTCATCAAAACTGCGTCAGATTTCACTTCTGTGCAATCCTTTCGTGAAGTGAGAAAAAAAAAAAAACACACAAGGCATATTCATCTCACTGGGAGTTCTTTAAAAATGAAATACCACCACAGTTGTATCTCTACTTCTAACCTTTACTTCTGCTTCTAGTCAAGCTAAATCTGACTGCTGGAATTAGTCCCTAGGCCAGTCCAATTCAGTGGGCATTGGTGGAAGGCAAGAAAGCTTATTATTCTTTTGGGACCCTTGATTCTAAACTAGTTGCAAGACAAAAACTAACTTTTGTCTGGGTCCAGCTACAAACAGACACTTTTTACATAGCATAGGCACAAGATGATTGAACTGACAAGGTTTAGATACCCAGGCTGACAGACGGGTGAGCGCATGTAAAAAGATAAGGAATTTATATTGCCCGCAGATTTTATTTCTCTAAATATGGGTGGTTGCTGATATTAGAACTGCAGTGGATGCCACTGGTGAAAAGGTAGGTGGCAAGAATCACAGGGCAAGACTTGTCTGCTTAATAACTCACTGTATGATTGACGTATGGGAAGTTAATTGCACTACTAGTGACTCTGTAGGAGATAAGGAAGCCCATGCTCAGCATTTCCCAGAGACATGGAATTAAGTCTCTTGCAAGAGTAGCCCCTAAGAGATTTATTCTTATTCCCTCAAACTCTTCTAGTGTTGTCAGTAGGAACTGCACCAGACTCACAATGTGCTTAAATGGAAAGTCACAGATTTTTTCCATATGTTCATAAGAAAGAAGTAAAAATTCCAGAAAATATCATACCGCTGCAGTTTGCCATTCCCACTTGTTAAATTCACACTTGACAGGAGGAAAAGCACAGGAGGGACATTTTCTTCATTTGTTATTGATTAGTCTGATATCCAGAGAAATTCAGCTCAATGCAGTTTTAACGTGGCTACGTGAGTGACAGCAGAAGATTGAAATTCATTATTCATGGAAAAATGTGTG
Source organism: Pyrocephalus nanus (assembly GCA_038380795.1). Classification (NCBI taxonomy): domain Eukaryota; kingdom Metazoa; phylum Chordata; class Aves; order Passeriformes; family Tyrannidae; genus Pyrocephalus; species Pyrocephalus nanus. The sequence goes on along the minus strand of CM076260.1, from coordinate 33,288,570 downwards.
GTAGCAACTCACAGAACTCTTACAATGTGTGTCTTTTGTGCCAGGCAATTGCCTCTGGAAGCAAGGAGCCCTTTGTTCCCCCAGTTCAGTCCTGGCATTACCTGAAAACACTGACAGTAAGTACACAGATTATAATCTCACTATTTATGAAGTCTACATGTCTGCTTGAATTAGAATTCAGTATTGTAGTCTTTGAGGTTTAGTCACTGTGTTGTATCCACACAGTTCAGACATAGACAATCTTGTGGGAAACCATGCATCTGAACATGAATCTTCTATAGTTAAAAATGCCAAACCCAATAATAGTGATGGTACTGCAAGACGACTTTAGCAACAGATTCTATTAACTTGGATTGCGGTAAATCAGATTCCTTTGAAATATAAATACTCTATACCTGTGCATATCATAGTCCCATGGCCACTGTGGCTATCAGTATAAAGGATGGGTTGTCTTCAACAGCGATTTCTTTCGTTCACAAATAATAGATACAGATTTTAGAGAGCTGTAAAACAGGATTGAATCTAATTCAGCATGCTGTCAGCCTTAGCATCTGACAGTAGTCTTGGTACTCCAAATGGATTAGTCTAGCAGTCAATCTATAGATCACCCTACCCCTTTTCTACCATTTTATTGTGTAGATCATGGAAAGATCTACAGGAAAGATTTCCCAGGAAGGATACAATAAAGCCCTGGAGATCATGGGAAAGGGGCTGCAGCGTATTAGAAGGTTGCACTTGGGTCCTGTGTGAAACCAAACAGGCAATATCTTTTTCTAGTGCACTGTGATCTGCTCAAAAGTAAAAAATTGTTGTCTTTGACAGACTTTATGAGAAACAAGTCTCACTAAACAAGTGTGTGTCTCAGAGGGGATCGTGTTCAGTGGAGCTGTGCAGGCTCTCTGCTGTGAACAGGTAGGTGCCATACAGTGCCATGCAAAGCAAACTGTGTGCACAGTACAATTTGCCCCTGGAGTCCTTGGCACACTGTGAGCCCTGGAATGGATTGCACATGGAATGATCTTTGCTTGCACACTCTAATGCTGCTGCTGTGCTTTCACAGCACCTATTAGTACATTGGTTAATGCTGTTGGTTTGGTCTGGGCAGAGGTGATTTATTTATCTTTGTGGGAAAGGGAGGAACAACCATAAAGATTAAGGTGATCCCTTATTGTGCCTTATGTTTTTAAAATCACAGGTAAGCATCATGAAGTATTTGGATCTTCAGAAAGGAAAGATGTTGCCAGTCTGCATAACTCAAATGTGAGTTACCACATGCCTGAAGCGAGGAAACACTATTTCTCTGTTATCAGTCTGTTTTCCTTACGCTCTTCACAGTTTTATCAGAAATCTCAAGAGCTGCATACTCAGCCCATATCCTGAAGATTTCCATTTGTGCCTTTGGTCCTTTCATTGTTTTACAATCAGATGTGAAAGTCTGCCCCAGAAGAAGATACACACCTTCTGAGATGTTGTCACATTTTAAGAATACAAGGACCTAAACAAGAATCAGTCTTACTGGATCCCTCTTAGAATTTACAGTTGTTTTCAAGAGTGGACACAAACAATTTTTTGATTTCTCCTGAGCTGTGTCCAAGAGGACAAAGTTCAACGCCCTTTGCAAGATTTTGCATCTTCCATATAATTCCTGAGGTAGATACAACTTAAAAAATTATCTGCCTCAGCAAAAAAAAGAAAAAAAAAATTTCTATTCTGTACCATATCCTTTTTACAGAAAGCATCAAACAGTTTGGTTTTATTTTTATTGAAATGTCTATGCAATAAACTGTAGATTTGCACTTTCTGGTGCTTTTTTTTAGGGTCCCTCAGTAACTTAAATATATTTCAGAATGCATAGAAGGGATAATGTTTCACTGTAAAATAGGAGGAAAACCCTTGGTCTGAACTAACTCAGATTAATGAATGAAAACATTTTCCTTTGAAAGGAAGATCTCAGGCAGAACAGTAGAAGCAGGTGAATTGGAAAAGTCTAAACATTCAGGAGATCAGCAGAACAAAGTGTATTTCCTAGGCATATGACAAATTTGTGGAGACTCGTGCTCTCTAACATCTTACTTTGTCTTCTCTGCTAGGCTTCTCACATCACCCAGAAGTGAGATTAGTGGAAAGGAAGAAGTGTGCTTTCTTAGTACACTTTCCCTAGCATACTAAGAAGATGATAACAAGAAGTAGGATGAAATAGAAAACAGGAGTGGTTTTGCTCTGGTCTGCAAGATTTACATTGCAGTAGAAGAATGCCTAGGGTTGTTTTCCTTCAAATGTGCCAAGAGGTGGTACAAGACCTACCGATGGTTTCATATATATTGTTAAAGCTACTGCCTACGACTGCACACATTCAGCTTCTTGTGAAAGAATGTTATGGGCAAGACCAAAGGAAAAATTACTCTTGCAAGCAATGCTCTACTTGCCCAAAACAAACAACAGCTAGGGTGGCTTGTGTAGCAATTTGTAGGAGGAGGTCTGAGAATTTTCATCCTTTCTTTAAGGCTGGGATCTAGGAAACTAACCTGAAGGGTACGAGAGGAAGAAGGATGCAGCTGCAGAACAAAATAAAAAGACTAACTGATAAAGAATGATTTGAGAAATGAATTGTGGATTTTCACTAATGGAAAGTGATGTGAAAAAGCAGGCAGATGATGGAATGGCAAAAGAGAAAATTAGGGAAGCCAGTTGCAACAGAGGAGAGGAAGATATGACAGAGATAGCTAAGAGGTGGAGTCTCAGACAGAGCAATGAAGCCTTATATGATACTGGCATAGAATAGGAAACAAAATGACTTCCAGGTAAAGGAGAGAACAGATGGAGCAAATCTGAGATTCAATTCTGTAACAGAGAGATTCATCCTCTGACTCAAGCAGGTCAAGTGAGCATAATATTAGATCGTCAGTCAAAAACAAGAGAATGAGATGTGAACCAGAAGTTGAAAACTCTCAGAGTAGGAATGGCAGGAGAGGCTGACAGAGGCAGATGGATATGGGACACAACTGTTGTCTATAAATATCTTGGGTGAACACATTGAGTGAGAAAAGCTATTTGAATTGATGTTGGTACAAGAAAGAATGTGCATATAATAGCTATTAATAACATAGAAATGGAATTTTAAAGTTCTGGAGTTACAAAGTTCCTAACCATAAGATCAGGAGGTTCTGTCCCATTATGTGTAGGGTATGCAAATGCATCCTAGATTATCATCAGGTGGAGCTTGAAAAATTTTGGGATGCAATCACATACAAGATCAATATCCATGCTGAGTGAGACCAGATTGGATGTTGTAGGAGGACCTTCCTAGTCCCTGCCCTAAACTTATTTTCCTAATAATGATGCTATTGACTCATATATATTGACCAGGACAGGTGCAGACAGACACATATTTGCCTCACTCACTTTCCAAGCCAACTGGATGCCACCCACCTCTGGAATCCGTGTATCTGGAGAGGCCCAGGGCCGTACCCAAGTTGTTAAATCTGTGCAAATACATGACTTTCAGATCTGAACTGGCTTGCTTTTGCCTAACTTGGAGTGTGAGCGAGGGAGTCCACACCTATCCATACACCCTCAGAAGGCTGTGCAGGGCTCACATGTTCAGTGTCTCAGAGGAGTGTGAAAACTACTTAGATTAGGGGTACAGGGATTGTACAAGCTGATGTAGCAGGGATGAGGGGACTCAAGATCTTAGAAGAAATATAGTAGCAATAGCAACATCTGCCATCCAGCAGCATGCTCAGGAGCTGCATGCAAAATCTCTCTGGTCACTCTTGTATGACAATGTGATGTTTGGGGGCAGACTGGTCTGATACACCAACATTGTGTAGCGTGTCACCAGTAATGTCACCTTACTATTACATCTCTGATTGCCCTCTCCTCAGCTGTGCTGAGTTCCTAGACAACACTGCACAGTGGAGGTGTTTCCTCCTGGTTAGAATATCCCTTCCTTGCCTGTCATCATATTTCATGTCGTGCTCCCAGAAGTTGCATTACTCCTCAACAAATGTACAACCCCCTGCTCATGCTGCAGTGATCACAGCCATCTGCTGCATCATGTTCCAAAGCACTGAATGATGCTTATATATTTAGAAGCAAATGTTTGTCTATTATAGGCCCATGACAGATTAATTGCTAATAAGATCCTGATAGGGAAAGATTATTAGACCCTTCACTTTGTGGTCATTTGCATAAACAAGACATTTATTTTTTCAGACTAATTTTCCATTTTGCCCTCCTAGTAAAAATCTATGGTTTGTGAGCGTGCGTGGGTCGAGCTGTTTCCGCTGCAACTGAAATGAGACCATTCCCACGCTACTTGAAGCTTTGCATTCTTGGCTCCTGAGATTATCTGCTAGCAGATAGCTGTGGCCGTGTCTTCCTTTGATGAAGATGTTCTTATCTTAGCTGAGATGTGCAGTGCTTCATCTTGCAACATTTCTGCTACCCCCCCAGGCAGAGAAAGAGAGAGAGAACACAATAAGAATGACAACTTGTACTTTCCAAATCACAGCCTCATAAGGACAACAGTTGATAACAAGCCCAAGCAAAACTGAAATACTGACTCACCCTCCTCTCTCCTGGCCTACTGGGAAAGATTGAGGATTTCTGTGCAACTGGTAACACTGTCTTCAATGGGATCCTTTTTTTGTCATTAAAGGAGCTGAAGCTCCTTTAGACTATAAAGTTATTATAGAAACTTGTCTCCATTTTTTTCCCTGAGTTAGACTGCTTTGATCAACAGACATGTGGTAGAAATGGCGCATATATTTTATTTCCTTGTGTGCCTATATTAATATGAAGTACAGAACTGCGTTTTTCACATAGCCATACCCTACAACAGTGGCTTGTCTGCAAATAAAAGTTATGTCTAAGCCTGAGAGCATGACTTGCAAGTGCTTTCTAGCAAAAGTGAAATTTTAAGTTTTGAATGAAATAGCTTTGTTTCTACAAAAGAGGTAATAAAGGCATTCCACTTGAAAAACAAACAAACAAACACACAAAAAGAAGCAGCATAGAAATAGTGATGCAGATATAGATAGCACATGGATTTAAGAATGACCTAAATGTGGTTTCTGGGCAGGTGAATAAAATCAAAGAACTATCTTTTTTTCCAAGCCTATATCAGGTTTCAGTAATTAGAAATACATGCTTAGGTTAAAGCACAAGTCTAAAACATATTGTTTAAAGACTAGGACTGGAAATCCAAGCACGCTTCTAATGTTAATTAGAAAATGTTAAAGTTAATATTGCACGTTCAAATCAGATCCAGATCACTTCTGTATATGTCGTAGAGGTGGGATTATTCTCACTTTTGCCTTCTGAAAGTTAGACAATGAATCACAAATAGTTAGCTTCCTTAGCTGTATTAATAGGCAGAGGTAAAACAATTCATAGTGTAGTTCATTCAAAATTAAGGTAGATGTGAGAGAAGGGAGGCAAACCTCCCTCAGAGCATGACTCTCTCTCTGTGCTCTAGGGAGAGTGCAAGTGACTCTCTTGCAAGTCAAGCACTGACTTGCAAGTATGGTCCCACTGTAGCAAATGACATGTTTTTTTTACTCAATGCTTACTAAATCTTACTCTTCAGTATCTTCTCTTTTTATCCTTTCCCTGAAATGTGTAAGCCTCTGCATTATTTTAGTCTATGCTGTTGAATATAGCATAGAATACTGAATTTATTAATTTTCAATGTGACTTTCTAATGTGCTGAAGTACAGTATGTGTTATCTCTTTACAAACACTGATTAATATCTTCAAGGATGTGTCTTTAAAAAAAGACAATATTATTACAAATTCTTTTTATAAAAGAGGAATTAAATTGTCAAGATTAGAGTTGTTGAGAACTTCCCCGAACTTCCAGTGTGCATAGACTGATTTTTTAGTTCTTGCAGCACTATACATTATTTTGGAAGTGTGAGAGACAGCCTGCTGGGACCTGGATTGCAACTGTGAGAGCCTAGTGACTTCTGCAAACCACCCTTTCCCAGGCCTTGTGTTTGCCACTGTGAAAAACAAAAAACCTTTTACTCCAATTAATGCTGGTAGTTACAGCCTTTTTCTGGGACAATACCACTCTGGAATAATGTCACCTGAATTTACTTGGCTAGCCCACACTCTGTAAGGCATCAATTTAACTGTAGGAGCATTGCTTCTGTCACTGTGGATCCATTTTAATCCATATTCTGCAATGTTAGTGCTGCAACAAAAGCAGCTGAGCTTTAGCTGACAGCAGCCTCCTCCATTGCACAGTCATCACAAATTTCATCAGCACAGGCCATTCTTTGCCCCAAGTAAGACAGGGAGTCCTGAGGGGAAACCACAGGAGTTTGTAATCAAATCACTAAAAGAGCTTATGATAATATTCCAAAGGAGTATGGAGTAAGATTTTGCAAGAAACCAGAATTTCCTTTCTCATTCTTGATTTTGCAAATGTAGGTTTCTTCCAAAAATTTAAAAATATTGTCATACACTATATTGAACAAGTCAGCAACTGGGAGAGGAGAGATGTCTCTGAGTGAAAGCTCTGCCTGGGTCGTCAGCAGTGCTAGGTGCTTTATTTGGCAAGTTTCCATCAGCTCAGCTCTCACTCTAGGTGATGGTGATACTGTCGTCTCCTGGGCACTAGAGGGAGATGGATACACATACTTTGTTGGTGGATTCCACAGCTGGAGAAACAATGCTTCTGGTTTCAATTCCAGAAGATAAAATACGTGATAAGTGGTGACAAGCCTTTCTCTCCTCATTGTTTCTCTCTCCCTCTCTCTCTCTCTTTTTTTTTTTTTTTTTTTTTTTTTTTTTTTTTTTTTGAGGGGCCGGTGGGAGGGGAGCAAGGATTTTCCCTTGCCTTCCTTTTGTCTTCAGTTCTGTCTCTGCTTCTTCATTCCAGTGCATTATTTCCATTGGCTTCTAAAGGCTATTTTGTGCTGTGCATTTCCACCTTCCAGGGAGAACTCCTGCTTTTGCTCCTACCCTTGGCTCGTGATCCCTCACCTCTCCTGTTTTTGCATGTTTCTTGTACCTGCATAGCCAACACCTTCATACGCAGTTTATTTACAGTAGATACAGATTCTTACTCTGTCCTCAGCAAGACAGTGCTATCTCAGCCTCTTTGAACAGCATACCAAACAAATGATTATTACAGCTCATGCTCCCTCTGTGGTCAGGTGTGTGACATGGGGAATGTTTGCTTACATTGAGCATTAGCTCAAGGTTGTTGAGTTTTTTAATTGCATATGGACTAAAGATGTGTTTTGTTAATGACCTGTTGACAGACTGACTCTTGTATTCAGAGAACACTGAGGTGAGGTCCGTGAGTATCAGATCTTGTGGGAGTTCCCTCTGAAGCCTAGTGTTAGCCTTCATGGTAGAAGGTCAAATCGTCTTGAAAACCCAAGCTGTTGACTGTGATCTTCACTGTGGAGCGCTAGGAGTTCTTTTCAGACAACTGGTTACATAGACACACACCAGGCTAAGAGCCATCAGCAAATGCAGCACTGTCTTCCGGGTGAGCCAAGCCATGGGAACTTGCTGGCATTGTGCCCTCCAATTCAAGGAGAGTTGAATTGAAGCCATTGTATATCTTATAGATAAAGTCAAAGACCTTGCAGTAGATTTTGATAAGAAGTAAAGTTGTGAACAGAGACTGTCTGGTATGTTCTCAGCAGCCTGAAATTCAGGCTGCTGAACCATGAACCCTGTCCTGGGTTCAGGCTGTTGGTGACTCACTAAGCAGGGCTTTGGCTTATGAAAGTAAGCTGGACTCTACACAGAAATGAGCTCTGTTAATTAGTCTTCCTTTTCTGCCTTTTCTGATCTCCCTTGCTGGTCCTCTCTCTAAGCCCCCATGACTGTTTCTCATTTTGCATGTTTTCTATATTTTTTTACCTCTGTCTAAAATTCCTCACTCTTCCCACTGAACTGAGGGTTGTTCTTCCCCTCTCTGCTCTCTTCACAATAGCAGTGGAAGCACTGAGATCAGAGCAGGGATCCTCTTCCCATTCCTGTTGCAGAAGCTGCTGCATGTGCAAGGTTAGCTGAGTCCTGCTCCTTCCACCCTGGCCTGCACTGCACTTTCACTGTGCAAGTGGAGCATTTGTTGTAGAGGTAGAAGCTGTTAGGACTTGGGGGGTGTTTGAGAGAGAGAAATTTGTATATCCACTACCAAATGATATTGTTGATACTAAACGTACAAATACCATTTTTGGATGTATACTGCTTGGTTAAATTTTAAGAACAGACAAAAATCAAATGTCTAGAACTGCTGCTTTCATTCAGCATCACAGATAACTAATCCTGAAATATCCTGTTACCATGCATCAATTGGTCTGTGGCAATACAAATTGAGCCATTTTAACAAAAAACCCTACTGAAAACTTCTACTCTGAGGGCTTTCCATGGAAAATATCTGTCCAAAAACTTCACTTCTGAAATGTTTGGTTAGCTTGTAAGGTAAGAAGATGAGGTTTTTTGACTGTAGAGGTTGTTACTTCCATGATCACTAGTACCCAGGGATTTAGTTCGTTTGTATTGTTTGGGGATTGCTTTTTTGCCCTTATTTTTACAATTTATTCCTCAGTTACCAAAGTGGGGGGAAAATGTGTAGGCTTTTGTCAAAACTGGTAGGTAGTAAACTCTTATTATTATTTGAACTTCTTTCCTTGATTAACTTTAAAAGAAAGTCCTTTGAACATCCATCTCTGCTGATGTCAATTTATATATATATACATATATATCTAAAGAGATGTCAATTTATATATATATACATATATATCTAAATAGAGTTCTCTTTCTTATAATTTTAGCTTGACCTTCTAAGGAAGTGTGCATTAAAATATCATACTCTTTGTCCTCTTTTCTGTCTACCTGCCTGTCAGTACCGATGTGGTGAATTAGAGACCCCTTGCCAAACAAAACTAGATTGGGCCCACTACTGAAAAAACTCAGAAATTAATTCCTCTAAGTTTCATGGAAACCGTTGGCGGAGGAATGGGACAGGTAAGGGATTCAAATACCTTCCAATATGGAAGATAACATTTAAGTTCAATGTGGTTTTTTTTTTTATCTTGACAGATGACAAGTCAGCACACACGTGCTGTCTCTTCCCCAGCCACGGATGGGTGGCAGCAAGATGTTGAGGGGAATGCTGTAGCACACTTGGAGGTGGAGACGTGGAACTCTTGCAGTGAGAGGTGGAGGAACAGATTGTACACATCTGTAGGAAACCACATTTTAGCATTTCTGCTGTCCAAGGAACATCTGACATCTGTTTGAAGGGAAGTGAAGGTAATTATAAAAGGATGCAGGGAGGGCTAAAGGAAAAAGGTCTTAAATGTGTAGGAAACTGGGCTACATTAGTTTTGCTGTTTATGGCATGACACACTAGCTTTCAACCTTTGTTATTGCTATCCTGGAAACAATCCTGAGCAACGGCTTTTGTCTAGTCAACAAATTTTTGATTTGTGCTGTTCAGTTTCTTACTTAGGGAAGAACTTTATAAATAATGGGAGAGGGATTTAATGCCCACAGTTTACTGCAAGACTTAGAAAAGAACATATAAAAAGCAGTTAGTAAGGGGGAGGTCCATCAAGCAATTACAGCCAAGGGACTAGAGTGGAACAAAAAGGGGATTGGGATCAGGGACTGATATACCAAGAAAAGGAAGGATTTATACCAATTTTACCACTGACCAACCTTTTATGTATCTATTAATCTTCAACTGAATAAAATTTACCATTGTCCCAGCTCCTGAAAGCCAAAACTTCTGGAAAGCCAAAAGCATATAGTATAAACAGCTGTAAAAATTCTCATAGAAATAATATGGTTGAACCTAGCACAACTGGAAAGTATGCTGGTGCTCCTAGACAGTCTTTGAATACTTTAAGGATTTTTGAAAGCACACAGAATCATGAAATGCTTAGATTTCTCTGCTTTAATTCTAAAATGTTAAAAAAAATACTTCATACCAAAAAAAAAAAAAAAGGCTTTCAAAGATGCATCAATGATTTTTTTTGAAATGTGTTTATTTAGCTCATAATAACCTCTCATCTCTTCAAAAATAGGTATTTAGGAGCTCAGATGTTATCTGTTTTCAAAGCCAGTCTAGCTTGACGTATAGTGTTTCTAGAAGCAATACATTTAGGGTGGCTTCTCCTCGAATGGGCCTGAAGAAAAGCTCTTCAATAGCATCTGCATCAATGTCTCGAAGAGAGGTGATTAGCTGAAGAATCGAAGCAAACCTGCCCAGGCTTCCATGGAACATTGTTGAGACAAATTCCATCAAGGCTTGCTGAGCTTCCTGCTGCAGTTTCTGTACATAGGGGAGACATTTTAGGACACAGCATCCTGTCAAAACAAAAAGTGAAATAGCAAATCTTGAGTAAACACTTCTGTTCTGAGCCCTTCAATGGATTTCTGGCTTATAGCACCACTTTCTCTATAGAAAAACAAACACTTTCTAAACATACTTTTTGGTGAAAGAAGATATGTGTTGTTTACTAATTTGAAGGAGCGTTGAGCAGCATTGTAAACACACAGTAATCTGGCCTATTACATTAAAATCCAGCTTTGAAATAATAACAGCAGGTAACTGACTTAGTACAGATAGAGAAGAAGCTTTATTGTGTTGTCTACCCACCAAATGTTTCTGAGCCCATAGTCTGAATAGGTGAAAAAATTCCAGTTCTAATCTATGCTAGGTAGGTAACATCAGGAAGATGGAGATGGTGGTCTGGAGCAGCGAGCAGGCTTGCAGCCTGAAAACATCGTTCTGATGTCTACTTAGCCCCATCTCCACCCTGTTATTGCCTGTGCTTACTAGACTAAGCTAAGGAACTATGGTTCACCATGCTATGTAGATATTTTCATTTACAGTCTAAAAAGAGCATAAAGACTCTCTGTGAGATGCATCATGACCCACAGGAATGGGTCCTGGTTCTGTGTTTCCTTTCCTCAGCCATTTCTGAAAGAGGAGAGGTCTCTGTCCTATGGAGTCATGGTCTTGAGCCTCAATCACTTACCTCCCATAACATGTGACCTGCTGTCTTGAGGGCACTTGTGGGTGCCAGGACTCAGTGCAAAGAACACCCTGTGTTTATCCTTTGCCTCTGGAGGGATTGGCTTGTCATGTAGCTCTCAGCAATTTCTTGCCACCTGTTTTCAACACCTAAGGATAACAACATCTTTTCTTTTCTAGAATTGCTCAGCCTGGACAGAGGTAGCACACACTCTAGGCCTATTTGGCATCTTTTACAGTAACAACTCCATCCCTCCCTGGGATGGGATCTGAATAGCTTACAACAGGGAGCATTTCACACAAGATCATTCATTTAAGTGTGGGAGGTTCTGCCTTCTTGCCTAGTTCCCTCTACTAGGGCAAAACCAGCCTGGTTGGGTTCTCTTCAGCCTGTAACTGGCTGCCCTTTGTCGGCCTTCAGCAGCTCTCTTCCTAAACATTACTGCTAGAGGAGAGGAAGTCTCAGCCAAACTTGAAACAAAGCTAGCCAGAAATGGGGACTTTGGAAAAGTCATCATCTCCGCTGGGATTACCAGCAGCTGCAAGCTGTGAGGATGGTTCCAAGTGTTAGATTTTTTCATGGAAAGGAAATTGCCAAGATTTTGTATATTCAGGATAAAATTGCAATTGTTTATATCCCTTCAAATATGGCTAATTTCCCCATTTGGTCTTCTTTTCTGTGTAATCAAACTTTGGGTTTAATTTACATATAATGAGACACTTCTTGTTGTAATAATACTCAGTCCAAAACATGTTTCCAGCTGAACTATAAACCTCTTAAGAGCATCCTTTTTAACAGAAGTCCTGTCACAGCCTTGATGGAGTTTTAAAATGTATATATGTATAGAAAACACTCCATAAATATGTATATTTATGGCACTGATTAATTAGCAGCTTTTTTTTTCCCCACAATTCCCATCCCTTCACTGTGCAGTTCCATTGCTTTTCAGACAACTCTCAAAAGCACAAGAACATTTTCACCTCACTCTGAGCTGTTCCTGTGTGGCAGAACAGTCCTACCTGCTCCTTCCTTTGATTTATTGCCTGTGTCCTAGTAGAGAAGGCCTTGCAGCTGGACCCTTCACCCACAGAAACTCTGGCCTCTTGGAAGCCACCTAGCCAAGGCTCCCCTGGGAAAAGCAGGGATGCCAATATGTTCTGGAGAGTCTGGATCCCATTGATGGAAGGTGCCTGTTTCCCCTCAGGGGCAAGGGTGCATGCTTTTTTCTTTGCAGGTTCTTGCTGGCCCACCTGGGGTCAGTCAGTAACCCAGCCAGAGCCTCCTGCACCGAGGTGCTGCACAGAGTCTGCTTCTATTTCCAGCTCTGGGGCCCTCAACAAAGGAAGGATGTGGACCTGCTGGAGCAAGTCCAGAAGAGGGCCCTGAAGATGATCAGAGGGCTGGTGCACCTCTCCTCTGAAGACAGGCTGAGAGAGTTGGGGTCATTCATCCTGGAGAAGAGAAGGCTTCGGGAAGACCTTATAGCTGCCTTCCAGTACCTAAAGGGCTTTACAAGAAAGCTAGAGAGGGACTTTTTACAAGGGCATGTTGTGATAGGACAAAGGGTGATGGCCTTGAACTGAAAGGTAGGTAGGTTTAGATTAGATATTAGGTGGAAATTCTTTACTGTGAGAGTGGTGAGGCACTGAAACAGCTTGCCCAGGGGTGTTGTGAATGCCACAAGCCTGGAAGTTGGCCAGGAGGCCAAGCTGGGGCTTTGAGAAACCTGATCTAGTGGAAGGTGATCCTGCTTACGGCAGGGAGGTTGGACTAGATTATTTTTAAGGTCTCTTCCAACCCAAACCATTCTATGATTCTAGTGGCAGGACCTACATTCCATCATGCTGCCTGTCACTCTCTTGACAAAGGAAATTTTTTAATGATAGTAAGCACAATATCTGTGCCACAAGAGATCATCCAGGGCACAAGCAAAGCTTTGGCATACCTGTCATGCATCTTATCCAAGTGATGGCTGCTACAGCTGCATTCCTGGATGTCCTTTTGAACTCCCACTAACAACCCAGCTCTGAACGTCTCTGTACCTGGCCCTTCCCCATTGCCTCAGTCAGTTTTGGTGGTCCTAACCAGGGTGGGAGCCCTCATGAGGTACTTCATGATCCAAGAAAGGGTTTCCCATTTTCACTGCTGGTGGCTCCCTGAAATCCTCTTAGGCCTGCAAAATATTAACATTTTGCCAAACATCACGCCTTAACTTGAAGAGTTTGAAAATGTGCTCCATGTATGTAGAAAATATCTTCTGAGTTTGGTGAAAAGTATTAAAAAACTTTTTAAAATAGTAATTGTGAAACAACAGCTGTACAGATTTGTTTGCAGCAAAGCGCAATTTGGGCAGTGTATAAGCCCTGAGTATCTGTTTCAGCTCAGAGTTAGACTGTAACTGTTTCATCTGGAGTCAGTCTAGGCTTACCAGAAGTTTGCTAAGCTGCTTTCAGCAGCTCGTGAAGAAACATTCCAGAGGACAGGTTCATCCCACCTATGAGCTAGGTGCCATTCCTGAAACACTGGAATGTGTCTGCAGGCAGCATTAAGGGCTGCTGCCCGTCTCATACAGCACCTTAGGGAAGCAGCAGGCCTTAGAAGGTACAAATCCAGAACATAACCCTGCTTCTGCTGCTTTCTCCTTAAGTGAAAATCTCATTTTACCCACAGAGATAATAAAAATACCTGCTGGTTAAGCAGTGCAAGCAGCTGCAGATGAGGCATTTCTCTTCTTACCATCCCCCTGGATATAACTGGAGGTTGCGTTCAGCCTGATTTTATTGTGAAAAACCTGACAGAATAAGTTGCACTGAAACAAACTCCACTGGTCTGATGCTGCGGCATAGACACACAAGGCAATACCAAACATCTGGATGACATTACACATCAAGAGTCAGAATCTGAATCCCATTGGAAACAAATATAAAATCATACAGCTTCTGAGCAGCCTATAAACCATTCACCACAAGAAATATAATGGAATAACTGAAGCATTCGTGTGTCCTTTTGGTGCAGTCTGAAGTACAGCACACTGCTGACAGTGCAGCCAACAGCAGTGACTGCTGTGGAAGGAGCCGGGGATCTCAGCCAGAGCAGGCTGGAGTCAGTAAGTCTTTCCATTTACTTTAGTGTACTTAGAGCTCATTTTTTAATGACTCATGCACTCCATGGTGCTGACTGAGGAAACCGTCCTTCCTAAAGAGCCTGAACTTGGCATCTGAAGTGAGAGGATGCAATCACTAGTTTTAGTTTGCTCTGTGATTGCTGTTGCAGGCTTTGAATGTAGAGATTCTAAATTATATAAATGAAGGATATAAAGAAATAAAAGTTACGTAACATCAACACAGCATCCTTTTGCCTCATTGATGAAAATCAGTTGATAAGGATTATTTGTTTTCTCCAGAGTTCTTTTTACAGAGGAAGTCTTTGTTAAAATACTTCCAATGCTCACATTGTGTACCCATGTACCATCTCTCCTTCGCAGTACTAGGGGTGAGGCTGCTGTTATTATCTTTGAACTGAAAATCAGTTTGAAGTGACACTGTTAATTATTTATGACTTAAAATTTGTCTAATAGAAGCTGTTTTGGCTTACAGTGGGTGACTTACTGCACACAGCCAAGGAACTGAAATAAACCATTTCAGGCAGAAAAATCATTAAATTGAGGAATATGAATTTTTGAGAACATTTAGCTGTATTCATAGGCAAGAGTAAAACTAAACATTTGTCTATATACAAATGAAAATGCCAAATGCCTTTATAAGCCCATAATCATCTATGTAGTTTCCAGGAGGACTCACCAGAATTAAAAAGAATAATTCCTTTAAGATAGGCATATTCTTTTGCACTTAAGTCCAGGTCCCAACATTTCCACAAGAGATTCTTCATCTTCTGAACTTCTGCTAAAGATGCTCCTGCTGATGAGCTGCCCAGGTCATTGCTAGCTGTCAAAGACTGATTGAGGAGAATTTTTTTCAATAAACTAGGGACTGAAATCTCTCTCAGATCAAAATCCACCCCTTCTTGTGCCATGCCCAGGACAAAAAGAGGGGCCCAGTTCTGCTGTATGAGGACAAGCTGATCATCCAAAGGTATGTGATAAAAAGAAGGCAAGTTTCTAATAAAAGTTGAAGTCTTCAAGAGCACTCCAGAAGCTCTTCTGCACATGGCTTCTGGTGTTTTCAGGACAACTCTTCTCCTGTCCCAACAAGAGCAGCCCTTGCTTTCTGTGGAGCAGTGGGGACTGTGATGCTGCTGGTGCCACTTGGTCTCACTTCCATGCTCTTTGTTAAGGATCTGATACAGGATGCTCTTAGTATGGTGTGTCTCACACTGACACTTCTCAAATTTCTTAACTGGGATCTTGGTAGCCATAGAGCCAGATATCCCTGTGGCAGGAAACACCACGTGTGGAGCTATGCATCAACAGCAGGAGAGAGCATTTCTGCCACACAGTGAGGCAGTGCATGTTTTTATACACATGGGCAGTTAAAAAGAAATATGACCCTGATCTGTGAAGTTACCTTGAACTTTATTTGCACCAGTCTGCTTCAAACGAGGTGGGGCTGATGGCTGCTGCCACCAGGCAGTGGCCTTTTGCCAAAGGCCAGCTCTATAACACGTACAGCCTGTCCCTGAGGGGAAGCCTGGGGAAAACTATGACACCATAAGTGAAGAAAGAGCAAGTTGTCTATGTTTTCATTGGTACACTGACACTGTCCACTAACTAATGCTCCTGAGGGCACAGGAATGCATTTATACTTACAAATGATGCTGTGTCATGACCATGCACTTCTAGAAGTGTCTACTTGAGTAGGCACTTCTATTTCTTGTTTAAAGGAGCCACCTGAAAATGCTGTGAATGTTTACCCTTATTTTTCATAGAGCTCTTAACAGTGTTCATTCTTTACACTTTAACTGACAGGATATGTGACACCTATGTCCCAGGGATGGAAATCCCATGTTTAGGAATTACTTCATGTTTCTATGAGATCTGAGAGAAACTTCAGAGAAGGTCAGCTGCTATAGCTCATGACAATGTTATCTTTTACCTTTCAAAAATGATAATTTCAAACACAGAACATGCAGATTTAGAATCACAAAATCAATTGGGTTGGAAAAGATCTTTAAGATCATGGAGTTCAACCATTAACCCAGCATTGCCAAGACCCCCACTAAACCATGTCTTTGAGCACCACATTTTTTAAGTACCTCCAGGAATGGTGACTCAACCACATCCCTGAGCAGCCTGGGCATCTGGCATCGATGTAGAATAAGACAATGCAAGGTATCCAGTACAGTTTCCTCCTTTACTTCAGAATATTTCTCCCAGACTTACTGTCCAATGAAATAAAAATGGCAATTTGTACTGTTGCGTGTGTGAACTTTTGTAGCAGAGCAAGAGATGAATGACTGAATTGTCAGGACTCCTTAGTAAACATCAGGGGACATTTAGTAGCAGGAGCAAAAGGAACTCAGACTAGATAAGAAGTTGATGCTTCAAGTTTTCATTACTTCACACGCTCTTGTTTGCTTTTACATACGGAAGAAGTAATAAGTTTTTTTCATCAAGCATAGTGTTTATGTATGCCATCTGGGCTCTTAGCACATCTTAACAAAAAGTAAGCATTAAAAACAACAACTCAAAGGTCCTAATCTGCCAGATCTCCAAGCCTTTGGCTAGAGGCCCTCCCACCAGATGCATAGCTGCAAATTCATGTTTTGCTACAAATTTTGTTTTTTCCATGCTGGGCCATTTTAAAATTTCCATTTATTTACCTGTCCATTATATTTGTGTTGCAAAATTTTCACCTTCTGAGATAAAAAGCGGAGGAAGAGATGACTGCTGTGAAGTGGAGCAATCTAAGAGTATAGGTGTGCTGAGATGCAGCTACCACTGAGTGCAGTGAAGGTCAGGGCACACAGAGCACCACTGGTGGGATTTGCTTGTCCACCTCTCCATCCATTCAGCAGCTCCCTGCTGTTGTCCATTGCTGAGTTATCAAAGAGCTTTTTAGGTTAAATGGCACGGCAACAGAGGAGTGCCCAGATAGCCCTATCCCTCTTATTCTTAATGTAAAACTCAAGCTGGCCCGAGGCTCAGTGGCATGAACTCCAGTTTTAGGGCTAATGCCATCTGAGATTCGGCACAAATTACATAGATTGCCTAATGGCTGTACTAGACAGAGAGACTGAGCTTGCTAAAATCAGTCTTACACAGCATTTGTTTGTGAAAAGAAGCTCTATCTTCTAACTGCTGGTGAGCATGGTGGTGTTTCAGTAATCTAGGCTGGAAAGTGACTTCTTAGAAACCCAGCTCCCGTACTCCAAGTTAAAAAAGCATCATCTCACAGCTGACCATTTCACTTTCACAGTTCAGGTCATTATTTCACAGTTCCTATTAATTGTGCTAATTAAAGTTCTACCCCAGATTAAAATGATTCCTTTTCTGTTAATGAGATCTGCATCAGTCATATGCGGTGAGTCCTGATGTCAGTAGTATATGGTGTTGGATACCATTTCTATCTGTCATCATATATTTCCTTTGATTGTGTATATATATGAGTGGCAGAAGCAAATGACATTTTTTTTCTAACAGGAATTCCTGGTATATTATAAAAACTTTATGACTGTTTACAAAAAATACAGAGTAAAGGTTACTGCCTCAGTATGACTGCTAAGGACACATCATCAGCTTTTTCTGAGAGAATGATTATTTGGAATTATGAGCCAATATGGCATTGTAGGTGAAACCTATACTAGTGGTCCTGATTCAAAATTGCCTGAAATGAGCTTTCTGCATGACCCAATTTTCTCAAACATAGAAGACCAATAGCTAAATTCAGTGCTATGCTCATAAATGAGGCAACAGTTAATTTTTCTTTCTAAATCTTACCAATAGAATGGTTGCAGCTACATGCACCTAGATATAAAGCATCTAAGTCTTCTTGCTACAGTATCAATGCTTCATACTTTCATATGTTAAGAAAGTATACAATACAAACCCCAGTTTTGTGATATGAGAAATTCCCTACGGATTTGTATCTACTTTGGCTGTCTCTAGCACTATGAGAACAGTAAGACACAGTCACATCAATGTTATTTTTTTCTGCTTTGCATTTATATACTTTTTTCAATCTACAAGGAACACACATCCACATTCACTGTCATCACATTCTCTCTGCAATCATCAGAATTGCTCCTTGGGCACAAATGCCAGCATTTGGACAACAAAACAGTGTGTCCTAACTACACACTTACTAACTACACACTTACTAACTACAAGATTAGAAAAACTGGAAGAGGGTCAGTTTAGATTAGATATTAGGAAGAAATTCTTTACCGTGAGCATGGTGAGGCACAGAACAGGTTGCCCGGAGACATTGCGGATGCCCCATCCTTGGAAATGTTCGAGGCCAGGTTGGATGGGGGCTTGAGCAACCTGTTATAGTGGAAGGTATCCCTGTCCATTGCAGCAGGGTTGGAACCAGATGATCTTTAAGGTCCCCTCCAACTCAAACCAGTCTGCAGATCAAAGGGCTGCTGCATACAGCCCTTTGATATTCACACCGTTGCTGGGAATAAAAATAATAAATATGCTATTGGGTCTAAAAGTGTAAGACATATTATTTTTTGCTCATAGTTCATAGTATTAATTCAACTAATAGAATACTTGGAAGGCTTAAGAGACTTGTCAGATAATATAGGAGCTTACGTGGCCATCTTATCCTTACCTTGGCAGTAGCCAAACATGAGTCCTTCAGGAAGAAAGTATGATATATACCACTCTTCTCATGAGTATTTTTCTTGTCTTCAATCATTTGTAGCCTGGGGGAAATCCTAAACCAGAATGATTTTATGCATTTAATAACTTTCAATTAATTTCTAACCTCTGATTTCACAAAGTCTGCTCCTGAAGCCACATGAACATCCACATCAGCCTAGGTCAAGGAGCTCTGTGGATGCCTGTGATGCGAGACAAACTGATTGATCAAACATGACATTTGCTGGATCTGGAACCTTTCTGCTTTTGTTCTGGGATGAAAAAAAGGGAATCCATCCCTATTCACTCTCTCTACAGCTTGCTTTATTTTAAAAATCTCAGTAAGACTCACACAGTCATCCTTTGTCCAAACTAAAGAGATGTAACTTCTTTCTTTAGAGTGGCTCTGGGCTTTGATCATCTTGTTACTCTTCTTTGAATCTTTCTTAGCCCTATCACTTTTCTAAAATGTTCTTTAAGGAGAAGTGTGATCCGAACAGGACACAGTATCCAAGACTTAGGAAAGTGTGGATTTATATAGGGACAGGATGAGGTTTTGTGTTTTGCCTTTCCCAGATGTCATTCCTGAGCTGCTGTTGTCATGAAAAAGTCACAGCCCCAGGTTTTACTCCTGAATGATGTTCATCAGTTCAGAGGCTCTTATGTTAGTCAGTAGTGGAGTTAGGAGTATTTTATCATATGTGCATCTTTTGCCATATGAATATGTTTATAGATACATATATACACACATAATTGTCATTTGACACCTAACTAATGATTTTCATGAAGCCTTTCTACAATTCTTCTGACAGCCCTAGTCTACCTCAATAATTTGTGCCATCAGCAGACATTCATATTCTGGAACTTTGAAGGCACTGCTCTTCAGAATAGTTCCTTGCAGTAGAGTGTCTATATATGTACAAGATGGCTTATATATATATATGTGTATATATATGTTGCATTATATGTATATACACAATGTATATAGTAACTATGTTATTACTAAGCAGTGAAGTGAGCTCTCCTACTTCCTTAAATGGTGAGATTGGAGGCAGATGTATTTCTGGAGAAAAAGAATCTTCCACTATTATTTCATATGGGCTACAAGAAGGAAGCACCTTCCTAGGAAGCTGACAGCAGCTTTTTTGACGTCACACCAGGTTGATATATGCACATATTCCTTGATTCAGTGACCTCTTATCTTTCTGGTTTCATGTAAAAACATTTATATGGCCTGTAAACATACATATGACTTCAGAACAGGATTCTCTAGAAGTTTTACACAACTTATTTTCTAGGAGGAGCTGGGTGAATTCCATGTCACTGGTACTTTTGAGGACAGTTGAACACTCTAACAGCTTAATGATGACTAGAGGAGACAGTAATAAAACCATTATCTTTCTAGAAGGGTTCCATCTCCCCTTGTCTCATGGTGCACACCATCTCTCTTGAGCAATAAAGGTATTCATTTCTCAGCTAGAGGAACTAAGAGCTATCATTCAGACTGCCTGTTTCAGCTAGGCAGAGACTGGGAAATATCAGGCCCAAGCTGAAGCTTGCTCAGCTTTGAAACAAGCTCTGAAGAAGTGTCTTTAGCTTCTGGTAATGCCATGGCAAAGTGAGATATCTGAAGCAAATCTACATATATCATGAATCTAATTCATTTAAACACATTCAGGCTATCCTGAAGGTCAGTGGGTGAACTTCTCAAGTGATAGAAGGTAAGCATGTGTTTAAAATATTTCATTGATTAAGATCTGATAAAATCAGTATCTTTTTGATGATAGCTGTTTGAATAGAAGTAGCAAATTATTAGAGAAGCAGCTGCCCCAAGAGGCCCTGCAGTGAAATGTTTCTATCACTGAAACTAGGCCTGTTTTAAATTTGCCTCTGATTACTGAGTTACAGTGAAGGCAGATGCCTCTGAACTTCTGCCCCACATCTTGACATGAAATAGGAGCTCTGAAAAGCTCCCTTCCTAGAAGGGGGGCATCTATGGGCATCCCCTGGGCATCTTTGTTTAACTCATGTTCTGTTGTTCTTTGTTTTCAGAAACACTGGAGTAGCATTTAAAGTGACTTTCTGACAGGTGCTGCTCACTGACTGAAGAAGGGGGATTGTGTGTCTTCATTTTAAACCAAGGACATTTTGTTAGAGATTTTAAACTGCCTGACCATACCTCAGCTGTTGCAAATGTGAATGCAAACATGTGCCATCTGGAGCTATAACCAAATCCAAGAATAAGTACATAACAAGAATATAAGTAAATAACAGCTCAGCAATGCTCCTCGGTCAGAAGACAGGATGACAGAGGAACATATTCCTTAACTCTTCAGCTTCTTATAAGTCTAAAGCAGCATTAGATTTCCGTGGATGAATGTGCATAAATAAATCCAAAAGAGTTCTTTATGCTGTTTAAGCAAACAAACAAAACAAACACCAAGCAAGAAAAAAACCCAAACAAATAAATAAACTCTTTCTCTGATTTTTTTACAGCTCTAACCTGCCATTTAGTAACATGGAGTCAGAGCCTTCTTCGTCTGAAAACCCAAGCATCCATCACTTGCTACTGGTCCATTTCTCCCTTGGTTAAAGGGGAGGGATTGATTCAAGTAGTGTGTGGAAAGGGGTATGAATCTGGAGACATGAGTAGGTTTTAAGCTGCCCAACACTAATTGTTTGCTTTCTTCATACTAGAAAAACTGATGGGGTTTTATAAGGGTAAATTGGCAAATTTTTACAAGGGCACACCTTGGAGGGTGGGATGTAGAGATTATAAAATATATCAGAAGTGACTTCATACCAGATTGTGCCATTTTTCTGCAGCTCCCCCATCAAGGAGATGGTGTTTGTACAGTCACCCTTATCAGCACTGGGACAGGCACCATCTGTCATTTTAAATGTAGATAGATACACTACTTATTATTGCTCAGCAAGTGGAAAGTGCTGCAAAACAGGGTAGAAAACGGCCAGAGTTTTTAAAAGCAAAGTTAGAAAATGCTATGGCTAGTAATGTCATCTTTAGAGTGTCACTGAAAAGGCAACTCCTCCCTTCAGCCCCCTCCCCTGCTGAGAAGAGTGACTGAGATGATAAAGCTTTTAACACAGTACAGAGCCCACTGTAATGTTAAAGCCAAATCTGCCTTATATCATTGAAGATAAATGCCTAATCTAGTGATTAGCATTCTATAAATACCACAGATTAGCGAGTGAAGGTTAGATGGCAGATTAGATATGTGGTGTATACCCTCAGACTTACCTTTACGCATTTTATTTATGATAAATGAGCAAGGTCTTAACAAGCAATCTGTGGTGCAAAAAAACTAAATACCAAAACTAAATACCAACACGAGATATGAAATAGTTTACTTTGAAATATAGAAAGGGCAAAAAGATAGTAAGTGCTGATAGAAGTATAGAACTAATTATTTGAGTTTTTCCTGTTACAAAGTTAATATGCCCAAACTTCCCTCACTATTTGCCATAGGATAACTCCTCTATCAATAATTCTTGAATTAAATATCTATGCATTCAGATTGGGAGAAAGAAAGTAAAGGAAGGAAGGAAGAGAGGGAGAAAGGGAGAAAAGGGGAAAGGGAGAAAGAGAGAGAAAGAGAGAAAGAAAGAGAGAAAGAAAGAGAAAGAAAGAGAGAAAGAAAGAGGAAGAGAGAGAAAGAGAGAGGAAGAAAGAGAAAGAAAGAGAGAAAGAGAGAGAAAGAAAGAGAGGAAGAAAGGAAGAAAGAGGGAGAAAGAGAGAAAGAAAGAAAGAGAGAAAGAGAGAAAGAAAGAGGGAAAGAGGGAAAGAGGGAAAGAGAGAAAGAGAAAGAAAGGAAAGGAAAGGAAAGGAAAGGAAAGGAAAGGAAAGGAAAGGAAAGGAAAGGAAAGGAAAGGAAAGGAAAGGAAAGGAAAGAAAAGAAAAGAAAAGAAAAGAAAAGAAAAGAAAAGAAAAGAAAAGAAAAGAAAAGAAAAGAAAAGAAAAGAAAAGAAAAGAAAAGAAAAGAAAAGAAAAGAAAAGAAAAGAAAAGAAAAGAAAAGAAAAGAAAAGAAAAGAAAAGAAAAAAGAAATCTGGATTTTCTAAAAGCTCAGGGTATTTAAAAACTGATAGAAAAAAATCTACATTGTTTGGGTTTGATTCTTCATATTTGGTTCCCAATTATGATCCATGGAGCCTGTATGTACAAATCTCCAAGTGTTCATCCAGTCCCAGAGAGATTCTTCATCAAATACCTCCTCACCACAGTTTACACAGAAGAGCCCCATTTCTTCTATCTGTCTTTGACTTGCGATTGCTGTGATTTGTTCTACCCTAACCCTGCTCCATTCTCTCACAGCTGGTTTCCTTTCTGATATAAAGTAAGGCTGGGAAGAGTTCAGACACACTTGTGGTAGGATCTTATTGCAGATCTATTTCCTTACTATTCCTTACTGTTTCCCAAAGGGGCAAGGACAGAGCAGTTCACAAACCACCACATCTGGGAACTAGGACATCAGGGAGTCCCTGGACCTGAGAGGAATAACAAAATACATTCTATTTTTGGAGCTTAAACATCTTTGCAAAAGCTGTACATCCAAGTCTAAGAAAATCTTCAATTGCGTGAGCTTGAATTACTTCAGATTTTTAGAAATTCTCTGGTATTAAATATAACTGATAGTCAATCTGTCAAACATTTACCTAGCAGGCACCACTGAAAACCAGTAAACGCAGGAGTCTGCCAACCTTCAGGCAATTATTTCCTTAGGAGTAGGTTGGTCTGACAAAAGTGGGGAGGAAGAAAAGATGTTGAGTTATATATACATATTGTAAATTGTAAACAAAATGCTTCTATCTCTGAGGCTCTGCTGTCAAGATACTTGGGGGAAAGAGCTAGCTAGCTTTCTGATAACTTGCAGAAGTGAAGAAGAAAAACTGAAAACCTTGCCAAAGAGCAGTATGGTTTTGAGCAAACAGGCTTGGAAAATTAAGGCTAAGGAAATGAATTTCAAGTGCTCAACCCCTAAGTAAAGTAGTCACAGTGTCTCTGTGTGGAAAGAGTTAGGATGCTGAAAGAGTAGAAGATCCTGAAAGTTTTAAGTGGTACTTAAGAGGAGAGAGAAAGGAGGAAAAGATAAGCCTGAGCATATTTAATAAGTGCAGATTATGACAGGATAAATGCTATTTGCAAATATTCCTATAAACATGTGCATTGCCCATGAAGTCAAACATAGCCACAAAACAGAAGCACTTCCATGCTGTTCACAGGTAGTTTGAAAGACATTCAGACCTTCTTCTGGACCTGCTTCTGTATGCAGTAAATGCTTTGCTCATTTAGTGTTGAAACTTCAGCGATGTGAGATCAACTACTGCTTACTCTGGCATTTATCTTATTTCTGTCACTCTGAAAAACAGCTCTGAGGTTTTTTAGAACCAAGCACATTTGCAAAAATCATATTTTTGAAAGAGAAGTCTGGCTCT
Organism: Pyrocephalus nanus; assembly: GCA_038380795.1. Taxonomy (NCBI): domain Eukaryota; kingdom Metazoa; phylum Chordata; class Aves; order Passeriformes; family Tyrannidae; genus Pyrocephalus; species Pyrocephalus nanus. Next base: position 33,264,340 of record CM076260.1, on the reverse strand, counting down.
GTTTGTCTCATAAAAGTCTGCACTTAACCACTTTTAAAAAAAATACTATTATTTTAAGGTCATTGGAAACTCCATTAAAGTGTTTCAGTAAATCATCAGCTCATTAGAGCAATGGAAATTAAAATGTAACCAAGGTACTGATTTCAAACACATTATAAAACTGGGCAAGAAGTCAGGTGTGTTCTCTAGTCTCAGTGTAATATTCTCGGAACCCACAGTTCCTGAGTGATTTTATCGCACCATACGCCAGTGACTGCTCCTAACTTGCAGAGCTACTGGGAGGTATTTTTCCTTCAGAGATGCATCCACTGTCACCTCTCAAACTAGCCTTTGAAATTAAGCAGAGACATACCCTTTTCTCCCTTAGCTACCCTGGTAAACACATGTATGAGGAGCATTGACCTCAGGAGTGTGTCTGGCACCTGGAATTCCCTCCTTGAAGAGAAAAGACGCCTTAGAGTCCAGCCATGTACTTGAAATTGTGCTCATAAAGGCAAGATTTGAAGACCACAAGTCCAGATCAGTTTAACTGTGAGGCTTGTGTGAAAATGTAAAAATCAAAAGAACCACGTGTGTGCAGTGTTTAGGTTGGTACTCAAGAGTCCTTTCACCATCCCCAGTTCCTATGACAGGACAGTAAGAGATTTACAACAGTACTGTGGGAGGTCACATACAATCTCAGATAGACTGAAGCTTTTTTACTTCCAGGACTTGCTTCTCTTTATAGCTCAGATCCAACTGTGGGGATCATTCATCATTCTGGCCCAAATCCCTTCCCCTTTTTCTCCCTCCTCCTGCCTCATATGCTTCTTGTTCATTAGGCCCAGCGGGAAAGGGTCTCTAGCACTTCCTCCCATTAAGTCAGTACTTGATACCATCTCTTTTGGAGATGTGGCTCTCCTTTGGGCAGGGCTAGAGGGTTTCTCCTTGCCCGGACAGGTCACAGTGATTCCTGCAATGAGCCAAGACTTACCAAGCTTTCAGCTCATTGAGAAGTAGACGTGAGCTGGGAAATGTCCAAATCCCAGGATATAAGTGTTTCATATCAGAACTCCTACTCTGCTCAATCAAATACCCTGCTCATCATGTGTTAAACAGTCTCAAAAGTGTGAACAAATGGCACAGCTCATTACTTGATCTTATCTGAGATTAGAGTTGATGGCAACCACAGGTAGAGGTGTCAGTATTGTGGAGAGTACCTCAACCCAGTTCTCAGCTCAGCTGGGACAGGCTTCTGGGACAAAATGTGCTAAGATGACCAAACAGCTCCCATCCCATGGCAGAAGGTCAGCCCTTCAGATCCCTGTGCTCCTGCTCAGTCCTGCACACTTCTGCAAGCCGCATTTGGAAAGACAGCATTCACCTTTGCGCTGCTGTCATTTGTGCTAACATTACCAAGAAACAGTGAACCATGGCAAAGAATAGATTTGTTTTTCAGAACTAATGTAAGAATGGAACACCCAGTAGAAAACAAACCTGTGAAAATTTTAATTTCACACACATTTTCCCTTCAGCAACCACGAACATGAGGTGTTTGGTTTATTGTGACTTCAAGTATCACCTTTAAACCCCAAAAATCTGGAGCAAAAATTAGGTGAAAACAAATCAGTGAAAAAATAATTCTGTTTTTACCTGAAATGTCAAAAAAAGATGTCACTTTGAACACATATAAAGTTAAAACAGCTATAATAGAATATAATAAAAATGACACACAGAACAGCTAAAAACATTTACTTTTGGGAGAAGAGCATGCAACTCCAATTCACTTGTCCGTAGCAAGCACTATAGTTTGAAAAAACCAGCAAGCAAAGGTTTAGCTGTCTCATTAGCTGGTCCTTCCTCACCTTCTGTTTGAGTTTGTGTTCCAGTGTGCATGGAGGATCAGCAGATTGTTAACACAGCATCAGAAAACACACATCTAGACCCAAAATGTCATTTCAGGCAGCAACAGGAAAAAAATCAATAGACAACAGAAAATCCCACCAAATAATCATCATAACAGGAGAGGAAGAGATCTTTGGAAGATCAAACCTTATGAAAAATGCCACTGGGAACATTTTGACAAAAGTGTAGGTGCACAACTATTGAGGTCATCAGAGTGAATGACACTTCACTGCTGTAGCAGGACTGAAGTGCTCCAGTTCCTGTTTTATTACACCTCTGCCTTTGCAGTAAACCCATGAAAATGATGCAGATGCCACATGGTCATACAACTATTTTGATGCTGAAAAGGATAGGGGTGAGATTAAGAAAAGGGTCTTGGTGCATTTTGTTACATATTAAATCCCAACACTGAAATCTCAACAGATGGAGGCATTTAGAAGAAGAGAACAACTGAGGAAGAAAACCGTCAAGCAAATAAAATAAAATTATTGGGAAAAAATATTATTACTGGTTACTGGTTTTCATTGCTGTTATTAAGAAATTGCAATGTCACTGTCTGAGCGAGGAGCTTACCACGAAAGTTTTAATCTCAAAGGAGATAAAAAAGAGGAATGTGGGAAGATTTTTTTCTCCTTTAATTTTGACTCAGAACTGGCAAAATTAAAAATGGCATGTGAAGACACATCAAAATGGGCATTAACTTCCTTTATAAACAAATGTTTTCTGCTAGTCCTTTCTTTCATGCTTTCTGTTTTGTGTGCCAGTTTGTCACTGGATGTTTGAGCAGGCAAAACAGTTGGACCTCGACTTTCTTTGGAGTCATCATAAAACAAATTAATAAGAGAAATAAATATGCTCTAGCAACTTACAGGTGCATCCCAGCTCATGGGTCTCAAAGCCCAGAACATTTATAAATGTGAAAGTAAAGATGGAAGGCAGATCCACCCTGATAACCATATATCATAACTTCCAAGAGAGTTGCTGGGATATAGCCTCATGTATGCTTATAACATGTAACAGGTGCTATTTATGATAATACAAATAACAAAAGCAGAAGTGATGGAAAAATACTTCCCTGTTTACACAGTATTATGAAGCTTTGTTGTGCCACCCTATTTCCTAGACTTTTCTTTCCTCACTCCAAATCCAGGTACGCTCCTGAGTCTCTGAATGTGTAGGTGGATTAGCTACAAAAAGGGTGATGACTACACAGCTGTTACTTTTCTGCAAGAACCCAGTGACTTTTGATCTGACAATCACCTCCACGAGTTTATTTTATTTTCACTCTGACCATCTTAAAGGTAACCCAAACTACCCAGATGTGATTGCAAAATCCAAGGACAGAGAATTATATGCAGGTTGACTTCACAGGAAGAAAACAACTGATAAGAGACCAATATGACAGCTCACTTCAGTTAACCTTTAATGGTGATCCAGCAGCAGCATGTACTTGCTAAATATGCTGTTTCAAAAGTAAAAAATACACATGATCTCATCTTGTTTATGCAACAAGTTAAATTAATGGAAAAGGTTAATCTCTGGTCTAATATGACCGTGTCTACACTATAAAGCCATAATGCAGTGAGTTCTATTTGACAGCAAGTTTCAAGTAGGACTCCTTTGGTTTTGCCTTTACTTTACATTGTGAAATCAGTGCTTAAATGTCAATTTTGCAAAAGGATTTTTTAAATAATCATTTATACACACATGTATTTAAACACAAGCAGGACTCTTTATTCAGGTTTTTGCATATGCTTTTCTGCGTTTTAGAGCCAACCAGGAGAAAGCCCAGAGGAAGCTTTTCCCAGCTAACGTCAGCCATGACTGATCCCTTCTTGCTGTACTTCTCTTCAGCAATATATAATCCTAAGGCTAATTTCCCAGTTTACATTGACAGGAGACACAGGGCAGGAGAAAAAAAAAAGGAAAAAAAAAAAAAAAAAGCAAGCTGTGTAAACCCATTTAAATTTATTGACAAGGTCCTTCACAATTTCAGCCCTTCGTTCCACTGCTTGTAGATATTTCAGTTTTAATCAAAAAGATTTTCACGTGAAACAAAAAAGAGGGGGTGCAAAGCTTATTTTGGGAAGTGATGCAGTACAAGGCAGAGCTAGAAATACAAAACAGGTTTGTAATAATCACTCTGTGGAGACTTAGGTGGAATCTATATCTCACTGCATCAGAGCCAGTGACCAGGAGGACCACCTCAGATAAAGTAAGAACTTGTAAGAAAAACATACACTGGAGAAGATGTGATGTTGGGCAGGTTTTGGTTAGAGTAGAGTAGATTTTTTCCACAGTGGCTGGTATGGGGATATGTTTTGGATTTCTGCTGAATACAATGATATAGAGATGTTTTTGGTATTACACAGAACCAAGGCCTTTTTTCTCTTCATACTTCCATGCTGGCAAGGGGGCTGGGGGTGCTTGGGAGGTTGGGAGGAGCTGGGACAGATGGCTCCAACTGACCATATTCCAGACCAGATGACATTATGCTCAGTACATAAAGTAGAGGGGAGAAGGAAGAAGGGGAAGTGGAGGGTGAGGGGCATTTGGAGTGATGGTGTTTGTCTTACCAAGTCACTGCTATGTGTGATGGGGCCCTGCTCTGCTGGGGATGGTAGAACACCTGCCTAACCATGGGAAGCAGCAAATTAATTCCTTGGTTTGCTTTGCTTGTGTGTATGGCTTTTGTTTCTCCCATTAAACTGTCTTTATCTCAACCCATGAGCTTTCTGGCTTTTACCCTTCTAATTCTCTCCCCGATCCCATTGGTGGGGGCGTGAGTGAGTGGCTGTATGGGGCTTGGCTGCTGGCTGGGGTGAAACCATGGCAAGTGTCAAAGGTACTAAAAGCTGCCAAGTTAATGGATTTACATGAAAGAAAACAAGGAGCGAGAGGGATTTGCACGCAGCCACTCCTCACAGCATGGATGGACCAATTGGGCAGAAAGGGAAAGCAGCTGAAGACTGAGAAGCACAGCTGAACTCAGTGCCTCAAAGGAAGAGCGCAGAGTTCACAGACAACCAGAGAAGCCTCCAAAGGTGCTGGAGACACCTTACAAAAGCATTAATTCCAGCCTAATTCTCAGTACCTTTTTGAACTGTGCAGGTGCCTACTAAATAGTCATTTCTTAGGAACCATTCTCTTCTGACACCTACAGCAAGCTGCTTAAAAGGGATGACAGAAACATTGTTGGAGTCAACATTCACAGAACATAATTCTGACTTCTTTACAGAAAATTGATTGGTTAGCTGGTCTGGCAGAGGAAGGAGACACAGTGACTTGTGGAGTTGATCTCTGGGCTTTCAGATGGCGCTTTGAGTTGGGAGTGTGAGAAGCAGGAAAGAGACCCAGCACCACTGACTGACTGGAACAGTGGGAGGGAGTCACGCAGCTCACTCAGTGCAACAACTCTGTGGTGGGGAGACTTCTGGGTTCTTACCACAGAAAGCCAGGGATTTATTTCTGTCAATGTTTCTTCTCCAAACAGTTTGTAAAAATCAGGTGGTGTCTGATTTTCAGCCTCTGTGGGGAGTGCCGGCTGCACCTCACCCCTGGCTGGCACAGGATCACCAGAGTGACTGGCGGTCCCAAATCTCACAGCCTCATTCAGCAAAACTAAGAGAGATAATAGTTGGCAAGGAAGCAGCTGACCCACTGACAAGAGGCATTCGTCTTTCCCACCCTTTAGACCAACACAAGCCTGCCTAAAGCCTTTTATCGGGTGAAATTTCATCTGTTGTAAAGGAGCTCTGGAAGAGATGAGTCACTGAGAAAGATAAGGTTCTCAATGAGGCCATAAATAACAAAAGCCAATCTAGACAGCAATGTCACCCTTACATTTTAGGCTATTGAATGTGAGAATAATGAAGTGCAGTGTTCAGCTAGTGAAGCTGAGGCTCAGAGAGGCCACACAGTTTTTCACACAACCTGGTGGTAGATTTGAGACTCAAAACCATTTTTCCTGTTTATTTGCCTGGTGCCCTTCCAGCCAGGGCCCTTTGGAGTCCTGGGCCGAGCCCCAAATTAAATCTATTCACACTCTTTCTCACTTTGTAGGACAGATCTCTCCTACTGAAGCTTTATGCATTTGGGAGCCCATTCTTGTGCTGACAAGCCCGAGGTCGCCCAGCCTCTGAAATACAGAAACACTTTGGGGCACAACTCCAAGGCCTGCAGCACTTGCCAGAGCAGCACACACCTCCTCATTTTTATTTCTCTGAGGTAATAAGCTTGAATTCAAAGTACCCCTTGGGAGGTTTCCCCAGGCACCTCTCTGCAGTGCTTTGCAGGACTCCTGACCAGTTAGCAATTGGCCCCAGCAGGAGCAGACTACCTGTTTGTTCTTTCTGGTTCAGTCAGACCCTCAGTCAACCCTCTCTGCCAAAAGGGCTCTGCAGAGGGATCTAGACAGGCTGGATCAATGAGCCAAGGCCAACTGTATGAGGTTCAATAAGGTCAAATACCAGGTCCTGCCCTTGGGTCACAAAAACCCCATGTAGAGCTGCAGGTGAGGCCAAGAGCGGCTGGAAAGATGCCCAGCAGAAGAGGGCCTGGGACTGCTGGTCTACAGCAGATGAGTATGAGCCAGCAGAGTGCCTAGGTGGCCAAGAAGGCCAATGGCATTCTGGCCTGTGTCAGCAATAGTGTGGCCAGCAGGACCAGAGCCCTGATTGTCCACCTATACTCAGCTCTGGTGAGGCCACACATCGAGTGCTGTGTCCAGTTCTGGGCCCCTCACCACAAGAAAGACAATGAGGTGCTGGAGTGTGTCCAGAAAAGGGCAAGAGAGGTGGGGAATGGTCTGGAACACAAGTTTTATAATGAGCAGCTGAGGGAGGTGGGGTTGTTTAGCCTGGAGAAAAGGAGGGTTGGAAGAGACCTCATCACTCTCTACGACTACCTGAAAAGAGGCTGTAGCCAGATAGGGATCACTCTCTTTTCCCAGGTAACAAGTGACAAGATGAAAGGAAATGGCTTTACGCTGTGCTGGGGATGGGGAGTGAGATGAGATATTAGGAAAAATTGCTTCACTGAAAGAGAGATCAGGCATTGGGATAGGCTGCCCAGGGAAGTGGTAGAATCACTATCCCTGGAAGCGTTCAACAGGCCTGCAGCTGTGGCACTCAGGGACATGGTTTAGTGGCAGATTTTGCAGGGCTGGGTTAACAGTTGGGCTCGATGATCTTAGAAGTCTTTATCAACTTTAATGATTCTATGAAAATGCAGAAACCCCCCCTAAAACCATAAAGAAAACATCCATTGCCAGCATCACACTCCTTCAAACAACAGAGCCAAGATGCCGTAACTCTGAGGGGGTGCAGGGTGACCCAAGGCCGCTTTTATCCTGGGAACAGGATAAGCTGTGCAATACAGGGGAGACCTGCTCAGTCAATGCAGGTGGCTTCATTGTTTAAAGGAACTCACTTCGCTGAGGAAATGCAGCTGCACTCAAAGATGGACTTTTCCTGTGCCTGCAGGGAATGGTGCAGAGGGCAATAACAAACATGACTGCATTAGGCTGGTTGTGGATGGAAACTTCAGAAGGGAAAGAAAGGATGGGAAGCAGACATGGAATGTAAAAAGGAAGGGAGGAGAGGTTTAGCATCTCAGTGACAGAGGCTTTGCCTGCTGGAGGTGATGGTGCAGGGGGGGCTGCGTGCCCAGCCCACTCCTAATGCTGCTCACATTCTCTGCCTTTGCCTCTCAGGCCCTTCTCAACTAAATGATTTGTCGCTGCCCTGGTTCTCACAGAAAAGCTGGTGTCTCACAAGAGCTAAGAACTAAATTTTTCCATGTTTCTTCTCCATTTCAGTTTGTTCACCCACAAAGCACATCTCACTCTTTGCAGTCAGTGAAAGGGCTCGGTATAATATGTATACCAAAACAGTCTTGTGTGCTAGGGCAAGATGCCCATAATCCGGTGGAAGATAAACCAGAGCAGAAATACACATTCTTATAGAGTGCTGGTGGCTTTAAATAAATTATGCAGTAGCTTTTTTTCCCTAAAAGATTCTTTTAAAGCTCAGGGTACAGTCCCCCATGCAGTCAACAAAAACTCTGCTACCGGCAATGCTGTGGTGCCCTCAAGTGGATGCAAAACACTCAGAAACGTGCTACATTGCATCCTTCCGAGTGTGGTCCCTGCTCCCTGGTTTGCAACCTCGGGATGCAAACACAGCACCCCAAGAGCCCTTTGCAATGGCAGAGGAATAAATGTGCTTTGACATTAAGATTGACAGACCAAAGTTTCTCACTTAAGAGAAATTTGTTTTTCAAAAAATTGATATAGGGGGATAAAAATAATAATAATAATAATAATAATAATAAAGGCAGCTTGGTTGCAGCACTACTCTCCTGATATTTACAAGGGGTAAGCAGAAAACAAAAATGGTTTGGGGTCTAACCACAGACCAGATGCCATTGAGCTTGTTTCCCTTTCCCAGATGCAGTATTGTTGGCCTTCCTCTAAGAACTGGCAGCTGATGCTGAATTGCCTGACACCAGCCCTTACTGATGCCATCCAGTCACCTCACTGTGCCAGTAGATGTGAAATACCCCATTTTGCCACCTGCTGCTTCACTGGTGGCAGACTACACACCTGAAGTTTTGCCAGAGCCAACTGCTTCCTTCCCAGAAGAGTCAAGGGACAGGCACAAGCTCAGGAGAGGCATTTTGGGTGAGAAGAACCATAGTCTGGGACAGAAGTGAGTTCAGGTGTGTGGGTGTGAGCCACATAACTGCAATAGGGAGGAGGCCCTTGTCTATCTACCAGAGCAGACACAGCCACTGAGGCAGAGGCAAGGATGCTCCTCTGGGAGCTCTGTGTCACATGAGAGGGAAGGTGCAGTCTGGGCACTGCATGAAGCAAATCTGTGAAACGATCATGAGTCTTGAGCCAGGCGTGCTGCTAGTCATCAAGAGACACTGCAACATCTAACTGGAAACAGATGCCACTCATTGCTCTTCACAGTAATGTCATTGTCACAGCAGAAGATGAACAGAAAGCAGCAATACAGATATTACCACAGTTAGCAGTGAACTGGACATATAGATTAACAGCATACTCAAATAGACACAGGTCTCATATATGGCTTCTTCTTCCCCATGTTTTCACGTATTGTGTTTTTTGTCATATCAGAAAGATGTAGGGGCAGGGCAGGCTCCAACAGACACTCTGAAAGAAGACAAGGAAGATTTTGAGAGGATGGAGTTGAAATAAAAACATCCTGACACCCAGCTCACATAATCAAAAAAAAAAAAAAAATTTTTGAGACTACACAACGAGCCTGGCTGAGCTTACTGCTCAGTGGTCACAGGGCATGTCATGTTACTGCTGAAGAGAACTTGAATCATGGTTGGGCTTAGGTAATTTACCTCAGCTAAACACACCATGGGTAGAGAGGTTCTGTTAGCAGAGCAATGCAGGTGCTGATCCACAGTCACGCATGTGATCAGCTCACTGCCTGTCATCCCCCTTTCCACAGAGCTACTCCTCAGCAGTCTCAGCCTGTCCTGGTGCCCAGGGCTCTTCCTGCCCAGGACAAGGCTTGGCATTTGTCCTTGCTGAATTTATGGGGTTCTTGTTGATCCATTCCTCCAGCCCGCCCAGGAAAAGCAGCTTTGATCTCAAGTGTTAATCATCTCCAAATTTGATGAGGATGCATTGCATTGCCTCCTGCAGGCCGTTGATGATGTTCAATAGGACACACCCCAGCAACCAGTAGAGAACTGCAGGGATCTGTAAAGTACAGTTGCCTTCTAAACCTTCATCCAAACAGTATTTCAGCCCTCTTCTAGCTGTCCATTCACCCAGTCCCTAATATCCTGTCTTGGATATAAGAGTCTTATGGGAGGCAGTGTTGGAAGCCTTGCTAGTGTCAAGGGAAACATCATCCCTTGCTCACCCCTCATTCCCAGATCCAGTCGTTTCATCATAGAAGGCAATCAGATTAGGCAAGCATGACTTAATCTTCTGAGCAGCTGTGGAAAGAAATGGCAATACAAGACTGAAGCTACAGCAACTGTACTGATTAGAAAGAGCTTTCCTAGGTGTATAAAGAAATCATGGTCAACCAAACAGAAAGAGCTGTACAGCAGAGCAGGAAGGAATACAAACCTCCTTAGAGCAGTAAACTAATGTTTACCTAATTTAGAAATGGGTACCTAATTTAGCTCTGTGAATCAGCTGCTGTAGAGTATTCCCATGCAAAAGTACCCAACATACTGATACAAAACCTAGTAAAGATTTAAGTCTCAAAGGAGTTCAGTAAAGTATCTCATTACAGTAACTGTGACGCACTGAAGGAGTGCACGGGCAATGTACTCTTAAAACACCAGCATGGCATGGCTTAGCCCAAGGGGCTGGCAGTATGTGGACCAGGCACCACCAGGGCCCAGTTAGCAGTGTGTTTAGCAGAAACAGCAGGTTTGCTCAAAGTTCATAGTCACAGCCAGTTTTAGGCCCACTACTGACAGACCAGTGCTGTCTGACTCTGGACAAAAAGCATTTGCCATTAACAGCCTCAAGAAACACACCCTTCAGACATCACCAAAAAGCGCTGTGTTCTTGAAGTCAGCATAGGTAATCTACAAATCAAATGCCAACCAGGGAGGGAGTTGGTGAATACAGAAATTTTTCCCAGAGGATCCAGCAGAACTGAGCTAAAACATAGTCCGTAGCCAGTGGTGTGTCGGTATTGTACAACTCAGACAACCATTACAAGACCTGTAAATCAAAGCCCTACAAAAAAAAGTAGAGCTATGAATACAAAAGATTGTTCATAATCTCTTACTGACATATGAGGAAACTGTCAGTACAGGTAGAAACCTGTTTAAAGGCATCTAGACTCTGACTAATATATTTTTTTAGAGAGAGAGAGATCCAAGGTTAAAAGACATTTCATATTAGCTTGAAATTAATAGGTGGACTGAGGACATTCAACACCTACCAGTTCATGCCAAAAATACAGGCCTGCACAGAGAACAGAAGGGACTGCTGACACTACCCTACCAGCTCTTATGCCAAAGCCAGTATCAATTGGACAGGACAGTGATATTGCTCTGAAACATCATCACTGATAACATCTCAGGGCAGCACCAACAACAGCATGAAAAGAAACCCACCCCACACTTCGGCACTGTTCTGACCACGACACTGTGAAGAAAGCTGAAGAAAGCAAAGCTGTACTCTGGCTGCCCCTGGTACAGATCTGATTTGAATACAGTCAAATTCACATTAAAAGTTGGCCGTAAGTAACACAAGAGCAACCGGAAGCAGCAGTTACAGCAGAAATGTAACATTAGGCAATTAAAAAGCAATGTTACGACCAGGGCAAGTAGTTGAGTTCAGAGCGTAGAAGATGCAGCAGAACATCCTTCTGCTGAATAAGTCTCTTCTAGTCCTTAGTGCTCAAGTCCTGACCTGACTTGAAATGAACTTCCCAGGGCAGATCTGTGGCCACACCATACCAGCAGCATGAGGGCAGCACTGATTTACAGTCTTGCCTCAGATCAAGCTCCTCAGGTCTGTGATTCTTTTCTGACCAGCAGGTGACATCCAGCTCTGCCACCCTGGGCAGCAGCCCTGCCTACAGGAAAGTAGAACCACAGACTACATATTGCCACCTGTTATACCCTTTGGGAGGCTGGCAGCTTCAAAAAAAACCCAAACGTTCAAGACACAACCTAGGGAGGGACATTTCTCTTTACCAAGTAGCCCCTAAATCTTTAAGACCAAAAGCCAGTTGGTTTCATTTTGTTAAGCAAAGAGGATAGAAGGATTGCAATAGTCTCTTCCAGAAATAACACATGATCACAGAGTCAAACAAAGTGGCAGGACAAACAAACAAATGTGGATCTAGGAATATAGCTTTTGATTTTTAAAAACTGAAAAAGCATAAGTTTCAGGCATAAAATTTGATGGCTTTGAAAAAAAAAAAAAAAGGGTAAAAACTTTTCAAAAAATTTTTTTTTTCATCTAAAAGGTAAGCCAAGATTACAGACTCACAGAATATGCAGAGTTGAAAGCACCCCCAGCAGGATTATCCAGTCCAATTCCTGGCCCTTCACAGGACCATCTCCAAGAGTCACATCATGTGCCTGAGTGTATCATCCAAACACTTTTTGAACTCTGTCAGGCTTGATGCTGTGACCACTTCTCTAGGGAGCCTGTTCCAGCACCAAACCACCCTCTGGGTGAAGAACCTTTTTCTAATATTCAAACTTAACCTCCCCTGACACAACTTCAGGCCATTCCCTCGTGTCCTGTCACTGGTCACCACAGAGAAGGGATCAGTGCCTGCCCCTCCTCTTCCCATCACAAGTAAGTTGTAACTGCAATGAGGTCTCCCCTCAGTCTCCTCTTCTCCAGACTGAACACATCAAATGACCTCAGCCACTCCTCATACAGCTTCCCCTCAAGGCTCTTCACCATCTTTGTTGCCCTTCTTTGGATGCTCTCCCAGAGCTTAAGATCTTTCTTATATTGCAGTGCCAAAACTGCACACAATATTCAAGGTGAGGCCACACCAGTGCAGAGCAGAGTGGAGCAGGAGAGCCCTCTTCCTTGCTCGCTTTGCCTGATGCCCCCCAGGACACGGTTGGCCCTCCTGGCTGCCAGGGCACTGCTGACTCAGATTCAACTTGCCGTCCACCAGGACCCCCAGGGTCCCTTTCCATGGCAGTGCCTTCCACCATCTTCTTTTGATACCCTTTGCAAGGTCAAACAGGATATTCTCATACCTAAAAGCCAACAGGGAAAAATGAGGAAATATATGTATAACTAAATTTATACATAACCTCAAAACCAGCCAATTCTCTGCCTCAGTTTTCAATGAGAAGCATAAGGTCTTCATGCAGCAAAGGCAGAACGGCCACTGAAGCGAAGCATGGCGTTGCACAAACCCATTCTGTAACTGGAAGGACAACTGTGTTTGCACCCAAGGGAAGGTGCTGAGCACCAGCTCGGAAGCATCACTGCACACCTGCCCCAGGCCACTCTTTCCTTAGCATCCAGTATTGGCCAGAGACAGGTATCAGGCAATAGGGACGTTAATTCTGGCCCCAAGAAGCTGCTCTTCAATAACTTTGAAAGGATTGGAATATGAAATTGCAGGTTAGGTGGATTTATTTTACAGTGCATGTAACATGTTTGAAGATCACAGAGACTAATGAAAAGGCAGAAATGTGCTGATTTATGCAAGACTAACCAGCCTGATCTCAAATGTGTGTCTAAATTTCAAAGCATGTAATGGTAATAATGTAGAAAGTGACCCAAAATACAGCTTGAGTTTATTAATGATAAATCAGACCCTACTGAACAATCTTTCCTCGTGACAGTCAGCAGATCAGGAGGCATTGCATATATCTTCACACACATCTTCAGGCAAAACAACTTCTTACTGGTTGCAATGGGGAAAAGTGAACCATTAAGACAGGCAACAATATACAGTACTAACACTGTTGCTAGTCATGGGAATTTGGATGTTATCATGCTGGTCAGAAAGAAATCAGAAGCCTGAGGAGCTCGGTGCAAAGCAAGACCAGATCCAGTAGGCTGAAAAGAGGCTCATGAGGCTCCTTCAAAGCTTAAGGATCGCAGACAATATTTTCATTAATGACAAAACCAGTATTCTAATTAAATTTATCATTCCCTCTACCTTTATCATCCTCAGTTCAGGATCAGTAGTTCAAATCTAGGTGGTGATCTTCATGGGTAGGGGTAAAAAGAGGTTGCAGTAAACTCAATCATACATAGACCAGGTCAAGCATCTAGAAACAAAAGTAAAGCATTTCACCTGTCTGCTGAGAGCTTAGCAGCTGGAAGTGAAAAAGGGAGGGTGGGAGTTCTTCATTAGTCATTTTTTTTTATCTGTTATGAATAATAGCTGCTTGAGACAACAAAAAAGATGCAGCCTGGGGATTGTACTCAGGTAAGTATTCCCTGAAAAGATAAAGTAGTGTTAATATTTCCCTCTAAAAAGGTACCTGGTGAGAATTCTGAAATAATTCAGTTTTCAATTCTCTTCTTTGAATGTGGTCAATCAGGATGTGCAAAAGGGCAAAGACAGGTTAGTAGCTGGGTCAGAAAAATGCTCTACAGAAAAGCTTGACTCACTGAGAGAAGAAGGAAGGCTGGGGGAAAGCAGGAGAATAGACAGGCACCTTCCCAGAGGCTCATAACAGCTCACCAGACAGAACATTGGAGATGCAGCACCTCCCTGTTTCTGGTTAGGCTTTTTTGCTCTGTTGGGTGCTCAGGTTTTTTGGGGAAGTTTTTGATTGGATCCATTAATACCAGGAACTACAACATGGTTTTGCTTTAGAAGGAAGTGGATTCTTCATCTAGTCTTGCGTCCATTACTGTCATCTTCCTTTTATGCTTGGCCTGTCTTAGGAAAATCCTTCATTATTAGGGTGTGATGCTCTAAGAGATGCTTAAGATGAAAATCAATGAACCTCTGAGATACCTTATCTCAGTATAGACTTAAAGTTATTATTATAATTACAAAATTAAGAGAGATATATTTCAGTAAATAAAATAAGCAAGCCTGCACTTGTAGTGACTCCTGTTTACTGTAAGGAGGTATGATGAATAAGGTTTTATGGAAAATGTGCTTGGACGCACCAGCTTTGGATGCACAACTCATGCACTGGTAATGTTTATGGACTGACTCATTACAAGCCAGTCTCTATGCACATCCCTTCTGGGAACATGCAGGTTTGCAAACATAATCAAAAACAGGATGTCCGATATGCAGGAAAGTTTACTTTTTTACTAGTATTCCATGAACTAGAACTTCTCTGAATTCAAACACATCCTTGACTGGTGGTTGAAGGGACAAGATTTAACACCCCAGTATGACAGGCTACAAAGTGAACAGCAGATGCTCTGGGCTCCTTTTTTTTTTTCAGCAGGCTTACTCCAGATCCTGAAAGGACCTAAACTCAGGACATAGAGGCCTTATGTTTGGAATTATGGCAAGAGTCTTCCCAAATGATACCGGGCACCACTCTAAAGTGAAACCCAGAAGAATCTGAAAGAAACACCATGAACTGCTTGAACTGGCGTTTCCCCATGAAACCACCACTGGAAAGTATCCAGCTATTGCCCTGAAACAGGGTGTAAGGACATGCATATAGCACAGTGTGAGGCAAGGTGGTGTGGGAAGACTGAGCACACAGGGAACTGTGCAAAGGAAGGGCTAGTTAAACAAGTTTTGCAGGACTGGTTGTAGACCCACCCATGTACCAAAAAACCCACCAGAGTGCCAAAGTGACTATTGAAACATCACGACCTGCACCGACCTAAGCTGCTGGCAGGAATTGCTGCCAGCATTATCAGCAGGCAGCGTGTGAAGTGTGACCTAGTGCCAACTAGGTCAGTACGGGTTACAAGATGAGTAGAGAAAGCCATAGTGTGTACACAGAACCTAAAAGTGCATCTGTAGGACCAAACCTGAAGGCAAAACCTCTGACAAGCAGACCTGAACCCTGCTCCTGCTGCAGAGTGCTGTAGTTGATCACCCTGCTACTTGCTCTGCTGTAGCTTTACTGCAAGCTGACATCCAGGCAAAAGCCTTTGCCATGATCCTAGCTTCCAGGAGCCCTTCTGAGGTATGGCACACAATCTCAGCAAGGAAGTTACAGCAAAGTTACAAAACCCACACAGCTACTTGAGGCAGTGGCTCAGGAAGAAGGGGAGTGGGAAGCGAGATAATGCTGTACAGATATGGCTGAGCCGTTGCCAGTGCACAAGATGCCTGCTAAAACATGACTGCTTCTCAGTTGACACTGATGTATCTATTCAAATCCATTTGAACGCCGCTTGCGAAAACTGTCATGTTGACAGGCACGGAGATTGAAATCAAGTATATGGTACCCAAAGAAACCCAACCATAGGGCTCCAGTTAAGGAATCTGCTGTCCCAGTGGGCCAGAGCACACGGCGGTGTGGTCTGGTATCCTTTTCCAACATGAATCCTTTCAGGAAGGTAAGTGATTCCATTTCTGGCGAAACATCTCAGGTGCTTGGGATGAGAGGTTTAGAAGGAATTCCCAAGCCAAAGATTACATCTCACCACTTACAACCAGTGCCAAGGATCATCCTAACCTCCCTGAATGTATCCAATCCCTTTCTGAACATGCTGACACTTTTGGCTTCCTCCATATCCCCCACTAGTCTAATTCCAGATGCACTGACATTTTGCATACTGAACTCTGCTATCTTCCTTTCATCCATTTCTAAAAGTCAGACTGATCATTTCATCAGGTCCTATCCCTACGCAATGCTGATTCCTCCTATCCTATCCCATCCTATCCTCTCCCACCTCGGCCAGACTGATAGCTTCCTAAGGAAGTCATGCAGCCTTTAGTCTTGTATGGAAGTAATTTCCATCTCTTTGGACCCTTTCACTGGACTTCTCAATATTCTCTAGCTTTATTAGGTTCTTTTCAGGGACTGCAGACAGCATTCAAACCAAATACATTATATAGCACTACACCAATAATTTGTTGTGTTCTCTTCCTTTCCCATTAATTAATATCCTAATTGGGTCCTTCAGTACAAGGGTTTGGTAGACATTTTCAGAGAACTATGTATAATGCACAAGAACCTTTCCTAAATACCACTTCAAAGCCCCTTGTGTTATATGTATATGTGATACATTCCTCCCATGTGAATTTCTTCATGTTCTGTCAACATAGGCTTTACCTATTATGGAAAGCATATTTGGTAGTCTAATTTACAAGCTCCAACATGCTTGAAGACCAGTATCACATTTACTACCTTCCATTTCTGGGTTCCTAAGGCCAATTTAAAAATCCCACAGGACATTTAGAACATCTACTGGAAACTCCTTTAAACTTCTGCAGTCAATATCACCTGGGCCCAGAGAGCTTTATCAACTGTCCTAAAAAGCTGCACACCAATTTCAAGTTGTTCCTTTAACAGACTATGGCTCTTAAATGAAAACTTCCCAGTTCCTCAGCTCTGAACACTGATGCAGGTGACTTGGCTTTTCTGTCAATCTTCTCCTCCCAGAGAAGAAGCTAGAGCAGCAACAGGAGCATCCTCTAACTCCAGGCAAAATACATGCCAAAATCCAGGATTTCTTTGGATGTTCATCTGCTCTCCCTAAAACCAATTCTTTGTTCACATTTGCATTGCCCAGCAGACACCACTGCAATTAGGAAACGTCTTTATATTTGCGGTGGTGGACCTCTGCTAGGTCCTGAGATTAGACTAAAAGATTCAGGCAATCACTCACCTTTGAATCAGGTACCTGAGTCCTGCTGAAGACACAAGACTCCGGCTTGTCTTGTTACTGAGGTTCCTCCCTGAAATTTTGGTCAGTGCTTCCTGGTGGATGGCTCAGGAGTCCCTCCATAGCACAGCAGCTGCTGCGGTGCCCAGCGTTCCTCAGCCACCATGGAGGAGACTTCACTGCCTTCTGCTGCACAGAACTGTGTGTCTGCATATCATGCCCATTGCATGAACATCCAAACACCACGTGGATGGCAAATTTGATGCCTGTTAAGAGTATTTCAAAGTACGATGCCCCTCTACAACAGCAGCATCAAGAGCTTTGTCCCCTACCAAGTCACTGAACACAAGCAGCACTGCACAGGTTCACGGCACTGAACAGCTTTCTGCCAAATTCTAAACAGATGAGACAAGAAAGGTAAAGAGATAAGACTCAAAAATATTTTAGACACAATTTGGCAGAGCTAGGCTCAGCTAGACTTGATCTTAAAGGTCCTAAATTATTCTATCCAAGATTTCATAGGAAGCAAGATCAACCTAACTCCTTAAATAGAGTTACTTCATTGTTTTTTTAATTGGTTTTCAACAGCTCTGTAAAATAGAGAAAAAACTTGAGACATAGACAGAGCATGTAACAATCAGGTTATTAGTAACAAGACTAATGGACTGACTGATACTATTCAATAACTGACCTATTCCTTATGTTTATTCAGGGTTCAGAATAGTAGTACCACTATTCCACATTAAATTAGTCATATCTTTCATTGCAAAAGCTGCCTGGATTTTAGCAATTCATCTGATTAGAGCCAGCATGTTGGAATTGCATCATGTTTAGCTGTGGATATTCTACTTGCCAAGGGGAGGAATTGAGGTGAGAAGTCAGATTTTTATCTCAGGTTTCATTTCAGCAACTCCCATGAAAGTGTATGGGCAGGCTGTACAAAGACTCCTTCTGTGCCCATACAGGTGTACACCTCTATCTCCTGTGAGTAAATCACACTGCATTGCCTTCTCCATTCTTTATGGCCTTTATCTTGGAAGATTTCTCTCTTAATTACTTTACGTCAGGCAGTAAGCAAACAAAGGCACACTATTCCAGCTTCCTGACAGGCTGACAGGCTTCGTGCTCTTAGCAGGTGGGCACAGATAACCAAGCTGGGAGGAGATATATCCATCCAACAGGAAGGGAATACTTTTCTATTAGATAAAACAGAATGTGTCTTAGCCATAAGAGTGTCAACGAGAGAAATCTGATAAAGTAGTATCTGTTTTATCCTTGCTGCTGAGAACTCACACAAAACTGAGGGACCAGCAAGGCAATAAGAGCATAGACAACCAGAAGGGAAAAGCAAGCAGTTTTTAGCACTTAGTTGTCATAACTGGCATCTGCAAGTATTAGCCAGTGATGCTTGCTGAGGAGCTCAGGAGTAACCTAGACTTCAAGTTTACTTCAACTGTTTATTTTTTAATTTAATACTTATCACCATTCCCAGAATCAGTTAACTGTTTAGCATGAAACCAAGATCAAGCGCTTAAAGAAAGAACAGAAACTCACAGGAACGACCAGAACAGAGTAACAATTCGACCACTTTCCTTCAGACTAACTCATACACTGCTCTGCACTTTCTACTGTTTGGGATTTAACCATTTCCTTCCTGCCCAGGCACATGTTCAGCAGTAGGACCTTAGAGTGCCTTTCAGAAGGTTAGATAAGCAGGAGTCTGACTCCTCCAGCACCATGAGGATAGATTTGTGCATAGATTTTTCTTACTCCTTGGTCAAGTGTCCTGCGAGAGGCAGCAAGCAAGCAGCCTCCTTTTCTTGTATTTGCCAAGGACTCAATTCCAGGTGTTGTCTCACCAAGACAGACTACAAGAGCAGAGCCTTCAAAACTTAAACTCCATTTAGTGTTTGAATTCCAACTAATCATACAGCTGGTCAGGCTGAATCATAGAATCATGGAATCATAAAATGTCCTGTGTTGAAAGGGACCAACAAGAATCAAAGTCCAGCTCCTGGCCCTGCACAGACCACCCCAAGGATCACCATGTGCCTGAGAACTTTGCCCAAATGCAACTTGAACTCAGGCTTGGTGCCATGACTGCTTCCCTGGGGATCCCATTCCAGTGCTCGACCCTCCTCTGGGTGAAGAACCTTATCCTAATATCCAACCTAAACCTCCCCTGACCCGGCTTCAGGCCATGTCCTCAGGTCCTGTCACTGGTCACGAGAGAGAAGGGATCAGTGCCTGCCCCTCCCCTTCTCTTCATGAGGAAGCTGGAGACTGAGTTATAACCCATCCATAAATAAAAAAGCAAGTCACCCTTCTGCAGTTAGGTTTTCTTAGTGTCAGCTGAACTTACTTTTGTACTCTTCATGTAGCTGTGGTAACTCAGTATTAGCTGATACAGTATTATATACAGAGAGACATACTCCGGTTTAGTCAACCATCTTCCCTCTCCATTTTATACACACAAAATGTCCTGAAATGTGGCCTTGAGGGTGACAGTAATGCACAATGGGCATTTTGTAACCTTGAGAAAGCTTCAGACAGCTACCTGTTACTCAACATTTAAGATGGTAGTTCTGCTGTTTTCTGTTCTTTAAAGCTAATCACACATATCTATTCTGTTCTTTCTTACTTTTCAGACCCAGCAGAATCTGAGAAGGGAGTTGGATGTTTGTAAAGCAGAAAAAAAACCTGGAATAGATTGAAGACTGTTGAGTGGCAGCTGCCAAGGTAGACAGACATCTTGTGGCACATCACTGATGTGGGGAAGGAGTATAAATCAATTACCCATTTGCAATGGAAGAAATTTATTTAAAAGGGATGACTGATAACAACCCACTGTCTCTCATCAGCCCCAGGCCTCTTTCATAAGCTTCCTCTCATGCCAGTTGTATTTCCTGTGGGTTCTTTAGCAGTCATGGAATGAAAGAAAGGTTTGATAAATCATACATTACAACAGAAAAATAAGGCATGCAGCACTGCTTTTCAATAGTCAACACAAACTAGAGAAGCAAAACCAGCAAAAGATAACAATTACAACATTAGAATAATTATGCAGAAATTTTTCAAGATCTGTAATCTAAACAAGTAGTTGGGAAACATTTCAGTAACAAGTCCTTGAAAATATGTTTCTGCAAAGATTTTTTTCACAAGGTTTTCCCTGAAGAGACTGATACTCTCTCCCCTCTCATGAGAATGCCAGAATTAGTGTTTCAGCTCCCACACCATAAGTAGTCTTCCAAACAGTTTAGAATATGAAATGTGCAGAACAATAACATTTTTCCTCATTAGCTGCAAGCTTGAGAACTTATATAAATATTGAACAGACAATTGAAGAATCACTAGCATTTGTACTCATTATGCACTAAAGTCTGGGATTTAAAAAAATAAAAAAAATAAAAACATCAGAAAGAATGAGACCATTAAAGGGAAAAATTCTTTTTCCCTAGAAATATGGAATAACTATCTCCTACCCCCACCAATGACTAATTGAGATTCCACACTCTGTTTCATATAATGACAATGAGATTAACAACAAGGTTAAGTTTATCATTCCAAGTTTGCCCTTACAAGGGAGATGTGCTGTTCCTACCTGTGCTCCATCATTGGAGTGAGCACACATTCCTTGTGTCCCCTGCTTCAGCCCTCCTCACAGACCAGCCTGCTATCAGGAATAATCCCACCCTTCACCACATTCCCTGTAAAATGACTGCTAACCTGAAACAAGGGAGGGCAGGTGCTGAACAGACACAGGAACACCACACCCCAGAATAAAGCTCTTTTACAAGCATTTGCTCCATCATAGGAGGATAGGCCTAACTGGCCTATAAAGGTGGTAAGGGCATAGAGTTTTGAAACACAGACATTAAGCTGAGGTCTGATAACATCACAGATATACAATTCTTTGTTAAAGATTTTTTTTAAGAGCTACTTCTTCAAATAGTTATGCTGTTTTCAATATGAAAGAATTAAGAACAAAGTTTACCATCTATCAAGTGGTGCTTGTAATATATTAGCAAGCTCTGAAAACCTCATTTAAAAACCAAAGCTACTAATGTTTGGGGGAAAAAACCACAGTTCTTATGAATTTCATGTTGTGCTATTCTTCTCTCTCATTCTTCAGTTCTTACAGGGCCATAAAATCATCCAACTGTGCCAAATCAGTGGCAGGAAAGATAGCAAGAATACATTGAAATAGTCTTTCTTCCAGTATTGTTCTCCAGGGAGTGAATTTTAAGTCTCTTTTCTTTGTTATTAACTCCAGACCTAGACATTGTGATAGGGCTCTGAGTGATTCTAATAAACTATTACTGCTCAGTATGCAAAAGCATGGAAAATGGTTATACTGTGAGCTGAAGAATCATACAAAGCACAGCTGCCATTCCGTATCTGGATTACTGCAGCAAGAGCTGCATTCCAGTATAAAAAGTAATGCATTTTATTTAACAGATGTTGTCAATAGTGATTGCCTATAAACACTAATGGCAAATAGAGCAGAGTATGCAGCAAAATATGCCTATTCCTATAAGATAATCTTACCTAGACAAAAAGTTCTCAGCCCTACCAATACACACAGCAACGGCTGTAGCAGTTCCCCTTTTATAGGGTCAAACCGAAAGTTTTCAAGGACAATTTGCATACCCTTAGAAGATCAAAATACCACTCCGCATTTTGTGATGCTCAAAGTAGATTATTAGAATTCTCTGAACTCCAGCCATATTTTCCCAAGGCAGCAAACGTGTTGGCTAAAGTAAAATTCCAAAAGCCAGAATGATGAGTCTCTCCCAGCCCCAAACAACTGACCTGCCAGGCAGCCTATGGATGATGGAACTGCTGTGAACATGCACCTCCACCACAGAGGAGGAAAGACTTTCTAGGCATTTGGTTTGTGCTCCAATGCATGGGACAACATGGCAACTGTCGTGAAACTGAAGTTATTGTTCCGATTAAAAATTATTGGTCATTATTTTAACATCTTTCAATTATTTAAATAAATCTAAAATTTGTACATTTTCACCAGATGTAAATGAGTTAAAACAAACCTCGATGAATCCAATAACAACCACAGCAAAACACAGTTCTGCTATATTCAGTGCAATTTAGAGAGTGCTTAGTATTAAAGCTTTTAAAAATCCAAATTAGTGATTTCTGACCATCATGAATCTTGAAGGGCTTTCTATTATTTTGGAACTGGAAAAAGCATAGTCGATTTACAGTAGCATTTTTAATAGAACAAAAGCCATTTTATTCATATTAATCCATAACAGCACTGATGCTTCCATCATACCACTTAACCACAGGAACAGCTCAAAAACTGGGTGACATTTACATCTATCATTAATGTATCTCTCAGCATTATAACTGATGGCTTATACAAACAGTGTGCTTATTTTCTTAGTTCTAGTCCAAACTGGACACAAGGTATTTCTTGGCAAAGGACAGAAAAGCTTAACACTCTGTTCATGAAGCAGGAGATATCTCAAGAGATATTTGCATGTTTTTTGTGTACATCATTTGGAATTTTTGGAACTTTTTATTTTAGCTTCACAGGGATAAGAGAACTCAGATTCTCATACAAGTTTTTGTACTCCAGACACTGTAGTGCTTTGTAAGGAACAGATTATAATCACCAAGTAGCCATTGTCTTTGTTCAGCCCAAGTAGTATGCAAGGAGTGAAAGAGTCCATGGTGAAAATCATTCAATTAAATTCTTTTTACTGACCTGCAAGCATTATCAAAAGAACACAAAGAACATAAAAAAAATGCAAACTTCATGCTGAGTGTCCTTTTAAAAGCTAGCAGCACAAAATACTTTTTGGACAGACCAGACATCTGTTGCATCCTGAACTGTAGTACATCATTTTGTTGTCCGTGCTTTTTGACTCCCAAGTTCTGAAAATGCTGATACATCAAGACTTTTACCACTGTTGCACTGTTCATATAAAGTCTGAAAGTTAACAAACACACAAGTATTCAGGTGAATGCAGTTGTATTGCACATGTATTTAAACTATATAACAAACATTACCACTTGATATAAATCACATACTAAGGTATTCCATACCAGAATTTCTCCAGGAAATAAATATACAGTTTTAAGACAGCTCAGTTGTACCACTTGTAATGCAACATAATCCCTAAAAGAAGATAGGTGTGCTGACTTAGCAGTGTGAACAGAGTTATAGAGTTTCACAAGTCAGCAGAGAACCAACCAGTTGTAGAGATTTAAAATCAAGTTTACTCTATTACTTGTCTCTGATATGGAAACACCAGCATGGAAGGAGAGGTATTTGTTTACTGAAGGTGGGCAAGCTTTATATGATATGAAAATCAGTGGCCACAAACATAGCTACATCATGATATTGTTAAAAGGATAACAACTTGTTCACCCTCGTATTAAAAAAAAAAAAAGAAAAATTACTTACCCTTGCAGCTCTAGAAATAGAGTTGGGAGAATTCAAGCCAACAAGCTGGCCAAGGATGCGTTTCATTTCCTCAGTTGTTCCTTTTGCACTTGGGACATCTGCAGTTAATTTATAATTATGTTGAAGTTGTATACATTATCAGTACAGTTTTTAAGAGGTTTAAGAATTAATATACTGAAGTCTTTTCTGAAGCAGACATAGGTAAGTGTAAAGTATATATAAAAGTAAAGACTTTTTTTAAGCAGATATAAATATTATTCAATAAAATGCATTTTAAAATAAATGTACCTGTTTGACAATGACTTTGAATTTGAACATAGGGATGTACCAGCAACTCCGAAACAGATATCCTTTGTTTAGGATTTCTTATTAAACAGCGCTGGAAATGAAAAAAAAAATAGGAAGACTGCTTTATCTATCAATTAAGAACTTCCCTAGGAATTAACAGTCAGGATATATAAAAGACCCTGCAGATGCATGTCAAAACTTCTTACTGCCAAACTACACACTCAGAAAGGTTCAAGTCACAATGCAATAATAGATTAACATAATTGCCCTCATTTGCCAATAACTTCACGGTAAAGTTCGGTATCCTGTTTAACTCAAGCAACAATGTCAGAAGATTTGAAGATCAGAACCTACAGCATCACTTCAATCTGAATAACACGGAATGACAATGAAATTTGAAAGTTAGGGGGATAAGTGTTTCTGGATTTCAATTTGTTACCCACTGAGCAACACAAATAGGGCAAGTAAAAGCACAGGCAAATATGCAAAAACTAGGCAAATATGCAGGGTGAGGGAAAGGGATGGCAAGTACAAGAACTACAGTATTTACTTTGAACCAAAGCAGTTAAGTCAGACTGCCTTAAGTATTTACTTACTTGGTACTGAGCTGAAAATAGACTTTAACATGGAAACTATATGAAGTAACTCTAGCTTAATTACATCCTCTTTTGGAATAAGATCTGTTACTACAAGTAGCAGTGAAAAAAGTCTCTCAAGCACAACTCAGTTTTAGAAAATATGCTCTAAATAAATAAATTGCCATTATTCAAATTAAAATTAATTTTAAGGGAAAGTTACCTTTAGCACATCTTGAAGATCCTTCTCAGGAATATCTGGGAATTCTATTTCATAAGTAGGATCAACAATAGCGTGCAGTTTATTTATTGGACTTGTTATGTGTTGAAACGGAGTCCTCCCGTATGTCATACAGTACAAAATGCATCCCAATGACCACACATCACTTTTGGGACTTATCTAATATTAAAAAAAAAAAAAAAAAAAGTTGAAGATTACTTCTCATTTAAGACATTGCCTTTTCAGTCAGTTTATCATGTAACTGTGCAGTCATTTCGTTTAACAGCATATCCACTTTCCACTGGATAACACATCTTAGTAACGATCACACAAAATCACTAGGGCAGCATGCCATTATCTACTAAGACAGTGATGTGGCTTTATTCACTGATATTCCATAAGAAAGCTGCTCTTATTACTTTTGAAAATCAACTTACTGAAAGAACTAACTTAAAATACAATTAAAGTTAGTCCTTAACAAGTTGAGCAGCAGAATTTTAATTGTAGATTTATAAACAAACAGAAAACAGTGAGACACCACAGCTATGTCCCTAAAGTTGAAAGCCACAGTTCAGTTCCTCGGGGTTTCAAGGATTCTGGTTCATATCTCAACCACCACACCCAGGCTGTTCTTTGCAGGATGATTCTCCATTTCTGTTGAAGCTGAAGAACTTTAGGAAAAGCACACAGAGTAGGGGAGAGGAAAGACATGGGGAAACCACAGATAATCTGACTCCCAGCAGAGTGGTTACATTTTTGCTTAGATGACCAGAGTTCCAAAACAAGTCTGCCCTTTGCATGCAATTTTTAAAATTGTAATAAAGGTTAAAAATATCATTCTTAAAGAAAATTCATTTATAAAATATTCTGTTCTGTGTTCAGAAAGACAAAATTGCTTTTCACTATGTAATACTAATTCCATTCAACAGTTTTAAAAAGTTAGTCTTTGTGTTCAAGCACATACATATGGATTTGTCTTTTTTTAAAATACTTTTTCATTCAATTATGTATCCCTTTGACTGGCAGTGTAAAAATGCTTTCCTTCAGTACTTTCCTCATCATTCACATTCCATTGTCATGTTATGAAAATTTCTACAATACACAGTATTCTGTAGCATAGAAAACTTCATAGGATACACAGAACTTGTACATGTGGCCCTAAAATATTAGCCCTCCTTGCATCATCTTTCGAAAGACTTTATTAAGTATTATTCAGTACTTGCAAGATCTGCCCCACTTAAAAGAACAAAAAAATATGACAATGACACAAGCATCATCATAACTTGTTTAAGCAAACACACCAACAATAGTCTATATCAGAAAGCAAATCTTCTTGCTTTCAGAAGGAATTTTCTAAGCCAAGGCTATTGATGCAGAATCCTGAAATGTAGCTGTGTAGCAGTGAGCAGCACCATAAGAGCATCGCCAGTTCTTGGCAGAACAAAGCTAAAACAAAAGCGCATAAGTAGCACAACAAGCAACCAAGAAGTAAGTGAGGAATGGTTCTCTCACGTGGCTCCATGGAAGATCCTCCCAGAAATACACCCTGAAAACTCCAGCCTGGGGTGATTTCAGAGGTGCACAACATGGCGGGCCCTTAAGATGCTCAAAAGACATTTGTAACCAGAGTCATCAGTACAACCTCTGGTATGTGAAAGGCTCAAGTATTTCACTGTATGCTACTATTCAGTGCTATTCACACTGATAACATAGTGGAACACTCATATTTCTCCATAAAAATTGATTTTAAAATATTTGTGCTCATTGTCAGTTTAGATACTATAGTTTTATTATTAGCTTCTCTAATGCCCAAGACTGTGCCTCTGTTTTACTTTCAATTTTACCTATTCATCAAGCACTTACATTTTTCTAAACTCTATCTGCAAAATGTTAAGCAGTTGCGGAGATTAACCTTAGCCTTCAATCTCTGCCCACCATCACCATAGCAGAATGAATTTTCTTGTGTTCAAGTTTCAATGGAAGATTTTGAGAAAGCCAAGCGTTAAGATACATGACTGAATTACTTTCTTCTTAACATGGAGGGAAAGGGAGAAAAAAGACCACGTTACCTTAGAACGAGACTTTCCATTTTCTCCATAGGAAGACATATCTTTTATTGCTTCAGGTGGCATATAATTCATTGTCCCAACCTAGCCACAAAAATGTAAAGACATTCCTTTAAAGTGAAGAATTTAAGAAAAACTTGGATTTTTGTCACAAAACACTGAAGGGCATATTGAAAATTTTTTTCTATTACAGCTGAAGGCCATTGTTATTCTGCTCAATAAAAACATGTAAAAATACATATACATGAATGTTTATATACACATATAAAACCATTCAGCATAAAATTTCAATATCAATTGAAGTTATTACAATAATCAAAATTATCATCAAGTGGATTTTTCAGAAGTATTTCACCTGAGATTCTTTAATGATGCTTGTCACATCTGGCTGCATTTGGTTTGCAATGCCAAAGTCAATTAGTTTTAACATCCCATCAACTATCAGAAAGTTTGCTGGTTTCAGATCACTGTGAATAATACCTGTAAAAGAGTTAAAAGTAAATCCAGGTTTAGTCAATCCAAGCTACTAAAATGGGGTTTTCTATACTAAATTCACCTGAATTCCCATAAGCCTTGAACAGAGAGAAGGTGCAGATCAGCTTTAACCACCCAAAACCAAATTATTCTCTGTAGATTTCGAAAAATGCTTCCATTTCTTTTTAAACTGTTACGAATTCTCTGAGTTTACAGTTTGAATTATTACTTATTCAAAACTGAAGGCGCTCCAAAACAGCTGCAAGAGATTTGAGTTGCAGTTTCCCTCAGTTCAGGACAGGCCCTCCAGCTCTGTGTGCACACTACTGCACTGAAATTCTGCTCTGGAGCAATTCAGTGGCCTGTCCACACCTGTAGCTTTCTCTTATATAATTACTTAAGTAGGTACTTAAAATAAAAGAATATTATTGCTTAGCCTTTACCATTCACTGAAGAGTACACATGACTGACTTCTCAAATGACCAACTTACATGACTAAGAATTTTGTTCATTATCTTTATAATCAACCCTTCCATCTTGATATTTTATAAAATTGTTTGTTTCAAAGACATCACATGTATGTATGTAGCCTGAATTTTAGAAGATTTTGCTGTTTGCCACACCATTGAAAAGAAGTGATGATCTCTGCTATATGCACTAGTCTTCACTTTTTTCTTAAATAGCAAAAGGATCCAAATCTGCACTCTCCTTTACGTTATACAGCCAAACAGAATACAGATGCAAACACTTTGATTACATAGGTAAAGATGAAAGGAAGGACTGAAAAACTCCAAGAAGAAGCTGAAGCACTTCAAAGTAAAGATGACAGGGCTGCCTAATATCTGTCTGTAATGTCAAAGTTTCTTTTGGAGAGAATGAGTGGCTAGAATTTGAGTCTAATGGAGAACAAGTAGAATTGGGAGTATACACTGTAATTGAATACAGAAAATATTTTCTGGATATTGTAAGAAAACAGAAACCATTACACTAATGGTGCTCTTTGCAGATCCCCCTTGAGTTAACGAAGTCCGCCTAGAATCAAGATTTACCTTTGTCTTTTGTTTCACTGAATTTTTTTCCACAATACAGTAAATATCCATCTTTGAAGATCACTAATCTTACACCAACGTTAAGAACAATACCACTTCCAAAATTAGAACACATTCATATTTTCTGCCATATAACCTATACAAATACTGAGAATTATTTAAGAATACCATATTCATGGATTGTGTGAACAGCTTCCAGCATATTTTTCCAATAGCTCTTTCGTTCCAATGGATCAATGTTTTTTTTCTTCTTAAGCCAGCTATTGAGATCGATATTTCCACACTCCATTACCATGTAGATATGCTGATCAGTAATTTCACTAAAAATACATACATATACTTATGTTAAAAGTTAAGGAAACATCTTTTTATATAGAGACACTGGTTAAATAAAACTAGTGTTTACTCACTAGCCATAAAGGCGAATGATCTTATCACTATGTTGCTGCAGTTTACTCAAATGAGCAATTTCATTCTTATAGCTCTGAACAGTCTGTTGATCAGCTTCCTCTAGATTCACATATTTGACAGCATACAGTTGCTTCTTGTCATTCAGTACTTGAAACACCTGAAAAACAGTATCAGTTAATAACTTCATACATTCCTAGTTCTGATTTTCTGTGGTCCTTCATCTCAGCACAGTCAGAATATCAAAAGAAAAGGTGTACCTTTTCAAAAGGAAGAAGCAATGCAAAGCAGTTCACACAAGTTAGCAGGAAGGGAAAAAAATTTAAAAAAAAATCCATAAAGAAGGCACCACTTACAGCAGAAACAACCCTCTACCATAAACCATCTTGATGCCACATTGTATTTCACTAGGTGTAGTACATCACAAGTCTGAAGTGTTCCTAATGTGAAGATTACAAAATTACACTTTGCAGAGATATGGGTTTGATCTGCCACAGCACATTCATTTTGTCATGCCAAGATCATTTACGGGCTAGACCACATGGTACATAAGAGGCTGCGAGCACTAAATCTGTTCAGTCTTAGGATGAGAAGGGTACAAGGAATCTTACTGCTGTCTTCAGCTATTTAAAGGGAAGGTATGAAAAAGACTCCTCAGGAATCACTGAAGTATGAGATGCAACAGACATAGTTAACAAGAGAAATTATAATTAGATATCTGGAAATTTTTTTCAACACCATGTAGTCCAAGAGGAAAACAGCTTGTCCAGAGAGGCTGTGAAATCTTCATCCTAAGCAATACTCAAAACTTAAATGCAAAAAACCATGAGGTCCACCAGAGGTTGTGTGATGAGCAGCCTGCTCTATTTTGGCCTTGCTTTAAGCAGACTATCAGACAAAGTGACACTGCTGTCCTACCCCATTCTACAAGTGTACACTGCTGACACAAGAAGCTCCTCTTTCCAGAGGACCCTGCTGACTGGAAGCTGGCTAATAGTATTCCAGTTTACAAGAAGGGCATGACGGAAGACCCAGGAAAGCACAGACCTGTTAGCCTAACTTCAGTTACTGGAAAAGTTACTGAGAATTTCATCCTGAGTACTACATTTAAAGGACAATACAATGATCAGGCACAGTCAACATGCATTCACAAAGGGAAAGATCTCTAACTAATTTGATATTTTTGGAACAGATCCTCCCAGAAGCTCTGCTAAGGCACATGGAGGACAAAGAGGCGATTTGAATGAGATAACATAGCTTTACCCAGGGCAACTCCTGCCTAACCAGCTCAGCGGCCTTCTGTAACAGAAGGACTACAACAGCGGACTAGGGAAGAGCTAGAGATGCCATCTATCTGGACTTCTGTAAACCCTTGGACATAGTCCCCCCCAGCAAAACTGCTTATGTTGTTAAGAAAATAAAGAATTATAACAAAACCAAGAGATCTTAGCAAAATTATTTCCCAAGACCTCATGACCCCAGATTTCCTTATAAAAAGCTGCTCACTCACCACTTCAGACACAGCAACACTCTGCTTCTCACACAAGTTACACAAGTGGTGAGAGATGATCTTTTCACTTCAGGAACTCTCAATCAACCTTACAAGTCACTAATTTCCCAACAATGTAAACACACTGCCCTGAATTACAGCCCCTCACATTGGGATCTACATAATGCAGGATATCTCTTACAACAAAAGAGCTGATTTTGTTAGGAATTTAATGTTCACTCTACCATTGAAATTATCTTCAAGAGCAAAAAGTCTGAACAAAACAGCAAATTTCTAGACTTTCTGGGTCAAACACTTTGTACATGTTAGTACTAGGCACTCATTTAGCGAGTTTACAATATAACTACTACAGTGTGAATGAGTGATTACCTAAAAGGATAAAGGAGCATCTTACCTTACTTGAGCCTCCACTACCTATTTGCTTTAATACTGTATAAACTTTTCCATTGATGGCAAGACATTCGTGCGAAGGGATAGAAGGTGGAACCTGTGTAAGTACAGAGAAGGTTAGAAATAACTACTGATATAATGCAACAGAACTTAGTAGAGCTCTACTTTTTTAACAAGTTAAAATGCTTTAAGTTGTCTTAGTCTTTATGAACAGGATAAAATTGCTTGCAAGCAGTAAAGATAAACTTTAAATGAAAGCTAAAAGATCCCTGCAACAAAAGTATTTATATAATGATCATCTCTTTGAACATAACACCACTGGACTCTTGCAAAAGACACCAATGCTCTTCACACTGGAAATCAAGGAAAGGGTGTTCTTCGACAAGGTTTTCCAGACCATTAGAGACACCTCCCTCTTCATATATATTGTCAGAAACTAGATTATCTAAGAGACTTTCAGTCCCAGCATGCAATTGAGAGATGTATTCAAACCATCTACTATTTGATTTGAAGCTAACTACTAGCCAGAAGACTTCAGTGCGGTGAAGCAGAAACAGCCTTGTGTCTTGCCCATATCTGCTACACCAAGCCATAGAAAGGCCTCAAGTTTTGTTATTAATTATTAATACTTATCCTCTAGTAGGAAGCCTCAACCTATCCCCTAGTTTTACCTAGAATTGGAAAGATGCCTACCTGAATGTGCAGTAAGGTAACCTATTTTTACATGATCTCAGGCCACAACAAATGCATCCAAATTTGTGAAATCTAACAAAATGGATGAGACATGCAAGCCCTCGGGTTTTTTACCTCCCTCAGACTCATGGTTTTCAACACACATTGCTTCTCTTTATTGGTACTCCACTGTAGTGGGTAGTAGCACTACAAAAGCACAGCAGAACAAAAATAGTGACTCTAGTTCTTGACTCTGTCATTAAGTAGGATCTGAAAAAGCTTAGGTTGCAGACATAAAGGCTCCAGGATTTTGACACAACTGATTTTTCAAAAGCTGACTTATTTCATCTAGATTCAGACATACAAATCAAGAAACAGTTATTTTGAGAATAAGTAATACAGATTACTTTCCATTACTCATCCAGAAAGACGAGTAGTAATTTTAGATTAAAAAAATATATATGCACATTTATTTTACATGTAGTAGTCCCCAGGGAAAATACGTACTGAAAAGTGACAGAAGACAGCCTAAAATTGTTACCTGCAAGCCAGCTTGATTCTGAAATGGAGTTGCTGGAGTATGTGGTAGATAATATGGGAACTGGCTGTAGGGAGTAGAAATTTGACTTCCTGGTAGAAACTTGTTCTTTACAACTGGTGTGCTGAAACTAAAGAAAATTATGAACAATATCTGCACTTAGTTGTATTTTTTAAAGATTATTTTAACAACAAAGTTGAAATCTTCAGTGCTTCTTGCAAGTTAAACCCTATTGACTAGCAAGAGCCCAAGCCTCCAATACATTCAATAACTAGCATTAAGACCACATCAACTTCTAAAACAAGAAGTTCTTTAGAAGTACACAAACTATGACATACTGAGAAAATATTTTTTAAAACTCTAAATCCCCATCTTCAGACACTAGCTGGTACTTCCACTTCCCAGCAACTGAAAAGTGAAAGCACTATAAAGCTAGAAGAGCTGACCACAAGACAGTTTGAGCCACACTTAGTTTTCTCCAGCTTATTGTTGTTTATTTAAAACCTTTTTAGATTATCTTTTTTTTAGGTAAGCATATTGAGACAGACAACTTCAAAAATCCTCACATGATTTCCTTGAGAGCTTTAGCTCATACTGCATATGAGCAGAAAGATTATGTATTTAAGAAAATGAAAGATCACAAGAAATCCTATGGGTTTTTCATTTGTTCCCTTGATGTGTCTTGCATCTATTTACTTATAATACCAAACAAACTTAAATTTTCCCCACAGTATTTACTGAAACTGATGCCAAGAACAGAACTGGAAAAGAATATATATGCCTAGAATTTTTTTGTAGAGTAAAATCCCAGAAGTTAAAATTAAGTCACTTGATGTCAGTTAATTAATTAAGAAGCTAAAAACCAGTCAAAAGGATGGTTCTCAATGAACACAGAAGCACTCAGCCATTCTGCATATTTACCATGTGTATGCATATTGCATCTAATGAGAATTTTGAAAATTTCTGCATTATCAAAGTTTGAAAGAAGCAAAACCAATCTATTCAAGAGCTACTTTTATCAAGTTCCTTCATGAGATGATGTCCTTTATTCCCTATATATATTCTAAATTCTACAGCTACAGAGACAGGTCCTACCAACAAGAACAGTGCTTACTCAGCATACAACCTTGACCTAAATGATTCATCCCAGAGACTTATGAAAATAGTAAGTAATCGTATAATTATAAAGATTTGCCAAGATCACATAGGGGTTTATGCCTCATTTAAGATCACATGGATAAGTTAGGAAATACCAGCATTTAAGTGCTTAATTCTGCAAGCCTCTAGATTCCTTACAGTATTTTTAAAAACCCTCAGACACTTGCATCATGGGAACTAGACTGATACAGAGCTATCAATCTAGAAGGCCTGTCAGTCACAGAAAAAGTCATCTAAAAGGAAGTGTCACATGGCAGGGGTCAGAGAAAGGTAAGTGCTCTACTCATGGACGTGCTGGTGTACCTACAAATGCTGAGAAGCTGACAGAGAAGGCAGAGGTCCCTAAACACGATCTGAATCTCAAAGTCAGGCACTTCACAGAGGCACATGGAATGTTTGCTACCTGAACAGAAAAACTTAAGCAACCCCATTGCAAGCTGCGTAAGTCTTTCCAGAGACCACCTACCCTTCATGAGCATGCAGCTCAGAGACGTGGCTTACCAGGCCATATAGTCATTAGATGTGGTGCTTGGTGTTCCCCAAACACATGATGGATCACTTCTCTTAGGAACAGGATCTGGTGGTGAGAATCCTTTTAAAATGGGATGACCGGACTGTTCAAGGTTCATTGGTTTTCTCTACAAAAAACAAAGCAAGTTTTTAATTTCTTTTATTTCTTTAATTTCTTCAACACGCAATGGCTGCTGCTACATGTTCTACATATTCCTGTTTCTTTACCTCTCTAGGGAAGCTTTTCTGTGACACTTCTTGAATTGGACAATTTTTCCTGGCACTAGCACAGTTCCATTTAATCTGATCTAACTGCTTTCTATAGCTTTCACCAAAACTAGATTCTTGCTGTTGACTTTCCAGTCTTTTGGACTCTGGTATCTTCAGCTCCTGATGCTGAACTTTATTTTCTGGGAAAAAAAAAACAACCAAAGTAGATTATTAAAAAGACTATATATTTCATACTTTAAACACTTTCTAACAGATTTATCCCATAGTTTCTAGAATATTTTTACCCCATTTTCTAGATCAGAATAAACAAACGAGTGCTGAAAGCAACTGCATTTCTGCTTTTCTGTATTCAGAGAGAATTGTAGGAGTTTTGCACCTTTTTAAGTGAAAGACAATCTCTCACCTTTTTAAGCTTACTTTTGCCAAAACTATCTCAAGATTAGGTTTCAACAAACCAAGTTAGAGCTATGGCATCTATAGGGTAAACTAGGAGCATACACAAGAAAAGTCACAGGAAAAACAAACCACTATAAAACACACTAAAAACTAAACAGACCTTTCAGGAACTTTAGTCCTTCATTTGAATTTTTCTACCTTTTTATTTTGTGGTATAAATTAGCACTGTTATCTGACACTGGCAATATTTTTCTACTGTTGCTATTTTGATGTCTATTTTTTATATGCATTGCAAGAGGTAAGGATGTAATGAATTAGCACTATACATTGGCATTTTACATCAAGCCCAGCACTCCAGTTTTGGACAGTGTCACAGCTGGGATTTCTTTGGGTTTTGGGGTTATATTTTTCCCCACAACTACCACAGACACCATGCAAAAACCAAATTTTATTTAAATAATCCAATTCCAATCAGACCAAATTTTGCTTTTTGAAAAATATTTTATTTAGCAATTTATTTATTAATTTTATTTAGATTTTTTTAAAAAATACAGGACAGCATATTGTCAATGCTTATTCTGTTTCAAACTACTCAAACACCACATTAATAGTTACCTTCTCTTTTCGTCACAAGACTTGTATCCACTTCGGGTTTGAGAGTTACAGTTGAATTATTAGCAGTTTCTAAGCTGTCCTCATTCAACATCTGCAACTGTAACGAAGCTTTTTCTTGTAAGGACTAAGGAACATAAAAAGCATCTTAAAAGAATCAAAGAACTCAAGAATGGTATCCAAAAGACATTTCCTTATGGTAATTAAATGAGAGATGCACCACAAAGCATCTTCAAATATGCTTCAGAAAACAGTGCAGGTTACACAGACAAGTATTACTGATGCTATTTTTAAATAAATCAACACTCTGACTTTCCATAATCCAGTTTCTGTAATAAAGACCCAAAAGCTTTTTACTCTGGAATTTTCTTCTGGGGAATGAGGACATAGGACATGAAAATGCAAGGCACAGCTGAAAACTAACCTCTATCAAAAGCCATAATTTACAGGTACATAGAGCACTTAAAACTCAGTTAAATGGACTTCATTAAATAGAGTACTTCTCATGCTAAAACTCATTACAACATCTGAAAAAGCTCCCTTAGTCAAGTTGAAATCTGCTTATCCCCACTTCACAAATCATATAATGATTTCTAACACTACCCCTGTTGCTCCCATCAGATGTACTGTTTAGAGAAAGCTCTTTCTTAATGCCTGATTAGGCATAATAGTTTTCAAATTTAAAAGCCACAATGAAGGATTCTATCTACTACTGATTACTTAACAAAGGGAAATTATACCTTCTTTCTTTCTTGAATTAAAAAAGGTGGTGGTGTATCTTTCGTTCTAATATCATAGGATAGCCAGAGTGAGTTCCTTTTATGTATTTTAAAGATATTTAAGTTACCTGTAAGTCTCCTGGGTCATATGAATCACAGCCATTAGATTTTGGTTCTGATAGTGGGAAAGGTGCAACGAAAGCTGTACATTTGGAGCTGGATGTCTGCCTATTGAAGTAACATTGTTAATTATAACACGCCAATGTACAACGGCCTTTTTGTGAACTACATAAAATATTAAAAATATTTTGAAAGTTACAAGACTATCTGTTATCTAATTTTAAAAACTAGAATACGCAAACATGAAGATATTTTGAACAAAATTTATATTTGCCTGAATCTCCATTTCTTTTGACCCTGCTGATTAGTCAGAACAAGTAATTTATCTTTGTGTGCTTTCATACAAGGAATCTGTGTAGTAAGATCAGAAGTACATTACTGCAATACTTCTTGCAACTATAATGGCTATAATCTTCAGGTCAATTTTAACTTTCTTAGCATTGGACATTTCCACTACCCAACAAAATCACTCTTGAAAAGGAGTATTAAAATCTGTAGTGTTGTAGTAAACCAAATAACCATACCTCTTCATAACACTGGCCGTAAGTGGGACAACATTTGAATTCTCCACATCATCACCATCATCAGACAGTAGTTTAACAGGAACTCTCCCAAATAGGCAAGTCTAAGAACAAATTAAATGCTATCAGGTGCATAAAGCAGAATGAAGAGTTTAAGATTTTTAAGAAAATGTTACATGTTCTACCTGGTTAGATTTGTTTAGTGGTCTCAATGGGTTTTGATAATCAACTAGAGCACTAAGTTCCTGTGACTTTTCTTCCCTGAAGAAAAAAAACAAACACACAAAATAAACACAAAACCAAACAAACAACACTGTAGTGTTCATGTTTGGCTTAAATTACATTTTAAGAAATTAAATAAGAAATCAAGACATTACCCAGAAAAAAGTTTGTTTAGAGTAGAATTTTCACCAGAATCATTCTTTTTTATGCTTCTGTGATTTCCAACTATGTTCTGAAGCCCAGACTCCTGTGTACTCGATACTGTAAGGAAGATAGTTAGAATCATTCAGATAAAGACACTTGAAAATAATCCATAATTCATATCAGGTAAACTCAACTGAATTATTCTAAGCAATTAACTGAGTTAAATTAAATCAGTTGATTTCATTGATAGCAAATTTGAGAGTGGTCTTATGAGCTGTGTGAGGTCAGGGAATATCAAGCACTCAGCTCATTCACCAGCCCCATATTAATCCAGTAGAAAATCTTCCTTGATTACTGAAGTTCTGGCAAAAGCTACGTGAAGTTTTACGTTAATCTTATAACGAAGCGTCAATTCAACTCCTGCTTACATTAATACTGAGTTTTGTGAAAATAAAATATATATTAAACTTTTATCTCTAAATAATTCAGCTACTATTTAGCATTTTTCAAATACCTAATGTTACAAGCTCATGGAGATGAAAAACTAAATAAGCCTACACTTTCCCCAAAGTTCACTGCTTCCTAATTGGCACACAGGGTTTTGCCATGTGTTCTCTCAGAGGCATTCCCTCAGCTGAAACGGAACAGGACAGAAAATAAAACTGATTAAAAACTCATAATATAACTGAATATTACAACTGTTCCTAAATGTTTGAGTTCCTCCCCACACCCCACTAGCACTTCACTCAAAGGTTGGTTCAATAGGAGCCAGGCAAATCTCAAACCACACTTGTGAAAATGTATCCCTAAGGAAATTACATTCTGTCCTTATACAATGCAAAAACATGGAAGTGTTTGACAACACTCTTGGGAAAGTTAGCTACACACCTCAGTATTTAAGTCAAACCACGTGTTTTGCTCAATTCCACTCCCAACAAATTTATCTCCTGAAACCTTCAAGAGATAACTATTCCCTTATTGAAGTTATATACCCATCAATCAGGATCAGTTATGTTTTATGATATAGCCAACCACTTTAGTACTGATAAACACATGGGCTTTATCCATACGTAAAACAAAGTTGAAATGGGTTATTTTTCCCAGCTTTGACTTGACTGAAATGACCACCAGCACTTCCTCAGTGTGTCAGAAGATACACCTCCAAATACTCTAACTGTATGGTTTAGTCTGTGTGCCTCAGTTCTCTCTCTTCTCTGTCAACAGCAGCTCTTATTTCACACTTCCAGCTGAAAGCCTCTGTTACAAACTACAAATACGTAATGACAGTCAGAGGAATACCCTCTGCAGAACTACAGAACCCACCATCCCATGGCTCCTGTGAACTACAGTCTCTGCACTGAAGAGTACTGATGGAGTAAGATTGATAATATAAATAAATATGTCCATTTATTAGACAGTAGCAGATTCTGAGTTCTTATCTGGAAGGGAAAAACACTAGAGATTTTTTCCAATCTAGTATTACAACAAGTATAAACTCAACCAATATTTTCAGAAACTGCAATTACCTGCTAAGTTCTCCTTGTCCTCATCTGAAAGTAACTGCTTTTTTTTCAAATGAAAGTTTTGCAGAGCAGTTTCCAGCATTTCTAGTGGAACAGCAGAGTACTCCACAGCTTTCTGAAGGATCTGCTTACACTTCTTCTCATTTTCTAAGTAGTAAGAAACACAGAGGTAGGAATCAAGTAAGTGAAAAACAATTACACAACGGCAATGTTGCTTCTGAATGAGCTGGTTACATTTATGGTATCTTATATTCACTTCACATCATTCTATAAAGCCATTGTTCATTAGGCACTTCTCCCCTTAAATATTTTACTTTAAGGACACTGCCTGGAACAAGTTAAAAGTGGATCACGGAAGTAAATTTTTCACATTAAGTTGAACACCAAGTCACAAAATATGCATTCTCAGTATTTCTCAGTGTTATAGGAACTTCAAGGAAATACAAAATATTCTAAAATCCACTTTTTCTGTAGTATCACCAAGGTAATACAACTTTTATGAGCTTCTATTAAGATCTGACCAACAAAAATTTTATTACATATATACTGTAGAACATCTTTAATGCACTTAATAGAAATCAAAGTTAAGAGCAGCTATTAAATAAAGCATCACTACTCCAGGCAGTGCTACAGTTAAGAAAAGAGGAGTGAAAAGCAAGGATATGGTTTCATTACAATTTTAGACATTACTAAATGCCATAAGCAGATAACACTGAAGAGAGCTGGGAGGAAAAAGGAAGTGTTTTAATAAACCATACTGGAAGCAGTCAATTTACATATGTAAGCATGTAGTCAAACAGCTATTAAAAAAGTATAAATCATATAAGGAAAGAAGAGTACTGCAACCATAATATCTTCCCTGGTCTTTAGAGCATCAGTGCAAAATGATGCAATGTTTTGTTACAGCTGTCAATGCCCCTGAAATCTCAAATGTCTTTCTTCCTCAATTCCAAAGCAGCAGAACATCAACTACTTTGTTCTTACAGGTACCACATACATTTATGCTTAAGTATTTCTAATAATATACAGTAGCACATTAAAGAGCATGTCTCCAGCACTCAAAACCCCACCAGTAACTCAAGCTGGATGTCAATGCTGCCTGCAGTTCAGGTTGGGGATACTGCCGTGTATTAGGAACTCATGCTTTAAGTAACCCATTTTAAGAATATTAAGTAACCCATTTTAAGAATATTAAATGGGTGATGTCAGACACCGAAACAAAGAAACACCAAAATTAGATTGGCCATGTTTTCATTTAAATCTATTTTGTGCTTATTTGTTGTAGCTTGGTTTTTAACCATTTGGTCAAACACTGTTTTTTCTCTCAAATCATTAGCAAGTACATAGGCTTTAAGAAGCCTTAACCAGCATTCTGTGGTTCTATCTTTGGCTATATTTAGTAACCACACCTTGCTTCAACAAGACCTGCTACTCGAAAGTAATTCCTCCTAGTGTTATGTGTCTCATTGAGTAAGAAAGAGCATGACACCAAAACACCCATGTGAAAAATTAACTGCTTCATCCCC
The DNA here is from genome assembly GCA_038380795.1 of Pyrocephalus nanus. NCBI lineage: Eukaryota > Metazoa > Chordata > Aves > Passeriformes > Tyrannidae > Pyrocephalus > Pyrocephalus nanus. Next base: position 33,224,883 of record CM076260.1, on the reverse strand, counting down.
CTTAACAGGTGAAGATCCAAAACACAAAAGTGGAAGTATTTCTGAATTTCAATCTGTCCACTTTGTCAAATACCAAAAGCCTGAATTATCCTCCTTAGCATAACACTTTATATAGCCAAAAGTAGAGTTTTATCAATGGTTATGAGTTCTGACCAATTCAAAGCAAATCTTGCTTCAAGTACACTAACCAAGGCACCCAAGTAAGGACAAGACAGACCCTCATCTGACCTATTTAAATGAAATTGTAGTTAGTTTCTAAGTAAAAAAAAAATTAAATTGGCACTTTTACTGTGTCACTCCATTTTCAGGCTATTAATATTCAATTATTAAGAAATCAACATCAATTTGCCAACTCTACTTTCATAATTTCAACTTGAGCTTTATCTTGAGCAAAACTGTGAGTTAAAGAAGTGAATATACAATTAACTTTTTGTTCTTAATGCAAAGGGACATACTGACAGGTGTTCCAAAGCACTGCTGAAATCACTGGGATGAGGAGGCAACAAAGCACTACACTCCTCCTTCCCCTCTGGCCTAAGCTGGACACACTCAGTGAAAAAGGAACGGCACTCTTAAGTAACACTTTACAAATCACATGTTCATTAATCCTCTTTTAAGCAGCAGGGACACTACAGCTCCATACACATTTCCAAATGACACCTAGATCAGTTCAAGGGTAACAGATACAAATCAGAGAGCACACTGGAGATACAAAGCCAATCATAACTGGCTTATTTCCTTTGGGATTAGGACTTCATTTTACTTTAACTACTTGCTGTCAAAGTAAGATAAACTATTGCATGAACACATCCCACAGCTACAGGATGAATTTAGTCATTGGTAACCTGTAGCAACATTTCTACACTTAAATTACACAATAGGTTTTATTACACTTATTTAACAATATCTTTATTATTGCAGAATTAGTGTCTTATTATCTGCTTAAATAAACATAGTGCTCACTAAGCAAATTATTAACTGCTATTTACTACTGTTTAGAAGTTCAGTACCACAAGATTTTATTAGAACAAGAATGGTCAGATTTACGTGAAACAGAAAGACTGTGTAATTTCAAGTCACAACAGGCAAATTTTTGTCTCCTCCCCATCCTGTAGAATCATATTCAGTAAAAACTTCCTCCATCAATTATTTTACATAGCATGTATTTGAGGGGGATTTCCACAGCCTTTCCTGATCCGTTACAAATAAACCTATCAGTTAAGAAAAACTGGAAAATGTGAGAGGATAAATGAGTATCTATTATTGATTTTAACAAAATGGCTCTGTGTCATGGGACACTCTTTGAACATCTAAACTGTATCCTAAAGTACAGCTAAAAAGTAATACTAGAGCGAAAAATTTATAGAGAAAACCACTGCCAGTGGAAAATAAACAGAAGTAAATGAAGAGAAATAAAAATGTAAAATGTATTCAGAATCCAGAGTGTTGAATAGGCAGATTAATTTCATTTAATTATTTATTGTAGCTAAGTTTGGGGAGCATTTCTTATGCTAGGCAGCATACAACAGCTTGCATGATACCAAAAAAAAAGAACAAATATGAAGAAAAACAAATCACAAAAAAATCAAGATATATCCACCAAGCCTTTTCTTTTCAAATAAGAAAACAGCTTTAAATGAGATGTGCTTGTCTTTCTGTACAGAGCAAGATGCTAAAGGAAGAAATAAACAGGGTGACAGAGATCACTGCTCAAATCACCCATGGAAGGAAGAAAAACCCAAAAATACCTATGGGCAGCAACACAGCTTTGCTACCAAGTACCAGGGAACCAAACTGCACATTGATAGTGTATCTTGATTTAATAAAAAAACATACCAAGGATCTACAGTTGCTGTTTCAAAGAAGACAGAATTTGTTCCACAAGCAAACAAGTATCTAAAGGGAAATCACCACCCAAATCTGAGCTTCACTCAGTGCAGAGAGAGCCTTACACAAAAACCTTCCACTGCAAGATCTGAGACAAAAAAAATAGAAAATAGTTTCATCTTGTTTCATCAAGGAGTTTTCATCTTGTTTGAAAATTATTTCTAAAAAGGAAGAAAAATATCATGAACAGTGTGCATATTTTCATTCAAGAACGAACCCACATTCTCAGTAAATTTTGTTAAAAAAAAAAGAAAATCCAGCTTTTTTTTTTTCTGGTTTAATACTTATCACTTTCCTTGCAAATAATGTAACAGAGAGGAAGCTGATAACAACAAAACCTATAACACAGAACAGCAACACCAAACAAGTTTTTTTACGCACCTTGTGATAGCTCAAACTGTGCAAAAGCCACGTGCACAAAAGCAAATTTCTTGCAGTTCAGTCTGGCCAGGTGAAATTGGTCCCGTGCCTCCTCTGGATCCTGAAGACTGTAAAGACAGCACATTAAGAGTTACAAAAGGTGAAGAGCTTGAGAAACAAGTTCCATGTGCTGGATGATGGCTTTAGATAACTGTGGAAAAGCAATCCATCTATAGCTAAAGATTTTCCTCTCCCTAAGAGCAATCAGTGTACTACAAATACACAACAAACCTGAGAAAGCTACTAATTGAAATATACAAATCTGAACCTTTCCAAAAATCCAAAAAGTATTCAAACCCAGAAGAGAAAGTTGAAGGACTCCTTCCTTGTCACTGTTTATATTATGCCTCAAAATATGCCGATATTTTCCCTATGAGCACTCACTAACCAGTTGTCCTGAATTCCACCCTGCCTCAACAGGTAAGCAAAGGCACCACTTAAAAGTGGGAAGAGAGAAAGATTTATGACAATGGTTCAAAATAAAAGCACAGAAAAATACAACATAGGAAGCTAAAGAGAACATATTTTCAGTAGAATTCTGTGGAATCAAGAATGAGATAATCTATCACAGTTTAAGCATGTTATTAGTCTCTAGTAGGTTTACTGAACTCATCTCTGCTTACCCAAAAGCAATAGGACAGGCATGAAATAACCCATCTGCAGGCAAAATCTGAGCAAAAGAAATAAGACTCTAACATGAATTACGTTCACTTTCCAAGAGTTTATTAAATTTTAAGTTCCAATAGAAAGCAGGAGCAGCTTGGATAGCAATACAAAGAACAAAACCCAACGCACTAGCAACAGGCATCAAGTGCCACACACTTGGTGGCACTGTGCTATAGTCAGAAGCATTAAGTGAGAGCAGACCTGGCATGATTAATGTACAATACAGATCATCAGACACAGATGCACTGTTTGCCCTTGACTATTTCAGAGTACATTCAAAGGTTCTTCAGACAACCTTGGTATCATAATTGGTCAAAAAGTATTGGCACAACAGGCTGCAGCTGAGAAGATATCAGGATGATAAAGGTCCAGTGCCAAGAATGGAATAATCCAGTTTCAAACCTATTCATTGGGTGAAGAAAGTCTTGGGGGTGATGGTTGATGAAAAACTCAACATGAGCTGGCTATGTTCGCTCACAGCCCAGAAAGCCAAACGTATCCTGGGCTGCATCAAAAGCAGCGTGGCCAGCAGGTCGAAGGAGGTGATTCTCCCCATCTACTTCACTCTTGTGAGACCCCACCTTAAACACTGTGTTCAGCTCCAGGACCCCAGCATAAGAAGGATATGGAACTGTTGGCAAGAGTCCAGACAAGGGCCACAAAGACCATTAGGCAGCTGGAACACCTCTCCTTTCAAGAGAGGCTGAGAACATTGGGGCTCTTCAGCCTTGACATGAGAAGGTTGCATGAAGACCTTATAGCAACTTTCCAGTATCTGAAGGGGGCCTACAGAGCAGTCGAAGCAGGATTTTTCACCAGGAACTAGTAGTGATAGGACAAGGAATAATGGGTACAAACTAAAAGAGGGGAAATTTAGGCTACATATTAGGAAGAAATTCTTTACCGTGAGGGTGGGTAAGACACAGGAACAGACTGCCCAAGGAGGATGTGGATGCCCTAACCCAGAAGTGTTCAAAGCCAGGTTCAATGAGGCTTTGAGCAACATGGTCTATTGGGAGGCTTCCCTGCCCATGACAGGAGGGGTTGGAACTAAGTGATCTTTAACATCCCTTCCAACCCTTAACATTCTATGAATCTATGATCAGAAAAAAACAGTGTTGATGACAATAGACACTGAAATCTAAAACCATTGCCACTGCTCCTGAAGCTTGTGATGCTGACTTTCTTTTCAACTTGTTTAGATAGAATGTTTGGGAGACCAGCAAACAGAACTCTCCTGAAAAGCATATTTCTCCTCCCCCCAAAGACAGTATCATCAGAGCACCTATCAGTGTTGTTTTATTTGCAATAGCTAAAAAAATAAACCAGAAACAATCTAGGAAGTCATGAGATGACAGTATTTTCTTTAATAGGAGCTAAAACCAAGCAGAGGCAAAATACACAGTACCAGACAAACTGACACCCAGGAACTGAGAAGCCCAGAGTGGAACACCAGAGAAATTTCAAACAAAGAAATTATAAGCAATAAGAAAACATTATGAGCAATGACTAAAATGCCAAACACAAAAGATCCAAATAACTACTCACTGATTAACTTAAGATTAATCTCCAAAAAATACAAACAACCTTATTAGTTTTGAGGTCTCATCAGTTAAAAGCAATTAAAATCATCACTGGTGTGATTACACATACAGTTCATAAATGTCATTTTATATAAATAATTGATATTAGATGCCACTCTGGACAAGAAAGTATTAGCTTATAATAGATGGTTAGAACTGGCTAATATCTGAAAGTAATTTTCAAATGAGGAACCATCATTTAGGGAGATACTATAGTGAAATTCCATTAGGATTGATGCTACACCAGATTTTGGTGGCTACATTTTTTAAAAGGCGTTTGGAGTTAAAACCAAACTTTCATTAAGCAAGTCAGGAAACATTTGACTGATGGTATTTGCCAATTAAAAATATGCAGCAGAAAACAAAGAGAGCAGATCTGAACTACCCAGTGAAACAGGTAGATTCTACAGTAGTGCTGGCTACCAAAGTACAAGATATTTTAGTATAGCCATAAAGTGCATTTTAATAGTGAAATGAGACAGACTACTCTCCCAAGAAGGTCCCTAAAGGCTGTAGCAGTGAAACAACTAAAAACATTTCAGTGAGACACCGTAACTAAAACTGGTCATAATATTAATGCACTAACTGACAGCAACTTCATTTTGTTTTCTGCAATACAACACACAGATACTGAACTCATATATATACCTTAGAAGTATCTGTTTTTCAGCCCATGTTCTAGAAATCAAGTGGAAACAGGTCCAAGTGACTAGGGAAATAATTTTTCTGAACTTAAACTCTCTTATAACAAGATAAAAGATGTGACTGGATAAGAGCATCCAATTGCCATCCTGGAAAGAAATCCCACAAAGTATCATCCCAAAGCCTATGTTACACAGTTTCTGTTCTGAGGAAAAGCAACTAACCTTTAAACAAGAATGCTATCTCTCAGTATCTCAAGAGTCTTTCTGGAAGGGATTCTTTATTCCAGTTACACATAAACACCTTACCTCTTCAAGATACTATGGATTCACAAGAAGGTAACTATTCACTCCTGTTCATTTCTCAACAGGGGATTCAACAGATTACTTCCATTGTATGCTTTTAGTAAACAGTGATGCAGAGAGATCCATGCAAATAACAATACAAAGGGTAGACAATTATACTGCAAGATGAAGCCACATGCCAAAGAGTTAAATGGAGGAAGGACATACAAGAAAAAGACTAGCCATGTTCACTGGAAGACCACCTGCTCAGCTCTAATTGTTACACTGCTAAAATATTCAGCGACAGCTCTTCATCAAAATATTTGCTGTAATGATATTTCAAGATACTCCAGAATTGCTCCTTATGAAAAATTCAAATTATAACCCTGCCCTAAATTATGTCTGAACACATCTGATCAACCACACTGTTCAAGTCTGCACTGAATAAAGCAATAAATGACCACAATCAAAATTAATTTTCAAAGTATGGAAGTATAGAACAATGTTCTGAGACATTCTTCCTATCCTAACGCATCTAATTTAATTTAACTGTGCCGAGTTCTAGCAGGGAGAAAGCATAGTACAAACCTGAAAAAACAGTCTCCTGCTTTTTACCATGTTCCTTATATACAGAGCCAAGAAAAAAAGTGTTAAGATCTCTAAATCAAACAGCTCTGAACAATACAAAAAATGCAAGGACTGTGGAGACAACTGATAAGCTAACTTACCAAAGCTGCTCAGTTTCAAATAGTCAATATGAAAACATACACACTCAATGATAATTTGTTGCAGAAACCACTTACAAAATAAGGTATGTCCATCATAATTCAAGCACAGAATGATGAGTTCTTATACTGAAAATTTATACTTACGCTTTCAACTCAGCAAATCTCACAAGGATGCGAGCATAGCTCTCATCTTGACTGTACTTTTCTGCAGGCAAGGCAGTCACCGCTTGACTGTAACGACCAATGAGTCTATTCAGTAGGCTAATATCCATCTGAGGAACACCTTTTTTCTCTAGTCTAAGCAAAAAACATAGCCAATCTTCTGGATTATTTGCTGTCATCATTATTTGATTAACAGTTCCAGAGTTATCTGACAGAAAAACAAAAAATGATTGATTAAAAACGCAAACATGAACGGAAGAAAATACTTCTTATAAGCTATCCCACAAGACAATTACTGATTTTATTTTTTAAACAAGATCAGAGCAACCTTAAGAAACAAAGAGGAATAAAATTTACTTTGTGGTCCTTAATACTGAAGAAACTCTAAATCCTTTCACTCAGTCTAGGTTAAGATCTGTTGCACAAGTGACAAAAGAATAATAAAACCAAATACCTGTTGTATCCGCTGAGATTTTAGTACAGTTAAGCTCATCTGTGATATTGTCTTCATTTCTGTATTTGTTTTTCAAGTTTCTGACTCTATTCATGATTGATGCAATTTGCGGCAATCCTCTTTCACTTAGGTCCGCCTCCTCCATCTGCAGACACAAGGTTAAAATACAGGGAAGTTACCCTGCTGTAGCTCAGCTTCATTGGAATTACCATGGGAAAGCCTCTCCTGCATAATTTGCAGCTTGAGACTCAAGCACATTATGTAACAAATATTCTATTAAGCCTTTTGTCATGGTAGTTAGACGAGTAAACCTCTTCACAGAAGACAACTTTGATGAACAAAAAGAATTGGCACTTAACTGATCCACCCAAATCCTAGTCCATGCTACACGGTAGCCCTTTCCAGCAAGGTACATTCAGTGTTTGAATAAACTGGGGGGCAGGATGGGTTGCCTGAGATAGCTTTGAGTCTATTGCATTAAAGCACATCCTGAATCTGCACATTAGGCTGGCTAAGAGACAGTCCTCCTCCCAGCTGTGACCTCTTACTGCTTCACTTGAATAAACTGCAATGGAACAAGCACTTGTCAGGCTTCACAGTGATCTGGCTCAGGGACAAATCCCAACAGAAAACGACATAAAAAGCAGGAAGAGATTTTACCATTTTGCTTGATATTTCTTCTGCTTTCTCCATTGTGTCAGCATATGGACAAGAAAAAGGAAAAGCAGGAAGGACAGACTTTCATTTAATGACATCCATAAGACTGCCTTAGAGTACCTTAGATGTGTCACCTCTCACACACACCCTCCCCTCACTTAAACAAGCATTTTTCATAGGGAAAGAAAATTTGACACTATAAAATTGAAATTTAACAATATTATTTTTTTCCACCACAGATATAACTTAGAAATAAGTTTCAAGACATAAGAGATACTTACCAGTCATTTTAGCATTACTTTCTCCCAGTAACGGACATGATATTTTTTATTTAACATAATAAATGTATAACTGATATAAAGAATATCAGTTCATTCTTGTTATGTCTTAATTTTAACATTATCCATCTCTAAAGCAGCACTTATTGACACGTGGTACACTTATTTATGCCACTTAGCTTCTAAATCAAGCATTTTTAAATAGTTCCTTGTCCTAGTCCTCTTTTGCTGTTACAAAATTTTACCACCTAGATGTCTGTCCAAAATGATTCATTCCAAGAGATTGCACAAATAAAGACAAACCACTGAAAACAAGTGAACCAGTAGGGATATATAACAAATTACTATACCACATTGCTTGTAATAAATAATATTCATTTTTTTATTAATTACTGGCTGAAATGTCTGCTTTATATTAAGGAATATAATCCACTCAGAAACTAAAACTGATGATAGAGGGGAGAGCTAGCCAGAAGACGGTAATCAGAAGATGAGAAAAGTTGGGTGGAGAATGGGTTGAGATCAGCCCTGAAAAAAAGGACTCGAGGGTGTTGGTGGGCGAGAAGCTAAATGTAACCCAGCAGGGTGCACTTGCAGCCCAGCATACAGCTGACTTTCTGGGTTGCATCACAAGAAGTTTGGCTGGCAGGCTGAGGAAGGCGATTCTCTCCCTCTACTCTGCTCTTCTGAGCCCCCCACCTGGAATACTGTGGTCAGCTCTGGGACTACAACATAAGGACATAAACTTACTGGAGCAGGTCCAGAGGAGGGTAGTGAAGATGATGTGGTAGTGCATCCCTCCCTCCCAGGCCACACTATAATCTGAGAATACCTCTGATCAGAGCGCACTGTGGTCAGAGGGCTGGAGCACCTCTGCTATGAAAACGGTATGAGAGCTGGGTTGTTCAGCCTGGAAAACAGAAGCCTCTGGAGAGATCTTACAGCAGCCTTCCAGTACCCAAAAGGGCCTACAAGAAAGCTGGAACAGGGACCTTTTACAAGAGCCCATAGTGGCAGGATAAAAGGGTAAGGCTTCAAACAGAGATGATAGTTTAGATTAGATACTAGAAAGAAATTCTTTACTGTAAGAGCGGTGAGGCACTAGAACATGTTGCTTATCTGCATGATGTGGATGCCCCACCCCTGGAAGTGTTCAAGGCCAGGTGGGATTGGGCTCTGAGCAACCTGGTCTAGTGGAAGGAGTTCCTACCCATGGCATCCCCCCTTCCACCTCAAACCACTCTGATTCTATGAAACAAAGATATAAAAAGCCTGTGAAAAGCCTGTGCAGACAGACATATGTGCAGGCTGGGAGAACCCCAAGGCAAACATGTACTTTGTCAACTACTATTAAGTGTGTACATGTAATTGGAGTAATCTGAGGCTTAAAAAAGGAAATATTAAAAGCATTAGGACAAAACTATGTATGGTTAACTTTCCTATAGAGTCTGTTCAGGAAGGGCACTCTTGCACATATTTTCAAAAGAAATAGTCATTATATTTTCAAAAGTCACAATAGTATAACTGACATGGGTGACAGTTGGCTGACAAAAAAAGATAATTTTCCTCACTCATAGGTATGCTACACAAACCTCTCTGTATGTCTACTTTTGACTCCCAAATTTATTCACTATAGTTAATCTGAAAACTAACTTAGAAAGCTTCAGTGCAGCTAAAATTGTGTTGGAGCAGTGTGAAGAAAATTGGCTGGGAATGGGTAAAGTCACAGATAAATACTCAATGCCTACTCTCTGTTAGCAGTGAAGACAAATATTTGGAAGTTCCCACTGCTTTTACATTTGAAGTAAAGGAAACAAGTCTGCTTCGGCTTAGCCAGAATCATTCATTGAGGTGGTGATGAGACAGGGATGAACTATGCATCTCTGCCTGAAGAGATTTCAGGAGAAATAAATTTTATCAGTAATAAATACATATCTTGAAAGATACACAGTCCATCTACAGCCTTAGTTTGCACAGTTTGTGACAGTAAGAGGACCTAGGGATTGTCTCACCACAAGGATGGAGAGTCACAGTCTTTCAAGTTTAACAGACAGGTAGAAGTGTGAAAAGATATTATGACAGAAAAGTCTGCCAGACACAGGATTCTTTCTAAAGAACAAACCAGGTAAGGGCTTAGAAGTTCCTACCTAATTACAAATCAGGGCGGGGTGCACACAGATTTTTTTAGAGCACATTGAAAAAGAAAGAATGTTGGCAAAAAGATGTAAAAACAAAATTAAGGTAAAAGTGAGTATTGTTGAACTTGGTATTTTGGAAAAGTTAGATGATTTTTTCTGAGTCTTCTATAAGAGCAACTTAGCTATCACACAGTAATTTAAATCTAGATTTGCAGTTTGTAACATGTCTCAATAAATGTAAAAAATGTTAAGCTCTTCACTCTCAAGTCTCAATGTATCATGGTGCAGTGGTGCTCAAGAGGGATCTGTTGACTATAAGGGTGTAACTTTCAGATCAACACAGACTAGCAAAGACACAGCAAATTAAACTGTACTGAAATTATAATTATCCAACACTTCATTAAAAGACTTGAGAGCTTCACCAATCAACAGCTGCTGAAAACCACTGTTATAGTAAAACAGCTGTTGGGGATACACAGAAAGCTTGCAGTTTTTTTTCTGCACACTAGTGAAAGTTCAAAAAAAAAAAGTTCAGATATTTAAACAGATGCAGTGCAACCAGGCATTTTCACAATTCAAACACCTTCCCAGTTTATATCCCCTCCCATTCAAAATAATCTAATTATATTCTAAAAACCATTAGCATAAGTCTCTATAATCCTTACCATCTATGCACATCTGGCAATCTATTACAGGGATGTAGTTACTTCATTTTTTGACTACAAGTAAAATCTTTTACACTGATCACAGCTTTTCCAACATGGATGTTCCATGCCTCTAATGAACATGAGAATTGTAATATTAAAAACTGTGGTGAATTAAGTGCATATCCAGGGGATTTGACTTTCTAATTACTACGAAGCTGGGCCCAGAAACAGGAAAGGTAATGCACTTTGGATAGATTAAATAGGTTCAAAGAAAGACTAAGTTTCGTTTTACAGTGAATTGTTGGTCATTGTTCCTTTGGTACTGAGGTATAAGGTCGATGAAAAGTTGCTGGAAGGCTCAGAAACATTAGATCTGTTTTCAGGGGTATTATTGATAGAGAAGGAATTGAATGGGATAAATTAAGTTCATTCACCTCTGACCCCACTATCCAAAAAATAAACCAGACACCACACTCAGGAAGTCTCACAATTAATTTTTAGAGCATTAGTCACTACAAATTGGCATTACTTTAAGAGCACCAGCTTTCCACAAGCAGAGACCATAAATCAGGAAGATTATTATGCTTACAGAGCTTGTTTATCAAGCAAGAGTAGCCATATTTCATGTTCATCCTGTACTAGAAATAGCACACCAAGAATATTAAGTCTGTTCTTGTCTATATAGAAGTTTTATAAGTTTAAAGCACAGTTTCTTTGTGTAAACTCCAAGACTTACTCTGGCACAAGCACCATCTGCATTACCACTATGAAGAGGTCATAGCACCTTAGAGTCTGGAGAGACATTTAAGACCTAACTGGAATATCTTTGCAGAAAAGCAAAAAACGCACTAAGTTCTGAAAATGGTCCCTTCCTTCACAAAACTAAATATTTTCACAAGTAAAGTAGAAGCAAGCATCCGCCCAAATATAGCTGGAAGCAAGACCTGTACAGAAAAAAATAATTACGAAAGCTAGAGACTATGTGCTAAACTAGAAGTATCTGAAATACAATTTTTATTTCCCTGAGCTGAGACAAAAAAAAAAAAAAAAGAGAACCCTCCTCATTTATCTTCAAAAAGATACACTGAATAATTAATAATTAAAGTCTTAATTAATTTTCAATGCTTGTTTGGAACTTCCTTTAATATCTTTTTCTCTCTAAGAATAAATTTAGGCTGAGTGGGTCTGTAAACTGCCTCATCTTCTGGAGATCATGTTGCTAAAGAATACATAGGTGATTACTATAGCAAAGACTAAAGATGACAATTATTCATTTCATAAGGAAAATTTTGGTACACACTGCAGTTTTGTCTTTTGAAAACACGGTATAAAAGACTACAGGGAATCAGATACTCCAATCTCCTCTTTGTGAGTGAGAATATCCTTAGAGATCTGTCCTTGGACTCTACCCACTCCCTCAAAGTATAGGTGAAGTCAGATTCTCCAAAACCTGAAGCACCAGGATAACCAAAAGAAAGTTACATCATGTTCAGTAATATCTCCATCTCTCATTAGAACTGTAATTGCTAACAATTCCCAGATGGATTTTGGTTTTTTTAAACAGTGTTTATATTTTCCCCACCAATGTCAAAGGTTCATTATTTTTCTTGCAGTGATAGCTTGCCAAATGCAGTAGACAAAAAGAAAAATAAATTTCTGCATAAATTTGATTTAAAGTCTCAACAGTATGCATCAAACTTACATTTCTGGTGTGCTGCTTAATTGCTCAAGGTTCAATGTGTACTACTGTGGAGAAAATCTTTCCTGAAGAATGGATATGCCTTGTCAAAAAGGTAAGGTGGATGAGGGTCAGACTACCTCAGATGATCCCATGAGCCCCAAGGAAAGAAATGCAGCTCTCCAGTCCTGAAGAAGTGCCTGTGTATCAGAAGTTGAATGGTTAGACATTGAAAAGTAAGTGAATCAGCATATCCTGTAATCTTGCCTCATGCTTATGACATCCCAGAAACAGTTTTCATTAAATCAATAAAAGTATTATTATATAATAATAAAAACAGGACAAAAAAAGCTCGAAGATTACTTTGTGAATGTAAGCAAGCACTTCCAAAACAGTCAGCTTGATATGATGTTTGGAGACTAAAAAAAAATACACTAATGGCATATTTGCCTACCTATTGTCATGATTTGCCAACAGTCTTTCTACTCATGCTAAAATTCAACCATAAGCAAGTATTCAGACTTTCCTTCTTTCTTAATCTGCTGCATGATTACTTTTAAAGAAAGCATTTGCCATCAATTTCGCTGGGCTATGTGTTCAAAATCTGAAAGACAGCAAAGACCTGAAGCAGCCACACACTGTTACACACACACACTCAACAGGAACTGAGCTTCCAACTTCAACAACTACACTGCAGCACAACCAAGATCTAGAATCCCTGCAGGAGACAAAGTCAGGGACAGGGAACCAAGAAACAGAGATCATATATGTAAAGATCAGGAAGATACAGAACTCTCTCTAAATACAATGTAGTAGTTCCAACCCCTCACGCAGACCCACTAAACAAGGAGCCAAAGGACATACTAAAAACCAGTATAAATTGCAAATGGATGAAGTGGCAGTACAGGTCAGCCACATGATTCCATACGTAATACACTCAAAAATATTTATTGATAAAAAAAAGAAGTAACATCATCCAGTCTTGAAATGCTCAGTTTCCAAATGAAGCCAGATGCAGTTTCTCCCCAAATGCAAATTTTAGGAAAGTATGAAAACACTTTTTAGTTATTGAACAAAAAGGTACACTGTTCTTACCCGTGGAATCTACTAATATTTTGCATTTGTCTACCCAAGGAAGTACAGAGGGCAATAAGAATTTTAACAAAGTGCCAAAGAGTTTACCTGGCTTTTATCCTCCAAGTGAACTGATCGGCCTAGTAAAAGAAATTAACAATATCCTATTACCTACATTTTCATAGAATCAGCCAGGTTGGAAAGGACCTCTGAGATCACCAAGTCCAACCCTTGATCAAACACCACCGTGGTTACTAGATTCATGGCACTCGGTGCCACATCCAGCCTCATCTTAAAAACCTTCAGGACCGGAGAATCCACCACTTCCCAGGGCAGCCCATTCCAGTGCCTGATTACCCTCTATGTAAAGAATTTCTTCCTAATATCTGACATAAACCTCCCCTAGCAGAACTTAGGACCATTTTCCTTATATGTCCACACCATTGTAGCTACCCTGTTACCTTAAGTATTTGTTTAGCTTCCTATGGCCTGATTAAAGCATCTACTACTGTCAAGATACTACACAATGAAGAACTTCAAGTAAGTCCTCTATGTAGAAGAGGTGAAATGACACCTATCCCTCAAAATTAGGAACTTTAGCCATACATGTGTTTCTGACAACCCCTCCCACACACATCCCTCCCTTCCTATCACAAACAAACAAGAGGAGAAAACTCATTGTGTCCACCTTTTTTTACAGTATTTCCATTATTCTGTTTGCACATTCCAGTAATCGTTTACTAGTGCTCACCACTTAAGGAAAGATACATATTCTGGCATGTAGTACAGGAAATCTTGTCTGTTAGAGAAAGCAGAACTATCTCCAAGTGCAGTTACATCAATATCACATAAACACACTTCAGTATTATGAAGGACCCTTCCTGAACACCAGAGTCTATTACATGGACATTTCAGTGTTTGGAAGCTCCTTCCTCCAGGATCTTGTCCCCTTGGTTCAAATCAAGAATGGGAACAAGCTGTAACAACACACAACCATCTCCAGAAACACACGCCATCCATCCAATTATCAATTAGCATTTTGTGGATATTACATCAGAAGCTAGTGCTTATTAATGATGTGAAGGAGTAGATAACAGTTTTTACACTGCAGAGTTCTTTAAAAACCCACGGGAAGTCACAAAAGCAGAAGACCTTGTTAAACCATGCAAGCTTTTAGGCTAAATTCTAAAGAGCAAACTGCAATGGTAAGCATATGAAAGAAATCCTTCAGCTTTTCCTTGCTTCAGAGTGATGTTAAAAAAAATGGCTGTAAGAAAGAGATAAGCTAAATTCTTCCACCAGCAGTCATCAAAACATGACTTCAAATGAGTGGCAAAGCCCTTCAAATTCTCTCCAACTTCAGCTTCCCTCATACCACATATGACACCCTGATCCCAAGACTGGATTCTAAAAAATTATTAATTAGCTTCCTACGTAGATAGAGGTGATAACTCACTTCTGCTGCAACCACAAAAAGAAACCTCTCCTTTATCCAGCAACTATTTCCCAAAATATATAGAATCGTGGTGTTTCTGAAGGATCTACTCAGGCTTTAAAAAAAACCCTACACACGTGTATAGTCTCTCTTTGATTTTCTTTGCAAGTCCTAAATCAGGATTTTCTTGAAAGAAAAACAAAGCCGCCCAATGCTAAGAAAAACCACCATCGATTTAAAAAAACTAGCAACACTATCTTAAATAGGAAAGCATTAAATTCTAACGTTGGACATGGAAAACATAAAACTCGAAGATGCAAAGCAGGGCTTGTCAGGGAGAGGCTTGGCAGCAGCGCTGCAAGTGATGCCCCGCAGTACAAACAAAGGCCGCGGGCAGAGGCGGTGCAGGTGCAGAACAGAGCTTGCACCAGGTTTCCTTGCCCGCGGGGCCGCAGCCCCCGAGGGGCCGAGGAGCCCGGCCTGGCCCGGCCCGGCGCCTCTGCAGCCTCACCGCTACACCAGCACCGTCCTGTCCCCGTGCCTGGCCGCCCTCACCCCCGAGCTGCGCTCTCCCGCCCGGCCGTTCTTCCTCCCGCTGCCCGGCCCCGCCCGGCCGCTCTTCGCCCCGTCTACCCTGCCCGGCCGCTCTTACCTCCCTCTACCCTGCCCTGTCCGGCTCGGCCCTGCCCGGTTCGGCCGCTCTGCCCCCCGGGCCCGGCCCGTCCCTCCCGCACGGCGGCCGAGGGGCTGCGCGCGCCGCTCCCCGTTCGAATGGGACCGCCGCCCCGATAGCGCCCTTCCCATTGGTCAGGGCAGGGAAAGCGAGCGCTGATTGGCCGCAGGAGGGAAACACGCCCGCCCATTGGAGGAGAGCCGCCGCGTGCCGCCCCCCCCCCTCCGCTCCGTCTGCTTGTGGTGTCCGAGCGGGAGAGGTTCGTGCGCAGGCGCGCTGGGGTCAGACGGGCTCTGGGTGCAAAGTGCACGGGAAGGAGATAGCGAGAACTTTAAATTAAACTATGTGTCTGAGAAAGCTTTCCTCTTTTAGCCATGGCAGGTTATATTCTGAAGCTTCGTTTATGTGTAACAGAACAGCAGGGCTGTGTGTCCTTCCTGACCAGCTCCTTGAGGTGACGCCTCTGCCTTTCCCTCAGAGGGATCTTTCATAAGCCGATCCCCTATCTGCAGTGTGCCTAAGGCTGCTAAAAGCAGCTCTTTCTCTGAGCTGTCCCGTTCTTCTTGGATTATAGTAATGCAAACGCACTAAGTAGAACAGTTCGGCCTCTCTGGTTTGAATTCTGGCTGTATGCAATAATTATTGTGTTCTTCACATGGATCCTCTGATGCTTACAATATTTTCAATATTATGTTTATAATATTTTCAAGACTGATAGTACATTATAAAAACCAATGAAATGTGTGTTTATGCTTTATTAATTCGATTGGTTGTTAATCATTCGCTTCCCACAGACACCATATATGACGTATTGATAATATGATACCTATACTGGTGTTTAACCGAAATTTATCTTATTCCTCTTTATTAATCTAGATTTTAAGTATCTTGTCTAATATAGTGATATAAGCTCACTCTACAGTTAACAAAAAGAGACATTTCAACAGAGAAATTCAGTCCAAACACCTAATTTAGAATGTAATGGAGGATCCCATGGAATGTGATGTGTTTCTATACTAAGCCTATTGTAATTCTTACTTTCATCTGAGGTTGCACGAGATATTTTTTCAGCATTGCCTTACTCCTTTCATATGTACGTTTTTGGTGGGCTTGATGGTTTTGGTGTGTTTCTACCTTGAACTCTGGGGAACTCATGAGACTCAAGAGAGCTGTGTCTCTGGTGTTCAGGAATTGATCAACCTTCTTTATCAGTTGGAATGTATGGGTCTCGCAAAGTTTCTTCACAACATCTTCTTCCTGGGAAATCAGAATCTTCCTACGCCTTGTATGACTCTATTTCTTGTTCTCACATTTTCTGTTCTTTCTTTGTTCTTCTCTTTGGTGCTTAAGAAATACTGCTCTCAAATACTGTTCAAAATCTATCAACAAATTGCTTAATCTGGATGTAAACCTCTGCTATTGCCTAAAGACAGCTAGCAGTTGCACAAGAGAGATCACTGAATCATTTTGGTTGGAAAAGACCTTTAAGATCGAGTCCAGCCAGTAACCCTGCACTGCCAAGTTCACCACTAAACCATGTTCCTGAGTGCCACATTGTACTGGTTTTGGCTGGGATAGAGTTAATTCTCTTCTTAGTAGCTGGTATTGTGGTTTCTGGATGTGTTTGCTGTGTTTTGGATTTAGTAGGAGAATCATGTTGATAACACACTGATGTTTCAGTTGTTGCTCAGTAATGTTTACCTGAAGACAAGGACTTTGCAGTTTCCAATGCTCTGCCAATGAGCAGGTGCACAAGAAGCTGGGAGGGTGCATGGCCAGGACAGATGACCTGAACTGGCCAAAAGGATCCTCCATACCTGAGAGCATCATGGCTAGTACATAAAGTGGGAGGAGTTGGCTGGGAGGGCTGGATCAGTGCTCAGGGATGAGACAGGCATTGGTCAGCAGGTGGTGAGCAACTGTACTTTGCATCAATTCGTTCTCTTAGGTTTTATTTCTCTCTATTTTATTGTTGACTCCCTTTTTCATTACTATTATTTTATTTTATTTCAATTAATTAACTGTTCTTGTCCCAACCCATGGGTTCTATCATTTTTTCCCCAGTTCTCCTACTCATACCACTGGGGGTGGGGTGGGGGTGGTGATGAGCAATAGCTGTGAGGTACTTAGTTGCTATCCAGGGTTAAACCCTAACAGTCCTTAACAGTTCTTTTTGGCTCCCAACATGGGGCATGATGTCTTGAGATAATGACAAATCTGACTAGAATGCAGCAGAATAATTTCATTATAAACTTTTGTTATGTTAGTTTAATGGTCTCTTGCCACAGCCCGGGGAAGGAAAGGCGACAACAGCACAAGGGTTCTTGCTCTGCTGTCGGTCTTTTTTGTGGAAGGGTGCAAATAGTAAGAGAGGCAAGCGTGCTATCCCCGAGGGGAAAGTTACCACTTATATAGGGTCTGGGATGGAAAGGGCTAGAACTTGGGAGGAGCATGGGACTGACAGGGTAGCACAACCAATGAGGAATTTAGGAACTAAGTGAAGTAATCAGGGACCAATAACAAGGAACAGGGGTTATGGCAGGACTGCCCACAATGTGGCAAATCCTAGCCAATCAGGGAAAGGGAAACCTGTGAGGGGACTAACATGTTAGGGCATGCCCTAATATAATATAATAAATATAACTGGGGTACATCATTTTTAAAACAACATGCATTAATAGTAAACACTAAAACATCAACAAAATAGCACAAAACACAGTCTTTAACTATTGTTCAGGCCTTGATGGCCTGTAAAAGTCTCTGCTGTTAATAAAGTCCTCTCTAGTATTTTTCATAGATGACACGCCATTTCTTGAACTCTTCTTTTCTCCTCTTCTCATCCTCCTCAGTCTCTTGTCACAAAACTGATATCTCAAAGTTGGTGTGCTCGTTCTCAAAGTTGCATTTTGTAATACCTTATTTGCAGTGTATCACCCGTAGGAACTGTGCTAAAGTTATTTCGTTGCTGTACTTTGTAATGCTGGCTTATAATATGATAGAATTGCTGGTCCTGAAACTAATCTGGTATTTGTTCTGAGCATTGTTGTCATCACTGTACTTTGGGAGCCATCTATTGGAAGCTATTAATAATTATAACCTTTTACCTTTCATGGAGGGCCCATGCCTACCAAGCCCTGTTCATCACTGTTCAATACCCTTCATGGGAAGAGAAAGTCTCTGGATTAGAAAACAAAACAGCAGGCACCATGGCTACCTCAACCCCGATGACAGACACTGCAGCCAATCCAATCCCCGTGACAGGCACTGCAGCTGAACCTGAGAACCAACTCGTGCTGGTATCAGCTGCCCCTGTACACAAGAAGAAATGAACATGAAAGCTCACTTAGTAAAGAAGGACAAAGCAGAGTTATCACAAGAACAGAAGGAAAAGGAAGAACGAGAGGTAACCACTTGATCCCTATCCCTGAGTGATCTGTGGCATGAGTAAAAAGATTTCAGCTGTCATCCACATGAGCACATCGTCACCTGGCTGCTCCAATGCTGGGATAATGGGTCCAGTGGTCTGGAGTTAGAGGGTAAGGAAGCAGCTGTCTACTCTGCCAGGTCTCTTAGAGGACCCTTCTGTTGTGGTGTTGCTGAAGGCTGAAGAACAGCAGGTGCTGATCACTACCACTGCAGTGTATCTGCAGCAATATTTCACTGAGACTCCCTGATTCCCATTTGTAAGCTGATTTGTCGGCTGAAGAGCCAAGGAGTGACCAGCAGGATTCACCCTTTAATAGCCCCATATGGCCAGTGTGAAAGTAAGAGAGAATGGAGACTGACAATAGACTATTGTGGCCTGAGTGAAGTCATACCACCACTAAGTGCTGCTATACTGGACATGCTGGAACTTCAGTATGAACTGGAGTCTAAGGCAGGCAAGTGGTGTGTCCCAACTGACCTTGCTAATGCTTTTTTCTCAGTCCCCTGGCAGCAGAGGGCAGGACACAGTTAATTTTCACTTGCAGGGACATCCAGTACATCTGGAATTGACTGCCCCAGGAGTAGAAACACAGCCCTACCATTTGCCATGGACTGATCCAGGCTGCACTAGAACAGGGTGAAGCTCCAGAAGACATGATGATAAATAATTGAAATTATGGGAAGTGGCTTGATGAGCACCTCTGCCAGCTCCCTCAGTATCCTTGTGTGGATCCAAGCTGGCCCCATAGACTTGTGCATGTCTAATTGGTGTAGCAGTTGCTGTTTCCCTTGGATTATGGGGGCTTCATTCTGCTCCCAGTCCTTGTGTTCCATCTTGGGGGGGCTGGGTACCTGGAGAACAACTGGTTTACTGAGGCAAAGGAAGTACCTCAGCCTTTTCTTTAACCCTTGTCACTATGTTCCCGCCTCATCCAGGAACGGATGGAGAACATGGGGAAGAACTTGTTTACTGTGCAGGTGACTACCACTGGAACAGACTGCCTAGAGAGGTTGTGGAGTCTCCCTCAGAGAAGATATTCAGAAACAGTCTGGATGCAATCCTGTGCAATGTGCTCTAGGACAACCCTGCTTGAGCTGGGAGGCTGAACCAGATGATCTACTGTGGTCTCTTCCAGCCTTACCCATTCTTTGAGATTCTATGAGATTCTTTTGTTGTTGTATTTATAGAAACATTTTTATTGTCTTTTATGTCAGTAATGATATTAAGTTCTAGTTGGGCTTTGGCCTTCTAATTTTCTCCCTGCATAACCTCATGACATCTCTGTAGTCCTCCTAAACTGCCTGCCCCTTCTTCCAAAGGTGCTACGCTCTCTTTTTTACCCTGATTTCTAGCCAAAGTTCTCTATCCAGCCAGGCCAGACTTCTCTGCTGGCTCATCTCTCAGCACATGGAGATGGCCTGCTCCTATTTGTTCCCACTTGAAGAAAGTCCAACCTTCCTGGACTCCTTTGCCCTCAGGATTGCTCCCAAGGGTCTCTGTCAACCAGGCTCCTAAACAGGCCAAAGTCTGCCCTTTGGATGTCCAAGGTAGCCATAACTGCTAGCATGAGGCTTCTAGCTGTTACTTAAGAAAAAAAAAAAAAAGTAGAGTAGGGTTAATTTTACCTCTGAGCTATCTGAAAGGTGGATAACCAGGCAAAGCTAGTGATCCGTGTTCCCGTCGCAGCCAGCACAGGGAAATTGTCTAAGCTTGCATCCTTTCAAAATGCAGATGAGGAGAGGGATTCTCTGGAGGTATATTTCTTTCTTTCAGCTGACTGTTAAGAGAATGTTTATAGCCATCTTAGTCTAAATGTGTAACTTGTCCTCAATTAAAAAAGGTAAAGTGAATTCTTTCTAAACTGCTTTATTCCACAGGCAATACCATTTGTCCTCATCCTGTCCTCTGCTGTATCTCCTAACGAAATTTGTTACTAGATTCCTGCTTTCATGGATACACTTTTTCACTGGGGGATCTGTATTTCATTTTTAAGTTAAAAAATAAATGTCTTTAATTCAGCTGATCACCTGCTTTCCAGCTTTTAACTTACACCCCTTGGAAGTAACAAGGCAGCCTGTACATCTCAATGATGAATTGCTAACAGAGTCCAGTCATCCGTTTTCATCCTATCAGTGCCTTTTCATTTTCAGATGCTTTCCTGTGCATCGCCATCTCATCAGAATGCCTTGAAAGTATCTGAGAATTTTGTATTTGGCACATATGTAAGACTGAGAAGTATTATTCACATCTTATAATGGAAAACTAAGGCATGGGAAAGTAAGTGGCATACCTTACATCATACAGGATGCCCAAAACACATCTCTTGATCAACCCTGGAGATCCCAATAGCAATTCAAGCATACTAAGAACTTTCTAATTTGAGGATTTCCTTGGCACTCAATAGCTGCACTGATCTTTGAGGAAAAGTGTATTATTACATATAGCCACTTTAAGCGGTGATAATTGTAGACATATTACAGTGTCAGCTTCTACAGATTGGCACTGAGTACAACAAACAGTAGATGATTGCTCACCTGCATACTGGATAATTAGTAATCTGCCGTGGACGACTTTTCAGCTGGAGTTCCCCTGTGTTTTGTTTCTGTTATCTAGCCAGTACAATGTATGTGTGAGGCCACACAGGAAATCCATGATGAGATGAGAGTTGTGGTACCTCCAGTAGGAGGATAATACCCAGCTGTACACATTGATTTCATCAGATCCAGCTGGTGTTGTTTAGCAGCTTATTTCATATATGACCAAACTGAGTTACAAATTTATGTGGGCTGGAGATAACTAGAAAAGAACATAGTTGAGAAATTGTAAAAAGGCACTTGTGCGGGTTCATTGCTTTGGGTCATGCTGGCTCCGTAGGTTGTTAGATGTCCACATAAAAAGAACAGAAGAGAACATATTTTTTATATATATCTGTCAGAAATTTCCTTTTGAGAGTCCATTTTATGCAATTAAGTATAGTACAGTTCCCATATCTACTGCACTACACTTTATATTAGTGCATTCTTGAATATTTCTAAAAATGTTGGATAGTATGTATTAACTATTAATAAAACCTTTTAAACTTGCTACACTGCCTGTTACTCAGTTCCTTAGTGAAATTTTAAATCTGAGTTTTGACTTCTAAAACTGTCAATAATTCTGCCTACTACTTCTATGATTAAAGCTTTGCCAAAAGCAGTCAGTTTAGGCCAATTATCGGACAGTCAGAAGTTGCACATTCTGGTGCAGTTGGACATGGAACGAGTCCAGTTCAGAAAAGGCACAGTTGTACTGGGAGAGTCCTCTGACACCTGCCTGGAAAGTGCACAGAGTTCCTCTGCACACCCTTTAACCTGAGTGTGTTTTCTATGTGACTAGCTCAAGTGTGGCCAGAGAAACTTGTACCTTAAGCCTCTCCCTTAGAAAGCCCTGCAATTTACTATTTAATGAAAATAAGGGGTGTGGACAGGGGGATATAATCTGTGGATGCCATCTAGTTTAAGAAATCTGAGACTTGAGTTTGTTCAACATCTATTCTTAACATCTTTCCTCATTAATGACTGACTTGAGGCTTTGCTATTTTTAGGTTTTGTAATAAAATGCTTAGACTATCAGAAAGAACCGAGTAAAAGTAGTTTTACTTGGGCAGCTCAAAGTAGTAAATTTAAGTATGTGCATGGGTGAAAGATGCCTTTGTTTGCCATACCAGATCAGGGCCTAAAGTTATTATTACAACATATTGCCATTGTTCACTGCATTATTAGAGTATTTCAGTGAGCAGGTGGCCATAACGCAATAATGTGTATCAGTCATTTTAACATGTACCTTTCAAAAGAGGTGTAATAGACACCTAAACAGCAATCAACATTATAGCTGTAATATGAACTACATGGTATGGTATCAGACACTTCTTGTTTCAGTGTCTAAAAAAAACCTGATTAATACCAAGCCACTTTTGTTTATTGCCAGATTGTATGACCCTGCAGAGAAAATAGGGTAAAGATTTGTTTCTGCTAATTCCTGAGACTGTGTGGCTGTGTGGGGTCTTTAGAAGGCTGGGAGATGCAGAAAATGTTGGTCATGGTGCTCCACAGACTTTGTTAACTCCTGAGACCACTGCAACTGTTAAAAGTCTCCTTTCGTAACTACTCTACCACAACCAATGAAAGCAAGAAAAGATACTTCATATAATTGTGAATTTGGTTGTGAAAAAGTGATGTTAAGATCTAAATTTGGGTAACCTAAAGGATACTACTATCCAGAAGGCCATGAAGTGACTTCTAAATATTTAGCCAAGAAGTAATTTCTTAACATACCAGTTTCATATGGAGCTTCTATAAGCTAATGCAACTGTGATATTTAGTAACAGGAAAAAAAATTCTAAAACAAACAAACAAAACCACCAACAACAGAAGGGTTGATTTTCCAGAAATAATCTACTGGGGAAAAGAGTAGAATGAGTAGAATTAGAGAATTAGAGAACTGAAAAGTCTTTGAGGATAACTACATCCGAGAAGGTTCAGCAAGCTTAAACAGGGTCTTCAGACAATAAATCCAACATATAGGAACATTTGCTCTGCCCCTCAGGTGTAATTATGACCCTATTTCTGTGCCACCTGTTACTTGCCAGCTGCTTCTTTTCCTAGTATTCCTTTTCAACAATTTTATAAAAACTGACCTGACAAAAAGCTAGCAGAGAAAAGACTTGTGTTTTCTTTGTAAGTCTTTCACTGTCTTACTGACATGTAGCTAGGGTTTGGAGCTTTGCTTTTTATTCTTCTTGTTTATCTAAAAAAAGTGATGATAATAATGGATTTGTAAACATTGCAGTTCCTCATGTGAAATACACTATTATAAATATGCAAATTCAGTTACTGTTATTATTGCATATATAATAATAATATATTTGTACTGGAACAAAGTGTCACCTCATGACTAAAAGAAATGGGGTTCAAAATTTATTTAAGTAGCCAATCATTAATACTCCACCCTCTGAATTACAAATGCATCCAAACAATGTATTATTATGCTACAGAGATTGCACTTCTGACCTATCTTCATTAATGACTTTAAGACGGAAGTAAATAAAATATTAGTGAAATTGGTAAGTGAATAGGAGGAGTTGGAATATAAGTAATGTATAACAACCTTAGAAGAATACAAAATAAAACCAGAACAGAAAGCAAAATTATAAAAAAGAAAGCCACCACCAAACCTGTGAGCATTCAAAAAGAACTACTAAGTGGGCAATCAGTAAGGCTGCAAGGGAAGTATAGGTGATGTTACACAACAACTTAAGTATGTCATAACTGCCCCCCAAAGCAATGGCCATTTTAAGTAATTGAACTTTGACAGAGTTCTCACGAACCTTGCTTTTCACCCTTTACCTGATTTCTCCCTCTTTTGTTGGTGGTCATCACTTTCATGAAAAATGCAGTGGCACTTCTTTAATCCCAGTGAAAGCAGGATGCTCCACTGAGGTAGTGCAGCTCAAATACATGTTCCTTTTAATGCACTTTGCTACAGGGAAAGTAATCTGAGACCATGGGATGAAGGGAGTATTTCAGACTGGTTCACCCCTTTTCTCAGAAGTATGATCAAAACATTCAAGGCCAGTTACTCTCAAAATCATCTCCTATCCCTGGAAATGGGTAAATTATTTTCTACCTTGACAGTTTCCACTGTTTTTGCTGATAATAATGAGAAAACAATTCAGATTATAATAACATACAGCATTTGGCATTTGTCTCACACAGCATTAGTGGAAGACTCTACTGACACAAAGCATTCATCAGCTTATTTCAACAGGAGATTTTCCTGTGGTAGATGAACTATGAGCATGCACAAACCACAATGATACAACAAATTAATGATCTACTAATGAAGAAGACTGACATTTCAGCCAGGATGGCAAGGACATGATTTCAAATATCTTTGCTGCCAGAATTAGCAGAGAGATCACATTCAGATTTTCTGATCTTCTTAGCAGGCCTGGATAGATTGCATCAAAAGCATATGGCAGCTCCTGATCAGCACCTC
Organism: Pyrocephalus nanus; assembly: GCA_038380795.1. Taxonomy (NCBI): domain Eukaryota; kingdom Metazoa; phylum Chordata; class Aves; order Passeriformes; family Tyrannidae; genus Pyrocephalus; species Pyrocephalus nanus. The sequence continues at coordinate 33,200,014 of CM076260.1, read as the reverse complement.
ATCACAGTTATGATGTTATCACAATGTTATTTATGAACTAGAAAGAGTTTAGAAAAACATTTTAAAATGTAGGAAGTTAGTAAAAAAATTGCATAGTTTATTTATGAAGCCAGACAAGAAGTAAGAATGTATCCTACCATAACATTCAGATGGACCGATATTTACAATTACATGCAGTAGCAACAGATTCTAGTACGATACAGATAGGTCAGCTTTGTGTTGCATCATGTTGTTAACTGTCTTGAGCACTGTTTGGATGTACATTGTAATTACTATCCATCAGTAGTGTTGAGAAAGAGAAGCCTGTTGTTTCCAATCATATAGGAAATAGCGATTAATCAGACCTTGCCAGGGAGAAAGACAGAATCTGAGATACAAACTGTCTGTTGCAGTCTTAGAAAAATACCTGCTTGTGGATACTACTTTAGCTGCAGTTCCATAGATAGTTTTTTAATTACCAATACAGCCAAATAATCTCATCAACACTCTCCACAAAATGCACACTGTAGAAACTGTTTTCTTTCATTGTCTCTGCTATGAAATTGTTTCCCTCAATTTATTTCCTTCAAAAGAGTCAGTAATTCCCTTGAGCTGAATTTTCTGGTTTGATTTTTAATGTTTCAAGAAAATCATTAATATTTGCTCTGCAAGTTTTTAAAATGTGGTAGGTTTTCAATTAAGGCATGTTTTCTTTTTAATGAAAAAAGAAAACTTTGGTCAACTGAAGATAAGCATTTAAGGGAACTAAATGTTTCTTTGGCTATTTTTGGGATACCTTCCAGTAAACAGAAGTAAAGAGCTTTTTTGTTTTCATGAGACTGTGAAAACAGTGAAGAATGGTATGGTTTGAAATATCAGGAATTGTTTCCATTGCTGGAATTCAAAAACGTTTTTAAACTTCAGCAAAAGAGAAGCAAACTGAAGTTTTAGAATAGACTCAAAATTGATTGAAATGTTTTTTCTGTAAAGCATGAAGGAAATCAAAATTGAAGCTGAAGGAAAAAGTCAGAGAATCACAGATTGTTTAGGTTGGAAAAGACCTTTAAGATCACTGAGTCCAACCATTACCAGCACTGCCAAGTCCCCCATTAAACCATGTCCCTAAGTGCCATGTCTACACGCCTTTCAAATACCTCCAGGGATGGTGCCACCACCACTTCCCTGGCAGTCTGTTCCAATGCCTGACCACCCTATTGGTGAAGAAATTTTCCTCAGTATCCAATTCAAACCTCCCCTGGAGCAACTGGAGACTGTTTCCTATTGTCCTATCACTTGTTAATTGGGAGAAGAGACTGAATGCTAAGTAAAAGAACAGGAAGGTATCCTCCTCTCTTCAGAGGGCTATGGGTAGTCTTCTCTGTGATGCTCCAGAAGAAGCCCATTTCAGTCCCTTTCTTCAATCTGTCCCTTCTTTGAAGTGATGAAATTGATTAAATTTACTTATAATTGCTGTCATTAAAAGCAACAATTTATGGTATTTGCAATGCAGCTTCCTCCTATGAGCACAGTTTTACCACAGAATATTACTCAGTCACTGATTGTTTCAATTATCTCTTTCAGACAAAAAAGTGACTGTGATCTGGCATGCAGTTCTCAGGATGTAATGCTGAATGCAAGTCTCTAGGTGTCTTTCCAAAGGAATGGTCTGAAGGACTTAGCAGCACTGACAGCCTGGTCCCCCGTACTAAGTTATTAAAAAGGGCTAAAATTGTGATACTGGGTGATGATGTTGTCCCACTGAAAATGTGATTCAAGATGACACAGCAAAGCAAAGCGAATGAAAGCTGTTACTAGGCAGATTGCCCAGAATGGAGCCTCAGGAGATATTTAGAAGAGAAAAAACGAATCTAAGCCTGCCAAACACGAGGCACATTTTAAGATCTTATTACTAGAAATAAATATGTAACTGATTGTTATCACAGCTGTAAATACCAGTGTGAGTGCCAAAAGATCCACCTCAGGACATCCTTGTTAGAGCTCTTAATTTAACTCATCTTAAATGAGCTAACCTGGTTATTGAAAGCGGTCCAAGGGCAGCAACAGAGAACAACATGGGCTTCCGTACTGAGAACTGTTGCGCTGAGAAGCCATGCACTATCCTGCATGGTTCTCTATGCTGTCACTTCTGGTACCCAAATAGCACTTTTCTAAGGAATACCTATAATATAGGGCATGATACAGACTACTGCCTGATAGAAGGTGTTGCTTTCTCCATAAGAATCTGACTAGTTTAAGAGATGATGATAATTTTGTACAGAGCCAGTTCCTCTTTTCTGTCCCGACAGGTTTGAAAGGTGGTTGATAATGAAAAATCAGGTTATTTCTCTGGGAATCAGATCTTGCAGGCTGAGCTGCACACTTCTCTAATTGATGGGATGTGAAAGCAGCAGAAAATTAGGAAAGGAACCATAGTTTCAGTAGCAAACAGTACTTGTGTTAACTCACTGCAGCAACACCTCCTCCCAAGGTTTCTCCAGGAAGGAGGTTACTCAAAAAGTAACCCATAGATTACTGGCACAAAGGAACCAACCACCAAGAGTGATTTAATCAAAGGTATGAGACTTGAAATTAGCAATTAGCAAATGTTCAGACACACAATACCGATTAAAAACCTGACAAACTATTACAAGGCTTTGTCCACCCTGCTTTCTGTTGGGTGTGTGAGCAGCATGAATAGGCATGCACAAGTTAGGGTTAGTCCAGTAAGCAGAGGTAACATAGCAGTCAAGACATGGCAGTACAGTGTGGGCCAGTATTTTGTATTCACTGTATAACCCTGACTGCTGCTGATGTTATTATTATCAGCACTGTGGTTGACTGATCTAGCCAGAGGACAGCCCACATAGCGGTACTTACCAATGCTGCTGCTGTCCATCCCTTTTGTGGGTGAGCATGTGGCCAGGCCAGCGGAGGCAGTGGGTTATGCTACCCAGAGGTTACCCGTGCTTACTTGCCAAGGTAACCCCAGGCTCAGTGTAAGGGCTGACCTACTTGTGGCAGTCTTGCAGCAACACTTGTTTTCATTGTGCATGAAATAGATACCCAGAGGTAAGACAAGACAAAACAAAACTTATTTTTAAAAGCAAAGACGTGAATAAACAGTTATTCCATACTTAGAGTGCATCACAAAAGGATTTGTCCTCAGGGAGAAAAATACAAGAGTAATGGAGGGGGATCATCATGGCACTGTACGTCTGATGCTGTCTAGTGGAGAAACAGTTGTCCATTTTATTACTTTATGCCCTGAGAAGCTGAAATTCAAGATTATGGCACTTTAGAGGACCTTAAGACCATTAACTTAACACAGCTGATATTAAATCCTTCAAAGCTGGTGTACAGTCACATTTAGACTTTACCTGTGTGGGCCTATGCCTAGTATGTATTTCATACATACTAGGAAAGCTTGATTACTGACTACAGTAATCAGTTGGTAGGACACTGGCACTTAGCCTCGCTCTTGGTGAAGAGGTTCCTTAACCTGCTGTAACTCAGTGGTACCCCAGTGTATGCTTATGTAGACCCTGCATGAAAACTAGTTTGAAAAGCTTGTTCCTGTTCGCAGTAGCAAGAAGGGAATTTAATTATGACAAAATGAAATATCTTGATTTTCAAAAAGGAAGATCTCATAAAGCCAAGAAGCAATGCAAGGGCTTCCAAATAGAGAATCCTGTCAGGAACCCTTCAAGTTTAACACTGTTTGAAGAATTATGTTGGAAACTTCAAGCTATTAATATCTTTAATCCCAGTGGATGTTTAGTACTGAATCCATTGAAGATGGCCTGAGTGTTCAGCAGGGTAAAAGCAGAGATCTAGGACTGAGCTAGAGGAAAAGTGTGCAGAGGAAATGACTGGGATATGTTAGAATTAACAATTAATCTGACCTATCAATGAGTGATACAAAAGAAAGTGCCTGGCATCTGAGTTCCTGATTTATTGCATTTTTTCACCAAAAAACCCACAAACTACCTTTAAAAAAATATGCGTAGTTCTCACTTAATGTTAGATAACAACATTTTCTCACATATGAAACCATTGCACTCCATGTTGATTGTTTCATTGGAATCTGAATTCCCATGTCTAAAAATACCACATTGCCTTATACTAGCTGGCCAGAAGACTGGCAGGGCAACAAATAACATCAGATTTGGGTTTACCCTAATCTTTATCTTGCATGTCTTTCAATAAGAAACCATGTGTGGTCAGATATTAATACCACGAAGGTAAATTGAAGAGATGAATGTATCAGTCAGTTACTGTGGGCTAAGTTAGAGTCTGAATTTAGCATAACTGCCTGTGTGACCATGCATTGCTGTCTGGTTTAACCTCCAAAGAACATGGTAAATAGATCACTTCTTAGTGAGCTCACTTTTACCACAAGGTGAGAGTAGACGCATAGGGAGGTACTGATGAGTAGGTGACATAAGGGAACTTCAGATCTCTAGATTACTGCTGGCCATCTGTTGTTGAACTTGCTGTTCTGTTGTTGAACCAGAACACCTCCTGGAGGGAGAAAGCAATCCGAGAGGTTTCTGGAGTGCACTGATTTCAGCTTCCTGGCAGAGTTGGTCAAAGAGCCAATGAAGGGAGATGCTCTGCTGGATCAGGTGGCTATAGTGAGTAGGAGCTCAGACATGATTTTATTTTCACGTGGTGCTGATGAGTCTCATATTAGTCAACAGCAAAGAATCCTCATCTCAAAAAATGAGTCTTTAAAATACACAAAAAATTCACAAAAATACCTCACTCCTGAACAAAATTCCTTCCTAGTTATTTAAAGGGGGGGGAGGAGGGAAATGTTTGAGAAATAACTTGGTTGCTGTTTTTATTGTTGGTGGGAGCAAAAAGTAGCTATTACAGTGGTCTCTAATCTAGTGGGGAAAAAGTTCCAAGGAACTAGTATCTGGAAGATGGAACTGGAGACAAAGCACAGCACTGAGCACAAGCACTGAAATAAAGCTTTCAAGAAGATTTGTGAATAATCATCATAATCATCTTTGAATCAAATTTACTCTGAATGTTTTTGTCAAAAGTTTATTTGTCTCAATACAAAGGTAATATAATGAAATGCATTAGTGGTGACATATCAGCACAGAGGTTAATTTCACTGTCCTGTCTGACTTAAAACTATGAAATAATTAATTTCAAAGGTCCCGACAGTGACTTTGAGGCCAAAACCAATGTTAAACTTCAAAAAGTACTGTCTGTACTGATGGGGATGGTTGATGTTGTACATCTGAAGAATACCAGTCAGGCTGAGGTATTATCTCTGGTTGCTGTCAAGGCATGAACAGCACAATTAGATGGGGACTAAAAACATGTTGTACATGAAAGATAGATCAGAAAAAACAATCTAGTAAAACATGAGTTCATTTCATCCGAAGGAGAAGAGATCCCACTAAACACTGAACACTTTGAAACTCCTACTCATCAGTGTTTCAATATAATTTTTGTAAAAATGAAATTACTGTGGAATTACATCCATTTTTTGTCATCATGGACTAATTATTTGTGTAAGTACATTGCTCTCCGTTTTTAAAAATGCAACATTGACTATGGGGTTGATTTTGTTCTAAATAAACTTCCCAGAACTATAAAATGCATTGTCACGTTTTTCAGTTACATTTTACTTCCGAAATGGCTTGCCATATGCTGAGTGACTGGGTTGCATTGCTGTATAGGAGGTGTAATTCATATGACATGAATATTTTGGGGAACTCTTATTTGCATCACAGCCCATTTTCACCACTATGCATCTTAATCCCATATCTTCTTTAGTCCATCTGTTTAAATGGTGAATTTGCTAAAGATAGCTTTAAAATGAAACTTCTGAGAAGTAGTTCTCTCAGATTTGACCTTTCTGTTGAACAGAAAATACATAATTGTTGCAAGACTTACACAGCTTTTTGTGGAATAACGTATTTATCAAAATTTTGTTTCATAAGAAGCAGTAAGAAAGAAGAAAGTAAGATACATTGCAGAATTGAAGAATTCCAGAACTCCAGAACAGTTCCAAAGTAATAAACTGAATATTCAGCTACGGTCCCTTTTTAATATACTTCTAAGAAATGTGGTTGTAGTGCTCTCATAAGAGAAGCTACAATTAGATTTACCCGTGCATTACCTCTCTGATGGTGGAACAGCTCAAAAAGGCCCAGCTCCCATCACAGCTGAATAATGTTGAAAAGACTCAGCATCAGTGAGACCCCCATATGCAAATGTTTTGGTGATTTAAGAAGATTCTGAAAGTCATGATAATGGAAGTATAATAGTACACCTTTTCTTTTTCTTCAGGTAAAAAATATAGAGAAGCCTATAATAACACATGGAATCCTGAGGCCTGGTCCAATAACTTCACCAAAGTTCATCTTTTTTTTTCCTTTTTCCACACTGAATTCTCATCAGCTTTCCATGACACACACATCTGAGGCCTCTATCATTTGGCATTATTTTGGAAGTACTATATTCATGTGTCTTCTCAAACAATCCCATTCTCTTTGAGAGAATTCCTTCCCAAGTCCACTTTGTAAAATTATACTCTTATTCTCTCTGTCTTCACATCATTTTTCCCAAACAGAAACATCCATCCATTTCCTTACCTGCATTTGTCTTCTTTTATGCATCCAGATGCAGCTCTCCTGCTACATGTTTCACTTCTGTACCCTTTTAAAGGACTTTGTTAGAATAGCACTATACTGTAGAAGCCTCAGAAGACAAGGGGCTAATGCGTATGTCTCAAATACCAATAGCCAGATAGCAGTGAAGCGAGGTATGGGTTGCTGAAAAGAACATTCTGTGAGAAAGAATGGGATGCAGCTGGAGAAGGGGCCACATGGAGGTAGGGCAGCACTTTTCTGGGACAAACATCCTTGTTCTGGCTCCTCGACTTAAGCACAACGCAGTCCAACAGAAGCACAGGAATGGGGTCGAGAAGTAGGCATGGACTGCCAACCAAAGGCGAATCCAAAGGGATGATTAAAACCACCAAAGACTCCCCCAAACCCCTCTGAACCATTTCCAGAAAGGTCTGGAAAAACAAACTACGCATGATAACTAATTTGGATAGAAAGTGAGAAACATAGCTCCAGGGCAGGGAAACTTCTGTATAAAAATGTACCAACATGAAGTCTGGGAGGTAAGTTTTTGCAGATCCTCTGATTTTTGTTTTTCTTTTCTGACCATGAGGATCTACAAATATGGGGTCCTCCCTTTCCCTAGGGGTCCGATGCCACACATACCAAGTCAGGCCTTGAAATTATACTTCTAGTAATGGCAAAATTCTTCAAATATCCCTGAAATAGCAGCTGTCTGGAATTGGACTTTCCAAGAGTCAATAAGGTCATCAGTGGTACTCAAACACATGTTATTTGCCCATCAAATGAACACATGGAAAGTGAATTACTGAGGCCGTTATTCCATCATTCTCAAGTGGTACTCAACATGTACGTGTACATATCATACAATCACAAAATAATATAATGGTTTGGGTTGACCTTGATGGGACCTTGAAGATCATCTAATTCCAGCTCCCTGCCATGGGCGAGGACACCGTCCACTAGACCATGCTTTTCAAAGCCCTACCCAACCTGGTCTTGAACACCTCCAGGGATATAAGTATTAGCAAAGGTATATATTGTCACATTGTTAAAGAGATATGATGTTTGCCTTTTGGGACAAAAAAGACTTTACACTCTTACTGACAAGCACATGATTTCACAGTTGCTGCAAGGAATCCCATTGACCTGCTCCTAGCATGGTGCCTAATGACTGCAGGATGATGGAAGAATGTGCAAGGTGAAGTGAAAACATCAGTGTGTAGGGAAACACCTGGGTGCTGTCCTGGCCATGTATTTGCAGTATTCTGCAGCTTACAGAGGAAGCACTTACACACTACCCATGTTACCTTCTCATTATCTGGGAAGATAATGGCAAGCTCTGGTTGCATACCTTATCCCCATAAACACTCAGCTTGAATATCTGGCACACACAGACGGAAATCCTATCTCCTCCCTCTAAGGCTAAGGGGAGGCAATCAGGGAAAATGAGGGATGCCTCCTGCTCCCACATCCCTTATTGCAGGGTGACGTGGCTTAGGAATGAAGGAATGCCAGGCAACCGTGGGTCGCATGTGGTATGCATATCCACTCTCCTGTTATGGACTGATTTGATGTTGTGCATCAGAGACTTTTGGTTTTATAGAGTCTACCTATAAGAAAAGTTTTGGGTGGAACAACATGTTTATCCCTTAATTTCCAAGCACATTATCAGAGTTTTAGGGTAGCCAACTAATACATCAACAAAATCAAATATATGTGCAAAATTAGAAGTATGTGCTTAACAACAGAAAGTATTTTTAATAGAAACAGTGGAAAATGTGTTCCTCTTTTCTAGGCAAATAAAGCCTAGTTAGGATTTGTTATCAACGTGATATGCATCTATTCCTATTTGGAATAATATGCATATGGAAGTCTGCTCTGAGAAGTCTGGGCCAAAATAAACAAACAGTTCTCTGTTAAGAAATTATTTTTCTCTATTAGCAAGTAAAAACCTTTAATAACTGGGAAAATGTAAGAGGGATTCGCTAGGAAAAAAATAACAAAACATAGTATGGCATTATGATTGTGTTACCAGAAATGGTTTCACTATTGCTTCATACTCAGTAGGCCCTGGAACACATTAGTAACGGAGACTGAAAACAGGCAAACTATGGAAAGATAAGCATAATTCCATCTGTTAATGCAAAGGAGATTTCTTCATTAGTCACTGTTGTGACTCAATAGTGTATTATGAACTGCAACATGTGTTATGGAGGTTGCCATTGAAAACAAGCACTCACTTGCACCTTGTTGACCACTGCAATTCCCCCGGTATGAAGTGGTCTGAGGTGTCCCTTGACAGCTACAGGGAAAACTTAGATAAGCATGAAAAGAAACTAAACTATGACAGGAATTCCAAAAAGCAAATCTGTTTCACATCTCTCCACATCCCTCTCAGTCAGAAAAGGCTTGCTGAAAAATGGCACAAGCCAAAGACTGTAACTGTACTAGGTTCCACAGTCCATCCATTTGGGACAATTTTTCAGTGTTAGTTAATCTGTCTCAGTATGCTGCTAGGTTAGAGTTACAAAAATATCAGAAGACATGGGTACTCTTCCTTAATATACCTATATCTCTGCTGATTACAAAGATGGATCTTCACAGAATATGCCAAGTTGGAAGGGACCTACAAGGATCATCAAGTTCAACTCTTAAGTAAATGGCCCATATGACGATTGAACTCACAGCCTTGGCATTATTAGCACCATTCTTTACCAGCTGAGCTAGCTAATTGACAGATTAAAAGAGCCTCTACTTGTATGCTTGAATAACTTTTCTCCCATCCTACATAGTTTACCAGGGATAGGGAAAAAAAAAGAAGTGGTGCAAGAGAGATGCTCCTTCTCCCATCTTTACACAAAGATAAATAAAATCCGTAGCTGTAAAACAGTAATCAATCCAGTGTGTAAAGCTGGATACTGCAAGGAAATTCAGGAGTATCTTGCTGTTCTATTACAACTCACCCATGGCAACAGTAAAAAGGATCAGTGGACCTTTTTCCAGCCACACATTCTCTAAGACATGTCCACAGCTTTACTTAGTCCAGCGCCTGAAGCATTCAGGAGAACACCTTCTAGTTCATGACCCAGATAGCAGCAGGAAAGGTGACTTGGCATTTTGTTGCATTGCATGGCATAACTGATGAACTGTGTAGCAAATGGAGAGGGACATATGGAAATGGAAAGTGAAACATTGTGCAAATGTCACCTCATTAGGAAGTTATCCAATACATGGAAGAGTGACAGGGAAAAAAAAACCCCAGGAAGAATACAAACATGAAGGGAATTGTGTGAATAATACTTTGAGACTAACTTAGCAACATTTGAAGTGCCCGTGTGTTTGCTGCTTCCATATGGCAAAGCAGAAGTCAACTGCACAGGATTTGTCCTGCAGCTCTGGTGATGCATACACTGGTGACAGGTTTATACATGCAAATGAGAAGTGCTAGACAAGAATGGCAGTAGGGGAATGAAGCCAGGAAGGGAGAGGAGTGGTATGGGGAAAAATATACAACAAATCCATATTGAAGAGAAGCTCAGAAGTAATATGAAACCCACTGAAGGTGTGAACAAAACCTGGCATCAGTGGATACCTATGTTCCCAGTTGGCAGCAGGTAATGTTCATGATCCTGAAATTAAATTAGCTACACTAGCAAACTCCTAAAATGTCCTGCTTTCAGTCAGCACCAACTAGTTTTCTTCCCAGATGTTCTGAAGCCTTGCTGAGGGAGTGTGACCCAAACACTGTCAGCCTGTCTTCATAGGAGAGATGCTCCATCCCTTTGATCATTTTTATGGCCCTCCTCTGGACCTGCTACTATGCGGAGGACTCCAGGGCTAGACACAGGCTGGGGCTCTTGAGAAGGAAATAGAGGGTCAGAATCACCTCCCTTGACCAGTTGGTCACACTTTTTTGGAGCAGCCCAGGATATGGTTGGTTTTCTAGACTGCAAGTGCTTGTTGTCAGCTCATGTCCAGCCTCTCATTCACCAGTACTTCCTGACTTCTCATCAGAGTCCTGTCAGACTGTGTGTCTTTGCTGAAAGACTGAATTCTTCAGAATCAAAATAAATGAATCATACAGACACAAAAATATGTCGAGTATGTGGAACAGGTATTTGACCCTTGCCCTGTCATTCTGTCCTTAGTCTGGCTATATCTATACTAAGTTTAGTGTATGACTGATGTGAACTCATCAGGAATTACCTTGTGCACACTGCACCTCAACCTGTTTACTGTGAATAGGACGGAAGTGAGCACCATATTACACTGTTTGTATTGATTTGGGAACCACACCTTATGATTACCTTATCTTTGGGCTATGATTGTGAGACATCCGCCAGTATTTGCATTTATGCCACTGGTTTTCTATGCAACCCGGGACAACTTATTTAAACATGCTATGGCTGCATTTCTTCATCTCTAAATTGGGGGCAATTCTTTCCTCATGAGATTGTTATAAAGCCACATTAATTAATGTTTATAAACAGAGGATATCCTGGGGTGAATGAGATAGATACATGAAAAATATTCTTATTATTCATACTGGGACAGCACATTCTGCTTGTATGTACACAGAGAATAAACCATCTCAGAATGGGTGAAGTTTACTTAAACAATACATAAAAGTAGTAACCTAACACCTTCTAGTCACAGTTCTAGACTCTATATATTATTGAAAGAGACAGAAAACCTCAGGCAATGACTTGTTTTATCTAAGGGTGGTAGAATACATCTTCCTTATCTAGGGCTGTAAAATACATCTTCCTCTGCAAGTATCTGTTTCTCCCCACTGGCTATGAAACCTGGAGTAGTTCATAGAAAATACACAGGCGTGCAAAGGAAAGTGACATTAAGCACAGACTTATCACTTTGATTAACCAACTGCTACTGTTTATTACTTATTCATAAGAATGATAGGGCTAAACTATCACCTTTACTGCACCTACTATACCCTTTAAATCAAGTTGGGCAGCCACATAAAAGTTATACAAGTGTGTACCCAGCTTTATCCTTGTACATGTGGGTTGTTGCTACACTGTGCTATTAAATGTACAGACAAGATGCAGGAGAATCACCTGGAAACTCTGGAAACTCCAGGTCCTGCAGGCCTGAGCTCAGGTTTTTTCACTGAATGCATGGCAAACTCTAACGCCAGAAATTGAATACGCAGCAAGAATCTATTTAAACTTAACATCAAAACTGAGCTCACGTTTGGAAAAACAAAAGGAGGAATAGGAAGAGTGAAGGAGGTGCAATCACCTCAGGTACCTATTTAAACACCAGTAAGATCAGTGAATCTTTGTTATAGGTCACTATACCTATATAGGAATAATTTCTTGGCAGGCTCTACCCAGAGCATGGACCAGAGGTCATTTTCCCTTGCCTTCCGTCCTGTGGCCAAAGCATTTTTCATGCAGGCATGTTAGAGTGCTTTGAAACTGCCAAAATCTGACTTGCCTGTAAGATATTTTTATTCAAGCCTATGTTGCAAGGCATTTATGGCAAGGGCTGTGTTCTACTGTAGGTGTAAGTGATTTCTAGCACAAAGGTGACAGTTTCTAGTTGCTATGGCATTACAGATAAACTATTATTATTTGCAATTAATATTCTCCTAAACCTCCTATAATACATAGTTATTATACAATGGATGTATTCTACACATGGATGAATTTCCATTTATATATGTATTAGACATACAGAATAGTCACATTTTTGGATATACTGAAAGCTATTCTAACATGTTTGATACTGCCATGCAACAAAAAACTCTATACATTCATGAAGAATCTGAACCCAAGTGGCAATAAAAGTTGCTTGTTTGATTCTCTAAATAAAACAATCTTGCAAACACTCCTGTGATGACCATGAGGGATATTCCACCTGTATTGTTACCACTGTTATTCCTATACAGTAGCATATTTGTGGTTATCATCACACTTGTACATTCAAAATATTCCTTTACAGTGTATCTTATCTGTATCACTCATTAATTTGAGCAAATTGGGGATTATAAATATAAACTGATCATAAATCCTGTATGATGTACTGTGAGATAGCATATACTGGAATTATAGCTCAGGACACATCACAGTGTAACCCGTGTTCTAGGATACATTTGCACATATTAGAAAAAAAAAACAAACAACCCCAAAATACTGCTAGGAATAGATTTCATTTTCAGTTGCCATACAAAACCTTTTCTGACATTTCTGACACATTAAATGCAATACACATGGAACAGAATACAATTTGCATCACACCTAGTTGCTTCACAATTCACTAAGTAAAGCTATCTCACTTGAAATAACGAAGTGAAATTATAATTTATTGGGCACAGATATTCAATTATATTTGTACTATTAAAAAAAGAACCAAACCGAAAACAAACAAACAAAACTCAACAAAACCAGCATAGGAACTTACTGTGCAAGAGCATTGCAACTTCAAAATATTAAAGTTTTGTTTGTTTTTTTTTTAAATCTTGAAACACTCATTTAATTTCAAGGGTATTGAACATTAAAAATGTTAAAAATTGGTTGATTTTCACAAACTTGTAACTCATGAACATGACTTGGATTCAAGACTCAATTAAAAAGGCTGAAATAGGATTCTGTGAGAACAAAAGTAAAATACGTGTGTCCTAGTTTCAGCCAGGACAGAGTTAATGTTTTTTTTCAATAGCTGAGGGGGTGTGGCTGTGGGCATGTCTAGGCAGTTATTCGATACTACCTTATGTCATTTGCTGTGTCGGGGAAAAGGGACTCTCACTTCCAAGAAGGGTGTTCCCTTCCAGTGGGAGAAACTGGAGAGGTGAGGAAGAGTGGTCTGTATTTGGAGTTTTACATGTAAATAATTCCTTTGTCTCATATCTTTTGTTATTAATATTGTTGCCATTACTGTTTTCTTATCTCATTGCTGTTTCCAGTAAGTTGTTCTTATCTCAACCAGTGATTTTCACCTTTTGTGCCTCCAATTCTCAACTCCAGTCCTGGAGAGGGAAGGAGAAGTGGGGGGAGCACAGAATTATAGAATCAAAAGACCTCTGAGATCACTGAGTCCAACCTATGACCCACCACCTTGTTAACTATACCATGGCATTAAATGCCTCACCTAGTCTCTTCTTAAATACCTCCAAGGAAGGTGACTCCACCACCTGCCTGGGGCAGCCCACTCCAATGTCTGATCACTCTCTCAGGAAAAAATTTCTTCCTAATGTCCAATCTAAAGCTCCCCTAGCACAGCTTAAGACTGTGACCTCTTGTCCTACTGCTGGTTGCTTGAGAGAAGAGACCTATGCTCACCTGGCTACAACCTCCTCTCAGGTATTTGTAGAGAGTGATGAGGTCTCCCCTGAGCCTCTTCTTCTCCAGGCTAAACACCCCCAGCTCCCTCAGCCTCTCTTTATGGGGCTTGTGCTCCAGCCCCCTCACTAGCCTCATTGCCCTTCTTTGGACACTCTCCAATGCCTCAATATCCTTCCTAAACTGCTGCAAGCAAGCAGCATCTGGTTTGGGAGAGTCCTGGTGGGGGCACTGAATTGGGGAATACAATTCCTAAACCATGACAGTAAACAATTAATGTCCGGCAAGATGGTATTATGAAATCTAAATTTTGTTAGATAGGCTTACTATTTGAAGATCAAAAGTCTGACTGATAAAGGTAATAATACAAGTATATAAGATAAGCACCTGAATTTGGTGAGCACCTGAAATACATGAGTTTATGAAAAAAATTAAAGATGCAAAAATTAATTAAATTATATGGATTAACAAGTAGTTAAGTGATAGAACATATAAGGTAACTGCTGTATGTACTAAGTTCATTATTGAAATACTGTAGACATATCTGTCATTTACATTTCTACAAAAATACTAAAAACTTGCAAAAACTTTGGTGAATGATAAAACATCTGGAATATGCCTTACAATAGCCATCAAAATAAGACTATTCTGGTTTGCACTCTAACAAAAAAATCAAGAAGATACTAAATGAAGACACATGAATACCTACAGAAAGAAGAGATTACTGACGGTAGACTGATCTGTACAGTAGGGCTGAGAAAGTATAAACACTGCAACTGGAAATTCAGACAAGAAAAATTATTAAGTTCTCCTAAGTACTTAATTCAAAATAGAAGAGAAATGGAAACCCTTGTATGCTACAGAAATTAAAGATACGAGATTTCTTTTTCACTGCTGCAGAAACTTAGACAGAGGTTTCTGTCTGATAGGCAGCCAGTCTGGACTGACAAGAAAGTGGAGATGGTGACAGCAACCAAGATGGATGTTTCATCTGTTTCTTGACACAGTAACCAGCAGGTCTGAGGACCATGTCTTCCGTACTGCAGCCACTGAGCAGTTCTGGGCTGGAAGTGTGTCATGCACAGACCTGCACTTTGGCAGAAGTATCTGGTCCATGCACTTACCTCTATGTCAGCGAAAGAGAGGAGATAGGTCCTCTTATAATCATGTACTGTCCTATAAGGCATTTTTACTTAGGTACCAATATTGTACTGTGTAAAACTGTAAAAAAAAAAAATAGAAGTATGATTTCCTTTCTGTAGTTAAATAATCTCTGTGGATTTTGAATACAGTATTGGAGCTAGCCTTGCAGCTACAGATATCCTTTCTAGAGCATGCTGGTATAATGAATGCTACCATATACCATATATATTGTATATATACCTGCAGTATTACATGGTGTTATTCTATCCCAGATGCTTATTTTCCATTGATGAATTTCATTAAATGTTTGTCAGCCCATTTCTCCAGCTTGTCAAGGTGCCAACTTGAGACATATCCACCACAAAGACTGCTCCCTCCCATTGAATATCATCTGTGAGCTTGTGGCAGACTCATGCTGTTTCATTGTCAAAACCATGAATGAAGATGTTAAACAATATTGGTCCCACTATGATGTCCAGGGAATATGAACAGACACCAAAACACTTTCAGCCTGTTGCTCCAGCCTTTTTTTTTTACTCACTTTAATTCACCCAGCTAGTCCTACCTCTGTAGTCCCAAATATTCTGGAAGACCAGAGTCAAAAGGGAAGGTAAAGGACATCCACTGCTCTGCCCTCATCTTCAAACCCAGACATTACATTGTAGAATGCAATTAGGTTGGTCAAGCACAACTTGCCCTTGGTAAATTCATATTAATTTTTTTTCCAGTCACCTTTTTTTCCCTTATGTGCCTGGAAATGGCTTACACAAGGATTTGCTCCATAACCTTCACAAGAATGAAAATAAAGCCAGTTGGTCTCTATTTCCCCATCTCTTTCCCCTTGTCCTTCTGGAAGACGGGTGTGGCATTTGCTTCTGCAGTCATTGGGAACTTCTGATCACCACAACCCCTTGAAGAGATAGCAAACAGCCTTGCAGTGATATCAGCCATGCATCCTCCTTGGCTCTGTATTTAATTTGCTTAAGAAATCCCTAACTCAATCTTCCCCTAACACTGGTTGTATTCTACCAAACACATGGAAAGCCTGAGAATAGATGTTGCTAATAAAATCTGGGGAATAAAAACCTCAGCCTTTCTGTTCATTCATCACTAGGTTTCTTGTCCACTTGGCCTTAGTCTTCCTCTTTTTACTTTCCTTCCAATAGAAGCCCTTCCTGTACTTCACCAATTTTTATTCTGGCTAAACTCTGGATTTCCTAATTCAATCACTGCAGACTTGGGCATTCCTTCTGTATTCCTCCTGAGCAGCCCATCCAATCTTCCATCTCCCATAGGCTTCCTTTTTCCATCTAAGCCCTGCAGGAGTTCCCCATTTAGCTAGTCTGGCTTCATTATACAAGCTTATTTAAAAAAAAATATCTTGACATGTATGAATAAATTGATTCTCAGAACATGTTAATATAAATATTATATTGTACTCCTTTAGTGCAATATCTTTGGCCTCCCTCACATTGTCCACTTTCTCAGTGAAAAGGCAAGTAGTAGATTTCTGTTGATGTAAACAACAAAACATAGTTGTTTGTAAAGACTCTACTGAATTCCAGAGAGTCCTGTTCATTTATACAAGCTGAGGATCTGTTCCAACTCTTGGTTCTTGAAGTAATTCAGATACAGAGTTATTCTTCTGTGTCCATGAGCACCTCTGTTCCTGTGATTTTGGGGCATATATTACACTATTTGTATGGTCTTTGTCATTTAGGCATACTTTAATACTGCATCTAACATATAGATCCTCTTCCAGTGTCAGGCTTCCCAGGCTTCAGTTTTAGCATTTTGCTCTATTAAGACATAAGATTTTGAGACAAGACCTGAGGCAAAATAAAGATTTGTGGCTAGATGCAGAGTTGATAAAATGCGCACACAGAACAAAATGTGCATAGTTTGTGCACTACTCATATGCAGTAGCTGTCCTTTAAAAAACATGACAGTTTAAGGTCTCACCTTCTCTTTTGGGAGTCCATTTAGCTGCCACGTAGAGCTGTGACTCCTACCTTGGGGACAGGTGACTTCGTTCCCACCAGAGCTTTGTAATCCTGGTAAAACCTGCCTGAGTATTAATTGCCTCTTGAGCTAAGAATGGATGGCTCAGAGGCTAACACCAGGCCCAGTGCCACAACACCCTGTAATGGGCAGTGCAAATCCCAGCAGGAAGCATAATATGCCTGCACAGCACTCCTCCCTGGGGATTTCCCAGCCTGTACACAGGAGGGAGAGACAGATGCATGGCAACTTGGGCCAAGTGTGGACAGCAGGTTACAGATGACAGTTGCAATGTCTTTACAAAGTAATGACTGTTTTTCTGATTTCAACAACTAAATATTCATATGTTGTATTATAATTTTCTTCTCTTTTCTTTTTTGTTCTCTTCAAACATCACTGTGTTATACACATATACATACACATTAATAAATTTTCTACTGAGAACCCTGCCAATTAAAAGCTTTAAAGCAGTCACTGCAGGAAACATCAAAAGAAAATTCTCATATGCTTTGTAAGAAATTTGGAATTTCACTATACAGCATAGGAAATGCTATGTTTTATATGTGTCTCTCTTGCCTATAACTACCTAATGGATCTTCAGGTTCATTCCAAGTGGAGTCCTGAGGCTCATGCCCTAATCAATTATACCTGAATATGGCACTGGAAAGACCAGTGAACCACAGGTTTATACCAGGGAGTGGCCAAGACTGAGCTAACCTGGGGGAGATCCCAAAATG
The DNA here is from genome assembly GCA_038380795.1 of Pyrocephalus nanus. Lineage (NCBI taxonomy): Eukaryota > Metazoa > Chordata > Aves > Passeriformes > Tyrannidae > Pyrocephalus > Pyrocephalus nanus. The sequence goes on along the minus strand of CM076260.1, from coordinate 33,182,236 downwards.
TTTGCTCTCTTCCATTCCAAAGAGCTGGAACTGGCATCACTTTTCTCTAGGCTTGGTTTTACCATACAAAAAGTGAAGGTAATACTGCCAGCTTATCTCCGTAGGGCTATATAGCTAACATACTATTTATAAAATGTTTAACCCTGTGGCAAATACTTCCACATGATCTTCTGAGGATAAGTCAACACAAGCCTATAATGAGGACTGGCACTCAGGTTGTCCATCAAGAGTGTACAGATCTACAGAATACCCCCACTGGCAGAGTGAAAGGTGGAGCACGCACCAGGTCGCACCAGTTCAGAGGCCCAGAGGCTGACACAGCCTTTATGTAACTCCTTTAGCACAATTTCATCCTCCACACACCATACAGATAAAGGGTACGGCCGGCACCATCGTTACCACCCATACTCACACAGTTACAGCCGGAGACAGCATAATAGCACTCAACTTGCACAATCAACGCCCTTCCACCTAACTATATTGCTATAAGCGGCTTCTGCAGGGGACTATGCCCTACATTTCAGGCCATTACTAGCGCAGAAGCAAAGGTGCAAGATCATCCCTACAAACAGCTACACGCCTTCAGGAGGCTGACACACCCAGCGAAGTGGGTGCAGTAGCAGTGACACACACCTGTGGAAAAGACTGGATTTGGTAGTTAGCGACGTGCTGCAGATCTGACTATACATGTTGCTGTCATTTCAACACAGTGCCCTCAAAACATCAGCCCGTAGTTTAGCATCGTCCTTCTCCAGCATGTACACATATGAAGCCCTCATTGCAAAAGTGTGCTTGCCACACCTCACAAATGATAGATGCTGTGACAGATATCACGGCAGATAGAAATCTTAGCTGTGTAAAAGTATGAGAAACTGTGTAAGAAAAGTATCAGTAAGGCAGAACAAGATGATATATGTACAAGTTTTTATCATCCTCCTGTCTGTGAAACACTCATTTTTAAAAGGACGATAAAACATGGATAAAGCTATGAACATGTGCGTATACAACACATCTCATACACTTTATATACACATTAGCTTCTTGGTTTGTGACATCTCCCACAGAGGAACTAATTATAAATTTATCTCTCAGATTGGGGCTGGGAAACACTGGAATAATGGCTCCTCTTCTGGACCAGTACTGAACAGCAGTAGTTTAAGACAGACGTAGCCCAGCCACTGCAGGCCAGTGCTTCAAGTCTCTGTCCAGATTGCAGTAAAAGGGGTTAGTTCTACAATTTAAAACCTGTAAACATAACGATCCAGAGTCAAACCACAGTTATATTAGCTGGGGAGTAAAGCATGACATGGCTTGGGAGAAAGCTGTCCACCACTTCCCTGGTTTTCTACCTGGGACCAAATTTGCATGCAGAAAGATGAAGAAGAAATGTCAATATGTATAGCGAGTTCTGTGGAAACAAAAGTTGCATTCATTTTGCCACTGGGAATGTTGGATCTGGCCCTTGAGCATTTAAACCAGGATATTAAGCACACTTTAATTCTGATGTTTCAGATAGAGCCACAGCAAAAATGGCTGATGTTCAAAACATGAAATTGACACAGATCAGAAATCCAATTCAGTGCTGATGCCAACAGATGCAAGTGAGGTGGAAACTAGTGGGAACTTAACATCAAAGGTAAGTTTTGGTCAAAGCCTTCACTGAAAATTAACACCTCTGGACACTTTCTGATGCATCATTAGAATATATTTGGGTTGGAAAAAAATATTTTGATGTAGCTAAGTGTATGAAAGGACAGATGGAATCTAGCAGACTGTTTAGAAGACAAAGAGTAGGATCCTTTTTAGCTTCTAAAGGAAGGAAGGAAGACTCCCTGTGCAAAAGCTGTGTAATCCCTCTGCGCCTGAGTTACCCCACCTCAAATTATGGAGTTAACAATATGTTACGTAATAAACAAAAAAAAATTAATTAGTGCTGAAAGACACTTTGTTGGTTTTAATGTTATTATTTTTTAAAATTATGGTCGTATTTTAGAAGTGTCTTTTAAGCTTGTATAGTATAAAGCTGCCTTAAAACAGCCTCTGTATTGAAGCAGACTGCAGTTGTACTATTGCATATGAATACACTTGAGCCTGTGCTTGTTGATTCAAAGATCAGATAAGCGCTTTTTTGGCTCAGCTAGCAGTCTTTATAAGGCATATCAGCTCAAAAGCTTTAATGCAAGGAGCATATCAATTGGACAGGCTGTGCAAGAAAATCCCATGCACTGCAAATTAATGTGCTATTTTATTTCATCATTTTCCTTCTTGAGACATTGATGGAAACAAATGAAAAAATATGATAGTTCAACAGTTAATCAAATCACATTTCTAAAGTTAAGGTATTTCGAACATTTAAATTCGGTTGTGCTTAACACATATAATATTTTATGTGCCTTCCTTTTTGGTAAGTGAATAGGTTGTCCCTTACCACATGGTGTAACATTTAGATTTGTCAAATGCATTGATTCAAGCACTTTTATGCTTTCCCACCTGGTTGCAGTGATTCTCTTTGTAGCAAGGCAGAGTTCTTTCACTGCTGTTTTTGTCTTTTGGTGAGCAGCCTGGAGGGATCACTGGTGGCAACATACAAAGCTCTGACTGCTTTCTTCCTGCTACACTTCATAAATATTACCAAACATACCTGTATTACGTTTTTCTCCTTACAACAATTTCATTGCTAACCTGAAGCGAAACCTGAGTGGGAATACTTTCAACTAGTGCAGAAGCATCTGCTGATTCAACAAACATTATGATAAAGTAAGCTTCACTGAAATTAATGAATACATGTGGTTTTATAAGTATTACTGAAGGCACTGGACATCTGGAATTTGAAAAGTTTCTATCACTATTTATTTGTTTCATGAAGAACCAGAAAATGGCTTTGAAACAGTTCTGAAATGAGATATAATTGGGGGTTGTTACCAAAAGTACAAACTGTTTGTACAAGGAATGAGAACTGTGAGGAGACCTTGCTTTAGGCAGGCTGTCCCACAACTTCGTGTTGCATTCTGCACCCTTCCTGAAGCACAAAGACTTGCCTGCTGCCAGCACAAACACCCTGGAGTGCTGGCCAAATGGACAGAGCACAGCTGGGAATACATGTGTGCATTCCTCTGGGGTCAGCTGCCACAGGTCTGCCTTTCCTAGCAGAAATTAGCCCATCTGAGATGTCCAGCTTTTAGGAACATGTAGATTACCAGGTAGAAGATGACAACACTGGCTAACTAACGATACTGAAAAATCATCTTTTTCTGACTACCGTGATCCATTCCTGGAGGATGCTTTGATACTGTGCCTTTGGATACTTTCCTCCTTCTGCTCTCTTTAAGTAGAAGACATGGTCTCAGAATTCTTAGATCCACCACATCCTGCTGGGTGCACAAATGTAGGATAGTAGCTGGAATGTGTTTGGAAGCCCCAACACAGAACTAATCTTAAAAGCATGTCCATATACTTGCAGGCTGAAAGTTAAACTAATGAAAATAGTTTGTCATAGATTTCAGCACATTTTTTAAAGGCAATCTCAAAGCACAAAGGAAGACACTGGTTAGACTGTTCATCTCCTCCCTGTTGTCCAACCTCTGCAGCTCAGTTGAGGCTCTTCTCAAGGCTTACTTGCTCTGTAAAATTATCTATGTACAATCATACAGCCAGTATAAAGGATTTAGTTGCAATCAAGAAAAGTTGTCTAATCTGAAAGAGATGACACAGTAAACTGGACCGTATAAACATTTTATACACAATAATTATTGGTGTCAATTGTGCAAAAAAGTCTTCCACGGAATAAATAAGTAATCATTTTAATAAAGAAGCAAGCATATCTAAGCTATAATATAAATATTAGCAGGAATATATATTAATATTGCTACTGTGTCTTGTTCTTTTTTTGTTCTTTGGTAGGTAGATTGGATCTTCACTCCTTGTGTTGGTGGCACTTTCTTTAGTGCACATCTTGCCCAACAAGGGCAGGGAAGTGCGATCCTTTGTCATGTTGATTCATTCAGCAGCCCATTCTGTTTCAAGCATGTGGCCACCACAAATGGCCATACACCAATTTGAGGATTATGACTCAATCTTCTGGTTTCCTTTTGATTTAAATGATAGTGTTAAAAAAAGTTCCAAAGCTGTGCTTCAGACAATGCTAACCACATATCAAGATTCTAAATGCCCAACAATACACTGCAGTGGTTTCACCTAAAGGAGGCACAGGAGCCACAGCTAACAAACACTACACTGTCTGCCCACAACTTGGGAAGCAGGTTGCCCTACCCAGTGACAGATCCATTGCAGAGCTTTCACCAGACCTTCTTCCATGAACAGTGCCATCAAAATAAAGAGTAATTCAAGTCGATGTAACTCATGCAGAGTTTTAAATGATGCTTCTCACTTGAGAGAACTAGCAGTTGTCCATACATCCGTGTGCAATAACCTTGCTTTGCTCTAACTTTCAGGCGGCATTGGGATAAGCTGGACTTCCCTGTCCGTCCAGGTCTCCAGGGATTGACATAGCTCCTCTTCCTTTTCCCAGTGTAGGTGATTCCTACTTCCTACACCTGGTTTTGGTGCAGCAGCTCGGCTGCACCAAATACAGTGGAATACCTACTGATGGCCAGTGTGCCTCTCCCATCCATAGGGCTGGGATTGCAGCAGCCAGGGCAGTCCAGGAGCTAAGCAGAGGGTGACTCACCCAGGAGGAGCAGTGCAAGTTGTGCTCAACAAGACCAAGTGGCAAGTGACAAAGGTGCTGGTGCACTGGAGAAGGGAGAGGTAGATACCATCTGATCTGCTGTCTGCTGTGAGGAAAGCTCATAACTCGGGTGGAGCAGGTTCCCTCCTGCCCCTCAGTGGGCAAACGGATCCCGGGGGTGTCATGCAGCCATCCGCACTATGCAGACCGTGGGAGAGGGAGGGTCAGAGACAAGCTGGCAGGAGGAGATAAGAAGCAAAGGGTATGAGGAGCAGCTGGTGCCCTTACACCAGGGAGGGGGTTTGTTGGGGCTGAAACGCAGGGTGCCGAATGGATGCTCCTTCTCCTGCAGCACCCAGCTACGCTCTGGGCAGGGAAAATCTCTCTGCACCATGGAACAAACATACAAGCCTTGGCGTAGATGAGGGGAGAGTGTGTGAAGGGCACCTCGGTAGCGCCTGGAAGAGGCTGGTCAGGGAAGTGCCATCAGCCGGTGGGGCAGGGAAGTGGTGAGGTCCTGTTGCCATTGCTGGTGTTATCCGTGCTGGAAGAAGGGATTTTAGCGGAGGCTCGTTGCAGCAGCAGAAGAGCCGATACCTCGGTGCGCACAAACGGACCTAACGCGGGCGCGGCGAGCGCCGATGCCTCGGCGTGCCCGCCAGGGACGAGTCAGAAGGGGGGAAGAATAGAAGGAAAATCCAAACCTCTACAAAGCGAAAAGAAAGAAAGGCAATAAGAATTGACTTTTTTTTTTTTTTTTTTACCCCATCTGGTAAAAAACATACCCAAACCAAAACCTACTTGAAAATAAAAAGTCCAGTTAAGTCAACAAGCGCCCTCTCACCGCCCCGTGAGGGAGGAGCGGGGACCCCGCGCCGCCCCGCACCTGCTCGCGCCGGGGGCCGCGGGGCGCCTGCGCGGCCGGGCCGTGCGGGGCCGTGCGGCCGCGCGCCCCTCGGGCGCCGCCGGCGGGCAGCGGGACGCCGGCCACGTGACGCCTCCGCCCGGCTCCCTCCGCTCCGCTCCGCACCGCGCCGGGCCCTGCGCACCGAGCTGCGGAGCCGCCGCCGCCCCCCGCCTCCGCGCCCTCCGCCCTGCCCGCGGGGCACGGGAGCCGGTGACGGGAGCGAGGCGGAGTCTGGAGGGAAGATACCGAGAGATAGAGATTTAAATCACATCCCCGGCTGTAGAAGGGGCAGCAGCAGCAGCAGCCCCGGCGCAGAGGTACGGACGCACGCGCCGAGACAGGTCTGTCGGCTCCGCCGCTGCTGCTGCTGCTCACCATCATCATGGGTGCCGCCGCTGCCGAGCCCCCCAGCGCCATGGGCCTGGTGTCCAGCGTGGTGAACGACACCCTCGAGTTCTACCGCTGGACCTGGAGCATCCGAGGTAACGCGCCAGCGCGGCCCCGGCCCCGCCATCGCCTTGCCCGGCGCCCCCCGCCCGCTGCCACCGATGCGCAGCGGCTCAAAATGGCTCCGTCTCCCGGGAGACGCGGGGAGCGCTCCGGCTCGCCGGGACCCCCCGCACCCGCCTCTCCTCATCGCCCTTCTGGGAGCGCTTGGGCGCTTTGTTTGTTTATCCGCCGTAATCCCGGGTGAGGGCCCGGGGTGCGCAGGGCATCGCGTCGTGGCAAGGTGAGGGTGTCCCTCGGGCGCCCGCGGGCGGGACGGAGCGAAATCCGCTTCCCAGAGCCGTGGCTCCTCTGGTTCCCTCTCGCCGCGGTGTGCCTTGGGGTGATCATACGGGAATGTGATGTTGGAGGTAAGCGAGGCCCTCCGGTATTTCGTGCCGGAGCTCGGACGGCCTCCGGCTCCTGCGGCAGGTGGGAGCGCCGTGCCGGCATCGCGTGGAGTTCAGCGAACGAAGCGAGGAAACGATTGTCACCGTCAATGCTGAAGATTTTCGTTTTATGTTAGGTGTGTTCGGGTCAGTTTTGCTGGTTTTCGTTTTTAATATGCCCCATTTCTGTAATTGCACTCCACAACTGCAATGTGGAAGATGCTGAAGGAGGAGATAATGTCTTGGAACAAGGAGAAATGTGAGAAAGCAGCTTTCAGTGCTGGAGCAGTAAATGAGGTGGTAACTTGCTGCAGTGACTGGTAGCTCTGGAAGCGTTATTGGTCAGCGTGAATGGCTCTGTCTCGTTGGTCAAATGAAAGGAGTTGCAGCTTTCATAGCTCATTTTGTGAGTAGGCACGGGCAGTTGACAGGAGGATCACTTCTCTGGATGTTTTCCTCCTTTTTTAGTTGTCCACACAATGATGAGGTCTAGGCTATTTTGATTTAAACCTAAAAACACATAGAGCAAAACTGGAATGAGTGCAACTATGGATGTGTTTTGTGGCAGTGTGGTGAGTGGGAATGTGGGGCCTGCATTACAGACGGGGAGCTCACTGCATCAGCAGTCTTTGCTTTTCTGCCCACCTCCCTTCTGCCATCTGTCAGATAATAAATTAATTTTATGTTATACATGGAAGGAGCTCCCTTTTATCCCCTGGTTTGCCTTCCCATAACTTAGGTGTTTTGCCATATTTTAAAAATTAAACCTACATGCATATTTTTCTTTTCTGTATTTAACAACTGCCAGAATATGACAGCAAATAAAAATGCTTGCAGCAGCACTGCATTGTAATTTACCAGTGTTTGCTCTCTTTCTCTGCCTCTTGCAACATACCATTGTTTGTAGACTGCCAGGTAACTCGTGAAAGAGATGCTGTTCTAGCCAATCAATAGCATTTTCAGATGGATATAGAAACAGATGTGAGTTCAAAGTTGATATCCTTATGGATTACTTGATTTCTTTGGAAAAACTACTTCAACTTCTGATATGTTACCTGAACTTCAAATACGTTATTTGAGTCCCTATGTAGACCCTGTTTCTTGTAAGCAAAAATGATCAGAGAAAAACTGAAATAAAAGAGGGGGATGAAAAAGTAAGTAAATGTAGAGAATGTAAAGATAAGGTGACTGACAGTGATACTATGTATAGAGAAGACTTTAATTTCTTCTTCTGCCTCTTTGCAGAATGTCAAATAGTAGTAGGGTGAATACATTGTTATGGCAACTAAAATATGCTTAAGTCTTGTTAATTTATTAATGCAGTTTTTTTAATTTTCACTCTAAGTTCAGTAGTGTTGCTGTAACACAGGACTCCACTGTAATGAAATAATCAGTCCTATTTTGTGTAAGAGGTGGGTGAACCATTTCTTGTTCAAATTCTCAATTTCAGCAGGTTCCTGCAAGGCTAGTTTTGGTAGAGCCTAAGTCAAATGAAAAACATATTACAGTTCTTGTTTGTACCCAGCAGTACGTAAACCAAGGTCCTCCTGTAGTGTTTACGGTCAGATATGGATAGGCAAAACATGTAATGTCTCACAGTGTAGTCACAAGGAAGCTCTGGATAAGAAAATGTCATTCATGAGGCAATGCTGTATAGCTGTTCAGTGAAATAATTTCTTAATGCATTAAGTTCCCCTCAGTTTGCTGCTTTTCTGCATGTGTCCTTGTTCAGACAAAAATAATTGTCTCCATTTGCCATGTCTGAGTGACTATATAGCATCCTTCCAGTACCTAAGGGCAGGTGATAGGAGAGGTGGATAGGCACCTTTTACAAGGGCATGTAGTGATAAGACAAAGGGTAATGGCTTCAAACTGGAAGAGGGCAGGTTTAGATTAGATATTAGGAAGAAATTCTTTACTGTGAGGGTGGTGAGGCACTGGAACAGCTTGCGCAGAGAAGCTGTGGATGCATCGTACCTGGAAGTGTTCAAGACCAGTTGGATGGGGCTCTGAAAGTCTAATGGAAGGAGGTGTCTCTGCCCACTGTCAGGGTGGGTTGGAACTAAATGGTATTTAAGGATCCTTCCACCCAAACCATTCTATGATATGTTCAGATCATGAATTCAGCGCTGTTATGTGAATTCATGCAATTCACCTTCATGTCAAGAGCTATGACAGTGATATTGCTCAACAGAAAACATAAATTATGGCATGCAAGACCATTGCCTAATGTTCAATATCATTAAATAAAAAACTATACCACGCAACAAAGTTGCTCAACAAATGATGCTATGCAATAGCATTACACAATAAATCATACTGAAACACTACTACACAGCAAAATTACACAACAAAATATGAAGAAATTTTATTCCCACTACGACTCCTACACTTATTCTCTCCAGTTCCCACTTCCATTTTTTATTGGACACCCATCTGTCTTTAGCCCTGTTCTTAGTATTCAGCAGGATTGTCCTGCCAGCAGGTCTTTTCTCCTGCTGTCTCAGACTCCTGTGATGAGACCTGTGTAGAACTGTGCCAGAATGTCCCACTGAGTCTTGTGCTGCTTTATTTTTGCACATTAAGGATTTGATCTTTTTCCTCCCCTGCTTTGTACTATTTAAAAGCAACTGACCTTTTCTGAGACGAAAAAGAACCCCAAAAGATCATGTATGTGATGAGCCTAAATGGATTTTGTTTGAATGATGTCACAGGTTTTTTTTCAGCATTGAGCATGCTGTCTAAAGCTGTTTTGTTTGTGGTTTTGGTTTTTTGGAGGTTTTTTTTAGATCTTGCATTTGGGAATAATATTAGTGTTCCATGCCATTTTCCCCATATGTATTATCAAGAACATTTGCAGCCTTACCTTAATGTTTTTGCTTGTTCATTTGTTGAAAAACTACTTTTTTTCTCTCCTTCCTTGTCTATGTTTTTAGACCCCTTTCATGAAAGTCTAAAATCCATTGTAGCTGTATATTCACCTAGGAGGCTGAAGGATATAATTTAGGAAGCCGTAAACTTCAAGGAGAGATACAAAGGTCAAAACTATAGTCTTGGCAGTCATTGGGAGAAAAAAAAAAAGGTGGTCGGAAGAACAGTTACTATCAGGAAGGATGATCTAGGAATTCCGTGCCCTTATTTCTATAAGGGCATGGGACCGGTTCCATGTAATAGCTAGGGCAGGGCTTCCTGCTTTCTCTCAGCTTGGGTAGCTGGTTGGGGTGAGATCTGCCAGGAAGGATTAAGGATATGATTAGATGACTGAGCAAGTGACTTACAGGGAGGTTCCAGGCTGTGTCCAGGGGAACTATTAAGATGAATAACTTGGGACATAATCTAGAAAAGAAGAATGTGAAAATTTCAAAACTTAGGTGAAGAGACCACTGACAGTTGGGGAGGGGGAATAGGAGACTGTGGCTTGAAAAGGAGATTTGTGAAACGGTGTACAAAAAGATTTATTTAGAGGAACAAGGTTTTTTGAATGTATGGAGCTAAAGAGCAGAAGGCTTTACAGACCTTGGGTGAGAATGATTGTTCTTGGAGCTCAGAGTTTAAGGAGGCAGGGCCGTCCCGGGCCAGGTGGGACTACTTTGGAACAGCAACTATTTACAGCTGTTGCAGTTAATAAGATTACAGACTTTTTCCATCAGTAGGAAAGGAGAGACGAGAAAGATGCGAACTTTCACTTTAGTGGTAGGATAGTCTTCTATGTAGCATCTTGATCAGGAGCAATATCAGGTGTAGTTTTTATCAGTTGGGTCAGAAGCATAAGGCAGTGAGGGTGGAAAACATGGGAAACTTAGAGCTGTTTGCCTAAAGAATGAACCAGTGAAGCAGCTTCCATGGGAATACAGATTGCCATAAAAACTTTTGCCAGGAAGATCTTGAAGAATACCCAAGAAGTTCAGATTCCTTTTCTTTTTCAGTCCAGGGAACAGAACTGGAACAAAACTTGTTTCTTCTTCCCTCATTCATTTCCCCATGGAGAAATCAACTATGGCCAAACGATCCTGAATGTTTATGCTTGAGGAAAGCTCATTGGGGTGGTTAGCAGAACACTCTGAGTGCAAATACTTCCCTGTATTTGAGGATTTGTGACAAAGCTGGAGGCAAGTAGAATCCCAGTGAAAGTTCTTCCAAGAGTGATGATGGGGAGAGAGAATGAAGGGTGAGATGAAGGTTCAAGAAGCCTATATCACAGAAACAAAGCAGAATGTGTTTCTAAGCTTTTGGAGGGCTGGCTGAGCATTAGACTTGGTGATTTGGAATGGTGATTTGGTGATTTTTTGATACTTGTCTTGCAGATACAATTTTCTTCTCAAGGGAACAGTTTTTTCCGTCTATGACTGACTGTGACTGGGTAAAACACAAGGATTAGACAGGAACATACCAGAAACTGGAGAAGTTTCCTCCCAGTGGAGGGAGGGACTTTGTTAGTGATGAAAAAACAGCTGTTGGTAATAAAGACAATTTGCTGGGTGTTTGAGGGAAATACCACCTACATTTCATCACCAGGAGATTTTATCAGATTGCAGCACTTGAAAGACATAATCAGAACTAAACAGATACCAAGCATCTTTGGAAATGAAAACATAATTCAGAAAAGTACATTACTGAAGTGGGAATGTCTGCATAGAGCTTTTGGATCACCAGGCTTCAAGAACTCGATTATGAGGGAGTGGCACGAAGCAAAGTTAATACTATGGATGAGGAGCTGAGCTGTGAGTGGAAGACTTCTCTTTCCTAAAATGAAGAAGGAGAAATTGTAGGGGCCACCTGCTCAGCTTGAGCAAAGACACTAAATATAAAAAAGCCTTTGAGGAACACCAGCAAGAATGTGATACGTAATTCTGTTTGAACACTCCATCAGCATAAAAAAGCAAAAAAGGGAAAGGAAATGTGTAGACAAAATCACAAGAACATAATTTTTGAAAATTCATTTTAAGGCTGTGTAGATAGCATGTCTTGAAAACTTTGAAGGAAAACAGGTGTTATGAATACTCTTAAAGGAGAATCCATGGAAAAACATGGGGAAACAGCTTTATGCAGAATTTAACCAAACTGATTGCATGACCTTAGTATCTACTGCAGAAGCCCAAATAACTAGAACTTATTTTGTAAAATGCTGTCGTGGAGTTCTCAGCAAATCATGTTTCTTAGCTGAGGCTGCATGCCATCAGTGAGTTGCAAACCGCTATGTGGTCCTGGAGCCACGTACTACAACCAGAGGTGAAAAATCCTTGAGCAATTGAAATAGCTGTGGCATGAAGCAGATTCCACTGGTTGCATAAATTGATCAAGAATAGTGGTGGAACTCTTGCTTGTAAGGTAAGTGTTTCTAGTTGGAGTAACTTGACTAGAAGTTGACTGTAGTAGTCACTCTGTCTTTATTCTGTGCTCAGAGTGAAGAGGCATGTAGCAGGGCTGTGGTTATAGCTGTGGCAGACCAGAAGAGGTTGTATTCAAGGCAGCTGTGCTGTACTGTCCTGTGCAACCAGGGAAGGTTGTCAAAGGCTGCCTAAGGACAATTAGTGGAGGAAGTTGTAGGAAGCATAGGATGTAGTTCCTTTTAAGGTCTTGTAGATCAGGAGCCATGAGGAATGGGTGAGGCAGAACTCCACTTTTTCCTCTGCCGGTCCAGACAGGTTTTTGGAGTTACTTGATTCACATGGATTAAGAGAGCACTTAGATAAAAGGTGAATGAATGAAAAGGCTCTAAGTGTATATGGAGAGAACTTTGAGAGGAAGAATTTGCTAGGATGCAAGACTAAGGGAGGAGAAAAGGCTGTTGTGTGTACTGAAGAGTTTTTTGAGGTAAGGCAAGTGGGGTTGAATGAATGCCTGAATGGCCTGAAAAAGTGGAGCTAAATGAGAGTTTATTTATCTAAAAAGAATTGGCCATTAAAAGAATGAAACCTTTGGCTTTTAAAGGTTGTTGGTATGATTGGAGTGTGCCTGGAGCACAGAAGTTGGGACATTGTGATTTAAAGGACAAATCTGATCCATGAGGTAAGACTTCTCTGACTAGTAAATATATGACAGGGCTTTGCTTTCTCAAGCTGTATTTGGAAACCAAATTTTAGCTACCATTGTATTTCATAAGGAACTCTTTGAGTGGGACTGTCTGACTGATATCTTTCTTAGGAGGATGTAGATGCTGAATATATAGCTACCAGATCTCGTTTAGGTGACAAGTGGGTACAACCATACTCAATGTTGTCAAGACTCAAGTGTTTCTGAGCATCTGAACTTCAGGTTTTTGTGGCAAATGAAGGCAGCTCTGAAATTCAGGTTTGCAGATACCTAAGTGTCAACTCTGTTGGGATTTTGAGTACTGCACCCTAGATTGTAGACTAAGCAATAAGCTGCAATGCAAACCTGGAGATGATTTGAGTGTGGCATGATTTGAGTGTGGCATGATTTGAGTGTGGCATGGTTTGTATTAACACCCTCTGTGTGTGCTTGGATCTCAAGATAAGCATTACCTAGTTTATCTTTCTCTCATGGAAGGTGAGGGGGAATAAGCTACCTCAATTTGGCTTGTAGTTTTGGGCCACCAAGTTGAGGCATGGGACCAGTTAGAGACATAGAGCACCTCTCCTATGAGGAAAGGCTAAGAGAATTGGGATTGTTCAGCCTGGAAAAGAGGAAGCTTTGGGGCGACCTAATTGTGTCCTTCCAGTATCTGAAAGGAGACTACTAGAAAGATGGAGAGGAACTTTTTACAAGAGCATGTAGTGACTGGATAAGGCAGAATGGCTTCAAACTGAAAGAGAATGTTTAGATTAGATGCTAGGAAAAAATTCTTTACTGTGAATGTGATGAGGCACTGGAACAGATTGCTCAGAGAAGCTGTGAATGCCCCATCCCTGGGAGTGTTGAAGATCAAGTTGAGTGGGGCTCTGAGCAGCCTAGGCTAGTATAAGATGGCCCTGTCTGTGGCGGGGGATGGGGGGGGGGGGCGGTTAGAACCAGATGATCTTTAAGGTCCCTTCCAACTCAGGATGTTCTGTGATTCTATAACATATTTAAGGAGAGAAAAAAAAAAAATTGTGCAGAAGTAATTGCAGCCAGAGAAGAGAGGAGCGAGAATATGTGACACAAATCATTCTGCAGGCACTGAGGTCAGTGAAGGAGGGGGAGGAGATGCTCCAGTGCCAGAGCAGAGCTTCCCCTGCAGCCCATGGGAAAAACTACCATGAGGCAGGCTGTGCTTCTGCAGCCCATGGATGTCCCCAGGGCAGCAGAGATCTCCTTGCAGCCTGTGGAGGAGGCTTATGCCAGAGCAAGTGGATGCCTTAAGAAGGCTGTGACCCTGTGGGAAGCCCCTACTGGGCAGGTTACTGGCAGGACTTGCAGACCCCTGGAGAGCAACTTGTTTCTGAAGGACTGCGCCCTGTGCAAGAGACCCACACTGGGTCAATTTGTGGAGACCTGCAGTCTGTGGGAAGGACTCAGGCTGGAGAAGTTTGCAGAGAACTATATCCTATAGCAGTGACCCCATGCTGGAGCAGGGGAAAGACTTCTCCTCCTGACGAGGAGGCAGCGATTTAAACAACATTTGACGAACTGACTGGAACCCCCATTCCCCATATTCCTGTGCCATTGGCAGGGAGGAGGCAGAGAATCAGGAAGGAGGGAAGGGGTTGGGGAAAGGTGTTTTTAAGATTTATTTTACTTCTCGTTATACTACTCAGATTTTGATTGGTAATAAATTCAGCTAATTTCCCCAAGTCAAGCCTGTTTTGCCCATGACGGTAATCTGTGATCTCTCTGTCCTTAACTCATGAGCCCTTTCTCATGTTTTCTCTCCCCTGTCCAGCTGCAGAGGGGAGTGACTGAGTGGCTTCGGTGGGTACTTGGCCTCCAGCCAGGGTCAAACCACCCCATTCCTAGTTTCACTCCATCCATCCCCCTCCCACATGTACTTCTCTTTTTCAGCACAATCATGAACTCTTGACTGTTTGGTTTGTTTCCATCATGTCTTCCTATTCCTTGTATCTCTTTCTGCTGTATCTCTGAAGTATCTTCCTCCAGCTCTTGTATATGTTATGCTTAGTTTACATGCTTGACCATGATGTTCTTTTTTTTTTTTTTTTTTATATCTGCTTATAGACAGCATCTTCTTGTTTCCCTCTCCCAGTTATAACCAATATGAGAGGTTGTTTTATTTCTTTCTAAATGCTCACAGAATGTTGCTGTAAGAAGGAAATTTATAAACCATGTCTTTCACTTTTTCTCTTGAGTCAGGAAATCTTATTTTTCTAGACAATATTTTATGCCCTTCTATTCTTAGAGCATCATTGTAACATGTTGTCTTTAAGATACTCTAAAGAAAAAAAAAGTAAGTAGGAAATATAGCTGTTAAATTGAATAACTGGACTTTAAATAGGAGACTTCATAATCATATTTTCTGTTTGCATTTAATACTTAGTGGTTTGCTAAGAACAGATGTGCACAATAGAAATTCTCACACACAGAGTACCCCAAAATGCTTTGATATTTAGGTCAGATTTTTTTTCTACACACTCTAATCTCTATTTTGCTGTTCCATGAATTTTGGATCAAGAGTGAAACTTTATTGCAGAAATCATTAGAGAAGCTTAGATTTGGGGGCCATGTGTTACCATGAAACACCAGTAACACAACTGTAGGAGTGAGGAGACTTAGTTGTAGCAGTTGTTGGGGCATGGACATTATGTAGCTGCCAAACTGATGATTTTGCTACTGTATACTTAGTGAAAGATTCAGACACTGATCATTCTTTTCACCATCTTTGGGTTAAAAACATTTTGTCATTTAGTTCATATTTGGAAAATCAACATTTTAAAATTAGTCTCTTTTTATAGTGTTGGGTTCTTCACCCCTAATTTGTAATTTTTGCTGATGTTAAAGGCATGTTGAGGAATTAAGTTCTAAAGGTTTAGAGTGTTGTTTTTCTTGGGAGGCTTTGACTGATGTATTTGTGTTAGGCTAACAGAAGACCTAATGTATCTCACAACTGTAAAATTTACTTCTGCCTCTGAACTTTGAAGAGCTTATGCATTTCAATAACTCCTTTTGTAGTTTTTAATCAAAACAAAATTCTTTCCTCATTCATCCTTCTGTAAAACCAAAGTGATGAGCATTCTTGTGGTAATGCAAACACAAAAAACAGGTAGTTTATCGGAGACATTTCTGTGCAACTTATTGCAAATTTTCTCTAGTAGTTTTCTTGTATTTTGAGGTAGATTTCACTTGCCACTAGTGGTTTCCATACATGTTCATACACTGCATGTAAATGTTCATCTGCAACCCTAAATTATTCTGTTACAAGAGCAGCAATCTAAGCAGTTTACGTTTGCAGTGTAGCTAAGCATCACTGTCCTTCCGCTGTGTTAGCACATTAGCAAGACGTGTATCAGTGCTCAGTATACTGTCCCGTGTATGCTGAGTATGTAACACATGTCTCTACAGTGGATAAGGCCTTGCAGAGTTATTATTAAACTGTTGTTAATAATCCTTCACATTTTTCAAGGATTAGATTTAAACTGAGGGAATCTAATAAAAATATCTGTTCATGGAGAAGCTAATCATATTCTACGATCATCCCCTTCAGCATTATAAAACCCTGGATGGGCCAGTAGTCTAATCTGTTATTGCAACACTGAATATGTATAAATCCTGTGTTTATATTACTGCTTACCGATACCACTACAACTATTTTCATAGCACCAAACCTCACTGCTTTTTTGTGCAGTAATGACATCTCCAGTTTGAGGTCTGAGAAATAGTTTTGGCAGAAACCAGAGAAGTTTGAATAAACGTTTCAGTAAGGAAATCACTGTAGAAAAGTTTTATGCAATACTTTTATTGCTTTAGAACTACATAGACGTGGACTGGATCATGAAGTCTGCAACTGGTTTATAAAATTGCATCTTGTGCCTGCATTGAGGATATTTTTTTGTTTTCTTCTGTTTATTCTCTAACATACAATATTTATAAACAGACATGCAGGTATCACTGCACTGGGAATGCATCTTGCATTTGGGATGTTTGGAAAAGTAAGATTTGACAAACAGAAGCCCTCAAGGCATGAAGCATTCTTCTATCTTGCAAATCTTATGTAAGCTTCAGTGAGGATTATATTTTTATTACTCCTTGAAGCAGAGCATTTGCACTGTTCCCACAAGTAGTCATAATCAATTGGAGAGATAAATCAAGTATAATTCGAGCAAAGTAATCTCTTTAGACTTGAAAATCCTGAGACTTGATGGTAAACAGTTGTGTCTCCTAAACTTCATAATAATTCCATTATTGTTCTTGTCTTGAAACAAGTAATTGCTATATGCAGATGCAAAGAAAACATGGTATTAATGATTGAATGATGGGAGTCCTGAGAAGACTACAATGCTAGCTAGAATAACAAGAAGGGTAGTTAAAATACATCTGACCTTTTAACAGCAAGATATTCCTGTTACTTTAATGGAAGTTTATGAAATGTACTTATTACACAGGTGTTCATCAGCTGCAGGAGATATTGTTCTTAGCTGTGTGGCATTTTGATTTTATGTTTTTGTATATAGCTTTAAAGAAGACTAAGCAGTCAAAAAGCCCTGAAATTCAAAACAAAGCCACAACTGGTTATAGGTATCTGTTAGTCTTGTCTTGCAGTACTTTTGGTGCTGGGGCAGACATTTCTCATTTTTGAGTGTAAGAGGATTCATACATCTTTGCAAACTTAGAATCTGATGGCTTCGTTGTTTTGATTTTCAGAGGAAGCGCTTTCATTATTAATTGTGCTTCAGGCTGAATATTCTTGTTCTTGCAACTTAGTTTTATTGTTTCATGGCTTGCTAAAACGACAATACTTTGCCATAAAGTTTTGATGTCACTTGTTCTTGACCCAAACAAGTTAGTTTGTTCTTGACTAGTTAAAGCTTGAGGATAGACAAAATACATAACTCAGATATTTCCACTCATTATTGAAGACCAAAGTAAACTTTTCTTTGTACTGTTCTGTTCTATATTAAAAGAATAATTACTTAAACCAGTCAGCTGTTATGCTTTTTTGTTCCAGGTTTTGGGAACCTTTATCCATCCTGTGCATGTCGTCCTTAGCTTTACCAGTAACATACGTAGGAACAGATCCTTTACTGTGAGGGTGGTGAGGCACTGGAACACGTTGCTCAGGGAAGTTGTGGATGCCTCATCCCTGGAAGTGTTCAAGACCAGGTTGGATGGGACTCTGAGCAACCTGGTCTAGTGAAAGGTGTCCCTGCTCGTGGTGGTTGGTGAAACAAGGTGATTTTTAAAAGTCTTTCAACCCAAGCCATTCTATGATACTCACGTTATTGTTTCCTTGCCAGTCATAGCCACCACTGATGCTATGACATTATCATGACAATACAGATTTTTTTCTGTGAGAAAAAACAAAGGGACTTGATTGGTTACTGTGAAATCAGTGCAAGACTGATTTAAATGTTTGTAGAGTATCCAGAGAAGAGCCATGAAGATGATTCTGTGTTTGGAAAATATGCCTTCAAGTGAATGAGATGAAGAGTTTCTTTAAATAAAATTAAAAAAAAAAAAAAATGCAGCTACCGAGTGGCCTGATAACTGCTTAAAACTACCTAGATGAGGAGGAAAAAAATTTTAAAAGATATATCTTCAGTTTAGCAGAGAAAAGTATAATGAACTAATTAAAGTTTAATCCTAATTTCTTTGGATTAAGAGAGCAAATTTATGCAGTAGGTCTAGTTAAAGTTTTACAGCAAGCTGCTGTATGTTCTGCTGGACTTTCCGCCTCTGAAAAGACATGCACTGAAACGGGAAATTCTCCTAAGGAAGATTGCTTAGCTCATATATGTGTTAAGGAAAGTTTCGTGGCCTTTGTTTGTAAATCATACAGTGTTCTTCCTGAGTTAGGTACAGGTGCCAGAAGACTGCAGACATTGCCAAGTATGATAGGTGAGAAAGAAGTGTAAACTGGACATTCTTTGTGTCCCAATCATTTTGCTTTCCTGCACCAATCTGTTCGCACAGTCCTGCCTAGGAGGACATAGAGAATTTTTCTGACTGAAACAATGGTGAGGCTATAGGCATGTAATTTTAATTCATGCAGTAGCTTCAATCTACTATCATAGAATTTCTCATAAATAAACTTGATATACTGAGATAAGTAGCAACATGACAAGAGGAAATGGCCTCAAGCTGTGCCAGGGGAGAGTCAGTTTGGACATCAGGAGGAATTTTTTCACAGAAGGGGTGGTCAGACATGGGAAAGGGCTGCCCAGGGAAGTGGTGGAGTCACCATCTCTTGAAGTGTTCAAGAAAAAACTGGATGTGGCAGTTAGTGCTGTGGTTTAGTTGACACAGTGTTCAGTCAAAGGTTGGACTCAATGATCTTGGAGGTATTTTTCAACCTTAATGATTCTATAATTCTATGAATTGAAGATTAGAGTGCAATATGTGCAATGAGTAATCAATATCAACACAGATAAGTTAATTCAAGCACTGAAGATGTTTAAAAGCATAAATAATTCTGGGCCATGTGAACTGGTGTATTAAAATCATAATAAATAAGTACATAGAAATTTTCAATATCTATAGATGTTCGATCCAAAAATATATGGCCTCTCAATTTTTACTCTGCAGTGGTGCTTCTCTATCAATCTCAAGCAGTGCAGCCCATACAGTTAGTCACATACTGTTATAAAGGATAAGTTTATCGTTTTGGCTGTTTTTGTTCCATTTGTACATTCTGAAGTGTTAGTCAAAGACTGAGGGTTTTTCCTTGGACTGTCTACAAACTGGTAACAGTAAATGTACTTCTAAATTGTTCTGGTACATTACACAGTTTAGTTTAAAAGCCTAGGGTCTAATCAGGTAGATGCTTTTTCAAGTTTACTTTCAACTGATCCAGTTTGCAGTGGTTATGTAGCCACAGTGTACCTTGTATTCGCTTGTAAATATTTACATGATTCAAACAGTATTTCTAATACAAATGTAGAAAAAGAAGTATGCTGTATAGAGTATTTATCTGTAGCCAGAAAGAAAAGGGCAAAATGGGACACTAAAGTACTGCAAAAGGATCTAGTGTGAAAGCTTTGTAAACATTTTAAAGTGTGTGAAGTTTTGTTTCTCACATTTTCTTATATGTATTTTCATTTTGTAATGGCCTTCAATTACAATGCCATTGTAACTAATAAGACATGGGAAATTCTTAGGTAATTAAAATAGTGTAGTTCATAGAACAGTGCTCCAACTAGATAATATTGGTTTGCCTTCCTCATATTGTGGAATTAAAATTTCACTCATTTAAGGAAATCTTTCTTAAACTTGAAATTGGGCTTTGAGAGGACTTCCTGTTAAAGTAAACAGTGTGATCTGCAGAGAGCTCTCACAGAACCACTTTTAAACAGTTGCCATTATTTCTGCAGTGTCTTTAGAAATGTAATCGGACAGATGGATGTGCTGGATTGGCACTGTAAGTGTCTTTGCGCTGAGAATAGTATCAATAGCTATTAATAACTTTGAAAGTCTCTTCAGATAAATTAGTGAGTAGTGACCTTATAGCTAAGGAATACATAGTAAAAGTAAAAATAAAGACTAAGTTTTGTTTTTTCAATCTAACATGAATGTAGAGAATTTTAAAAATCATGTATTTTAGTAATGTAATATTTCCCCCTAAAGCCAGTGTTAAAAGCAGAGATAGTCACCATTGTACTTTTTCAGGATTTCTCTTGGTGAATGTCCGAGTGACTGCTGTGCATTTGTTTGCTTATTTTTGAAGTTTGAACTTCTAGAGGAAAGGAAAAAAAATTGATTATGGGCTGAGCAATACCCAGGAAATTGAACAAAAATCCTTTCTATTGAAAAGGAGATTCTAAGCCACATTTAACAGAAATGTTTGTATATTAATACAATTACATTATGTTTCACAGAAGTTCCTTGCGATCTTTAATGCTAACACACCATCACTGCAACCTTACTTATTGAAATTCATCTTCATTTGACATCCATATTTCAGTATAGGTTAATTATTTTCTCTTTGGACATTATCAGACTGGATATTCAGTGCTTTTCACTGGTCCTGCTCTCATTCTTTCTTTGAAAGAATCAGAGGAATTATATGTGTATTTTTTGTTAAATTCCCCATGTAAATATTTCCATCCTGCAAAGGTAAGTACCTCAGGGCAATTTCAATTGTTTTTGCATATATACATATACATGTATATGTACATATATTAAGTTATTGCATTTCTTGTCTTTGCTAGGTGAAACTTTAAAATATATTTACATGAAATGACAGGAAAACCTTTTGTATATAAATATTTCATACTATTTCCTTACATGACAGTAATGTTCTATCAGGAACATGTTAGCAGATGCCCTGTTCTACATTGGATTCATCTATGCTATAAAGTGCAACTCCAAGTGTTGGTTCTAAAACTTTTCCCACCTTACCAAAAGAGCACTGTACTACAGGCTGTGCCATCACAGCAGACATTTTATTTGTGATCGAATTAGAATCTGGGTCTTGGGATTTGAAAGACAAACGCATTAATCCCCTGAAAGATTCAGTCAATCTCTGTCAATTCTAATCAGGTAAAGGCATTGGTCATTTTGCTTCAAAGCAGCTGGAGGGATTTTTTTAAATCAGGGAGCTGGCCTTTTTATTTCAAGCTTATTTCATCTTGCAGGTAAAAATGTCCCTGTTGCATATGAAATAGTGAAGGATTTAATACACTCATATGTTCCCTTCAGCTATCACAGTGCTCTGTAATTTGCAGAATCTTTTGTGGTCATCAGCACCAGCTACTAAGTAGCACACGAAATTCTGCTGATTTTGCTAAAACAATGTGGGGGGTGGGAGGGAGGAAGATGTTGGAGTAGCTTGGAATGTTTATCACTAAGCAGATGATTTAAGAGAGTGAACTTACCTTGGTTTGAAAGAGAGTGTCTGAAAAGAAGTTTGGAGCAGGAGTCTGCATATTACTGTGTTTTTTGTGTAGAACATGGTCAAGGAGGCTTGCTCAGTGAACTGAAATGAAATTGGTTTTGGAATACCTTCTGTGCAATAAGATTGATTCGTGAAGCTGATTTTAAATGCAGCAAGTTACTTTGCATTATCTGGGAGAGATCTTGTGATGAAAAAGTTCTGGAATGAATAGTAGCATGTTTTTGGATACCACAGTATTAGTAAAAAGTAATCATATGCAGAGTCTCCTAGAGTCCTCTAAAATAAAGGAATTCCCTGGGCAGTGTGTTGAGATCTGTATCAGTAATCTATGTTTTTCTTGCAAATACTTTAAGACGTGTCTCTGAGATGTGGCTCCAAAAACCCTTTGCAGAAGGAAAGTACCAGGCTGAAACCACAGTATGGTGGAGTAATTGCAGTTTCTCAGGTGCTCTTATATTGCTGTCAGAATTCATGGAATATGTCTCTTGTTTTTTTTTCCAGTGAAGTTCTTCAATTTGTAGTGCTTGTGGAAAGGAGGTGAAAGAATTGTTTACAGTGCTGATGAGATGTGAGGCAAAGCCTACTTACAGCTGGGCTCTGAGTTGTCCCTTTGTCTTTCCTTTCACCCTCTAGTGAATCCTCATTCTTCCATCTAGAAATCCTTGTCTTCTGCCATAAAAAGAAATCTGGAATACGTCATGGTTTCCTATTTTCAGCAGTGGGTGGTAACATTCTTCTGGGTAAAATTACAGTATTTTTCCTTTTTTACATTTCTTTGTCTTGCCACTTCAGCATTTAAGATACCATGAAACACTGTGTTATAAAATAGAAGACAGATTCTCTAATGTGTCTTCACTTACTGCAAGAAAGCTGGGAAAGCAACTGTGTTGCTCACCTGTTATTAACTCTGTGCACACTACAGTGAAGTGAGATGTGGATTTGATGAAGATGTGACACACTGACTATTCTCAGAGCTGCCTCTTAACTGACACCTTTCTTCTTGCTTCATGATGAGTCTTTGTCTGTTAATTTGTACCAGATAGATTATGAGGTTCTCAATTTCTTTTTTTTTCAATAGTGTTATCTTTTATTTTTAAATTCAGATTGGTAGAACAATTGCTAAAATCAAGCAGGAACTGAAGTGTAAGGGATATATAACTGTGTAATAATTGGAATGCAGCGGTGATTTCGGCTTTGGTAGGTGGTATTCTCTCTGGTTCCAGGAACCTGCTGAAAAGTTAAGAGGTAACTGTCTTCTCTCACTTTGTTTGGTTCTGTTTCCACTGCCTGTGTTTCTAGAGCCAGTCCTCTCTTTTTTTTGTTCGCCCTCCTCCCTGTATTCTTTGCTCTGTTTTGCCCTTGGCTTCTGTTGGTGGCTGTGGCTGGAAGGCTGAATCCCATCATTCTGGCAGTGTTAGCCTTGCTGGAGGTTTCTATGCAATTAGGATGAATTCTCTCTTCTGGTATTAACAGCCATAATGGAAGCAGCTAGGCTGGTTTCTCTTTCTTCTTTTCCACTTCTATTTAGGCCTCCTGGTATCTTACTTTTAATGTGCAGCTCAGTTATTGTTAAATCATCTGGATATAAGAATAATCAGAGTTCTGCATGCTCTCTTTCTGTAGCTCATAATAATTGTTGTTTATTAGAAATAGAGGGTCTCATGAAATCTGCTCCTAAAATGAAGTTCTAATTTATGATCTTAAGGACAAGAAAGAAAATGAGAAAGAAGTGTAGGAGAAGTAATGGCAGTGCTGTTCTCTACCTCCCTCATTTCATTAGAGTTCCTCATTTTCAAGATAAGTAGGGTTTTATAACTTCCTGGTTAGTATGCCTGGGATTAGGAATTAATTTTTGGTATAGGGATTTTTCTCAGTCATTGAAATCTCTAAAAGAAATTTGTCCTCTAGGTAAGTCTGTGGGCAGCTGCATTTGTGAGTTTGCCCACAAATGACTGAGGGCAGGTATTTTAGATGTCTGAGCCTCCCAAGGAGACCTGTGATGTGATTTCCATATGAACTATGACTGGCCTAAGCAACTGGAAAATAATTTAGTTAGTATCAGAGCTGTGCAGTATCTGAAGTTCTGACAGTTATGGGGCAGTTGCCCTTTATGTCTTGCTACAACTTGAGATTAGCCTGCAGGGCGTGGAGGACACACAGGACACATGGGACATCACAGGCACTAAGGCACTAAGTAAGGAGGTGTCATTGTAGTCTTGCTTCCTTTCTCTAGCAGAGCCATCTTCTAATCCTACATGTCACTGGTTCATCAGGCTAAGAGCGCTTTTTTGATACTGATCCAGAACTTAATACAGTATATTCTGGGCTCTGAAATATGTGTAATGTAACTCTGAATCCCGTGAGTGGCTGAAGCAGACTATAAATAAAACCTTTGTTTCCCATATGGCAGCACAGATTAACTAGAACCATCCCTTTAAACTCTTTTATTTAGTTGTTTTCCAGTACCATTGTTAGTATTCTGTTTGAAACATGACTGACCTGCATCAAATAGCCAAAGTTCTTGGTTATCATCGTACAACCTGTGTAAAATTAATAGGAGGTTTTCTAGTGCCTAATTTTAAACTAATAAAAGCTATTGGTTTTATCAGTATTTTGCCAAATTTGTGTACCTTTCATTTGCAGTGGTGTTGAATATTTGATTACGTTGCCACTGCAGTCACTGTTCATCATAAGCAATCTGGGTTTGGGGGGATTAGTGGGTTGAGTCGTGTTTGTGCTCATGTGATTCTGTTTGCTTTACTGTTTTGGATTGTAGAACTGGACAACAGAGCTTAAATAACATAATGAATCTCTGTGTGAGGTAATGTGATATAGTGTGTTTTTTAAAAAAAATATTTTCATTAACCTTCCTAAAAAGAATGAGTGCATTGTGTTTCTACTAGCTGATGCAGCTATTCCAAGAGAGAATAATATTTAACAAATTCAGTGCTTAAAGTGATGATGAATTATATTTTATTCAGACCTCGTTGACTCCTTCTGTTTGCTTCACCCCCTCAGACAAACGCGTTGATGATTGGCCCTTGATGCAGTCTCCATTTCCAACACTGACTATAAGCACTATTTATCTCCTCACTGTCTGGCTGGGCCCCAAATGGATGAAGACGAGAGAGCCCTTCCAGTTACGCTTCCTGCTGGTTGTTTACAACTTTGGAATGGTTCTGCTCAACTTCTTCATTTTCAAAGAGGTGTGTATGCCCTCTTGCAAGAGGGAATTCTTACTGAGGTTTGAGGGTGTCTGCAGCTTGCAAAATGAAAATAATTATCTTGCATATTTATGATGTCTATTGAGAGTGAATGTTTTGCACAGACTTTTAAAGATGGCTTTGCCATTGAGAGTGTTTCTATAGCTAGGTACTTTCCATTTGAGAATAAATGCTCTAAATGAGTCTATAGAGAGAATTTGTGTACTGGCTATTCCAAGTTCTCAGACTTAGATTAGTCTAAATACTAAACAGAATAAGTAAAATCCATAGAGATTTAACACTTGTAACTGATTTTTTTTCCTTTTAATAATCCTAAAGGGTGTCAGACTGCATTTTGTTAGAAACTGAGCTGTTTGTTCATGCTTTCAATGTTTTTATCATTTTTAGAAATTCAAATGTCCCTTACCTGTATTGAGGAAAACTGTCTTGTCTGTATGTTGTCTTTTAGAATAAGAATAAAAATGAAGTGAACTATATCTCTAAATAAAAATAAAAGGATAGTCTTCTAACACTTGGTTTGAAATGTTCAGAGTGCATTAATTTTCATAAATTTCTGTGTTGCTGCATTTTTCCTTTGGATTTCTCTACTGAGGAAATGAGTAGTAACAGTGCAGTGGGCCAACTCTGTAGCAAACTGCAATTACTTAACAGTTTGGTAATTATTATTCAAGGATAGCTGTACAGAATATGGCTAAGTTTATTCTGCTATGACTGCTCATGTGGATCAAGAGGCGTCTTCCTGGAAGACGTCGGATCATAGATTTGCAAAATCTGTTTCCAGAAGTAAGCAAATGAACAGAGTAGTTAAAATTACAACATTCAAGAACTCTCTGGCTGGTCTGTTCTGTACTTTTGCCAAGAAAACATGGTATAGCTGATGATGATATGCATATTGACCCTTACCCAAAGCTTCTATAATAAAAGCATTTAACTTATTTCAGCTTCTTTTTAAGACATGATTTAGTAAAATTTTAGCCATCACACCTCAGTCATCATTTTGTCTAAATTGTTTCTTTGGACTACTCAACTAAGTAAGTAAGAACCACAGGTACAACAGAATTGAATGCTGACACGCAAGGGTAGTTGTGGGAGGAGATTAAATCCAATCATTTTGGCAGGTTAAAAATGAAACTCCTGTGAAATGAATTCTGCAGTGTTACTGTCATGCCTGACTTTTAAATTGGTTTGTTTTATCCATAAGCTGAATTATACCAAACTTAGTGTCAAACAGTTTTCAAACCTATGTTGCTGATAGGGTAACATGATGGTGGCATTTCCAAGTCACCTAATTAACATAAAATTGAATGGGACTGGAAATACATATTTACTGCTGCTATGCTGAAATTCAGCTCATCATTTTAGACACAGAGGTTCTAGTTTCCTGCTCTCTCAAATGGTAGGTTGTTATTCAATGAATATTAAAAGGCTATGGATACAGCATTTACAGGAAGTGTCTTTTCTTGATCTTAGAGACTGATAGGAGGAAGCTGTTCAAGTTTCAGTTGATCCCTTTACGAGGCAACTTCTACTTCATCTACATGAGGCTTACAATACCGCTGTGCCACTGTTGTAATTCACATGAGTTTTAATGGAATTGTTATGAGTGAAATGATACAGTTTGTATTTTGTGAATGACTGTAAAGTTTCCAGACAATGCTAAGAACAGAAATTGAATGTGAAAGGCCTTTAAATGCTATTTAAATAACCATCCTATTGGCAAGCTGTTTTATTCATGTGTGGTAACTTACATTAAATAGTAAGTCCATGGAACATTGCAAGGTTGTCTAGTCCAGCAATTCCATACATCGGATTCAAATGCAGGTTCAAATTTGGAGCAAATTTTGCTCAGAGAATACCGAAGTCCCTGTATGTGGGGATGTATAGACCCTGTGCTGCCACAAAATCATGACTTTATTATTCTACTTTGAGGCAGTCTGGTGAAGTCAATTTACTGCCTTTTGCTAAGGTAACCTTGGCCAAGTTACCCAGTAGGTTGCAGTAGAGATTGGTTGATTTCTGTAATAGTGTGGACTAAACTTTACTTGCTCTTCCTTTATAGTATCAAATATGCTCATGCCTGTGTGGGACCACACTGGAGAGCAGTGGTGTTACAGCAGTTTGTAAATGGACTTGGAGGATGCAGACGTATGTTTTCTAGGATAATTTCTGTGAACAGTTCTTTCATTTACTTACTTTAAAAGATATGTGCAGCAAATATGTCCAGAGCTTCACAAGGTTTTGTATGCTGGGGTTTTTTTTCTGGATAACACTTGTCTCTGCATCTGACTGCACTCCTAGTGCTGTGTGCAAGATGAGACACCAAAGTAAACTCAAGTTCAGTCCAAATAAGATGGAAGTCAGATTAGTGGTAGGAGTAGCCAGTGCCTACCCATGCTTTTTTTTGGCCATATTTTTGTCTCACCCTTCTCTACTTTTACAACTCTTAATTTACAGGTTATATCTGCTCCACTGCTGTCTCTCTTTGATCCATAACAGGGTGGAATTAATTGGTTTTAAATAATTTTGGATCATAACATTCATGAATGTCAAGATGAGAAATATTATTTGAATTTTGTACAGGTCTAGACAAGTGTACTTCTGTCCAATAGGAACTTGCTCAAGTGTCAAGTTTGTCTTCTCCTGTCCAGGTTTTTTCAATGTACTTGGTTTGGAGTGGCCCTACAGGAGCACTTCATGTGTTTTAGGCCATTTCAGTTGGCACAAAATGGGGAACTTTTCTCCATCCATTTTGTCTCAATGTGTTTTGTGGGTGCTCAGCTTTGGCTGTTCAACCTGTTTTGTTTTTTTTTTTTTTCTGGATTGTGATTGGTGTACTGTGTTAAGAATTGTAGCTCCAAATTATCTAATCCCTGTCACATAAATAGAGTTTGCTTGAATCCATTCTGGGAACAGTATTTCTGTCAACTGTAGTGAAAGCAGATAGGTATTTTCTGTCTCTGACGCTAGAGCCATCAGAAAGAATACTTATGTTTGAATAGCTTAAGGTCATACTGGAATTTGTAGTAGTTTTATGAGGCTGTAATTATCTGGGCAGATACATGCAGGGACAAATGAGTACTGTCTCTTTAATTTATAAGAAAAAAGTAAGTACTGTGTAACAGCCGGTTGTTAGTACTAAATATTGGCTTTCTCCAATAGTATTCTCAGGATTAATAAGGATATTTTAAATATTTCTGTTCAGGTAAGTCTAATGTAGCAGGAAACTTGCTGATAATTGTTATAAATATGTTTTATGTAGTATCTTTCCCCTCACGTATGACTTTAATATTTTCAGCTGTTCTTGTCATCAAGAGCTCGAGGGTACAGCTATGTCTGCCAGACTGTGGATTATTCAGATAATGTTTATGAAGTTAGGGTGAGTATTTATCTTTTTATATTTGTATGTGAATGTCTGTTATATTTTGCATCACATGACAGTTTAAGTCTTGTCTGAAAACAGTGGTTCCACAGTTCTGCTGTCAGCCATGACTGTATCCCGTTATATTTTCACAGACCACTTCAGGTTTGACTACACTGTGCACAGGTTTAATGAAAGTGCATCAGCATATTTGCATTAACTTTCATCTGACTGCTACAAGTAAGGGGAATCTTAGATACTATCCTTGGCTTCATCCGCGGTTGTACAATCCAGGATAAACTTTGTATGCATACTTTGGTTCCTAGATCGTGCTGAAGTTTATTATACCAGGGTAACCGCAGTAATGGTGGTGTTTTTTAGTGAGATCAAAGCAAGTAAGATTTGTCAGCATATACTGTGGTTGCACTTCACCCATACTGGTGAGGCAACTTTTTGTCTCTTTACCCATCTATGGCTTCGTGAGGTCTTGATGGCTTCTGGCAGATGTATTATCACAACATTTCATTGTAGAATCTTAGATTTCAAATACGTGAGTTCTGGAAAACATCCAAATTAAAAGTGCAGATGCATGTTAAGTTTTGTGTCATGCTGTTGATTAGCTCATGTACTAACCCTTATCTTCCAGCAGAGCTGACACTTGAGAATCTCTCAGCTGTTCCTGCAAATTTCACTTACAGATTAGAACATTAGAAAGTAATGAAAAACCTAATGAAAGTATGGTATAGTCAAAATACATTTAATGTTTATAGGACAGTTGAAAAAATGTTTGTCTACAAGGCAGCTGTTCATGGGCAGTATTACTCAAAAGCTTGTGCATGTGACAGGGGTGGTAGTGAGACAGAAAGGTTTGAGTCTTGCACGTTATGTGTAATGGCTGATATTGCAGAACAGCTCTGTGTGTAGAATTTATGGCCTTATGGTAATCGCCAATCTTTCACTTTTGCCAATACTGTGCTCTCAGTATTTCAGTCACTAGAATACATCTGTGAATAATTTTGTTGAAAAACAAGATCTAGCAAAGTATAGCAAGTGCTTGAAAGGTTTGGGGTTTTTTTAATAGATAAGCAAAAGAGAATGCCCATGTCCTCAGCTGAATGACATTGAGGACTGGTATGATGTAAATTAAAAGAATTTTTATATTAGCTAAGTACAAGAGGTATGACTTTTAGCATGCCAAAATTCCGTTTTATATCTTCACTTTTAGGTGCACTTGTTTGTGGGAGGCAGAGTAGAGGTCAGACCTGCTCAAAAGCATTGTCATCTGTTTTGTTTGTTATGACAAGCAGAGCATTATTATACAATGCAATAAATGCAAAATGACCAGCAGAGTGTATTTATAGCATATAATATGTCCAGAAAAGAAGGATTGCTCTAGCAATCTTTGGATTTCCTGACTTCTTAAATTTTTTTTTTTTATTACTTTTTACAAACTTGTGGATTTGCTTAAAATTTATTTCTGAAGTTTTAAGGTCCAGCATATTCAGTTTGCAAGTGAGGGAGTTGAGGAAGCAGGGAAAATTGAGTTCTCTCAAGTTATTGCAGCAACTGTATATAGTATATTATCAGTCAAGACTCTTACCTTGATAATTTTCTAGTAGTTCTGTGGAATGAATTCTCAGTTTAGGTAAATTAGTTGCAAGTGGAAGATTGTGTTTTCCACAAGTGTTTTTTGTCTAACTGAGGAGTCTGGGATATTTTTCTATTCTGCTTTACAATGTATCATGCTCTGCATTTAGAAGGTATATTGGTGGTTTTTGACACTGTTGAACAGAAAAAAACCAAATCCTCGAACCTCCTCAAGATTCTTTTCACCACCGTTTTTCATAATATAAACCTGCAAAAGGAATTTTAAAATGTTTTTGCAGTTTTGCATTTAGAATAGATAAATGTTGTAGCACATCCCTTGCACCCTTTTAATAGCTCTAGGTACTAAATGTCTAGTATTTATTTGGCATCAGGTTTTCTCTGAAGAGAAATGCTGCATTGAAGCAGTAGAATTAATTACAAATGCAATTACTTTATTTGTAAATAAGCCCTGTATTGCTCAGATAAAGGAAACTGGGACTAACTCAAATGGAAACAGCTCTAAGCCCAGAAAAGCGTTATGGAACATGCCCTGGAAAGCAACAGCTTCATATATGATTTTTTGGGGGGGCTTAGAAATCTGGAACAAATATTGAGAAATGTGAAAGTAGTTGCATATGATGGTCTAAATGGCAACACAGAAGCCTTGTTATGACCTCTGTTTCTGTCTTTTTGGGAATGCGACACTGTGATGTTGCCATGCAGTGGCCCCTTTGTCAAAGCTCTTGATCAAAATGAGGGGTCAATAAAGCATCCTTTGTCCCTCAAGGGAGTGCAGGGAGCTGGTAAACAGTTCCCTGGAAAAAAAATTTGGCTATCCTGGGTGCCTGAGAATGTCTTTCCTTTCTTTAATCCACACACTGTGTGTCAAGATGGTAAATCAGTGGTGATATTAAGGGAACAGTGTAAGGGCATGTGGTGGCACTTCCCCTGTATAGTCTAGCAACTCTAGCAATCTGAAGCTCACAGAGCTCTGAAGTCAGACATAGCCTCTTTGTTTTGCCAGTTTTTAAGGGGTTGTTTTTCCATTGATTTGCCTGTATGTTTTCTTCAACATTATCAAGCTTCTGGCTTTAACTGATGATGAATTATGTAGGTAGTTTACACATAATATGAAGCAGCTGGTGCTCCTATTTACTGTTTTGAACCTACCTACACCTGTTAATCTCATTCAGGCTCTCCTGGCTGTTCTACAAGAGGCAATGGACAACTGGAGCAAGCAAGGATGAAAATTAGATTCCACAGTTGTAGAAATAAACTCTGTTGTGAAGGATTTTATCTTTTGGGTATAGTAGGTAGCCACCTTACTGCTGGCAGGAAGTTGAGTGTGTTTTGGTATGAAAAAAGTAAAATGTCCGTAGTAGACAAGCAAGAAAAGAGGGAACAAATCTCCAAGAAGGGATTTGGAAGGATCTACTGCTGCATCTTGGAAAAAAAAAAAGTTGGTTAAAGCTTAAGAGTCAAAATAATAAATGCAAAGGGCTGAAGTGTTAAATCTATGCTTTGTAGTGTTCCCTTGGGAGTTTCAGTATTTGAAGTGAACAATTTCCTAACACTGTCTAACTTAAGGCATGATAGTGTCTGTGAGTAGTCATTTTCCCCCCTCTACTTACATTTATGTGCCCTTGTTTCCCAGGTCAAGTTTCATCTATTTTAGTGTTTCTGAAGAGCTAAGAAATGGGAATATGGAGTTGTGTGAACTGGGTCTCTAGTTTTAAGTGTGCTGATTGTAATCCTGAAGCTGAGCAATGGTTATCTCCTGTATTGTGATTGTAATCTGCATTGTTTGTATTTATGTCTAGAGCTTGAGTGGTTTTCTCTTATGAAAAAAAGCCTAATATTAACTTACATTCTTTTTTCACAGAAGTTAAAAGTAACTTAACAAGTCAAGTCCCATAAACAAAATTCTGTAACTGGGAAAAGAGTTCTCTTTAAAAGCCACTTTAATTTTTCATGTTACTGTGACCTTCCAAGAAGTACCTGTCCTTTCATACCCCTTAATGGATAACTGTCTCCAACCAGAAATGAGGAAGGATGGTGCAGAAACAGAGTCCTGTGTTAAAACAGCCCTCCATTCAAAACCTGCAGCAGGCAGAGGACATGGGATTGAACCTCTTGTTGACCTCCTTAATCCTAGGCTGTAATGTAATCTTTCTGTGCCATCTGGTGTTTTAACTGACTTAGATTTGCACATATGAAAATTATGAGAAAAGATACGGTTTGACTAATATTGTTCATTACAGGAATATGCCTTTTTAATATTTTGTTTTCAACTAAATCTTTTTTCATGCTGTGTTCAAAGACAGACTAGAGGTTAGGCCTGATTTCTGAAGCTTTGCAAAAGAAGTTTAATAGCAGCCAGCTGCTCCTGACATGGCTTGCATATCAGTGTATTGTTCTATTTTATTTCTGCCCTCTGTCACTGATTGCATGCATGGCCTCAAGCAAATGACATGACTTCTGTTTCATTTTAAAAGCATCCACATAAGCCATTGGAAGCAGTGAAATAGATCATCAGTACATAAAATCTATCAGATTTGAGAGTAAATGATAGAAATATTTGATGATAGTGAGAGAGCAAAGAAGCTGACAGGCAAAAAAATCTACAGGAACACAAAATCAGCAGATATCATCTTGCAAAGAAATAGAGGCTATTCTTTTTTGTCATTGTTCTTAAGTGATGGAAAATATTTTGATCAAAAGTTCAAATTATTTTTATCCAGGGGCTGTAATTACTTTCTCTGTTAGACAGGTGGAATTCAAGAGGAATAAGGTGTGCTAAGAGACTTGTCCAGGAGCATATACTGATTCTGTGGCATCTTGGGCATAAAACATAAGTATTTTGGTAGGATTTTTGTCCACTTATATTTTGCCCTCTATCATACAGTGATTTGGGGTTTTGCTTATTGGCTATTTAACTTATTGTTTCCATGTTTCATTACTAAAAATGTAAAAGATTTTATGGCAGTTTGCTTGTAACTGATATATCGATTCTATAAAAGTTTCTCGGAAGGGAGGACCTCCAGAGAGCTAAAGTGTTGCAGTGCTGGATTTGTCATTTTATGGGTACAGTCCAAAGTGTTTGTTGTTAACTCATGAGATGAAAAGATGCTTATCTTAATTTATTTAAGAGATGCAGCTTTAGCAAAGACCTGTGAAAGATGCTGGACTGTTATGCTAATGCATGGGTGTGAGACAAACCTTGATGTGGGTGTTATTACATCTGACTACCTGTCCCAGAGGCAGTGCTGTACTGGATATTGAGCAATATATACGTATATATATATGGTTCTTGCAGCTTGCTTGTGTGCCTGGGAACTCAGATCTGTGAGAGTCACTTTTCTCTCACTAAGCCTCTCTCCAGCTTTTACAGATATTAGTATATTTTTGTATGAAACTGGTAAAATCTCCTCTTCCTGAGATCTGAAGTAAGCTAAATCAAATCCAGTGAGTGAGGAGGGTGTTCATTAAAGGATACGTTCAAGTCTGCAGTTTGGCAACAGTAAGATGTGCAGTCCCTTTGGGAAACTGCAGTCTGCAATGCAGATCTGCAGCACTCTTCTGTGCTGCTTTTTTGCTGCTGCTGTAATTTCTCCTAACCTGTTCACCAGTCC
This sequence comes from Pyrocephalus nanus, assembly GCA_038380795.1. Taxonomy (NCBI): domain Eukaryota; kingdom Metazoa; phylum Chordata; class Aves; order Passeriformes; family Tyrannidae; genus Pyrocephalus; species Pyrocephalus nanus. Next base: position 33,149,022 of record CM076260.1, on the reverse strand, counting down.
AATTATGTCTGTGAAAAACTTACTCTGAGGAGAGATGTGTTCCTTTCCCACTAGTTTGGAGAGGTGGAGGAAAACATCATGCAGGGCTTGTAGCATTGCTCTGTACAGCTCATTCTTCTGATGCCCCTTTCTCTTACTCCCCTAACACTATGTGTGTAGTTGGGAAGGAAAGTTACTCTGTGTTAACCTTTTCTTTCTTCTGTCTCCCATGGGGACTGAGGAGGTGGTGGGATTATTTCACACCAGGTTAAGGTAAGAAAGTCTGATTTGTCATCAACTGAGTCCTGAAAGACAAGGCAAACTTCTTACAAATAGGTGTGTTGTGACATTGCCTGCTCTCTTCTTGCAGATGGTACCAATTCCAATTCTTTTTTTTTTTTTTTTCCCATTCTCTATGTGAGTCACCATCTGGGATATGTTCTGGTCCCACCCTTGCATAACAAGCTAGATGACTTATGATGCCAGGAACTAGACTTGTTGCTATGCTTTGGGATCTGGAAGAGAGTCCCTACCACCACCATATTCCCATATCACAGTATTAACAAATTGCTACACAGACCTTCTGGGCTTCTGGTTTAACAATATCCTGATTTCGACTGGAAGCCATGTTTATGTTGTATCCTGGGCAAGATTCACTGTGATGGGTGGATTAGGAAAAGAATTTTGGGTTGTAGCACTGCCCTGTTGGGTAAATGGTTATATCTGTGGAGTTTTTATGGCTCCTGTGGTCTCATTCTTTCTATTCCATGAATGGCACAGAGCCATTGGGGGAATGCTGCTTTTCAGAGGGAGTTAGTGAGCAGGCCAGAAAAAGCTGAGGGAATATTGCTCTAAGGGAGATGTGAAATCTGTACTACACCTAACTTGTCAGAGTGATTTGGTATCTTTCCACCCATATGCCTGTGGTACTGAAGGTTTCAGTCTTTGCAACTTCATTTTTTTGTTACGTTTCTGCATTATTGTTCTGACTGCATCAAAGTGTTACCTCATGTTAGTAGGGGAAGTCCTGTGGAAGTCTTCTTCCACAAAGCTTAGGAGAGAGAACGAGGACACAAACTCCCTGTTTAACTGGTAAACTGTTCAGAGATGGCAAAGCTTTTAACTGTATTAGCTCTTTTTTACAGTTGTAATTTGTGAGCAATAGGCTCAGAATAATCTACTTCTGTATCCAGAATAGATGGAAGGAGTATTGTTTTTATTGTTGTTCTCATACCGTCAGATGTTTAATGACTCCACCTCAACATTTACCAGGATATGAGGAAGGAAGAAGTATCCTTCTCTTGCAGCACATAGGTGGAGAGAGCTTTATTCCATTCAGTTTGAAATCACTAAACTTTTGTATTGTCTGTTTTTTCATTGCAGATAGCTGCTGCTTTATGGTGGTATTATGTCTCTAAAGGAATCGAGTATTTGGATACAGTATTCTTTATCCTGAGGAAGAAATTTAACCAGATTAGTTTTCTTCATGTCTATCACCATTTCACCATGTTCACCTTGTGGTGGATTGGTATTAAGTGGGTTGCAGGTGGACAAGGTGAGTTTCCTTCCTCCCATACCCCTTTTGAGTGGGCAGAAGAGAGAATTATTATTGTTTTGGAGCAATGGAAAAAAGTTTCATAGACTTGACTTCACAACTTACAGACTGTTTATTAATGCGTAACTCTCCCTCTGTGGGAAGCGTGGGGGAGGAAAAGATAGCAGGGCAATAATCTAATGAATTGCGAAACTTTTCTTTTCCTCATGGGCATCAATTGCAAGCCTGAAGTTCTGCCTTCAAAAGTATCCTTATTCTCTATGAATCAGAAAAATGTATGTGTCTTGCCTAACTTTAAGTTTTGCAGATACAGAGAACTGCAAAATCTAATTATGGGCTACAATCTGTGTGCAAATTTAATGAAGTTAATGGAGATGTCATTTTGGCATTGTTATCTGAATTTGAGGTTTACTTTCTTTTTTATAAGGGGGCTTGTATAAAATTCAGAAACCTTCCCTTGGAGGTGACCCAATAAATCTGTCAAATCACTTTTAAAACTTTTTCATAATGGCACAAGTCTGTAATTCATTATCAGCCTTTTTTTCCCATTGCTTCTTTTTTAAAGCCTCCATCAAATAATTTTATTATTATTTATTGTACTTGCCACATTCTCCCTTGCCTGTATTTGTACCTTTGTTCCTGGTGCTTTGCCTTTGTCTCTCTGAAATTACAACATTACAACTCTGCAGAGCTGAGGATACAGGAAGAGTGCCATGTTTTGTTTTTAAAGTGCTTTGTAGGCTTATGCCACTGAAACTAGCATATAGCAAAGACAAAATGTTGTATTATAAACACCAAGCTAATATTTTGGGTTTGGCATTTTTGTTGTTTTTTTTTTTTCTGAACAACATTAATACTTAATGCATGGGGGGTTTGTGTTCCAATGTACTATAGATATTTTGTCCATCTGCACAAAGCAGGTGCTCAGCCAGACATTTCTTGATCTTTATTGGCAACTGCACCTATAAAATAAGTTTATTGGAGACTGGATGATTACTTGTATTCTTGCTTAGAAATTCTCTGAATATCTCAAAAGGCCCTCTCCCTTATTGCCTTTTCAGAGTTTTCATACTAAATATCAGCAGTTTTCAATATAACCGTTGCAACTATTTCCAAATTTCTTTCAAGTTTTGGTATTCTTGCACTGCTTCTTACTTTCCAGATCCCGCAAAAGGAAAAGCAGCGGTTGCTTTTCTGCCTTTATGTAGCACTACTGCATAAATGTGAGAAGATCTGTGTTCTTCTGTTTTCTAGTTGATAGCACACTGCTTACATAGACAGGTCTATTATAAACTAGGCGCTATTATAGCTAACTAAGTCTAGACCACATGGACATCTGAGCTGTTTGATGTCAGCAGCTATTGTCTGTATTGCCCTAATCTTAGACATTAGAGCCTTTTTGAGCCTCTCTGTCAGTGTAAGAATACCTTAACAAGATGCAACGTGTTTCTGTTAAATGGCTGCTAATCTTGACAAAGCAAAGAGATCTTAATATATATGAAATTGTCATCTTTATGTCCAAATGGAACATTCTTGGTAATGTTATACTATACACTTATATACTTAGGAATGCTGGATATTTTAATGATAAACAAAGAAACTAAAGATGAATAATTTAGGCAAACTCACCTGGCAATGCCCTTAGAGTTCTCATAACCGTAAGTCGAGTTTTACTCTGGTTGATTTTTTTGGCCTATTTAATCAGACTTTCACATGAGTTTCTTGCTGAGAAGTGAACTTTATGCATTTAAATTCAGAACATGATATTTTACATTGTCAAATACAGCTTTTAATTATCTCTTAGCCAAACAATTGCAGTTATACTACAACAACTGATGTGGAATCCATGTCATTTATGTCTGTTAAATGAAAATCTTATGAAAAGCTCTTGCCTAAATAGTTCCATGAAAGATGTGCCAGCTATTTGTGTCAGCATATGTTAACAGTCAGGTCTGTACTATGCTATTGAATATTTTGAAGATGGAATCCTGGCATGTCCTGTGCTTTGTAATTTTTACTGTTACATAAATAATACTAGAAATGATTTCTCTCTTTTTTCCAAAATTACATGACGATCTTCCCTTCTGTTCCATGACAGCTTTTTTCGGAGCTCAAATGAATGCATTTATTCATGTCATTATGTACATGTATTATGGATTAGCAGCCTGCGGCCCTAAATTTCAGAAGTACCTGTGGTGGAAACGATACTTGACCATATTGCAACTGGTAAGTAAAATTTCTTCCTTTATCTCAAAACGTATTGCCTCTGAGTGGATTTGCATTTGCAGAGCTTTGGAACACATACTGCTCCTTCCAAAGTTCTCTGTCTGACACTGACAGCTCAAGTTAGAATACTTCCTGGAGATGGAAGCATTTATTCAATTTCTAAAAAAATGTGCAGCAGAGATAAGAGTTGCGTGAATAAAGTCTTTCTTTGCTGCTTGTTTCAACTGAATTGCAAAAACATGCTCAAAAGGTAGGAAAAATCTAGATCTTTTATTATCTTCTCAATTTCCTGTTTCTGAAAACTAATGACAGATACTGCAATAAATTTGATGTTCCTGGTCAAGCACAGGTGTGGATGCATGAATGTGACAGCTAAATACAGCTTCCCTGCCACTTCCCAGGTTCAGCAGTTTTTGTAACTTACTGCATAGATATTAACTGTTGCAGTCAGACCTACAGAATATATCCAGACCTTTTTGATTCTGTATTTTCTGTCTTACAGGTGCAGTTCCATGTGACTATTGGCCACACAGCCTTGTCTATTTATATTGATTGTCCTTTCCCTAAATGGATGCACTGGGGTGTCATTTTCTATGCTGTCACCTTTATTTTCCTGTTTGGTAACTTCTACTATCGGACATATAAGCTGCCCAAGGAACCTGTAAAGAATGGAAAAATAGCAAATGGTGCTGTTGCAAATGGAGTAAGCAAACCAGAAAATAATGCAGTGGTGGAAAATGGAAAAAAGCAGAAAAAGGGAAAAGCAAAAGGAGAGTAACTTGATCCAGGCCTTAACCATTGTTGGCAGTGAGGAACTTCCAGTTTGGTTTATAAAAGGAAGAAAAAAAAACACTATCTGTACCAATTAACCTTAGGTTACTGAAGAGCTAGAACACAGATATTTTCATTATTTATGAAGATTGTTTTAAGAACAACACTAAAGTTGAATTTCTCTTGTAATTATGTAATTATCATGCATATGGTCTCTGTGTAAACTTGTAGACTGCTGGTGTTGGTGAATGTAAGGAAGAATTGCAGTTGATTCCATGTTTAGCAGTCCAGAAGTTAATACTACCATTGATAAAGGCGGTTTTGTTGGCACCCACATTTCTTTGGGGGGGGAGGGGAAGGAAGTAACGTTTGGATACTTGTGTTTTACTTCCATAAAATTATTAAATTTCAAATTATGATATATTATCTAATCAGAATGTGCAACTTTCTTGTCCTCCATGGAGAGTATCTTCAGACACATCATGTGCTGTCAGAACAGTGTTTGAGTTTTCAGACATTACTTGATTTAATTGAGTATCTGTTACAGTTTGGTTTTTGTTTTATTTTTTTTTTTCTTGTGTGGAAATATACCTACCTCTTCATCTGCTGAAAAGAATATTGAGCATTAAATAACTGCTTTCTGAAATATGGAGTCTTCTAATCTAAGTATCTGTTAACACTAATTCAGAAGAAGATATGATTTTCTGTTGGAGTAAAAGGGATTTTTGGTGGTATTTTTTGATCAAGTCATCAATGATCTTTTTTAATGTAAACTGAAATTTTGGAACAGTACTTTTAGTATAGCTAAATCAAGAAAACATTTTAAGAATGTATAAATATGAAAGAATATATTGTTTGAAGCAATCAGTAAAAGTGGGCTTGCTGCTTGTTTTCCATGACCTGCATTAAACCTGTGGTGCTGATTGATACTGCAAATGGTAAGATAACATTATGGTGGAAAGAAAACAACATCTAATTCCATTTAGAAATGCTGTGTGCATGGGCAGTCATGCTGTCTACAAGACCGTCACTGTATAGGGAGAGGAATTTGGATTGAAAGTACTAAATACAGCAAACATAAAATGTTGAAAATGCTGCTACTGCTGGATACCTGTCAAGACTCTATTTGTTAGACACTTGCAGACAAAGTATAGCTGGTAGACAGGCTACCATTTTTAGTCAAAACTGCTAAAATAAGGAGAAGCCTTTTAGATGGATGTTCATTTGCATGTTATATAAAGGACTTTTCACTGTTCCTTTTGTGAAGAAAATAGGGAAAGAGTTACCTTCTGAATAATGTGATTACTAAGAAGTGTTTTGAGCTACTCAGCATGCAGTGAGTTTAGGACAGGAGTGGAATTAGAAACCACATCCTGAACTCCGGTGTTCCTTGCTCATCACTATAAGAGCTGCATTGTTGCTGTCCAAATGCATTCACCCCCAGCCCTGGTCAAAAATATGTTCACAGGTAGCAACAAACTTGCATCTGTCAAGTGGCACCATTGTGCAGGAAAACTTACATGGAGCTGGAGGTGTAAAGTGTGTGACACATTTAGTAGATTTTTGCATCTTGATTATCCGTTTATAATACGGAAGCAGGTCACATCTTCTGTGTCTCAGGTTTGTCTCTTATCTCTATACAAAAAAACCCATCTAAGCCCAAAAAACAGGTCTGAAGAAAAAAATTCAAAAGTAGTTTGTAATGCTGGATTTGGTTCAGCTGGAGGGTGGTTCATCCGTAATCGCCACCACTGTGGATTTTATGGAAGAATATAGAATTGTGAAAGAATGTCTCTGCTGAACTGTAATATATGTGACCAATAAGTTTCTATCTGTTGTGTCTTGTGATTCTTCCAGGCTTTGTACTGATGCTTTTTGCATTTGTATAACTCTGTGTATTTTTGTAGTGTGTCATGAGGAAGAGGGTCAGTGATCTATGCTTCCTTCTTGGACAACTGCCACTACTCTTAACCAAGCCAAAATGCTGGCTGACTCGATAACTTTGGAGTGGCTCAAGGAGTAAATAACTACAAAGCAGATTTACTGCACACCTGCTACTCCAAGGTAATGGGTGGTGTGAATACACTTACCCTACTGTAAATTCAAGGTAGTTTACCCACTTTGATTAAAGGATAGCTTCTTTTGGTTTGCTGTGGGATTTGAGCAGCTAACCTGTAAATCTGTATCATTCCTTGAATTACGTTAAATTGATTGTGTGCTTTGTCGTTCTTTTGGTAAGCCAGATCAGATAAACTGACACTCTTAATGTGATCCTCCTCAGAGCATACTGAGGAGTATTCCAGTACAGGTTCAATTATGTCTTTGCTACACTTTCTGATTTAAGGATTATATCTTGCATGATGGCAGTTATTTAAATAACTGAAAGTCACATCTTTCCTTCCCTCATCATACATGGAAGTGGCTTTAAACTGATTGCAACTTGAACCTTATTAGCAGTACTTGAGTAAGAACCTACTGTCAAACTCTGGAGCAATTGTTAACCTTTAAGAAGAAGTGAAAAAACACATTGTGAGAATGCATGGGTTCGTACACACCATGTTGTCTGGCCCTGTGCATAAAACCAGTTTGAGAGATTACCATTTCATGGGGAAAAAAAAAGTTAAGTGCTGGAACACTGCTGTTTTGAGTACATCTTCTGCAATATGACTTTCCTAGCTCTATTTATGATATATATGATTGTTTGTGTAACTAAAGTCCCATTACAATCTTGAATATAATGGCCTTATTAAATGTGCATTTTTGTAGGCATGGTCTTGAGTGCAATATTTCTGTTTCTGACTATGCAGCCAGACTCACAGGATACAGGGCTGAATTTTTACAGCTTTTTCTTTTTCAAAATTTGAGGCAATGATGCACTGTGAGATACTGACAGATTAATTAAAGTCATCTTTGAGTCTAAGGCACCTCAAAATTTTGCCATGAAGGTAATAGAATATATGTATAAATATGTGTATTTGCTATACACAGAACTGAAATTTAAATTATACAGTCTACTTTGCCTGTTTGGTTTTTTGGTTTTTTTTAATCCTTCCAATTTATTTAAAAATGTAATTCAAACCATTTGGAACTTTTCCTTTCTTGCCAATGAAAGAGTTTGTGTTTTTGTTTTTTTTTTTTTTTGCTAGGATTTCTGAAGCTCTTGGGTCAGAGTATCATAATTATTTGATGCCATATAAGTAATACAATTTCATTTAGCCTCATCTCTAGCAGTGACAGTTGTTGGATTATTTTAGCATTTTGTCCGCGTAAAATAAATACAAATTATCAATACATGTCTGTATGTATGTGTACACATACATAGTGTATGTGTTTGCGTGTATATGTATGTGGGTTCTTAGCAGATTCTTTCAATATGTGAAGGAAATTATGTTTCTTTAATGTGAAGTTGGCAGGAGCTAACAGAATGGTTCCTACAGCTTGAGCAGTAAAATAAAGCAGTTTTCTTCAGTCCACAGATACAATATCAATCTTGCAAACATAAATAGTATTTTTCAGTCATTTAGACATAGGATGGCAGAGCCATTTCACCCAGCGTAGGAAATATTTTGAGGCAGCAGTTGTAGATTCTGCAGGGAGGGACCTCAATTCAGTGTAGCTGAGGAAATATGATGATTTATAGTAGGAATCATTTTAGGAAGCAGTATGAGTAATTTGCTTCAGCTAAGTCTTTGAAATTATTGCAATCATATTCTCTGTTTAACAAAACACTTTGAAAAGTAAATCCTAGAGTCATAGAACCATTTAGGTTGGAAAAGGCCATAAAGAAGATTGAGTCCAGCTGTTAAATAAAAGTTTCTCTGTAGATTCAAAAGCATGGCCTATTTGAATATGTGACCATCAATTACTTCCACCTTCAGATCAGGAGAAAAAGGTGAAGGTAAAATGAAAATTATGCATATTTTTTTCAGGTTAACCTTAGGGCACATTTCTTCAGAGCAAGCACCTGAACTCCACGTGCTGGGAAGGGCAGGTAAGAAAGGATAAATAGCTTTTGTGCTTCAAGGTCTCAGTCCTACAACAGCTTAGGAACATACTTTTTCTCTTAAAAACTTGAGTAAAATTGTTCATGGTGCATAAAGTTAAACCTTGCATGTGGGCTGAGAGTCATTGTTGAAACAGATATTTCAAGTGCGATCTGTTTCAGGTAAAATTGAAGATAATGGGGAGCTTATTAAGTTTATGGATAGTGTATTTATGTTGGTTAGAAGCACGGACTTATCCAATCTGACACCTAAAGCAAGACACCCATGTGACATCTCACTGCATTGTGCTCTGATGTGTTGGCCTCTTTGCTGACATAAGCTGCTGGAGCTCCGTGGGAATCGGTGGGGTGGTTCCCATTTACCTCAGCAGGGTATGTTGAACCCTAAAGAGTGGAGAAAGTACTTGCTTTCTGCCAGTATCCTGGGAGGATAAGGGAAATGTATGGCTCAGGGTGCCGCTTTTGCATAAGGTGTTCATGCTTTTGTAAACATTAAAAATAAACATTACTTTTTTCATGCTGTTTGAGTTTGGTTTTATACATTCCGAAGTATGTTCTTCTGCGTCCCGTCTTGCTTTGAGATGCTTGCTAATTTCAGTGTTGTGCAGATCCTATGATGTAATCTATTTTGTAGCCCAGAATTTTGAGAAAAAAATTTTTGTGGCGCATCCTCCCACTTTAAGGTTATGGGGATTACTAAATTTTAAGTATTGCCCCCAAAGAGTAGTGTAGTGGCTTTGAAATCACCCTTAGGGAACTGGCTGAAAATAGGATGTCCAGTTACACACAAAAAAACCCCTAAGTTTTCTTTTTAGGTCTTGAAACTACTACCAATTAGGAGTACAATTAGCACATAGTTGTGTTAATGTGATTTCTCCTCCCAGAGAATCTGGAGCACTTTTGGCAGTAGGTACAATTTGTGATTACATGTTGCTGTGTACAGTAAGTTCCTTCAGAGATAGTTTGCCAAGTATGATCTCTGTAATCAATCTTATAATATTGAGTTGCAACCATATTGCACTCCTTGCACCTAAATGCAAATAGCTAATCCGGATGTCAGGTAGTAGAGAATTAAGTCTGCCTATCATAGCAAATGGTGTGATCAATTATCTCTTGCATAATTCTCAGCTATTGCTTCAATCCACTGCTTACATCCTCCCTGGAATCTGAAAATACAGTAAGTGTTCAGAGCAGGATTTGTCCTTTAGATAATTAATATGTGCTGGAGTTAGGCTTTCTGTCTAGGCATCTTTTCCATAATACTTATTCCCCATTAGTAATTAAAAATCAGAACACATGATCAAGTTAGATTCATCAGATGATTGGATACAATAGACTGGATCCTCTGTTTTTTCAGGTTCGATTTTCTTATCACTTGCATCTTGAAGACCAGAAAATTAGGTTTGGAAAAGGGGCTTTATTACCTGTTTCCTTGCTCAGCTCAAAGCACTGGGTGAACGCAGGCTGTAGTCTCAGACACGTACGAAACATGTACTCAAAGACAGCTTTGAAGGCAGTACCTTCCATGGACTAGTGCCTTTCAGTGTCTTTTTTTGCTTGAGATTTCTCCTCCTGAATGCACACACACGTTTCTGTTGATTGCCTGATGTGTCAGTGACATTGCATTTGACTTAATTACAAAGATGCTTATTGATGGGCAAGATTAAGGCTCTTGATCATCACAGTGTCAGTTGTCCAGGCCCTGATCAGTGCATTCTGATCTATAATATTAGAATAGTGCTGGCAGTTCCTGCCAGAGCACCATGCAAGTCCATGCAGCTTTGAGGGGAAAAAGCTGTTTGCATTTTGACTCGCTATGTGGGAACTGACATGAGCTCATGTGGCATCACCACTGTCTGTCAAATCAGTATCAGGTAGGTTTCAGTCTGCTAAATGAGAAGAAATCTTTGATTCATGGAATGATTCAGAGGTAAGTGTTCATGTTTAAATGGAGATATCCATTGTCCTTATCTTTAAATGGAGAACTGTTATTCTTGCAGTGGTATCACCTTAATTTGTTTCAGAGGAAAACCACCTTTGTGCTGGTATCTTTTGGAGTGTGTTTATGAGAGAAAACTAGAGAAATACAAGAAATAACTTGGGCCAAAAATTAGAGAACATGGTGTAGTTGCTCCTCTAGTTTTTGCCTTTGCCCCTAGAAGTTGCAGGAGTTAAATGATTATTCTATAACTGTTACTGCTGTGAATTTATTATTTATAGATGCTGTAATAGTATCTGAGTAGTGTACTTGTGCATAAGCACATTGTGAAGTACATAAAAATTTGCTTTGTCTTAAATGACAATAAAGAGAACTATTTATCTAACCACAAATGTTAGCGGTTAAGTAAGTAATGACAAACACTGTAGTCCTGCATTGGCAGGACTCACAAATAATTTATCTTTCCTCTGTATTTTCTGATTAATAATCTGAGGAGCTTCTGAGGAACTTCTTGCACTAACAGAAAACTCTGGACAACTGAAAATAGCTGTATAACTGCTAAAAATCTGGTTTTGCTGAGCTCCTATTATTGCTTAGTTTCTTTTTTATAAATGTGTTTTCAGGTCAGGTGCTTGCTTACTACTTTATTTCAGAGTGGGATGTATTTCGTAGGAAGACTTGTAGTAGTTGCAAGAGAGTAAAATGTTGAAATGAACTCGGGGGTATTTTACAGGCAAGGGTTTCATGTCCATGGCATCATTTGATACACTGGCTTCACCTCAAATGCTGCTCTTGACACAGAGCACAGCAGTCTGGGTCCATCTAGCCTGTTAGGAATTTTCTTTCCTGAACAAGAGATTCTCACCTGGACCTGCTTTCCATACATTTGGCAGATGGGGCAGGAAAAGTCCTTGGACCAAAGAGGAATGTTTTATGCAGTTCTACCTATTCTGAAAACACCAAACTTGGCAGGAGGTGTTGGGACATTTTCTACTGACAGCATGAGGTACAGAGTTTGAAGAAAATGTGTCTCTAGATTCAGTACTTGTAGAAAGCCTATCATGCTTTTCAGTTTTTAGTTGCTTGACAGAAATCAAATATGCTGGAAATCCTCCAATGAAAAAGTAAAAAACCCACACCCTTTTAGGATTTATTCAGGAAATGAGGCTTTATTTAGTAGCTAGATTTTTACTGAGAAATTCCCCTTTTTTCCCTTTTGCCCTCTTCAATCACTGTGCATGCCTCTCTGCTCCACTGGTGTGGCTCCTTGGATGAAGACAGTTATGTGTGTTCAGGGAATAATTTACTGCAGTGAGATTTGTCACCGAGGCATGTGAAGTGACTTTTCTTACTGTCTGAAATGCGGAACAGCAGCCGCACAATCCAAGCAGGTTGAGTAGTAACAGTATTTTGCGTATAATGATCTCAAAATACCATTAGAAAATTGAGTGTTCTGGATACACTAAGCTAGAAAAAGGAATAGCTTTTATTAAACTTTGTCTTTCTGATTCATAAATATGGGGCTACAAGGACAAACTCCAGTTTTTTATTTTATGATATGAAAGTGTATAGTGCATTCATAACCAGAGCTTATGGCTGCGAGAGATGGAGAGTTTACTGCGCTATAAAATCACTTTGTTAGAGATTTTATACTGAGCTACTCTTTTCTGTGATCAGAATTTAATAAAAAACCAGACTTTTATATAAATCTGGCCTTTGGTTGGTTTTTTTCTTATTTCAAAGTCAGGTAACTAGTATAAGTATTTTCTTGCACAGGTAAAAATTCTCATCCTGACTTTTTTATGCTTTTTGGTGTTCTATAGGTGAAGTTTCACTTATTTCAGTGAATATTTTCACTAAGGACACTCCATGAAGCTAACAGAATTTATAGGAGCACGCTTACCATTTAGACCTTACGTTGCACACTAAGAAATTTGGAGGATAATAGAAAAATAAGTACCAAAATATTTTTTCTATTTAGTTTTTTTTTTTTTTTAAACAACTTTACAATGAAGGTATAATTATTTTAGTAAAACACTAGAAGTGGCAATGTATTTTGAACTTACCGGTGTTGGCTGCGGCAGATTCCTTACTGAGAAAACCCTGCTTTGTGCTGCAGACCAGTGCACAGGCAGACTTTTTTCTTGCTTTCTGACACTTTATTAAATCTGCTTTTGATAAGGGATGAGATATGAGACTTTATGTGCAACACTTGTAGCTCAAACTCTCCTGAACGCCTCTGGTTCCATCAGCGCTTTGGAATACACCTGTAGTACCATCCTGATAAGCAGCCGGCATAAGTTATCTGTCTCACAGGTCTACAAAATCTCTTGGATCTGGCAGGTGTTGTCTGAAGCCTGTTGAAAACTATAGAGGTATTGATTTACTGAAATACTTGAACTGAACCATTAGGACAACAGCCTGAATTCCAAATTAAGCAAGCCTGTAATTTTTTTCATACTTACTCATATAGGGCCTTGCAAAAGTATGTTTCAGAGCATTTTTGGCAATAAGGCAATTTCTCATTCTTTCCACACCTTGAGTCTTCGACTCTGTGAGCCTCTGGTCCTGCCACTGGCTACCAGGGAGCAGCACAGGGCTCTCATCCACTCATGGCAAGTATGAGAAGGTGGCTGCTCAACTCAGTAGGTGATGCGTTAGGTAGAAGGAATCCGTTTACTTTGTTATGTGTTTTGTTTCGAATTTTAACAACTGACTGGAGAGTAAGTGGGTATTTTAATCTGACCTAAATATTCATGGTATTTTCTTCACATCATATCTAGACATTTGTTTATCATGGGCAGCTGGAACATGTGGATTAGAAACATACACAAAGCGTTAGTGGCTTGCTTGCTTTTGCATTGCAAGGATGCTGAAAATAACGTGTTGTTTTAGCCAGTCAAGTGATTTGTGGCTCTGGTCTCAATTAAATTTCTGTGTAGCAATTTTGGCAGCATGAAATCTTGAGGGAATGTAATTCTTTGTTAGAACAGGAGCAGAATGCTGTGCAATGCCTCCTTCACTGAGCAAATCTCCCATTGTAAGCATAATGCCAGACGGCAAGATTAGCTCTCAACATCATTGTGACCTGGTGAGCAGTGCATTCTTGATCTAAATTACAAATTTAAAAGAATTTCATAGAATTAAGAAAATTGGTATCAGGTTTTAAAGCCTCAGCTAGAGACTGTTTGTTGCTTAGGTGAAGTAGCCATTACAGTTGTGAAGAGTGCTTTAGAAAAGAGTTTAATGATATACTCAATCAGAAATGGTGGTGGGCTAATTAATTATGTTTCTTGATTTCTTTTTTCAGTGTTATAATGTTGTCTGAACGTTTTTGCCAGAATTTCAGTTCCTGAAACTGGAAATTTCTGGTGCAGAAGGAGCATGTTGTGTTAGCAAGGAGTAATCCATCCACACCCAGAGGGATGGCTCTGGCATCCTGTGAAAGTTGAAAGAATTAGAAATCATAGCAATATTCGGCCCTGACCCACTTTTAAAATTACAACATTCTCATCACTCACCAATCCCATTTCTTGGGACTGGTTTGCCTTTGAGGACTTACTGGATTGACTGAGAAGCAATTTAAATAGGTAAGTAAATAAAATAACAGATGCTGAATATCTGTTTCAGGTGATTTAGTGGGGAAGTGAACATTCCCGTAGCTGGAAACTGCATCCACTTGCAAAATATTTTCTGGGTGGCAATTGAGTTTAGCAGGTTTGCGCAACCTGCAAGCTGTCACCAGATTACACGATGCAGGGACAGATACAGGTGAGTGGTAGTGAAGGCACAGCCAGTTGGACGATGTATTTCACTACAGTGTTTCCTTGGGAAAACTTGGAGCCTTTCCTAACTGCTGATGTTTTCTAAGGAAGAGCTAAATAATGTTCTGGCACGAATAGGAAGGGCGTTTCTGCAGCTCCACCTCCATGGCTTTAAGATTTAACTGATGGGCAATCATAAAATGGCTTTTCTGGTGTCCACATACCAGCAGAAGCAAAAGCTGCTCTTTCAAGAGCTCCTCAACATCAGTAAAAGACCACTTTCTGGTGTTTAGCTTTGGACTATGTCTAGCCTTGACAGGGAAAGGAGAGCAACAGAGAAGACCTGTAGTCTACCTGGAATAGCTACTGTGCAAACTGCAGGAGGGTTGTATATTTTCCAGTGGTTTATAGGCAAGGATGAGAGGATTGAACACGCTTTGAGCAGACACTCTTTCTACAGTGTGGTGTCATGCCTTAACAATAGTATTATCCCTCCTGGCAGCACTATAAAGTGAGGAGATTATTAATTTAACAGTAAAAAGTAGGATAGGTAATTTGTGTAAGTCCTAGCTCTTTGCTAATATTTTTTCAAGGAAAAAAAAAAAAGACATTTACAAAGTGGTTAGAATACTTGGTAAACAACCAGAAACAAGACTTGCAAGAACTTGGGTAAGGATGACTCTCTCCTTTGATCCTGTTCCTTCTGCAGCCATGGCAGGCTAACACAGGGCTGGTGCTCTGTCTTCAAGTTCAGTGCAGGACTTGTCACACCAAGGGGCTGGAAATGAGGTGCTGTAGCCAGTGCTACCTTCTGGGGGATGGTGGTACGGAGAAACATTGAGAACTGGCAGAGTTTTTGCTCTCCTGCCCATCCCCAGAGCATCCCGAATCTTCTCGTGCAATGAATATTCTGCAATGTGTGATTTGTACCATCACAGCTTTTGCAGTTTCTGGGATAAGAGACTGAATTAGTTTGCGCAGCATTAATAGGAATTGTGCTGAATGCTGAAAGCTAATGCCAAATCCAGTATCTTATTCATTAATAATAAAGTCTTTTTTAATTTGGGATGTAATTAGCTTACATCATAAAAAATTCCTAGATAAGCATTTTCTAACAAACAGCTGAAAAGCAGTCAGATGGAAATATTCATAATTGCTTGACACAGAGCTAAAACACTTTTGCTTTAAAAGCTTCTAACACAACAGCAGTGTTAGCCATAAAATCAGAAAGTGTTTATTTTTGCTGCACATCCAAACACCCATCCTTCCAAAATCATGGTGTTGTGCTTTTCACTTTTATTTAGAAGGTTGATGTGTTCAACCTCCTGTTCAGTGTATCCAGGCTATTTTCTCTTTTTCTAATGTTAAAATTAAACTAATCTGCTGATGCTGTATTTTTCTACAGCTCTTGTGAAGAAAACTGTAAAACCTCCAGCATCTTTCTGGTGTTATTCATGAGCAGTCCCAGAGACACCAGTTTAGCTGTTTGTGTAAGCCCTAAAGCTTTTCTCAGCTGCACAAGAATGACTCTTCCTTAGCTTTGACTGAGCCACAAGAGGGAGATTTTTATGTCACAGAACTGCTCTGTCCTCTGGGTCTAGAGCACATGAAGTACAGTGCCGGTGATCAGCTGGTTTTGCAAGGTGTTTTTTTACGCATTTTATTGCCTTCTAATGAAGATTAATGCTGTGACTGTACCACAGCCATCAACAAAAAAGGCTACAAATAGAAATTGGCCCAGTGTTTGAAAAGCCAGCAACAGCTCAGGAATGAGGCTGATGCCTCCTGCAAAAGGCTCATCCCCTCGGTGGGGTCCGGCTGCTTCACCTTGTCCAGAGGGCAAGTGTCCCAACAAGGGTGGCCATCACCTCTCTGCTCCAACCATTCTCTGGGTTTCCCGATTCCCAGACTAACCCTCAGCTCATGCCCAGCGTTTATGGAAAGGATTGACCCATCTGGCTCCTGCCGCAGAAACGCTGGCTCAGGCAGGAAAACATGCCAAAACCTCACCAAGCAACAGGGAAACATGAGCGGGCTTGGTCTTGGTGTTGCCCCGGCTGCCTCTGAAGAGCGCTGGCTGTGCAAGGCAGGCCTGCCCCTTGCCTGCTGACAGCCCTGCGTTATCTCCCCTGCCATCCTTCCCATCGGCTCATTTTGCTTAGTTCTCCCAGTGACTCAGTCTATTAAATGGGCGTCATATTTTATTATAAACCTGAGCTGATTAATTACATGCTGTTAGGCAAAAAAAATGCAGGGCAGCTGGAGAGAGGAGTGGTGATGCAATGGAGGTGCAAACAGAAAAGTTGTCACTTCTGGAAAAGGAAAGAAAAGGATTAAACATCTAAACATAACCAGAAGAGCTGCCTTCCTAAGTGGATGTCTCACTGGAAGCATTGGGAAAGCCTCGTGGGTCTGCCAACATGGGAAGCACTGCCACCCACCATGCCAGCACCTTGCAGGGCGGGGGAGTTTTGATAACTCCTTGTACCTCTTCAAAAGTAGTTATTGCCATCTGTGCTAATTAAAAATAAAAATGGTTATTCTTTTCTTAGGAAAGATTTTGAAATGGTGAGCATCTGAGCTGGTGTTGGGGGAATCCAAAGGAGAGAGGGTTTAGAACCCTGGTACTTCCTTCATCTGCCTAGTAGTAAAGCAGGGAGAAGTGCCTACATATCCTGCCTTTCTGTTTGGGTCAGCATCATAACTTTGCAGTCTAATTAGAAAAGGGCAAGGCTCCTCTTGCCAGGGAGAGACAGAGAGATCCTGGCAGCCCTATGTCTCAACTGGCACCTGTGGGGATGGAGGACACAGCTCCATCCCTTTGCAAGTGTGAGTGAGGTGAGGAAGACCAGGCAGGGGACTTCCTGCTGCCAGCCCTGTCTCTCAGCGTGCAGGTTGGGAATGCCAGTCTTTCAAAAGAAGGCTCTGTGAATACACACACACATTAAAAAAATTACATTTGAAAAACAATTTGGAAATTTGAGTCCAAGACAAAGAGGTCTTGGACTCTTTGCAAAAAGTCCACACTCAGCACAAAGTGGTATAGTTTAAGAAGCCAGGAATGTGAGTAGATGCGTGCATGAATCACTCAAGCGGCCTTTTCTGAAGGGGAAGGCAGCAGGTATCACACTGAAATTACCATGGGTGGCAGCTCACACCCCTTGAAGAGCTGGCTAAGCCAATTTATTTTTTTGGTGTGTTTGTTGATTGTACTTGAAATCATGCGGGAAAACCCCACTTCTGCTTGCTCTGTAAAGCAGACTGTCTCTTTGGTGCTTGAGCTGGCATGTCCTTATGTGGTGGATTAACCCTGTCTGGACACTGCCCACTGAAGCAGCGCTACTACTCCCCTCCTCAGTTGGGCAAGGCAGAGAAAATACAACAAACAGGTCATGGGTTGAGATGAATGCAGGGAGAGATCACTCACCAGTTACTATCACAGGCACAAGAGACTTGACTTGGGGAAATTAGTTTCATTTATTGCCAATTAACACCAGAGTACGGTAATGAGAAATAAAAACAAATCTTAAAACAACTTATCCCCAGCCCTCTCTTCTTCCAGGCTCAACTTCACCTCTGATATCTCTACTTCCTCCTTCCCAGCTGTGCAGGAGCACAGGGAATGGGGACTGCAGTCAATTCATCAAATGCTGTTTCTGCCACTCCTTCCTCCTCAGAGAGAGGACTCCTTACACTTCCCCTGCTCCAGTGTGGGATCCTCCAGGTGCTGCAGGTGGATCTCTGCTCCAGCATGGACCTTCATGGGCTGCAGGGGCACAGCCTGCCTCACCATGGTCTTCCCCACAGGCTTCAAGGGAATCTCTATCCTGGCACCTGGAGCACCTCCTTCCCCTGCTCCTTCACTGGCCTTTGTTTCTGCAGAGTTCTTTCTCTCACATATTTTCACTCCTCTCTTCTTTGGCTACAGTTTGTTCCCAGGCATTACCTTCTCCCCCTTTTTAAATCCATTATCCTGGAGGTTCTGCCACCGACACTGATGGGCTTGGCCTTGGCCAGTGGTGGATTCATCTTGGAGCCGGTTGCCATTGTCTGTGTTGGATGTGGAGAAAGTTTCTAGAAGCTTCTCACAGAAGCCACCCTTGTAGATCCCTGCTACCAAAACCTTGCTGTGCAAATACAATGCCCCCTGTTTTCCAATGCCATAGGAAACTCTCTGCAGCCTGTGGAGTAAGTGAAAGGGAAAAAAAATCCTCTCATACACCACTTCACTCTGAAAGCCAGACCCATGGACTTGTTAACTCTGGAGAGGCCATACAAGTCTCCTGTGTGGTAGATGTGTACTCACAGAGCATCTCTGTAAAGTCAAGGCTGGTTCCTTAGAAAACCACTTTTAGTTTTTGCTGATGCTGGATGACTTCTTCCAGTGGCCCCAGGTGTTTCAGATTCCTGGCTAAAACAAAGCCAGAAATGGCACAGAATTTGGATGTATTACTAGCAAATGGAGGTGACTCATTGCTTTCAAAACAGCAGTGTTATCACTGTCTCACTCACCAGAGAGCACAGGTTCTGTGTAACAGAGGAGCCAACAAGGAAAATGTACATCATCAGGCGCTGGGTACATGCCTGGGCACCAGCACCACAACGTGGCATCAATGGAAAACCTTCAAAGCAATTTAAAAAATAATTGGATTAGGGAATATATATATATATATATATATATATATATATAAATGGTTATATGCTTCCTTTTATTTACTTTAGGAAATAAAATTTAAAAAACCAAGTTTTTTCAATAATGTAGTTATGTCTTATATCTCATCCTGTACCCCACTCTACCTCTTTTTAATACTTTCAGCTATCTTACACGTGATATACCATATTTTCACATAGAATTATAGAACAATTTAGCCTGGGAGATCTGACTGGTGACCTTCTGGCCCAAACCTGCACTCAGATCAGGACCACATTCCAGTGACTGAGAAGCTCCTTAGATAACCCCTGCCCGTTACTGAAAATGTGGCATTACCAAACACTCGCTATTTGGGCACCTTCACTAACACAGGGAGAGGGCAGAGGGAGACTGTAGTTGTCCCAGCTGTTAGTGAAGAGAATGGACTGAAAAGGACCTGAAATGAGAGGTTAGAGAGAGGGTTCAAGGCTCAGCTTGCCCGTCTTTTACCTTCTTGTATATAAAGACAGTCTGGTTTTCTTTTAAATCATGACAAACAGATAGCTAGCTACTTGCTGGAAATAATGGTGATTCCCAGCAAAATACAAAACTCCATCCATCAGGGTGATTCAGAAATTGAAAATTCGGAATTTGGAATAAGAACGGTGCATATGAGGTCCAGCTCCAAGAGCCATGGCCAAATGTTCCACAAGAAAAGACATTAGAAAAGGAGGTGAACTTACAACATCCCACCAGGAGAGGTCTGGAAGCCTCTTAAACAGCCAGAGGTACTGTATTTTTTATGAAATATCCAGCAGACCAGCATAGAACTTGTGCTCCTGGTGAGAAGTGAGACATGCAAAGGGCAAAGCCTGATGGATATCCCTGAAAAACAGCAGGCAGCAGTGACAGTCTGCTAAGGAGATGGTGGAGAAGAAGTAAAGACAGATAGATAGACATTTCTATTATGCCTTTAGAAATAAGCAAGATGGTATTTTCAAGCAAAATGAGAGAAGTGACTTTTTTTTTTAGCTGCAAAGTTATAAGTGAGGACGTTAAAAATCTGTATGAGACATAAACAGGTTTAAGTCTTGCTACATACTCAGGCCTGGAAAATCTGCCTAGGAGATAATTGGCCCACTTATCTTCATTTTGAGAACATCCTGGTGTACCAGGGAAATTCCTGAAGTCTTACGGAGCATTAGCATTAAGCCACTGATAAAAGGCATAAAGATGAGCCTGGTAATTGTACAACATTTAGTCTGACATCAACCCAAGGCAAACCGATGAGACTGCTGACAGAGGGATTGGACTGATAGATGACAGGAACAGAAACTAATGCTGCTCACTGTGATGAAGAGGAGGAAGGAACGGTTTGTGGGTTTTTTTTCTCCTGCATGGGTACTCTTTGTCTGCACTCTGTGTAGGCAGATATTTGGTTTTCTGTGAATCTCTTCGTTCGATGCCATACGACACTTTGTTGAAAATGTTGTTGCAAGTTGTATCAGAAAGAGCAGACAACTCTGGGTGGGCAGGGGAGAAGGGACAAAGTGAGAAACAGCAGAGGGGACACCAAGGTCAGGGGAGGAGAAGGAAGAGGGCAGAGAAGGAAGAGGGCAGAGAAGGAGGTACTCCAGGAACTGAAGAAGATATCCACCACACTGTTGAGGACCCACACTAGAGCAGATTTATCCTGAAGAACTGCAGCCCAGGGAGGAGCCCATGCTGGAGCAGGGGAAAAACATGAGAAGGAAGAAGCAGCAGTTATGCAGTGACCCCAGCTCCCATTCCCTATCCCCCAGTGCAACCTGGGGAGGAAAGGAGGTAAAGGAGTTGGAAACAAAGCTGAGCCTGTGAAAAGCAGGAGAAGAAAGATATAATATTAATGTTTATCCTTGTTTCTCTCTACCTAAATCTATTTTAATTGGCAACAACTTATAATATTCTCCCCCTCCCCATCAAGTCTAGTTTGCCTGCAATGGTAACTGGCAAGTTACCAAGCTCCCTGTCCTCATCCTGACACAAGACCTGGGATGAAGTGGCTGTAAGGGATTTTGGCTGTCTGTGAAGACTTACTCACCACATCCAGATCATGGGAAGCAGGAAGCAAATGCATTAGTTAGTTTAGAAAAAAAAATAAACAAATATGGATGATTAATAAAGCTAGTAAATAAAGGGTAAGGAGGCAATCATGGGGTTATACTTTTGCTTCTACCAGGAGCCTGTCCTTGGATGCCATATGTTGGGGGCCCAATGCCATCTCAGGCCATTCCAGAAACTGATATTGAATGCTATTGGCAGATTGATTTTTCCTTACAGGTAATTTTTGCCTTGTATACATCTACTAGATGAAAAAGATAAAGCAGTTTGTCTTGAAGAATTGATTTTTAATCTTGTTTGCCCTTCATGCTTGATTTAACTAAAGAGAAGGAGCTCTTGTAAGAGTTTGCAACTGTTTGCATGTGCTGTGCTTACTGTAATTCATCCCCTGTGTACCTTAACTATAAACACAAAGCTTTCCAGAGAGCTGCTGCCAAGGCTCCAGAGACCAAGACCTGAGATATGTTTTCCAAAATATCCACTAGAGGGTACTCAATGACCTCCTAGTGAAGGCAGGTTTGCGGTCTGGTGACTGGGAGAGGAAAGGCAAAAGAAAATGTCTCTGATCCTTGAATTAACAATAGCAGAGCACCGTGCAGCACCGGAAAGCACAGTAAAGAGGATTTTAGAGGAAAGAAATGTTGGACGAGCTTAAATCAGGACTATATCTGGTCCACAACTCCAACGACCCCAAACTGCCAGATGGAAACGGGGCAATGGGAAATGGGGGTTTGTTTGCCCTTTCCCTGGCCCCACTATGGGACTGGAGTGCAGGGTTGGCTGGACCCCTAGCACACTGCCGGGGTTTCCTGCTTTCTTTCCTGCTTTTGCTATCTGACCTGTGCAGGGGATGACTTCTGTGCTAGCTCGTTTGACAGAGCTGAGATTTTCTGGAAAAAAAAAAAAAAAAAAAGCATTGTTTTCATATTGCCGGCCATTGAGAGAGCTGGTGTGGGACACTGGGTACAACCAACTGTCTCATAAAACAACAGTGATTGCTATTCCATAGTGATCACAGTAATATATTTTTTTTGCTAATCACTCATGATCATTTTAAGGAGGCAGCCAATAACTGTCCTTTGTAGGCAGACTAAAAAAAGAGATAATTTTACCATGCAAGTAAGTCACAAGCAGAGACTTTATAAACCCATCAAATCCCCTGGTCACAAATTTATGCTTGTATTATTATTATTATTATTCCTGGCTTTATTTCCCCAATAAATGCTATAAAGGATGTGTAAAATGCTAGATATTGTCTCAGAATGCTGGCCCTGCCAAGGACATGCCATTTATCTTTTGCCTTCTGCTTCCCAAAATCAATAAGCATCTTATTTCACTGTTGAAAGAGAAGATTTTTACTATCCAGCAGGACATCTGAGTTATTGACCTTGAACGCTAATCAGTATGTTTGAATGTTCTCACCAAGTTTAGAGCTGAGGCTTAAAAAAAAAAACTTAATTAAATCAGCAGGGGGCACGATTTCTTCAAAATATCACAAGATTATCCAGCCGTGTGCTGGGTTTTCTTTCTACTACACAGTGCAGAGCTGCCCTATACTGTTTCTAAACATCAATGTGTTTTTCTCAGTTAACCTGTTCAGCCCCTGAACTGTCCCATAGGGAAACCTCAGATCTTATCAATGGAATTCATGGTCCTGCAAAAGGACCCTCTGCCCCAGCAGTGGGTCAGTCCTGCAGGGCATTGCTTTTAATCATCCTGGAGTCTTTTTATTTCTTTTCCTGAATGTCCCAATTTCCTGGGGACAGCCCAAACCTTGGCTGCTTTGCCATTAGCCTGCAGTATGCTGAAGAAGTTCTGATTCACATCTGCCATGGCCATAGGTCGTGGACACCAAGCCTAAAGGTCCTGGTGGGCTGCAGGAGGCTTGCCTGCCCCTCTGAAATCATTCTTAGCAATAAGCAAACAGGAAAACAAAACTGAGGCAAATAGATCCTGAAGGTGTTTAAAAGACATGGAGATGTGTCACTAGGACATTGCTTAGTGGTGGACTTGGCAGTGCTGGGTTAATGGTCAGACTTTATGATCTCAGAGATCTTTTCCAACTAAATGATTCAATGATTCTGTAGACCAGCAGGCAGCATCCAGATGAGCAGGTACCACTTCTGGAGGCAGCAAGGAGAAAACCTGGGGGTAGTTACAGCAACATGGAGACTGCCACACCAGAGGGGACCCTTTAAAAGACCAGAGAAAGAACCCCCCAGCGCAGTGCCCCAACTCTGTCAGGAGACCTTACATCTGTAGGGAAGGTGTTTAAAAAGAGAGCATGTTTAGGGTATCTGTCCTCTCCCTCCAGAAATCAGTCAGTAGTATTGGGACTTCCTGAGGCAGGATCCAGTCTGTGGTGCCTAGTAACCATTAGTGGCTTTACTCACAGAAAGGCTGTATTGGGGATGCAAGCAAAGGTTTTTGGGTCACTGCTCTCCCAGGTGGGTATAGTTATGGCTATTTCATATCTGAACTTGAATCTTGACAAGCTCCCATTTTCGGTCCTGTTTTTATAACTCTGAAAGCTTATCTTTAAAGGCTTTTCTTTTCATTGAAGCTGTTTGGTTTCACAAACCAAAATAAGGGGTGAATTCATGAAAAAAAAATTATATGTGTTACATCTCAGTCAGAGCCTCACTTCAGGAGTACTACTGATGGAGAGAGTACCTGAAAGGTCTGGAGGTAACAGTGGCAAAAATTACCAGTGTTGATTGTGGGCATGAATAAGGGAGCACTGTAAGGACTTGCTGTTCGAAAAGGCAGTATAGCTCTCAAGGAAAATTTTGCGTGCTAAAATGCTGCAGGTGAAGATTCTCCAGTAGCTTCCCAGTTATTTCCCCACTGCATCCCACTCCTTACATTTAGCTTGTTCCCCATTATGTCCCATTCCAAATGCTCTACCTAAATACTCTTCAGACTGGATTCAAAACTCAGAGATATAGCAAAGGTATTATCCACTTTTAGTTCAGGATAATGAGATTTCCCCGTTTCTCTAGCAGACTGGCTGGGTGTACTTGCCATTTCTTTATCAGTTGCACCACTGGATGGCTTTCACCTGCTGGATAGACAGGGCAAAAACAATGAGTGTGCATGGAGTGGTCACTGGGGTGGTGCTCTGGGGTAGAATGCAGTCAGGTCTGAGTGCCCACAACAGCATGGACAAATGACAAAAGAAGGGGACATATCCTTGTTTTTTTATGTCATCTTGGATACTTGATCCAAAGGCTTGTGCCATTTTCACTGGAAATTCCCATCCAGACTCCACCTCAAGTTCTTTGAAATTTGAATTCGCCTTCAGTCTTTAGTCAATAGAGAAGAGGATTTACTCCTTGGCATCAATGACTGCTTGTAGATTTGGGGGCTCAGATTGACTGAATTTGTTTTCTCTTGTATAGAAGTTGGTGATGAAGACACAACCATGTGAGTCAATCAAAGTTCAGAACACAGCATAACCCTAAATGAGTGGTTTGTGGCTTGTAAAGTAACACATTAGTTATTTTAGCAATTGCACAGTATCCCTTTTTTCATGCAGAATTCTCTGCCTTCACTTCAGTGCACTTATCTAGGTCTCCAGGTCCCTTCCCTTCAGCACTAGTAGCCTTTCATGTGCATCTCCCCCCTTCTGGCTTTTTGATACCTCAGAAAATAAAATGGGGCTAGTAAGGGGCCTGTTTGGGCTTTGTTCTGCAAGACTGGGTGTCGATAAGATACTCCAGTTTCTGCTAAGGTGCTGTCAGGAGGAGATCTGCACACTCAAGCAGACTTCCCAGAAGACAAAGTACTTCGTCTTTACTGCTTCCCCAGTGAACACAGGTGTGGATTAAGGTACACCCACCTTCTTCTGATCTCAGGCATAAATCATGCACTCTTAAGTGGGCACATGTTACTATGACTGCTAGTTGTTAAAAAAAACCACATTAGTAATGCAATTTTTTTAAACCTATTAAATGCTGAGCAAAAAAATATACAAACAACTACTTTCCTTTCGGGAAATATTTTCCAACCACGTGTAATGAAAAGGCAGAAGAGATAGAAGCCAGGCTGCAAAAATCTCCTTTTTTCTTTCTCCCCAACCACTCCAACCAATGCATATGCAACTCCCCTTCTGCACACACATGTGCCAACAACTTCCTTGGGACATGCAGGTCTCCATCTCCTGACTAGTCAAGACCTGCAGAGCAGGCAGAGATGCTTATGCCTGCCCATGACCCCTCTGGCACTTTGTTGTAGACACATAAATGGGTTGACTGGGCTGGATTGCTCAGTAACACGGTATGAGCCAACTGGTGAAGCAGCGGCCACAGGAAGAGTCAAACATCCCATCAGCCAACATTGGCTACTTACTGTTTGGATAGTCCCAAAAGGGGAAATAGGGAAGAGGATATACACAAATAAAAAACTGATATTTTAGCTTCATGGTTAAGGAGAGAAACAGATATTCTATATTTTCTCACCATAAAAACCATATATCTCAAACAGTGGCTATAGCGTAAGGAATATTTAGGTGCTCTTGGCAGCTTTAGGACATTTCCTTATATCCAGAGCACTGCAGTTACTTCTCTGAGCTGGTTTCTGCCACTGCACAATCTTGCCAGAGGCTGCACAAGAGAAGCCTTTGCTGTTCCGGGATGTGGCAGCAGGCTGGTCTGCATTAGAGGCTCTCTTGGGAGGCTTGCAGGGGAGGATGTAAAGGTGGATGATAAGTCAGTTTGTGCTCTGCAGTCCTCCACGACACAGAAAGCTGAACTGTTCTTTCAAGATGAATGGAAAGCTTTCATCTACCTCCACCCCGAGGAGAAAGCAAGACAAGATTTTCCCTGTGTTCATTTGTTTTCTGCCCCTTCTCTGGAGCCTGTCAGTTTCACCCTCGTGTTTCAAGATGAGGTGACCAAAACTGTCCAAAGCATTTGAATGCAGGGGGACTACTGGCTCTTTAAGTGGAATTTTCTCCTTTCTCCATCCCCATCCTTTCTGTGTTTTGCTTAAGTTGCCTAGATCAGAGCCTACTGTTGGATTGTAGCCCCAAAGATTGTCCACATTTTTCCCAAAAAAGTCAGATTTCACTGAGAAACGAGTAAGGGGACAGGACAGCTCAGTATATTTCTGCGAAGACTCATTATCTCAAATTGACACCAGCCAATTTCTTCCACCCTCTTTTTTCATAAATGACTTTCTCCTGCCAGTTTTTCCTGGAGTTTCCCTTGTCCAGGAAAGACAGATTTAACTAAAAAATGCTGTCTGCTGCAAAATTATTAACTCTGCACTCTGTAATTTTAAGGTCTCCAAATGCATTTTAAAATGGTTGACAGGTTTGCATTTTTTCCAGTCTGTTATTTCAGTTTTTGCCTTTACTAAGGCGTTCACCTTTTTTCATTTGCTTCAGTTTGGTTTTCCCCTTGTAAATGGTTTTTCCCCCTGTTTTCCCCCTGAAGAAATCTCTTCCATGTAGCCCCTTCTCCTTAGCCAAAATCATAAATGATGTGTGATGAGTGGGTGGATACATGATTCCTGGTAAATGCTAATGTACAAGATGATCATCATGTAAAATATTCCTGAACTTAGGGACTGGAATAGGAAGTCCATGTCTGTCCTTGAAACCTGTCCTGTACCAGTCTTTGACATAAATATGTACATATTCACACACACACACACATATACATACACTTTATATCTCGTGTACCCTTCAAAGGAGGGCTGCTGCATCCAAGCTGTCCATGGCAGCAGTGCTACTGGGAGCAGCAGCGATTAGCCAAGATATTTCCCAGCAATGTCCATGCTTGCTGGGGAGAATAACCTTACTGAGTTGGAGCAAACTCCAGGTTTTGTATCACAGTGCTCAAATCTTTCTCACAGCACTCTTAGGTGTCACCTTCATCTGTGATTCCTGCATCTGAGCCACTAGTTTGGCAGCTCAGGGCAAGAGCTCTGGGAGCTGGAAACCAAAAGGAGAAGCAGCTCAGTGGGGAGGGGAGTTCAGCAGGCTGAGTCTCATGGGGGCTCCTTTTGTCTTTTGAGTCCTGTGGCAGCACCTCACCCACTCAGGTATATTTTGTCCCAGTTTTAAAAACTGAGGCTGTTCATCTGGCACTCAGCTTATCATACACACCCACTGGGCTAGATTTTTGAAGCAAAACAAGTGATATTACAGCAGAGATGGGTTTCTTGCTCTACTAGATTATGCCATCATATTGATGTATGGACACCCAGGAACGCATTTGTCTTGATTTACTCATTTCAAGTGGACAGTGCTCTCTTTGTTTTCCAACTTCTCAGCAATGCAAGACACTAATTAAAATGTATGGCTCTCTCAAGTGCTATTTTAATTGCATTTCAAGTCCAACTTAAAGGGCTGGCAAATAATAAAACTGAGTATTATGTCCATTTTGAAATACTAAGAAATATAGGGGGAACAGACAACTCCTGCAATCAATTTGCTGTCCCACAGTGCTCAGTTCCTGAGCAGGCCATTTGTTTGATTAATGGATGTTATTTTTTTTTTCCTGTAAAAATCAACAACTTTAATATTGTTTTCCATCAGAAACTATTTGAGCCTTGCTGGTGTATTGAGGAGAAGCTTCTTTAGCATCTCTCCCATATGCTGGTGAAATCATTAATCAGAACAGCTTCTCGTGACCTGGAAGGATGGGAGCTGTACCAGACACACTGTGTGCATGTGGCTCTGTTGCTCCACCTGCTCATTTGTGACCATATTACTCCATTGCCTGCCCTGCACCTCCACCTCAAGGAATCTCTTCTGGACTTTTCTTCTCACCTTCCTTCTTCCTTCTCTTTTCCTCCTCCCACACATTTTGGAAGGGTGGGCCATGCAGAAAGCCTGTGTGCCTGCGCAGGGCAGCCTGAGGTGCTGCTGGGGTGCTCAGCTGGCCAGCAAATGGCAAAGGCTCAGTGGCCCATCAGCCACAGTAACAGGTTAGAGGTTCACACCTCAAGCTCCCAAATCCAGTGGGATCATTAATATCTTCACTTTCATGGGATCAAAACACACATTTTCTGTGATACTCCTGCCACCCCCTCCTGTCCTCCAGACCCCAGGACTCACTGCAAAAGGAATATGTCTACAGAGAGATGAGAAACCCCCAGAGCTCTGTGGTGAGATCTGGATGTCACTGTCACTTCATGCACCCCTCTTCATGGGAATCTCCAAGAAATTTGTCTCATTTCCACTTGGAATTTATTAGCAGTTTTAAGCTTTCCCTTCTTGGTCATTAGTGTCTTACCAGGGTTTCTCTTGATAGAGAGATTAAGTAATTTTGTTGAGGTCAAGCAGCTGCATCCTACCTCCATTCACCACTGACTCCATCAGAAATACCTCCCATCAACATTTCTTCCCACGTGCCAATTTCCTCTCAGCAACAAAATCAGAGGAAAATTGTAGGATTGAAAGATCTTAAAGTTTCTTCACCTTTTCTTACTAGATGTACTGAAAGTATACATATTTAAAATAAAGGAAGAGTTTTCCAGTAAGAAAATCTACTTGTTCTTTGTAGCCCTTGCTTTTCCAGCCTCACTTCTTTTGACTTGGCTGGTGCAAAGCAGCTGGAACCCACCCTCAGCCTCAACCTGTCCTTGCACAAGGGTTTCCTCAGCTGAGGCAAAGCCATACTATCTGCTTGCAAATGCAGCAAAGAAAGGCTTGCCAAGCAGTTTCCATTCTGACAAGGATGTGCTTTTGGCTTAGGAAGGTTTCTGATTGTTTCTCTGCTTTCTTGGAGACTTGGCCCATAACTTGGGGCATGACACAGGTGCTGCTGGCATGGTCAGCAGTTGTGTTTCAGCTTCAGCTTGCCTTTGTGAACTCAGACCTCAGCCTCCCTCTTCCCCATTTCCAAAATGCCACTGACAGCATTTCACAGCTTCAGGAAGGGATGGTGGTTCACAAAGAATTTCAGGCAGCTAAGGGTTGTAGAGGAAGAAGAGGCACATACATTTAGGGTAAAGTCAGTATATTGATACATATTTGCAGGAGATGTAGTTTTAACAGAAGTTTCTATATTCATGCCTTCCCTCCTTGCATATGCTGAGCATAGCACATGTTTGCCCATTGATCTCATGTCCATATATATAAAAATTAGGGCTCGTACATCATGATTGTAGAGGAAATGTTTTTCTTTAATAAGTGTTAGCTTCAGAGAGGCCCATTTGGATGCAGTTCACTCTGCACCCTCATAAATTTTATAACACTCCTAGGAATAAATAGATTAGCCCTGTGTTTAAGAGTGCAGCTGGTATCAAAAATGATGAGCAGATGAAGAGACAACACTGACTTTGTCAAGAAGAATCTGTGTGATTCACATATGAGCAGCTGAAATGGGCAGAGCTTGATGCCTGCCATGACATCCCATTACCAAATGTCAGGAATGCTTATCACACACAAACTGTGAGATTAACCCATTTCATGTCAAGCCCCTGAATTCTCACACTGGATCTTCTCATTTTCCATTTGAGTCACAGACCTTGGGATCATTTCGGCAGACCCAATCACAGAATCATAGAATCATACAATCATAGAATCAGCTGGGTTGGAAAGGATCTCTGAGATCACCAAGTCCAACCCTTAATTCACTACCACCACAGTTACTAGACCATGGCACTCAGTGCCGCATCCAGCCTCATCTTAAAAACCTCCAGGGACGGTGAATCCACCACTTCCCTGGGCAGCCCATTCCAATACTTGATTACCCTCTCTGTAAAGAGTTTCTTCCTAATATTCAACCTAAACCTCCTCTGGCACAGCTCAAGGCCATGTCTTCTTGTCTTACTGGTAGCTGCCTGGGAGAAGAGATCAATCCCCACCTGGCTACAACCTCCTCTCAGGGAGTTGTAGAGAGTGATGAGGTCACCCCTGAGCCTCCTCTTCTCCAGACTAAATAACCTCAGCTGCCTCAGCCTCTCCTCACAGGACTTGTGCTCAAGTCCCTTCACCAGCCTGGTTGCTCTTCTCTGGACCTGCTCCAGCACCTCAATGTCCTTCCTGAACTGAGGGGCCCAGAACTGGACACAGCACTCCAGGTGTGGCCTCACCAGTGCTGAGTACAGGGGAAGGATCACTTCCCTGCTTCTGCTGGCCACACTGTTCCTGATGTAGGCCAGGATGCCATTGGCCTTCTTGGCCACCTGGGCACACTGCTGGCTCATGTTCAGCCTCCTGTCAATCCAAACTCCTAGATCCCTTTCCGCCTGGCTGCTCTCCAGCCACTCTGTGCCCAGCCTGTAGCACTTCAGGAGGTTGTTGTGGCCAAAGTGCAGGACCCAGCACTTGGCCTAAATCATTAATTATTTTTTTTTAATTTTATTGAAACAGATACTTCTTTAACTTGCACTGTATAATAGCTTTGGTGCCTATTTCATCACTTATTTCATAATATTTTTTCTGACTGACACCTATCTGTTACCTGCCAAAGCTTGTCCCCTCTACAAGTCAGGAGAGCATTCATTACTCAAACAGTAGCAGGCTTCTGATTTGTTGAGATTTTCTTGCCATCTTTTATCAAGATGAACAAGAGTAAGCTAATACAGAGAAAAGCATGTTCAGTACTTACTAAAGAATTTGAATTTATTTAGTGTTCCTTTAAATATTTTAATCAGACGAGTGTGAAGGGGAAGCTTGGTCTCATTAATCAGTACACTGAAAATGTTCATGGATAAGCTCCTGAGGGAAGAATTGCAGAATGTAGGTTATTTTAAGCAGCATTTGCCTGTCTATGCAGAACTGAAAATGCTTGTGATCTACAACAGTTGACAAATAAAAATTTGAGCAATTACGTGAAACCAAGAAAACCTATTCTGTGCTGAATTATAAATCATGCTGCATGGACAGGTCCGAGGGAGCAATTGCACTGGCTAACAAAAGGCCACACAAGTCTAATTACATAACAATGTCCTCAAATCCAACTTTTAATCTCCCCTCAGACCCACATCACTGTAAGAAAGAGAAAATCTTGGAATGTTTAATTCACCATCAAGCATTTAAAATGTATTAAACACCCAAGGAGCCTTAAGAACTTAAAACCTGTGCCATTTTGGGCAAATTAAAGTTGGCTCTGAATAAATGTTAGTTTTTCTTTCATATGTTGCCTCTTAACTTAATAACATGTAATCCTAAATCCTTTCCAAGTGCAATGTGCTTGGGCAGGTCTGGTCACACGAGTCAGATATTGATGTCAGGTGCAGTCAAATTGCTTAAGCCTATACTAGATAGATGTATAGGTTTACTGAAAGCACATTTTAGGTCAATGAGTATCCATAACTTATCAGCTGATTTACTTACTGATGACACAAGCCATATTTTCAGCCAGGTTGCCATTTGACAAAGGTTCCCTTTGATGGCTCCCATTCCACCCTGTCTCTCTTAATGCTGTGGTGCTGTCCTTTACCTGTTTGTTTCATTTGAACACACACACATCTTGGGTGGAATTAGCTTCAAGGAATGGCTCTATTTCAAAACAGTTGATTAGGTCTTATGACAAGGGCTAGTGTTACTTATCTCTAGTCTCAAAGGTCTTCAGGAATCTTAATTTTTAAGCTTCTAAAGCTTGCTGTACTTGCAACAAAACCACAGCTGAAATATTTGGACGGATGAGCTTTTATGACATACAGCTTTAATAACAAATGAAGTTGTCAATATGGTTAAAATTAATGGATTTAAGTAAAGAACTAGATTTCTACTTAAATCCCATGGATTTGTTATAAAGCAATACTTGAAACCTCCAGCAGCCTTTTCAAAAATCTCTGTCATAGCCTGACCATTTATGCATGGGTATTTCATTAAGGATGATGCATGGTATCTTAGTGTTTAGAGACTCCAGATCCATGAGAGACATTGTACATATTACAGAAAAGTTCATCACCAGAGATTTTGGATGAACTGGGGGCACGGATGGGCTGAAGGTAAGTGTGAGTCAGTGTAATGTGGCACAAAAGCAGAAGCCCTGTTCTGCAGCTGAAAAAAAAAACCAAGTACCTATTACTTTGATGATATCTTGATATTGCAGTTGTGACAGTGAAATCAGCTGAGATTTTGGAAGAGAATAACACGGTAGAGGATTTTGTAGACTGCAATTTATTTATTTATTTGAAGTTTTCATTGCTCAGAACTTACCCCCAAGGCAATCTAATATCGCATGGAATAATGGTCCATGTAGACTCATCTTGGTTCCATTGTATACTATAATTTAAAGAACAAAATCAACATCTAAAAGAGTGTTTTGTTACTGCTGCTCTAACAGAGCTAAAAAAATAACATGAAAGAGGTTAAAGATGCTTCTTGCTAAAACGGCTTTAAGCTGAAAGAATGTAGATTTAGATTGGATATTAGGAAGAAATTCTTTACTGTGAGGGTGATGAGGCACTGCAACAGGTTGCACAGAGAAGCTGTGGATGCCT
The DNA here is from genome assembly GCA_038380795.1 of Pyrocephalus nanus. NCBI lineage: Eukaryota > Metazoa > Chordata > Aves > Passeriformes > Tyrannidae > Pyrocephalus > Pyrocephalus nanus. Next base: position 33,116,646 of record CM076260.1, on the reverse strand, counting down.
CATCCCTGGAAGTGTTCAAGGCCGAATAGGATGGGGCTCTGAGCAACCTGGTCTAGTGGAAGGTGTCCTTAGCAATGGTAGGGGATTTGGAACTCAATGATGTTTAGGGTTCTTTCCAACCCAAACCATTATATGATTCTATGATAAAATAATTCTCCAAGTTTACTTTAGCTGCTGTATAAATCTGGTTAATGATTTAATTGCAAAAGCCAGCAAGTTGATTCAGTGTCAAAAAAAGGGCAAGCTTTATTCCTAAAGAAAGAACCCTAAAACACATTTTATCAAGATACTGATTATAAAATGTATGTTGATTGTGTATCAACTATATTAAGGGAGAAATTCTGAAACACCTGAAAGGGACCTGTGATTAGTGGCAGCTAATGCACACCCTAGGAGGAGACAGAAAAAGTGAAATGGGACACTTTGTGCTATTGTATGTCTCTTTTTCTCAGAATAGCAAACCAATATATATATCTAAATAAATTGCTGGGCACCTTTCTCCCCTCCAAAAAATGAACAGATTTTTTCCAACTAGCAGAAAAAAGATGCGTGATAAATATAATGTCTGTAATCTAGGAATGACCAAAACCGCCAATTACCTATACAAGGTACTTCAAGTGCCATCTTTTGGGAAATATTATGTTTCTAAATAAGGATGTCTAATTAGAGTCTGACTGTCACTGGGCATCTATGCACATAAAACTAAATATTAAAAGCAGGGAAGTGTCTGGAGTACAAATGAGGGAGGACCCATAAAGCAAAGATGCAGATGGGTTTCTGGTAGGCAGAGCATTACAGAGCAGGAACACAGCACCACACTTTTGCTGGTTTCAGGGTTGCTGTTTTCCCTTTGCAGTGTTGTTCTCATTATTCCTCATATATATCCCCTTTACAGAGAGATGATGATTCACTCCATGTCTCTGATGATACCATACCATAGTCAAAATCTGCTATGTCACAAAGGTAAGTTTTCATATCTCCCACAAAGAAAGCGCTGAGTTGATCAGACTTGCAGAAACCTGGGGTGGTCACACCTTGGTCTCTGCAGTTCAAGGATAGAGGGGACGTATTCAGAGAGCTCATGCCTGGGTGTCTACTCAACTTGCCCAACTCCTTCCATCAACCATCAGGTAGAAAATGGCAATAGAGGGTCTACATCACTCATTGCTGTCTTCAGCGCTGGCTCTGTTGCAGATGGTCTGAACAAGTGCCTTTGTGACCACTGGCTGCTTTGTATTTATTTCTCTACTAGTTAATAAAGCAAGATACCTGAATACAGAAAGTTAGGATCTCAGCTCTCCATAGTTTTGCTTTTGCTTCGTTGTTTGGGATCTCGTTCCAGATGGTGGAGATGCCATCTCCTGCTACCAAAAATCTAATTCACTGCTTTCGTGACTGTGATGAGCAGGCTGCAGGAGTTACAAGGAGGATGGAGATGTCCCCTTTGGTTCCACTGTGGAGCCGATCCCAGGGTACCAGAAGCTGTGGTCCCTGCTCAGTGCCTGGGATGTTGCAAAGGACGGAGAATAACATCCAGCTGGAGCATCACCTTCTGACTTCTAGTAGGGCAGGATTTTGTCACTACCTAAGGGGTTCAGGGGGGTTCAGTATATGCTCAATACACACTAAAACAAGATTCCCTGGAGTTTCGTTCTCACTTATCCAGCCCCCATCGTGAGCTCGCCTTGGGCCAGCCCTTGGTAGGACACAGTTTGCGATCGAACACTCTGTGCCTCAGGAGGGCTGGAAATGAGGCTTGCGGCACCTCTCTGCTGCTGCAGGCATGTTTTGAAGATAAGTTAATTAATGTTTGTGGAGCAGGCACAGTATGGGAAATGCCATAGGAAAAAAGTATTAGGAAATTAGCATCTGAGAGCAGGGGTTGACTAGCATGCAGTAAATAAGGCGTGGCTATTGCTTCCCCAGCTCTGAACCTGGCAGTAGCCCAGCAGGAAAACCAAGCAGGTGCTGGTGATGACCATGCATCAAGGGTCTGGCACACATGGCAGTGCTGCCCCAGAGAGGCCACTGCCCCTCTTTGGAGTGCTTTTAATGCAGCTCCCTCTGCATGTGGCTCTATGTGTGTATGTATGATGTTATTACCCATGGAGAAGGAAAGCAAAGCATGCTGACGTGAAGCTTGCGACCTCTTACTCCCCATGAGCCAGGGGTCAGGGCCAGATGGTGCTGGAGGTCCCCAGCAAGGTCTGGCACTGGGATTTTCAGTATCCTCACTCGTATCAGGGCTTTCACACGGCCTTAAACACTGCTGGAAACTTATACAAGGGTAATTTCAGCCTTCATCCTAAAACTAGTCTTTTGTTTGCTGAAGGGATTGAGTGTAGAAATGGATTCCAGAATAGAAATGTATTTCTGTGAGGATGAGAGCTTGAGGTGAGTTAATCATGCCAGCAGCAAACTTCGCACTATTACCCAGCAGCCTTTGTGTAACTACCACTGCATTTTATTAGACTTGGAGCTCTCATGGAAATTTGGATACCTCAAACAGTCAAGGAAATGTCACATAGGCACCTCCAAGCTTTATTTAGAGGGTTAATGTGAAAACCACATTTCATATCAGTGAGGGGAGAAATACTCTAATTTAAGTCATGAAAGAACACTCAGTTGTTTCTACATGAAGTTCAACAGGGAGAGAGACACAGATTCCCACTGGCATCCAAAAGCCAGCACAGAGTGGGTGTTAAAGACACATAAATACCTTTTCAGCAAATGCTCTGGCTAGATTTAAATCCAGTGAAGCCAGCTTTCAGGAGGAGTGCTGAGAGAGCAATAACAAATGATTCTATTAGCATTAATGTAGTCAGCTTCTGCTATTTATAATGCAAATATCATCCGAGTATAAAAATTGCCTCATTGGCAGAACAGGGGTAAAATTTCCATTCATCATGTTTTAAAATAGCCTAATCACACAATACGTACTTGGTAACCATAAATGAAAGGTTTTCTTAACATAAAGATGATTATTAATGGACAGGTATCTGTTATGTATTTTCCTACTGATGGAAAACATAAATATTTTGGCCCAAACATAAAAACTCTGATTGTATAAAGAAGTGTTTAAATTACTATACCAAACACTTCCTTTTATTCCTGCAGGGATTAGGGCTTTAAAGGCACATAAAGGAAATACAGTTATATCTTATTTACTTGAAGATTGAAACATACTACAAGAGCCATACATGTACTTACGTTTTCACACCATTGTGACGAACAATTCCAGGGGACTGAACTGCACCAGTCCGAGCATAAAACCTGACCACCATCTCCAGTCCTCAAATACCAGCACTGTTTTGATTTGGGATGCTCAGATGATTTTATTAAAGATGGCATCCTTTCAATGTAGCCAGCAGAAGAGCAGCCAGAAGGTAAAGGAAAGACCTTTTTCTGGTGAAACACCTTGGAAATATCTGGAACATTACATGTGAAATAATAAAAATATCCCCTTCCCGAAAGCTACACGGGTGTTTGAATTTAGGAGTTCACAGCAGATGTAACCCCCGAAGAAGAGATGCCCAACCTCCTGTGCCTGTCCCCAGCACACGTGTGGCACAGGCGCTCTCCTGGTCACCATCCCACTCTCCCCACTCCCCAGGGTGACAGTGTTTTCTCTGGGGACCTTATGCACAGCCAGAAAGAGAATGACCCCATTAAGCTACTCAGAGTTTTATCTCCCATCTCATCAATGGGAGGATTTTCAAACCTGCTGTTTTCCCACCTGCCTTGTCTGCAAGGTCCTGTTGACCCAAGAAACTTCCTCAGAGCCTCTCTGCTGAGCCAAACAGAAGACACAGGCACTCACTTGACATACAGAAGTAAAGTTTGAAAACCTTGGCATTCCCAGTTCAACCTGAAACACTCATCCTTGAAAAGTACCTTGTCCCCCTGGTTATTCACTAGGGTGAACCTTTCCACCAGAGTACACATTGCCATACCTTTGGGGCCACTGACACAGAATGTGTCCAATGGGAAGTTAGTGCCATGCCCTATGTGAGGAGTTCCTTACATTATGATTCAGACTATCGCATGAAAAGTAAATTCCAACACATTAAGTCATTGCAAGCGAGGCAGCTGATATACCTACTTACCTTAACTCATCCCTCCCATATATTTATTAAATTCTGCTTTGAAAGCAGATGGCTTTCTGCATTCAGCTGGACGTTATTTCAGGATTTACGTTGTACATAATTAGAAAGCTTGTATTTCCCAGATTAAATTTATTCATGACCGGTTTGCAACACTTTTTCTTGTGCCCATGGCTCAAATAACTCCATTCAGGGAGCCCAGGAGTGATGAAAACCCCATCAGGGACTCTTTTTCTCCCATTTTAACTCATTATTCTCATAAACAGGGAACAAACTTTTGACAGATGCCATGGATATCACCCCAATTCAGATCACTCGCACAGATCACTCGGAATTATTTAAATTTCAAATAATGCTCAGGAACAGTGGACTATTGTTCCAAAATTCATGTCAGAATAAAACAGCCCTTACTACCACTGTACTGTTCTAGAAGCTGGATGTGAGCAATGGTGCCGTCCTTAACCTGCTTGACAGTGACATTTATGGCTGCTTGCCTGTACAAATTGCCATGTCTTGTAATTCTGCCTTCTGTGTCACCGAGTCTCCCAGTAATTCAAAGGACTCAGCACAACTCAGCAGGACAAGCAAGGCAGCTGGTAACGATGTAAGTAAAAATAGCAGGGAGCGATGCCTACTCTCCATTTTGATCACTCCCTCATTCCCCTGCTTGGTTCTCAGAAGAGGCTGGAGGCTGTGATGAAAGCCACCCACTACCAGGCACTGTACCTCCATTATAAGAAAGCAGCATGTCATATTCCCCTTGCACCAATGGCGTTTTTCAGAAGCCTCAAACTATTGCTGGGAATGAAGTGGAGTGTATCAGGGATCTGATCTGCAATTCTCAACTCAAAGGTTTACAAAACCTACTTTACCATGTGGCTCACTATTATGGAAACAAAAATTAGTTTCAGACTAGTTGTTTTTTCATGCCCTCGTGTCATCCAGCACTTCAGATTCTCTACAAGAAGGTTGGCTGGGTTTTCTTTGTTTGCATTCTAAGTTTACACTATATTTATTGTATCAAAATGTTCCTAATTAAGAGCTTGATATATAATGTCCATATACAAAAGTCTCCAATTAAACATATCTGAAAAGCTGCTGACAGAAAACAATAAAAGGAGGTTAGAGTTTTAAAAGGACAGAACTGTCACTGACAGCACTTTTCAGGAGTATCAGGATGCAAAGCCTTACTTTTCAATAACCTCTCTGGAACAGATTGATCCCTCTAACCTACTGTGTAGCCTAGAAAACATTAACTGTGTTGTTGATGTGACACTAGAAGCACTACACACATACCCAGGGATTTCTCCACACTTCATAGATGTCTGCCAGTAACATCTACTGTGGGGTTGGGAGGAGAAAAAAAGAAGGGTTTGAATATTAGGAGGTTCAGATAAACATGTTCCTTAATAGGATTTTATTATCAGTATAGTCTGACAGAATAAACTTCATAAATGAGAGAGAGAAGGGAGAGGGACAGTCAGACCTTGACCGCAGAAGTGGTGCAGAGGAGACTGCCCTTCTCTGTGCTTGGTTTCCCTTATGAATGAGGAGGACCTGAAAACCCAGAGCTTTGCTAAATGCCTGAACCAGGAGGTGATTCCAGTCCTGGAATCCTGCCCCAGATTAACTCTGGGTCAACATGGCATGGAGATACGTATATTATCTCCAGTGATTATTTTAGGGGAACATGGAACACATGCATCCTCAGGGCTTCAGTTGCATGCCTAAGGTATCATACCCTGTGTCTTCTCCTTAGCTAAATAGGTAGCATCACATGACTTGCTAGTCTTCTCAGCAGCAGCAAAAAAAGCTAACATTTATCAATGTGCTAACATTAGCAATGTGCAAAGAAAACTGTATGTGCCATTGCCCTGATTTCCAAAGGTGCTCCTATATATTCTATGATTAATTCAGCTTATCTGCAATTTAAAAAAGTAGAGTTGAGTAGTGAAACTTATCCAAAAGAAAGAGAAAAAACTTTGTGCACTGTAGAGGAAAAAAATTGGTTTAATTGGTTCGTAAGGACAGTCGGGTTTAGCTATAAGTCTTCCAGGCAAAAGGAGGCCCACACTGCAGAATTGCCTCACTTTGTAGGGTTGATCCCTGCAAAACAGCTGAAATAACAGTATTTAGAATAAAAATTGGTATCGAAATAGGCACTAGAGAGTAAACTTTCCCCTTTCTCTAACTACCTCATAAATAAGATACTTTACAAGGCAGTCATTGTCTTTCAAGGAAAACCAGACTGCAGCATTGCCATTTCTTTGTGACTTTGCAGAAAGAAACCCTCGCAGGAATACCTGGCAAAGCAATTTGACTGTTTTCCAGCAGAGATAACACATGCTAATGGCACAGTGCTCTCAGTGAAATGCTGAGAGCAAGCTGTATCCCCTGCTTTTATGAAAGATACCTTTCAATCACACAGCTTTCTTTCATGCTGCTTTGTCCATAGCAGTCAACTAAAAATCATGTCAAATGGATTAGAAGAATAGAGTGACATAGATCCAGCCTGCAAAGTGACTTTTTGAGTTATTTGGCCAGAAATGGAAGGTAGGGCTTTAAATGATAACTGAATTTAAGATTTCAAAGTTGTAATTATAAATGATGAATGCACTTGGAAAATGGAAAATACTATGAGGGAATCATCTCTCAGAGGAGGAAGAGAAGAGTGACCCAGCTACACTTCAATTCTGAAAGGGTTACCCAAATATGGAAATGAGTGTGAGAGGATACAAATAACAAATGCCTAAAAGACACTCACAAAGAGAAAGGGAATTACTCTTTTTCATTTGCCCTTTTATGTTCCTTCAATCTAATTACCTTTCTACACTGGCTTGCTTGCTGGGCTGTTTCCTTTCCTGGGCAATGTGCCCAGGTGGCCAGGAAGGTCAATGGCATCCTGGATTGTGTCAAAAATAGTCTGGCCAGCAGGATCAGGGCAGTGATTGTCCCCCTGTACTCAGCATTGGTGAGGCTGCACCTCGAGTGCTGTGTCCAGTTCTGGGCCCTCACTACAAGTAGGACACTGAGGTTCTGGAGAGTTTCCAGAGAAGGGCAACAGAGCTGGAGGGTCTGGAGTACAAGTCTTATGAGGAGCAGCTGAGGAAGTTGCAGGAATTTAACCTGAAGAAAAGGAGTCTCAGAGGGGACCTTATGGTTCTCTACAACTGAAAGGAGGTTGTAGCCAGCAGTCAATCTCCAAGTAACAAGCAACAGGATAAAAGGAAATGGATTCAAGTTGTGCCAAGGCAGGTTTCGATTGGTTATTAAGAAAAGTTTCTTTGAAAGGGTTGTCAAGCATTGGAGTAGGCTGCCTGTGGAAGTGCCAGAGTCACTATCACAGGAGGTCTTCAGAAGATGTGTAGCTGTGGCATTTGGGGACATGGTTTAGTGGTGGATTTGACAGTGCTGGATTAATGGTTGGACTCAATGACCTTAGAGGTCTTTCTCAACCTAAATGATTGTATGAATGATTTTTTTTGCAGTTAGTTTTGCTCTTGATGTCAGGAAAGTGAAGCACAGAAATACAAAGATTACTAAAATCAATTGGAAATTCAAATCCGGTAAATAGTCTGATGAAATCTAGAAGAGAAGTGAAAATCCAAACATATAAATAATAGTATATATAAATCTATATAACATTATATAAACAATGCCATAAATTATATACAGTGTTTAAAAATAGACAACAATGTGTAGCTTTGGTCATTAGAATTAGAAATAGGAAATTATTGAAATGAAGCTATTACCAGAATTCAAATGAACCAGACTCATAGATGTATAATGCTTTCTTTCCAATGGATTTTTAGGAAGAGCATGACTAAATATATCAGAACAATGAAATATCTGCAAGCAAAGGCCATTTTACTATGTCAGAAGTTAGAAACCAGAATATCAGTAACAACTTCTGCAGATGGTTAAAAATAAATGAATAAATAACACTAATCCAAATGCTTCTGTTTAAATGTGAATCTTGCAGTTTTAAACTAACTCAGAGTCAGTAAAAAAAAAAGTAATTCCTATCACACTGCATTTTTACAGGAAATCTATGTCAGCTCTTGATGGGGACCCCTGTGAGATTGCAAGGAGTACATTCTAGCACAGCCTGATCCAACATGTACTGCTGAAGTGCTAGAAAGAAGATAAGGACCAGCAACACTCCTGCAGTGTCAACAAACTGAAGTGTCTGGGGCTGGAAAAACCATGGAGGATTAAAAGTGGCCTCAGCCAAAGGCATTTGGGTTGGGAATTTGTCAAGTCAGCATCACAGTGAAAAGAAATGCATCTTGTAGGAAACCCTATAAGATGTCAATAAACTCCAGAAGATCCTTCAAGAGACACAGAAGTGTGGTGGTCATCCATGCCTGGTTAGTGCAACACAGACACAGCTGATTCTCTATTCCTCTGATCTCCTACAAGTATAACGTTCATTACTCTGTAATAATGTTTACTCCATGTAGAAAATTACAAGAAATATAAATGCTGGAATGTTTAATTTTATTTATTTTTTTTACTTTATTTGCAGGGACAAAATCACTTAAAAGCCAGGAAAGAAGAGTCCAAAGTTAGAAATATTTCTGCTGAGAAATTCTAATACATATGAAAGAAGAAGTTCCAACCATCCTATAGTCTCTTACTTTCATCCTAGAAAAAGAAAATACATATTAAGCATAAATGATGGTAACAATGCATGGAACCTTTAACATGGTAATGATTTGCTGCTTCTGCAAGTTCTTTTAATGGAGTGAGGAATCATCTCAAACACTCACATACGAATAACTGTCCATAGTTTGGTGCCAATTTAAAATTAATGCAATGTGGAATATACTAATAATATGAAATCACTGTAGAAAATCATGCAGAACTACTGAAAAGAACTAGAATATTCTGTTAAGATTAAATGCAAATTGTTCCTGTGGCAATACAGCACAGGAAAAGAGAGATGGACAGTTAAACCACTCCAAAGCTGAATCCAGCAAAGGACATAATGTGAAGGACTCCTCCAAATGTATCTATAGGAGTAAAAGAAAGGCAGATAAATGTGGGCTTGCTGAGGAATTGGACAAGAGACCTGGTGACAGAGGACATAGAAAAAGCTAGGCTCAGTGTGATGGGAAAAGCCAAGGTACTTAATGCCTTTTCTGCCTTGACATTTTCCGGTAAAACCAGGCCTTAGGAATCCCTGGGATTGGATGTGGCTTCCTCCTTGAAGGGAAAAGAAAGTATAAAAGACCTAATATCACAGCAAGTAAATTGTCACGATAGCACCCACATTTGAAGTATAAATAAATATTTAAATTAAGGATATAAAAGGTGTTATAATGAATATTTTCAATGATAACTTGAACAAGTATGAAAAAACATCATTTCACACTGTGTGTTCAAGACAGAGGCATAATTCTATACCTCTCCATCCAGCCAGTCCCTTAGAATTCACACTCATATTTATGCATATTTTTTAAAAATCTAAATACATTACAATGTATAGGAAACTTTGTGCTTTGAGGCATTCAGTGAGCAGCAAGGAAAAGAAATCCCTGGCATTTACCTGAAATTAGTGTTATCAGTTCTGCTGGAAAACACACATTTGGGTTTTTATTCCTGCAACTGTTATTTGCCTCTTGTCAGTTTTGTCAAACTCTCCAAATTAACAGCAGATTATCATCATCATCATCACACCCATATTTCTTCTAAATGCTCCTGCAGCCTCACATCTCTGATGCAGTGGCAGTAATTTTGAGCAGGGCCAACACGCCACCTTTGCACAGTTTGAGACCCTCTGAAATTTGTGTGGACTGAGATGACCTCGCAGAGAAAGGTCAGCAAGATCTCAGCCCCTTGCTTCCCAACCAGCTTAGCCAGTAAGCAGATTATGGATGCACTTGGAGAGTTTCTGACTGCTTAACCCAATGAAAGCCTTTCCATGTTTTGCATTCCCAAGCCCATGTAAATGTGCAGGACTGCAGAGGCCATTGCATCCTTGATATGACAGTGCTCAGTGCTGAACCATTATCTGCCAGAACAGATGGTTAATAGGGAACAGTCCGGCATTATTAGTTTATCAGCCAGCTCATAAATGATGAAAGCTACTCTGTCACTTCCTAAATCCACAGTTCATTGTCATTCATTGTAAAGAGGAAAAGCCAAATTAACTTTGTATCTATTGAGAAATGTTTCACCTTACCTGCCCCTGTATTAAGAAATGCCTGTTGAACGCAAAGATGTTTTTTCACAAAGAAAAGGATGTTCAAAGCCTCATGAAATACATATTTTCCTTATTTTTAGAATAGACAATATGAATTTTATTATATTTATGTTTTAGAATGGCTGATAACACTATGATTTTTTTTTTTTAGTGACTGACTGCAGTTTATCTATCTGCTTATGAGGCTGAAATATGTAATGGGAAATTTCAACAGGTTGACAGATAACACCTTGGCCATTTCCAAAGGGTTCCAGCTCTGCCACCCCTTCCTGCGCCCTCCCACGCCATATGTCACTGTAGTGCAGTTCCTCCCTTCTTTGGCTACTCTCCCAAAGAAGAATTTTGGACTCATGGAGAGTCTGGTGGGTTATCCAAGGCGTTCCCTTCAGCATGCTGGTGGGCTTCAGATGTGCCCATCAGCTTCAGAACTGTCTATAGGTATCCATGCTCCTGCCAGTGAACATCTCACATCCTGTTCTTCATTTAACAGTTTAATGCTGCCTTCTTATTTTATTTTTGCCCCATTTCTGCTCTCATTTTCAACACCTTTACCTCCCTTTCTCCACTCAGTCTCGTTCCAGACAAACCACCTTGTTATCCCAGTTTTACTACATCCATTTCCAAATGCTTGACAGCAGTACATACGCAATCTCAGCATTAAATGTCATTAATTATATGATTTCCTAGGTACAGCTTCCCTTGCAAAGCTCTATTCCCCAATATAGCTTGAATTCCCCTTGACTTATCTGGTTCATACTGGTTCCAGTTGGCTTGTCTTATCTGCTTTCTGAGACACAACATCTTGCTTGTCTCCCAGTTCCTCTATTCATCTCCAGGTCAGCTCAAGCACTGTCTTGTCCCATACAAAGCTTCTCCTGTAATATATTTTTCTCACTCTGTTTTTTTTTTTGTGTTCTCAGCACATCTTGCTCTCACTTTTCTTCCCAGTCACAACTCATTAGTCTGAACATGTCCTTGGGACACCATTCCGCTTCCTGCAGAGGCCATGGACACCATCCATATTCTCTGCAATCCAGTGCCCTATAGCAATGCTTCCCTGGTGTTGAAGGGACACCCAATCTGAGCACAGCACCAGTATGGGCACCTCAGCAGGGGTAGGGAATCGGGGCACATACAACCTCCTATTGACTGAAGACTACACAAAATGTTTGGAGCTCAGATCTGCCTGAATCTGTCACTGCTGGAGGTGGGTTGATCTACTTCAGGGTTTGGGCTTGAACAGATGTGCACACTGCTGCTTTTTTTCAAGGAAGAAACAAATTTTCTGGATGATATAGCTTTGATGAGAACTGACCAAACCTGGGTTTGGTTAAAAAGGGGAGTAACAAAACCAAAGCACAAGCTAGCAGCGTGCCCAGGTGGCCAAGAAGGCCAATGGCATCCTGGCCTGGATCAGGAACAGTGTGGCCAGCAGAAGCAGGGAAGTGATCCTTCCTCTGTACTCAGCACTGGTGAGGCCACACCTGGAGTGCTGTGTCCAGTTCTGGGCCCCTCAGTTCAGGAAGGATATTGAGGTGCTGGAGCAGGTCCAGAGAAGAGCAACCAGGCTGGTGAAGGGACTTAAGCACAAGTCCCGTGAGGAGAGGCTGAGGGAGCTGGAGTTGTTTAGCCTGGAGAAGAGGAGGCTTAGGGGAGACCTCATCACAAACACTTGAGAGGGGGTTGTAGCCAGGTGGGCGTTGGTGTCTTCTCCCAGGCAACCAGCAGTAGGACAAGAGGGCAGTCTTTAGCTGTGCCAGGGGAGATTTAGGTTGAATATTAGGAAAACATTTCTTACAGAGAGAGTAATCAGGCACTGGAATGGGCTGCCCTGGGAGGTGGTGAATTCTCTGTCCCTGGAGGTTTTTAAGATGAGGTTGGATGTGGCACTGAGTGCCATAGTCTGGTAACCACGGTGGTGTTGGATCAAGAGTTGGACTTGATGATCTCGGAGGTCTTTTCCAACCCAGTCGATTCTATGATTTTGCCACATTGCTTGACATCAGATGGGGTAAATACAATTTTTCTTTCTAAGTATCGGAGAAAAGCATTTTCTATTGATAGATACTTTCCTTGGAGGTGATAAATAATGTATTGTATTAATTTTAGTAGGAACACAAGCTTTGGGAGACCTCTATCGTCCCTGCAGCTGGTCAGTTACCTTCTGAGGCACTGACTGCAAATTCAAGACAAGCAATTTTGTGAACATGAAAACAGCATGTTATGATCAGGACAGATGTTAAAAGGGTAGAGGAAAACAGAAGAAATCTGGGCTTCCTTTGAAACAGAAGTGCAACAATCAAACAAAGGTGGCGATAAAAGCACAGATGAAGATTTTATTTCTATTTCTGTAATTTATAAAACACTTTATAAACAGTGGTGTGAAAGAACCAATTTTCTCATTGATTTATCTTCCTTCCCAACACATAAACCAGATGAAATGTCAGTTGAGCAGAAAAGTTTGAGCAAGTGTTGTTCAGATAAGATTTTTTTTTTCTATTATCTGGCATTGATAAAGACCTGACTATGTTCTTACCAGATCTCTACTTCATAGGAAACATTTTTAAAGGTTATCATTGCTCGTGTCAGTGACGCTGTGACTCTCCTGCTCCTTCTTTTCCCGCTGCTCCTGCATCCCCAGTAATCTTATAAAAAAGGTTCCTCTGTATTGTTTCTAGTTCAGTAATTACTGTGGTAACAAACCATGGACAACGGTGATATTTGTAGAAGTAGCTGGAAGAAGATTATTTAAAGGTCATTTGGAAAGGAAGATGGTCTCATCCCTGTAAAAAAAAAGATATCAAGACTGAGCAGCTGTAACGGCTTTGGAAGGTTTACTTTTGCTTTTAAAGCAGATGTCTCTGTTGTTATTTAATTATGAATAAACTGGATGTTACAGGAAATCTGCTGTAAAGGCAGTCAGCCAAACTGTTTTAGTTCCTACAAAACACTTGTAAATTCCAGAGGGTTATGGCCCCTTGTAGTTGAACTACAGAGTCTGTAATATATAGTGCTTATTGTTTATTAAATGACATTCATTAAGTGCAACTTATTAGGGAATGTTGAGATTGTCCCATTCCTTTACTCTCTTGCCCTTCCCTCCAAAACAATTACAGGATGTTCTGCTCTTTTTTGATATGTAAAATCAGGCACAACCATATTAGTACTTTATTAGCAATAAGGGTATTTTCAGTGGAAAAGAAATCCAGCCTTTTTGCAGAGGGAAGCACACTCATGATGTATTTTTGGGGTTCCATACTAACACCCAGAAGGGGGTACCACTGCTGCCCAGATGGTGCCGTGGCTGGTATTTTGCACATGCTCATGCACTGCTTGAGCTCGTGTTAAGACAGCAGAAGGTGAATGTTGGAGTCAGCCACTGTGTGGTGAGGACCTGTGATTCCAGGGGCTATGAGGAGACATTTCTAATAATAGTCAACTTTACTGCCAAATATCCTTCCTTCTGTCACCTTTGTTTTTAAAGATTTTTTTTGAAAAAGATAATGACATACAGAGCCTATTTATGAACTGTCTTTGAGATACAGATACGCCAGTTAAAATGAATATTGAATATTTTCTGAGCTTACATTTATTGTGATCAATGTAATATAGATAAACAGGTTTGGAGAAAATCTTAAGCACAGCTGAGCTCTTCAAAGTTCTTGTAAGACCAAATCACTTTTCATTTTTTCATTTGGCCTTTTATTTTAAACTGAAATCAGTTTTTTTCAATAAAAGATAATGAGTTTTTAAATTACTTCAAGCAAACTTTTTCTTGTTTCCCTTCATTCTCAAAATCTTGCCTCACAGTGTCTATAGTGAAGTTTTGGGTAGTTACTGCAGAATAAGCAGAAAGAAAATGTGTCCCTGGAGGTCTGGAACCTCCGACAGCTGGTGCATCGAAGATGGACATAGAACAAAATATGAAGATTAGTTATTTTATCCACAGAAGACAAGATTTGGGTTCAGGCTTAAATGTCTGTATCCAAGTAGCCTTCTCTAGATGTCCATTTGCAATAATGGGAACTTTGATTCTTTGTTCACATAAGAACATTCATTTACTTATCTTAAATGGAGCTAAGTCAGGGTTTGTATGTTTTCTAAATTGAATGAAATGACACAAAGCTAAAGTATGCACTGAATTTATGGACTGTCATTAATGTCAACAGAGTGATGATGCATTTTTTCAGTGGTAAAGCCAACTGATGAGGTGGGGACATTGAGAAAGTGTTTGTAGAGTTGTTATGATCTTGATGGAATCCTTAATTGAAGGATTGTAACCAATATTTAAACAATTGCAAATGGTGCCACTTAGGTCTAGTGGCTTCTACGACCATGGTTTGCTTTAACTTGTGCTTTAGGTGGTTTGGGTTGTAAGAAAGCACACAACTGCTCTCAGAATGTACCTGTTACATCTGTTGGTCCCTTTGCCTCTCCAGCAGAGCAAGTGTGCAGTGACACCATTGATGGCAAGCTTCTACTTTCTGCGAGTGCTTCTCTGAACCCAGCCACAAGGAGGGCTAACTTTACTCCACGAATTTTTGGTGAACTCATGTCACGCTACATAATTTCAGTCTCACTGCTCAGTAACACGTGTAGCAGAAGCAACACGTTTTCACACGGGCTTGTCTGATCGCAGCCTAATTTTCTGTCTGACAGCAGCAGCACTGAAATTCTCTGAGGGGTTTCTCCTGTTTCTGTGTGCCTGTGCAAGGAGAGGCATTTCACTCTGCCTCTCCCCCAGCAGAGCAGAGCTCCTGTCAGCCTCAGCAGAACAGCTCCTTCCCCAGAAAAACCACTCCTGGGTACGTACATACTGCTGTAGAAAAATAGCCCTTGTAGAACTGGCTTAAAATTGCATTTTTCACTTTAAAAATATATGTGGTATATATTTCACTCTGCATATAATTATTAATCTGTATTTCAGCTTTTCTTTATTCTATTTCTAGACAAAGTAGGGGTGAAAATAGGACTTTATATAGCCCTGATGAAAGCATCTGTCAAGTAACGGGAAAGGAATAAGTACAAGGACTTGTTAATAAAACAGTAAAACTATCTGGAGATGCAGCATTACAACGAGGGAGCTTAGTGCTCTAATTAAACCATCTGCTTTTAAAATTGATTTTCTTTAACAACTGGTCTGAGTGCTGGGGTGTCCCTGCATGGCAGTGAGCTGAGCCCACGGACTTGTCTCAGTCTTCCCCAGGCAAGCAGCCACTGTCCTCCACACTGACTGTCTCAGATGGTGCAAAATGACCCCCAAAGCATTTGTCCTCACTCAGGAGCGCTTCAGAGAGGTGACTCATGTGCCAGAGCAGTGGTGTTCCCTGAACTGGGGACATTTCTGCCTCATCTATACATCTCCTTCATTAAGGTGCATGTTGAAACCATACCTGACAGCCACTCGTTTGGGGGAATTAGGGAGAAGGAATAAAGAAACCTTTCTCCATCCACTGAAGAAATTTCTTAGGTCTGAGGATAGTGGCTACTGCTGGTTTATAGAGTGAAACAGCAAAGATTTGAGAGCTTTGTTCCAGGGTAAGACTGTAAGAATTTTGAAGTCTTAAAGCTTTGTGAAGAAGTCAATCCCTGTGCCATCCAGCTCTACTGAAGCACCATCAGGAGTCCACCACCCAATTTATTTTCCACACATAACATGTTTTCAC
This sequence comes from Pyrocephalus nanus, assembly GCA_038380795.1. Classification (NCBI taxonomy): domain Eukaryota; kingdom Metazoa; phylum Chordata; class Aves; order Passeriformes; family Tyrannidae; genus Pyrocephalus; species Pyrocephalus nanus. The sequence goes on along the minus strand of CM076260.1, from coordinate 33,100,669 downwards.
TGCAGATGAACAGTTTTCCCCACTTTCTTTCTTTCCTTTTTTTTTTTTCTTTTTTTTTTTTTGTTTTGTTTGCCTACTTTTTCTGGCACAGTGTGCAAGAGAAGCAGAAAGAACATCACTATCACCAAGGGCATGAGGACCATGCTCATTGGTGACATCTTTCTCCTGAAGATCTTTCATGAATCCAACAAAATAGAATAAGTCCCTGGAAAATTCGATTGCTGGGATTTGCCTTTGCTTGCAAAAGCAAATTGGCAGAAGCAAAGTAGGCAGCAGTGGGGGTGGCTGACTGGAGCACTACTTAGACAATGTGCAGAGCTGCTGGGAAGCAGTGGCACAGGCTACACATACTGCCTTACCTGACCTCTGATAAATTCAGAGGGCAAAGCTGTAAGCATGGGAAAAGCTAATTAAATACAGCGTTCAATTAAAATCCCTTTAAAAATGTTTATTAGCTTTGTGCAAAACAGTTTACTCATCCTTATACTATTCTGCTCAGCTTCTTTATGAGGACAGACTGTTCAAGAGTGCTGGAAAACCAAGATGTAGGATAATTGGTCCTCGCAAAGTGCCAGTTTGGCATGGCCTAAGCGGAGCGATGAGCTGCTGCATGCAGATTCAGCCACCTTGAGAGGAATCATAGAATCATAGATTGAATCATAGAATCATTCCTACATTGGAAGGGACCTCAGAGATAATCTGAGTAGTCCAATATTTTTTGGCAAAAACATGGTCTAGGCAAGATGGCCCAGCCAAATCTTCAAAGTGTCTAGCGCTGGGGAATCCACTGCTTCCTGGGGAGATCATTCCATTGGCTGATTGTTCTGATTATAAAAGAAATTCCTCTCATGTTGTCAGAATCTCCCCAGGAGTAACTTTAACCCCTTACCCCCAGCATTTTCTATGCAATCCCTTTCAAAAAGGGAATCTCCACCTTCTTTGTAGCCATCCTTCAAATACCGGAGCACAGAAATAACATCTCCCCTAAGCCTTTTCTTCTTAAGGCTCAAACCCACCTCTCTCAGCCTTTCCTCATGTGGAGTCCTTCAATCATCTTTGTAGGCCTTCTCTGGACACTCTCCAGCTTGTCCACATATGGTTTTGAGTAGCAGGGGCCATAACTGAACACAGCATTCCAGGTGTGGACTGACAAGCGCTGAGTGGGATAACGACCCCCTTAGCTCTGTTGGTGCTGCCCTTGTTGAGGCAGAAGAAGCAGCTCCTTCACTTGAAGTATTACTGACCAACTCCTGAAGAAAAAGGAGCCAGATTAGTCCAATGAGATGCAAACAGTTAAAAATAATCCCTCTAAAGCTTCCTGGAAATTGTATGAGTTGCTGTTTAAGCCTCTTCAGTTGTTTCCTGCATCTGCAAAAGCTTGGTGTCGGCAGAAAGAACTGGAGAAGGTGGTCTGTCTGTAATAACTTTCATTTTCTTCCTCTTAAGCTGTGCCAAGAAGAGGAGCCTACTGTGAAAATATGTCTCTAAAATTAAAACTAATTTCTCAGGAGCCTCCCTACTTACTTTCTTTAATTTTAAAAGCTGGTTTATCTTGCATTAACAGAAGCTTGAAAAACATATTCTTTACAGGCAGGCATAAAGTATTCATAACACAAACAGATGACAACAGAACTGCACAATGCACACAGACACTCCTCCAACCAGAGGGACTCCATCCAGCCCCCAGCCACAGCACAGCAGGGCAGAAGTCACAACTTGAAGTAGGGCTTGTACCATATGGCATCTGGCAGCATCCCACAGCCTCCCATCAGCACTCACTTGGCACAGGATGCCAAGCAGGTGCCCATGGGCCCTGGCATTAGAGCCAGGGGGCTCTGCCAGTGCCTGACCTCCCTCACCTGGTTGAGTAAAGCCCATGGACTTCACAGTCATGGTGGGTGATGGCAGCTGCTGGCACATTCCCTGTGAGGAAACTTCTGTTGCTGCGAGTTGGTTTGGACAGCCTCGAATTTTGTGTTGGATGGGGAGAGGAAGACAAGAAAGCACCCACAGAAGACAGCAGTGTTGGTGTCTCACAGACAACAAAAAATGCCATGTCAGTGGGTAAAGTGGATAAAATGCTTAAAGGTAGCATGAGCACCAGTTTGGAAAGCCAGAGTGTCAGCTATGAGCATCTCTGAGCCCATGAGTGATGCTGGGCCCAGAAAGGCTCATCAAAGCCTGGGTTTGGTTACTTCATATTGTTTCACAATGTACTTACTGTCTGTGCTGTCCTCTAGATGTCAGTGACAGACAGCATATACCAGGGCCTGCTTCCACCCATACCTCCTCGTGGCTGGGCCAAGTTCTTCTCTCCTTTTCTTTCCCTGGCTTCATTGTCTCTGATACAGGACTGACCCTTCGTGGCAGCACCAAAGGAGATGGTTCTCCAAAGCAAGCTGAGATGCAAATCTGTGACCTCATTTTTCGAAGAGGTGAGTCTCTAATTTTCCCCTGGGCAACCACCCCGTGGCAACAAGGTTTGTCCTTCTCTGCTGTTGGACCAGGCCATCCAGATCTGCATGACAACACCGGCATGCTTGCCCAGAGCAGGTTTGCTCTCCTCAGAGGTGAGCAGAGCAGGATTACTGTAGGCCCCTGTTCAGGATCGGGAATGCTATGTCAATGTGTGCTAATGCTAATTTATATGAGGGTGAATTTATTATTAATGGAGCTGCTGGTAAAATAATTTTCCATCAAAGCCTTTCTCATTGAAAAATTAGGTGATTGAAAGTAAAAAAAAAAAAAAAAAAAAAAGTCAACATACCAACTTTCTTTCTTTGGGGCTTCTATCTTTTAAGAAGAATGTAGAAAATAATTTATTTATTACATTGGCTTGTTTTCCATTTTTTTATTCTATAAGAAAAGTGGGAAAGTGGACAATGTTTTTCTAACTACCTCTAATATAAACATCTTCAGTCAGCACAGTGTGAAGCCCATATTCACTAGACCTCATTCTCTAACGTCACCCTCTTTTCATCCCTCACCCTCCCATTTCCAAGGATGTCAAAAAAGTCTTCAAGAAGGTACAATCATGATTTAATCTGCCTTTAGTGATGCCCTACAGTGTTAAGTGTCTAAGAGCATCTTTGACGAGAGTGATTTTTTAGGGCAAATCCAGTGATTTTGGTTTGACACACAGAAAAGCCAGGCAGCATGTCACCTGGAGGTGAACAAGAGGCAGCAGCAAGAGGAGAGGGAAGGGGGAGATCTTGAGCCCTGTGCAGCACCAGCAGGCAGCATTCAACTGCTGAAAGGCAGGAGACAGACTGTGTACAGTCTTGAGGAAAAATAGCCATTGCCCTTGTCTTGCTCACCACAGCACACAAACAGGGCCATAACTGCAACAGGCCTCAGGTCCATCATGTACAGGATTTTACACCAAAGTAACTGCTGTCTGCCAAAGAGAGTCATGTTCCTTGTTCAAATTAGTGGAGAATTAGGACCTGCCTTTACTAGCATTTTTTAAAACATATGTCTACCTATTAAACTGAAATAAAATTTTAAAAGCTGATTGGCTACTCATGGTCTTTTCCAGATCTGTATTTCACTCCTGCAGCTGTTGTAAGTTCAAGGACCAGATCCCTGGCTATCGATTTTTCTGACACCTTTGAATTAACTGAAGGTTAAAGTCTGTCATGAGAATGTTTAATTCATGTATTTAGCAAGTGCAGTTCTTTCATCTGCCCACACAATATGCCCAGGAAATATGCTAAATTGGAGCAATAACTCAGTCAGGGCTAAAATGGGAAACTGCTAAATGGCAACACTTCTGCCAAGACACTGAAAGCAAATATCAGAATCATCTCTAATTACAAATTTTCATAGCTGAAGTAATTTACATGCTCATTCTGGATGAGGGAGAGAACCTCCTCTGTCCAGGGATCTCAGTTGGCCCTGCATGTCAGTGGTGCCGACAGAGAGAACCGAACTCTCCAGCAGCAGAGGCATAGTTAAGGCAGTAGAGGAAAGCAGCTCATATGACAGGTAATTCCTGCGAGGGAGGCTCTTTAAATGAAAGGACACCAAGGACAATGAAGAAAAGCCGGCCAAGAATAAAGTTCAGCTGGAATTTGGAAGTTTATTTTTTTGGTGCAAGAGAAGCAGGATTTCAAGTCAACTTTCCAACTGGTATAGCAGGGGAAAAAACAAACAAACAACCAACAACAACAAACAAAGCAAAGCAAAACAAAACAAACCATAGGAAAAAACTATCAACCCAGACCCAGTGTGGTGCTTTAAGCTGGAGCTGGGTAGTTTTATGAAACAGACTCTGTGACAACAGAAACTGCAGAGGACTTGTCTCTCTAACCCAAGAAATCTCCTCTAGGTTGACTATTCAATGCAGACCATGAAATTTGTTGCACTGAAATGCCATCCCCTCTGTAGGTTTAAGTAGGTATAAGTGGGTTTGATGGATACCCACACTTTGCTCAGAGTGAGAATGTTCCTAAGGATATGAAATGGTCACTTAGGGCTTAAATATTATAGTCCTTCTGGAACAGTACTGATGCTACAGCAATTTACCTTAATGACTCAGGAGCATATTTCACAGCAATGCTGTATAGCTGTCCTGACCTAAAAGCCCTCTCATGGCTTAAACTCAAATTTATGCCCCTCACAGAAGACATCTAAAAGAAGAAAAGCACATTCAATAAAACCAGGAAGAAAAACAGAGGATTTAAAGCCATGAAAACGCAAAGAAGAAAATGTGTTGAAGGAAAATTATACCAACAGTGCCAATGATTATCAAGGTCTCACAGTAGGAATACCATTACTTTGGAGGTCAGCAGTGAAAGCCATTATCAGCTGTTATGGGATGCTCCACGTCAGGACAGCAGTGGGATGCCCTGACTCTGTGGGTTGCAGCAGAGGTCAGGCACAGTGCCCAGAGCACTACAGACAGCTCAGCATGCAGATTTCCTGTCTTTTAGAGATGACATATGGCCATGTCACTGCTGCAGACAGATGATGTCACCAGAGGACTCTGCAAGAGCCGCTCCCAGCAAAGACAGTTATTAGGCAATAGCTGAAAGAGAACAATATGGGTATGTGGGCAAAGCTGAGGCAGAAAGAACTGGAGTCCTGTCCACACAGAGCTTTAATCAAAAAACTTACAGCTAAATGATAAAAGTTGTATTTGAAAACATTAGTGTGCTGCTCATATCATGCTTCAGACTGATTCAGCTTTCTTAGTCCTTACATATGAAAGTCTTTCAGTACATCATCAATTTTTGCCTCTTCACACCTATATCCCTCCTGTCTCCCCCCATTAAGGATATAAAGCTGTGAAAGGTAAGCACAGTTTGCTGTGTGGCACAGCTGAAGGAGGTAGCACTTGGACTGGAAGAGGTATATGGTCTCTGAGGTTTGAGAGGCACCAAACCAGTGTGCTGTTTATTCCTGGTATGTAAAAAATACCTCCTTTCTCAAGCATCAGGGAACAAGAAGCATCCACAGGTGGATGCAGGGCTGCTGCAGGATGTGAGGTGTTTTCTGAGAATGACAGCATCACCACCTAAGAACTCCTTCTACAGGGTGCCCACTGGGGCATCCTTGGGGGTTGGGACAGGGTGTACAGGGTCTGCCTGCTTGCCCAGACATGAAGAAAGGGTTTTCTCCTCCTGTGTCTATCTACTACTGGCTTTGCATCTGTGTGCATCTAGAGCAGAGATTTTTAAGGCACAAACTTTGTAATTTCTGAGTACTTCCCTGGACTGAGGAAGTACGTGCTGGCCATGAAGTGCGTGCTTTCCCTGGAGAGTGATGTTCCTCTCCTGAACTAAATGTATGTGCTGTGGACAGCTGAACTGGATAGGACAACTATGCAGCTAGAGAGTGGCACACATTTCCCAAAGACTCTGCTTCTGAACTCCCTGTTTCTAATCTAATAATTTCTTTCCTGCCTTCTAAACACAATTTTTCAAGGCTCCAGCTGACCTTTTCTTTAGGGTGCTAATTCCTTAATCCTATAATTTTCTAATGTTTTCCATATTCATCAGGGGATTCCATTACATGCAATGGTCACCCTCACAGAAATCCAGATATTGAGGACTTGCACCCAGAATGTTTGCTTGTGCTGTACCATGCAACCTGAGAGAGGTCACTTCAGATGAGAGTGTCAAGGGACCTTCAGTGACAACTTGGTTGAAGTCTATGGAATGAAGAAGGCAAGTCCTTCTGCCACCTAAAAGCAAATAAGCAAGTTCAGGAGGACCTTCTCACAGCCCAAACCAACAGCGCTGGGGTAGGAATGAGATGGAGACAGACTGGCAGACACTCGTGTGCAAACACAGCCATGACTTTCAAGTATTTTCCCACTGATGCACCCCTGGCACAGGGAGCAGACACAGAGGTGGGATGCATGGGAGGATGACTGTGGCAAAGCATCCCGCACTGTGCAACCTCTGCCTGCTTACTGCTTTCAGTGTATTCCTCAACAGCCGAGTAAGAGGAATGTGAAGGCCGTGACTTTAGACACAGGCTGTGATGCTACATGAGCAAAGTGACACAGAACATCACTTCCTCTCTGCAAATCAAGAAGCTCCTGCCCACCCCTGCAAGCAAAATCTGTCTACTTCTACCCACCATAACAGAGCTGATGGAGCTCTGCTCACTTCAGAAAGGTGCTACTGGTCCTCCCTCAGCTGAGGATCCCACTTCAGGCACTTCAGGCTTGCCTTTTCCATCCATACCTCCTATGTTAGAGCAGGCAGCAAAGAACCTTGCTCCAAGGTGCAGAAGTCACAAGTAGGCAAAGTTTTCATGGCAGTGCTCACACGAGACAGCGGAGAAGTTTTAGACAGGAACAATAAGGTATTAAATAATATGTATTTAAAAATACATAATAGACAGAGAATCAACGGAAGACTGTAATGACACAAACCTGTACCTTTGGTTAGATACTTACCTGGTAAAACGTATTTAATTACCTTCTATAGATTAACAAAGTGGATAGGCAAACCAGGAACTCATATTTCTTTCAGGCAATAAAAAGCAGTGAAGATTTTAGCTTTATTTAGGAGCAAAACTTCAGTGTGTGGAAACTTCCTGGCCCCAGTGTTCAAGTCATCCCAAAGGATCTGTCCTTTATTTCTGTGTTATTTATCAGCTAACCAAAGCACAAAAACTGCAAGACAATAAATCATCCCTCTTTTTTTTTCCCCCTTTACTACAGTTTACCTGAGGAGACCCTAGAACAGCAGGCATTCTGCACTTTGCAATTCCCATAGAGACACCAGGGTTCAAAACCACTAAACATCTTACAGAATTAGGCTCACCCCTCCCAGGTGGAAAGTTCTGCAGTGCTTCCATCTGCAGAAGCTGCCCAAACCAAAGCACTCTGATTGTCACCAGAGCTGCAGCAAGAATAAAGACATGTTTTCTCATTGTTTTCTTTGACACATACAACACAGACCAAATGTCTTTTTTGAATTACAACTTTTTATTAGATGAACACGGTTTAATACATCATGTGTACATGGCCTAGGATGCAACGTGCTCCCTCCCCTCCCGAGTTACAGAACACTGACGCCGTGAAGGTGAACACCAGCTCTGCATTTGTGCCTCACACGGATGTTACAGATGGCTGGGAGTGGAAGCTTTGCACACACGTGGGTCTACACAGGACAGGATGACGCACATTAGGAAGAGGTGAAGAGTAGGGGAAGGAGAGTAAGCTGGATCTGCCCTGGCTGGAGGACTGCTCTCAAGACACTGTTCTCTGTTTTCCCTGCCAAATTCCTTAGGGAGCAAGAGGGTGAAGGACAGGCCATGGTGCAGCGGGAGCCCTGTGGAAAGCGGTGCTATGTGGTTTCACACGTGGCACTGCCCGCCAAAGACCCCTGTGAGAACCCCTGATCAGGGCACCGTCACAAGCCGTGGGCCATTCTGCACTGTCTGCCACTCCTGCTCTCTGTGCAGGGTGAACACACACACAGGGCTCCATCCACCTGCAACTGTTTGTGCCAAGATCCAGTGTAATCAGTAAGTCACTAAAGACTAATGGGATTTGGCACTTTCCTAGTGATCATCCCATTCTTGCCCTCCTGTGAAGTGCCACAAGGCAGTGCCTAAAATTTCAGGGTCCTACATCTGAACCGTGGTATTGCCCCAAATAATGGCCTGATGGGGGAAAAGGGCAGGGAGGGACAACCAGGAAATGCACTGAGAGCTTGGCAGCTACTCTTCACTTCAGTCACAGAACTTGTGCTGCTCAACACTTGAATCAGAGACTTATTGTAAAGTAAGTGTAAACATGGATTTATGGGCTTTACTGCAGGTCCACTTCCCTTGGAAGGTTTGATTCTAGAAAGTCAACAAATAAGAAAAAGAAAAAAAAAGTCACCTAAGAAAAATCAGAAGATCAGAAGACTCATCAAAACCTGTTTCAGTCTTACAAAGTATGTGCCTTTTGACTCAGGTCTCGAAACCAATTTACTGTATTATTAAAAAAATGGCAATATAGAAACTACCCCTTTCTCAGTTCAAAGTTTAAGCATATCTAAGAAGACCCTACAGAAACAGTCCTCTTTCTGGCAAGGCACTATCCAGTAGTGTGTGGCACAAACAAAACCACCTCTATCAAAGCCACTGATACAGTGAATGTGCATGAGCATGTCAGCCCACACAGCAGCTTCAGCTAGGTACAAAGATCTATAGTTTAATTCACACTGCTCTCCCTTTTAAAAAGTGGAGTAGTTAGAAGTATTAGCTAGAAATTTGGACCTTTTGGTTCTCAAGCATACCCTTATATGCAAAAATTTTGAAGATAATTAAGAATTTACTATTTCTTTCAATAACTATCTCTAGTTTCCCCAGACCTTTTCAGTTACCTGATAGCTACATTTCATTATTACAAAACTGTTTTAAAAAATTCCAGATCATCTTGTGTAACAAACTAGAACTCTACTTAGTTTAATTATAAAAATAAGGCTGTCGCACAACAGACCAAATTCACATTCAAATAATATCCTTATATATATATACATACTTCTTCTTTCTTTTTTTTAAGCTAGCCACTTATAATTCAAAAGCACATATTCTAAGGGACTTACACTGCCAACCCACACAAGCAAGCAGAGTATCTTCAGAGCTAGAGTTGTCCTCCACACAGATTATGCCCACAGGTGTGCTCTGAAATAAGCTAGGTTTACTTAACAGCTGTAACAAGACTAACTCTCCACTAAATGAGAGCCTTCTATTCTACATTTATCTAAATTCAAGAGGAGTTTCGTAAAATTAATTTCATCCCTGGAGGAACCAGTGTGGTTTTGCCTTTCACATCAGTAAGCCTGGGATTTTGCCCAGGATTACTCATGTGTATATACTTACACACTTAGGTAAGTTTTTCAAACCTAGGACTTCAGGCAGTTCTAAAAGTTTACAACGTATCAAGTACATGATGAATCCAGGATGGCTTCTCTGTAATCAACTGTGCAATTATGTAAATTTATATCTGTATTCATTTCCAAAGTTAAATATTTAACTTCCTTTTAAGAATAGTTCCTTCACCTGTTAACTTGGTGAAGTTAACAATGTACAGCTCCACTTCACTTCAAATTCCCTTCTTATAGTGAGGTTCAAGTCTCGTGAAAATATGGGATTGGTTACAAGAATGTCACAGTATCATAACACAGACAACAATTCTTAAAAACGCACATTGAGATTCCTGTGGAGAAGGTGCCATGGCTAAGATTTTGACCAGTAAATACAACCACAGACTTCAAATCTGAGTGTGCTCTTGCTCCATCTAGCCCTAGGTTTGTTCAGTCTGGTACAAAGAAGGCTAAGAGCTGATCTAATGGTAGACGACGACTATCTTGAGGGCAAGAAGAATGGGGCCAATCTCCTGTGAGTGCCAGAAAACTCAGCAAAGGCCACAGCCACAAATTACAGCCTAGGAGTCAAAGCTGGACTTTATAAGAGTTTTCACTAGGAAAGCACTGCAGCAATGGCACAGGTTACCTAGAGAGTTAAGAGATCTTCATCCTTGGATATTTTTAACGTTTTGCTAGACAAACCTGCATCTGTTCCAAGCCAGCATTGTCGTTCACCCTGATTTTGACAGTGCTGGGCCAGATGACCTCCAACTTTTGTCCCTTCCAACTAGCATGTCTTGTATGCCATGTTTACTGATGTTAACAGAACATGTGATTGCAAAGATGCTTTTCCACATAACGGCTGTCTTTCATTACCCAAAGACTGTGATGGCACTACCCTGTCATTATGAAATCACTTGAGTAAAAGATACAAAGCCAAACTTGATTCAAGATGCATAATGCAATTTGACTTCTCTCTAGAATATATTTTCTAATGTTTGTTGGCAAGTCACGGGCCCAAGTTCTGCTTTACGCATCAATGCAGTCTTTTTGGAATACTCTCCACTTCCTTTCCTTGGCTCCTGTTCCTCAGCTGAGCTGCCATTGTGGTCTCATCCAGCAAAGCACACACCCAGCTTTTTCACTGTTTTTGAGGCACCACCACATGGCCACATCTGGGGATATAACCAGGAAAACAGCTAGGCAAGTTAGGCGTGCTCTTGGACCATGGTAGAGGGTTAACCACCCATGAGACTGAGCCCTGACTCTCAAAGTATCCCCCTGACTCTCATGTGGCTTGGGGTGGAGCTGTGTGTTAACGGAGGTAAACTGAAGGTTTTGGCAAAATTTCAAGACAGTCCAACTACAAAGCTCCAACTGTGGGTGTTAAGACTTTCGCAGTTAAGAGATAACTTCACATTATCGTTAGCTATGAGACCCCTTTAGTTCTTCTGAACTCCCCAGTATTTCCAGCAAGTGTTTCCCTGCACATTTCACCTGCTTTTGGAAGAGGAAATGTCAAAATATTTCACTTTGGCACCTCCCTCATGAAAGGAACTGCTTTTAAACAGTCAGTTGCAATGTGCATCATTAGACAAATCAAGTTTTCATGAACAATATTAGCAGTCCATGTCTCAAAACAACCATGATCTAGAATAAACATCACAATAAATAAATGTAGAGCAAAAATACAGGAGTTATTTGCTTAGACTGAGATCTCACAATTCCTGTTTTTTATCCTCTGGATCATAGCCAAGAAAGACAACCTAATAACTATCAGCACTTTGAGTATCATGATGAGCTAATTTGGGAAGAATTAAAAACAGTAAGAAGTCTGACTACATAAGTATATCCATGAATGACATAAGCCCTACACTTCCACTCCTTACTCTCAAACATGTGTGTCTGTTAGAATATCAGGGCCAGTTGCAAGAGCAATCCAAAGACAAAAGTGAAACATCAACAGTGAGTATTATTAAAAAGGAAGATGAGTAGCCTGGCTTGTTTCATATGTGTGTCATTAGCTCCACACTATTGGAGAGCACCATCTCATGGCAAGCAGACTACTACTAAAGATGCATGTTTGCTCTATCACAGTGATCCATTAGGGAAGCTGTTATGTGCTGAAGAACAGGGTCATCCATTCAGAAATGTGCTTGTTGACAGTTCACATGGGCTTTCTAGTGTTCTGATGCCTACTGAAAAGAAAAAAACAAAATATTGATTATTATTAAGATAATGTTATGAATACACTCTCATCTCCTGTGCCCTTTGGCCATGAGGTGTCCCTAACCTTGGTCGACACAGCAGCCGAGGATGCATCCTCTGAAGTGCTACCAGACTGAAGTGGATAGTTTACAGAGACACTCCTGCAGGCCTACAACAGGATATTTTCTAGGAATAGAGCTGCATAGAGGGTGGTATTTCAGATTGTAGTAGAACATAATCTTTTTCCTAGGACTAGTTCTCCAAGCTACAAAATGAGGCAGGCTGCCAAAATAACCTGCTTTTGCAGTTCTCTGCTGAGGTTCCTTCCCACTCCTGCCCCACATGGGGTCCATAAGTAAATTAATTCCTGGCAGAAGCAGATCTCTATAGATACACAAGAGCTACCATCCAGGCCTGAGACAGTACTACTGCAAAACACACCTATATCTGCAGTATCCAAGGGAAGAAAAATCCTCCCCTATGGTCTAATCTACTGCCAGAAGGTGCACCATAAAGTCTCTTTGAAGAAGTGTCCAGGCTTCCATATGGCAATAAAATTTCCTCTGTTATACTGATATCAGTAGAAAGATGTTATCTGGCTTTGTGTTCTGACCTGTATATATGTATTTGCTAAAACTGCATTCTTATCCAAAAAGTTGATATAATTCCTGACTGCTCCAGCCCTTCAGCATTAAAACAAACAAACAAACAAAAAAAAATCAATGCTGAATGAATAAATGCTGAGCCATTATGCCAAGCTACAGACAATCTAGTGCTTAAGATCCTACTTCTGTCTCCTGTTATAATTCATCCAGTTTAGATTGATAATGTGAAGGAGAATGTGTTCTTTAAACTTATCTGCTCTCTCAAATCAACTCCCAATGCTTGGTTTCATTTAAAATGCTTTGCTTTTCCTGACAACCATTTCAATTACCTCATTAGCATTAAGTTGATATGGGCAAGGTATAGATCAGGGCTGTGGTGCATCTGTACACAAAAGACTCTTTCTGTTCAAAGAAAATTCATTCTCACTATTTCAAGAATTCCATGAAAAGTCTGCAATATGACACTGACCTTTGATGCCAAAGTAGGTTTCAGTCCAAGAAAGGAAAATACAGTGTTGCTCTCCTTTGATTCAAAAAAGCCATCGTAATCCTAGAGAATTAGAAGCAAAAAAAGTTGAGTCAACATTTGTATTACTTACAATTATAATTACTTTTGACAATACTCACCCATATTGTCCTATGTAAACCTAAAACCTATTCTAAATTGAAACAACATCACCAACTACAATGGCAAAGAAAAACACATATTCTCTAACTGCAATATCTCTTACTAATTTATTTGATAGCAAAGTATAAACACAGATTTGCATGAAAGGAAATCTATTGTGGGCATATTTTAAAGGTATTTAAGTGCCTGACAATGCAAATAAGTTTCTGACCAGGTTTCCAGTTTGCATTTTAGCAACCAAAATACTCCCTAACTTGGAAACCTCCAAGAAGTCCTAAGGCAGCTGAACTCCTTATTTCTTCTGTCATGGAACAGAGACTTCATCATCACTGTATCCCTTGAAATCAGCAATCATATCTCAGCCTTGGCCTACCACATACTTCTATATAAAATAAATAAACTTATTTTATATAAAGACAAAACCCAAGCTTAACTATCATGATTAAGTTCTTTTTAGATTTCAGCTGCCTAAGATCAGGTTCTGATCTCGAAGTGTTAACTACTACTTTTACTGATTCGATTATTGCATTGGATACCTGCTACTCATCTATCATCAGATGAACTTACAATATTCAGTTTTCAAGGCAAAAAAACAGAGAAAACCAGAGCACAGTTTAGTGAATGGATCTGGCATATGGCAAGAAGGCAAGAAGTTTCATGTGCTCTTTGTGGTTTGGCAAAGATTTCTTCTATGACCACTAGTAAACAAGAAAGCACGCAGTTCAGACTCTTCCTCCACCACTTAACTGCAAAACGGAAACATCAATCCTTAATTAACCACTTCTGACACATAAAATACTCTGTAAATGTCAGGAAAATTCAAATATGTGCTCATCACTGCATAGCAATTATCTCTAAATATCCAAGATTAGCAGTTACGCTAAACTTGGGAGCATTCAACAAGAGAAATCCCTTTAAATATTGACTGTGCACATACATGCTTTCAACACAGAATAATAACAGGCAGTCTCAGCATCTCAGCATGCTTCCTACCTGTCACTCCCAATGTGCCTGACCCCCAAAAGTTAGCACTTCTTTGGCTCCTAACCTCTAATCTCATTACTTTTTGGGAGCTCATCTCTCAGTGTTAGTTTGTCCTGGTTTTGGCTGGGACACACTTTCAGGTACTTTCCCCTGGACCTGAATTTTTCACCAGCAGCAACTGCTTTGCCTGCTTGTCTCCCTCCTGCATTCTCTTGAACATCTAACCACCCCACAATTACAGGGGGGACCATGGACGATAAACAGAAGCTCTAATTGAAAAGAAGAAATCTTCTTCTGACCTGGTTATTCTCGGAAAGCTCACTTTCTTTTTTTCTCTTCATCAATGTAAAATAAATGACTGTTTGGATAGAAAATACATAGTCACCATAGCAAAAATAATGTACTTCCCACGAGATCCATAATCACCCTGCAGATGTACAGAATTACACAAAAAAAACATTTATGGTGTACTAGATAAAGATGCTTTACCAGCATTTTGATAATGACATATTGCTATATCAGTGTGAACACAACTGTCCTAGCTAAGTGATACTTTGTGGTTGCATAATTATTCCAACAGCCTCAGCCCCCCCCAGAAAACCACAACCCATTGCTGCACAAAGGCAGTTTCCCAGCCCAACCCTCTATACTAAAAGCATGAGCCCTGAAACACAGAGAGGCCTGCAGGAGTGTATAATGATTATCAGGCCTTGGATAAAGTAGCTGACATAAGTAGAAAGCAGAAAGAGTAAACATTCTTAAGATTTTTTTTGTTGTTGTTTCCTTCTTAAAACATGGCATATGTTAATTTCTGAATTAACATAAATTTACAGTTAATAGCCTGAAAGCAAATCCAAATAAAATCAGACAAATCAACTAAGCCATGGTGTAAGCTGAAAGAGTACTGAAAAGAATCCCAACAGTGCCATGGATTAAAAAGGGACACCAGAGTCACTGAATTCCTACAGGAGTAACAAATAACACTCAAGCTTTACAAAAGGATGTTTGATTACGTCCTTGACCTCTACCAACGAGACTTCAAAAACTGAATGGACACTATTAAACTTGAAAAAAGGTCTGTTTTGACTTTTCTAAAAGCAGCTGAAAAGCCACAAGAGACACAAGCTATACAAGCAACCACACGTGAAGACAGCACATGATCTAACCAAGAAATAACCTTCATTTTCTCCTTCATATAGATGAACCTTTGGGTTCCTCTATAAATGAGTCACAATCCCTGGAGCTGAAGATAGGGGAGCAGCGGATGAGTACAACCCACAACAGGGAGACAAACATGGGCACTGCTCCTTTAATATCAGGGCAGGTTTAAACTGCCTGAAGATGCTCGTTACAGCCCTATAAACTACCAGCAACCTGCGGGCAGGCAGCTATTGTGAGTATTTCTGCAGCAGCATGGCTCAAGGTAGGCATCTTTTTTGGTCCCTGCCAGGAGCATCCATGCCTCCTAAGCACAGAGGCAGTTTTCGTGAACCCCAGACACTTGTTTGTCTCAACAGTCTGTCCAAGGAAGGTTCTGTGTTTGTTCAGGTGAGTCATCATCTCTTATCACCATTTGCAAGTTCTGGGCTTCTCCTGAAGTGTCTTAATCCCAGTACTTCAATTACCTCTAAAAGTATCACTACCGTAAGACTGTTTTTTCACTCTTTGTTAATAAACTGGTAAAAAACCAGGATAGGGAAGAACTCAACAGACTGAAAATAATGTCATAAGAAATAAGGCTGCATTGATGGCTCTGACAATGACTTTGAGACTCAGTTAATCCCCTAATATCTGTTTACCCTTACCTCTGTAATATAATTTATTAATAATAAAAAGTAGTCTTCAAGCATCAGTCTTAATTTTTACTTTCAGATTTGTCAAGTTCTAATTTAGCACGTTTTGTCCGCATCTTTACTGATTATCAAACCTGGATTCACTTACTGAAAAAATGGTGAAGGTTTAACAACGAGCTAAACTAAGTTTATGTTTGAAAGGGCACAAAACCCAGTGGGTTAATTTTGAAAGGACCAGGATATTTAATAACCATAAGAGATTATCCATCAGAAGTAATTTCCCCAATGTTTTGAAGTATCTGCTCTGCAAAACCCATTAAAATGCTATTGACACTTTCATGGGGAATGGGGGAGAAGTAGCGTCATGCTTTTAGCTAAAGTATCAGTAAAATTTTAAATAGGACAATTTCCTACTAGTCTCTGCAATTAAAACAATCTCAAATTATTCAAATTGAAAAAAAAAATAAAAATGCATAAATAATCTGATTTTAAGATATCACTTTAGCATGGTAGTTTCTTAAGAGATTACTGAGAAATATGATCTGAGGGACTCAACAGTTGTGCTTTGGCATGCGGTAGGAGTGGGCATCCCTGACTTTTCCTGTAACACAGATGAGATAACAGATGTTCCAAGAAGGCCCTGCCTTTGATCTCACCTTTGTAAGAAGAGGAAGTCTGTGCAGATTTGGGCCACATGCAATCCATGGGTGAGGACATGAAAATTCTTATCTCACATAAAGAACATCCCACTGCTACCAGCAGTAAATGCGGAGGCTGAAGAAGCAAAATGGTGCCAAGCTCAGTGGAAGCTGAGAATTTCTTACATGGGCAAGAGCCCAACTCATTGGTGAGCCAGCGGGTTCTGTTTGGAAAAATTCTGAGGGACATTCTGCCTCCCACAGAAGGACACCACCGTTCACTGGTTTTTGGCCAGGTAGTGGTTCCATCTTTCTGCATCAGCATCAAGTTACTACAATCCTTTTGTTTTGTCCCAGGCAGCTCTACCAAGGCAGCAGGTGCTGTGGCTTTGCTGGAATCAGTGGAGCAGTGCCGTCTCGCCCCTGTGCAAGGAAGCTGCTCCCACTGACACCCTGGAGGCATTCAGAAAGCAGCTGTTAGTACAGCAAACTGCTACCCACTGCCCCCCTTCAAAAGGCAACTATGTGTACAAATATAATTTTGAATGCAACATTTTAAATAGTGATATTGTTGCTTTCCAGAACTGCTAATTACACTTTAATAATGTATAAAATTCTGGCAACATCAATAGTTGATTAAAACTAACTAAAAACTGACGACTAAAGCTAATGGGACACTGAGACAGTGGACATGAATCATCAGTGACGCAAAGATGCTCAATCCCTCTGGAAAAGTTGAAAAGCCAAAAATACAGATGATAAATCCCACAGCTGAGGGTATGAAAGCTTACTGAGAAAGATAAAAGCCAGTTAGGAGGAAAAAATATATCTCAGAATGGTTTGAGGGGATAAAGAAGTGACAGGAGCATAAAGATGGTAAGTAAAAAGCTATTTCAAGGCAGAAAATTCTTCTTAACAAGATAATTATCTGACTGCTTTAGGTCTGGCTCCTTACCCTTAAAATCAATGGCAGCTTGATCATCCACCAAGTAACCTGAGCAAGGTACAGACTCTCTGTTTTAACATCAGAGCAGTTACAGCTTTAAACATGCTCTACCAAGCTACTGGGGAATAGATTAGCTGACCTAATAAGCTCTTGTTTTGTTGAAAATAAACTGAAGCTACTGCAGGTGAGCTTCTCACCTACAGACAAGCAAAATCTTTCTAGCCCTGCACTGCCTAAAGCTCTTCTTTGCTTTGTCAGCTCCTGCTGAGAGACTCTAAACTGGGATAGAGAGACAGGCAAAGGTGTTTGGGATCAAAGTTACCCTAGGGCGCAATGGGAGGAAGGCTGGGAAGTTCACTGTGGTGGCAGGATGGTTGGTACTAGATGTAGAGCTCACTGGACACATGGAGCACATTTCCACAGAACACAAAAGATGCTAAATGTTTACATGGCTTCACCAGAAGGCTCAAGTTCATTAAACAGTAATTAAGTAAAAATTACTAAATACGTTAAAGTGATATTTGTTTTAGAAAAATTACTGGAGACAAGGAGAATACTCAACACAAGTATTTCATACGCTTAACTGGCTTGTGGTCCCAACTAACAGCAGCTTAGTCTTTGAGACAGTGGACAAGCATTCAGGAAATCTGGATTTAGCTCTTCATTATGACACAAATGTCTTAGGTTCTTCTGGCCTTCATGTGGATTTTATGCCCGTTTATCCTAGTAGGAAAACCACTGGTCCTTGGGAATTGTCTCCTCTTTAGAAATCCCACTTCCAGGGTAGCTTCTTTTCTCCACAGCAACTACCAAGATCACAAAGCTCAATCTGGTTACAGCTGTGATTCCAGCTGTGATGAGAAGACCTTAAGTGTGCTAGGAAACCAGATCACTGTAGTGCTGTGATTACAGACACTGCCATAATTAATTTGGCTCAGGATTTTGTTAAGCAGGTACACTGAGGCTTGTTTAAATAAACACTGTCACTGCTGAGGAGAAACTATTTACTGCACAGCAAAGTTAAAATTGGCAGTACTGCAGATCAGCATAAATAACTATTTGTGCTTCAAGGAACATAACACAAGCATGATGGCATTAGGTCAAAGTAAAACATTATCACAAAGTAGATTTCATTTACAATTAGCAATTATACAGACACTGTCTGTCCATTACTGCACTGAGATTAGGAGAACATTACATCTAACGAGGTTTAAAAGACAGTAACTGTTAATAAAATTCCTTCCAATAAGTTTCTCTAAACAACCATGTTGGCTTTGTTGCTGTTTCTTTTAATTTGCAACAAGAAAAAGAGTGAGCTTGTTAAACATCTCAGACAAATCCTTATTGCTTATAACACCAAGAAGCAGAAAAACAATATAAACAACACCGAAAAGCACGGAAATAAGGAAAGCACCCAAATGTAGCTTCCACTGCTTCTTCTAAAGATTTTTTAAAAGCAGTGATTATTGGACAGCACTTTGTCTCCTGACACACTGTTCAAATTTGTTTCTCTTTGTCAATAGTTCTAATATATTATTAGGATCTCTCCATTCTTATAAAAGGGGCAACATAATTGCTCCTACAAGTAATTGTGCCGAACTCGTAATTTAAATACATTGAATCAGCACTTTGCTCCTGACTGAGTTAATACTGTGTGCCATTGAGAATGAACTGTTAGCAACCTTCCTGAAAAGGGCAGTTCAGTTCTCCAGAACAGATGACATTCATTTACTGATCTGATTAGGATTACAATGGAAAACTCTTACTCAGCACAGCTCTCCTTGGAGAATGAGTGCATGTGCATGTGTGAGTCCTTTTTAATATTATATAAATATACAAATATAAGAGGATCCTGTCTGAACAACACAGGACAAGATAAACATGACAGTTTTCAATTACCTAACCTTCTGATAAGATCTCTGCACAGGATTTTTAAAGAGCTTATACAATTGACTCTACAAAGGAACTTGTTACTCCTTTACTAAAGGCCAGATGTTTATTTCAGTAATCTGTTTAGTTACAGGCTTTCAGAAACAAAAGCTTAATAAAAGAGAGCAGATGTCAGCCACAGCTCTATTGTCTGGACAGTACATGACAAACTCAGGCTGATGTGATGTTTGTTATTAATGCAGCAAAAGGTGACAAGACATCAAGTATCTGAGGACCGAGTCAGAGAGTCCAAGCACAGTAGGGCTTCTCCCAGCCTAGCTCTGAGGACTCCAAACTGGCATAGTGCCCACCTGGGGAAGGTGAATATTCAGGGGGGTGTCAGTGACAGAATTAGTAATTAGTATGGATGGTAACAGGTGCCACCTCCACCTCCACCTTCCAACTCATCGTGTTATTGTACAGGTTGTTTGGATAAGAATATTATCAAACCGGACCACAACAGGAATTTGAGGAGTGATAGAAACATCAGGGAATTAACGTCGGTAGTCATCCTGAAGTCATGGCTAAAAGACATAAACCAACTGTGCTGCAGAGAAGCTCTGCATGCATGTACTTTAACTTGGACATGTTTTAAGGCAGCTGTAACTTTACAAATTACATGACCACCACATGTTGGTTGGTTTTCTTCTAAGAGCATTTTACTCAAAACAATATTAGGTGACATCTCAGAATCCTAAATGAAATATGAGTTTCACCCTTCCATTTATTTTAGGAATTGGACACTAGCAGAATTATCTTTCAACATTTCCTTTATTTTCTGCTGTTCCTTCAAAGAACAGAAAAGGGAAGGTACTAAAGAAAGATGAAAGTCATACTAATTGTAATGACACTGCATGTCTAACACCATTTTTGCATAAAAGTCGATTATAACTTTGCCATATCTTCAAAGTGTTTCTTAGAAAATAATTATATTGTCATGATTAAAAGTGGAGCAGTGGTGAACTGAATTTCTTATTTTATCCTGGTTCTTCTCTGACAACAGCCATGACCTTTTCTAGATATTGTTCCACCATACTGCTACGCCCATATTTTGTGCAGTTCTATGCACCCTCAAAGTATTATTGCCACTTAGTAATATTTCTTATCTACGCCCATATTTTGTGCAGTTCTATGCACCCTCAAAGTATTATTGCCACTTAGTAATATTTCTTATCCTTTTCTCATATATCTCATATCTCCTATATTTTAGTAGAACTGGCCTTTTAGAAAAGACTTTAATTAAAGTAGTCACAACATCTTCAAGAATAAACCCCTTTTCTTCAAGAAAGTAAGGCACAATAAGAAGTTTCCCTTCCATGGAAGGGAGAATTAGGATCCCAAAGAAAATTGTTGGTAATTATTTCACCTTTGCTGGATATCCATAAATATTGCAGAACATCAATGTAATAAATACAAAAATCATAAAGAAAAAAATGTGCAGTATTTTCTACTATATCCTGTAAAGGTAACATTTCTAATTTTATATCAGTCACTTTTACACATTTTAAAATACACGAATACCCTATATTATTATATTTAGGAAACAGAGAGTCTGCAAACAGAGTAAGGTATCTCCAGAGATGTCTTTGACAGCTATCATCTTTATGTAGAGGGATGGTTTACCAACTACTTCAATTTGAAACAGCTATTCAGTAAGTTTAGAATGCAGAGAGGAAAGACTCCAAATAAAAACCATGGTGCTCAACAGGAATGTACTCTCTCCACTGTAGAGTAAACAGCAGAACTATAATACACTACCGATATGAGTTCTAACTTCTCTGAGGAGGACAATATTCTTGGATAATTTTATTTTTACTAAGTTGCTGAGCTTCTATTTTTTATGCCTTGGCAATGGGCAAGTCAGCTACTCTACACTTTGCCTCCGGTACCACACTCCCCTTTATAAAGTATATATCACACAGAACCAAAACTCTTTGCCTCAGGACACAGAAAGGCAGTGGAGAAGTGGATGGCAAAAATATAGGCATAGCCTGAAAGCAATAACCATACAGACCTCGTGAACGGTCTGAAGAGTATCTTGCCAACACGGGGAAGACAGGTGGGCAGAGGTTGCTTTTGAACATCAGCTCTGCCTTCTATATTCCTTGCTTGAGACAAGGGCTTAATCAAGAAGATGCCACTGGCCCCAAGTTACACACATTCAACCTAGGCTTTGTGGATGCCTGTGAGCCAAAAAGTACTCCAATACAACTGCAAGAGGCAGTTAAGAATGATTTCACAAACAATTTAAATTGGCCAGAAAGGAAACTCTACTTCTGATGGTAAGAGTAATTAGTCAGGAGAGTTTCAGCATCATCGGCCATTAACAGTTGTTATATGACCTCTGTGCAATTCACATTAACTTTTGCCTAGCAAAATTATCCCTCTTCTAAAGACAGACCCGAACCAACAAGGTGCTAAGTGAGTCAGGTAAGATATCTCCAAGAGTACAGAGAACCAAATGCAGACTTGCTGAATACAAATTAGCCTCACAACTGCTCTAGCTCCTAAAGTGAACACACTACAGCTGGCGTGCCACCCTGAATTCTGCCATACTGCTTGAGGATCTAGAGAGACAAAGTTCAAACTTTCTGTAGGCACAAGAGTAATGACAAACTCCCCAACAACAGGCCAGGGCAGAAACCCTGAGGTGGCCTCTAGCCAATTCTATTAAAATCCTCTTTCCTTTTCTTTCTTTTATCAGTGAGTAGTTGCTTATTTGTAATTTATGCCTACAAAAAATAAAAAGAAACATGTATCCATTCTTCCACAATCTTTAAAGAAAACCCAGAAGAGAATGATGCGTTACAGTGCAAAGAAATCAGTGTGTCAATAATTGCCTGTGCACTGAATAGTTTCCCGAGAACACTGTACCTCTTTCAGCAGCCTATTTTATTTCTTTCGTGTCTATAGGCCTTCACTGTTTTGTTAGAGTTGATACTCATATATTATATTTCAGGGAAGGACAATAAATATCACATATCTCTGCTTCTACTGCTGCCCACTAGGTGCTCTATCAGGACTTACCATAACACTGTAAGGGAGAAGATAAAAAAAAAAAAAAAAAAGTCAGCCTGCTATGAAAATATTTTCCCTTCAGCTCAAACTCCCACCTGGAAACAGATTTCCTTTTAATTTTGATTGGCCTAAATGTCAGGCAATCTTACATTAGTGACAGATTTCTGCATATAAAACTAACAGTGTTCAAAGTGCTAACTTGCAGCTTTGCAAGACTGCACTTTCGTAGGGAAGTGGACATTTCCAATCTTCTGAAAGATCCAGGAGTCACTTCTAGTCTAAGAGGTGTTGTGTATTCAACTATATAGAATTCAAAAAGGTGTGGGGGGAGTGAGTGGCAGGCTGATTTCAGACATCAGTTTTCCAGCATTTCTTGCTTCCTGCTTAAAGAGCTCATCTGGGCTGCTGCACTGTGACAGGACATTGCTGCCCAGGTAGAGAACCTTGTTCTAAAAGGACATCATGCAGATACTCACATGCCCAAGAGCCACTTCACCAAAGAACATGGAAACAAGGAATAGATAGACCAGGTTCCCAGAACTGAAATGGCTACAGTGGATCTGGTGTGGAAATGTAAGGGTGAGCTAATCTTAACTCAGTGGGCCCATGACACATCAGAACACCTACAGGGTAATGCAGTGCATGGATGGGCTCGTGGTCGAGGGGTGGGCCTGACCACTGAAGCCACTGAACAGGTTATCTATGAATATGAAACACATGCCACGATTAAGCAAGTCAAGTGGGTAAAGCGTCTCTGCTGTGGAGAACAGTGGCTGGGAAAGACAGTGTGGGTTGCTGCTTCCTCAGGAAAAGTCAAACCTGTTCATGGGGTTGCTTTTGCTCAAGGACCAGGCTGCAGTTGGTGGATAATGCAGGAGGATGGGAAAACCTGGTGTGTACCTCAAGGAGATCTAATGCTGGGGGGAAACAATCCATGATTTGAGTCAGATGTTCAAATGGTTGACACAAATCCTTTTTGGATACTTAGTGAAACCACTAAAGACAAATCTCCTCTGTCCTGCAGTTATGTTCTGAAAAGTGATTATTTCAAATGGCAATGTCAGATAAAATCTACTGTAAGATAAAACCCTCGTGCACGTTGCTGAGGTTTTCTACAAAAGAGAAAATGGGTAGAAAAATATAAAAAAACCCTATTAATACTAATACAGAAGAATCAGTATAGTTATGAACATGACACTGAGTCATAGCTAGTACACCATGTGCTTGTGAACCTCTATTAAAACAACATGACCAAAATAAAAAGTGTACCTATTTTGCTTTGCATTGTCTAGCCTCCATACATTTAGAGGAACAGCAATAGACCCAACCAGTTTGTATCTTAAGTAAGTCCGAATTGTCAGTGACAGTGTATAAAACAGAGAAAGTATACAGACAGTTTTCTGGTGAGACTGTAGAACTGCCAGGCAGAAAAACAGGCAGAGTTTGTTAATAGGGAAAACTGGATTAAAATTTGCCTGGACACAAATCAGGAATGATAAGCTACAAATTTCACAAACTCAACTAACAGAAAACTCAGTGGGTATTTTTTCAGCTAAAGTTACTGAATAGAGATTATGTTTTAGCTATTTATGTCAAGATAAATGCATGAAAACACTCACTGTGGAATGACAGAGACAATATGTGCAATGTCTACTAACTTTATCTAATTGTGATATTTTACCCTACCTTCCAGCACTGACCTCCTTTGTCTCCTGCATAATGTTTTGCCTCCACACTATTACCTTGGAACTTCATGAACTAATGCAGCAGGCTAACTGATAAATGTTGGAGATTCTGCATATACTTCTTTTTTCATCCTAGAAAATACAGTTTCCTTCAAAGCATGTTTGCTCTTGAAAGATGTTTATGCAGACAGTGAAGTCCAGTAATAGGATTAACTCTGCTCAACCAAAACAGCTATCAGCTCAGCAGACAGATTAATGAGATCATCTCACATGTTGCATGACATCTTCTGCCTTGCTAATTCCAAACAGAAAATTCTAAGACTAGGTTAAAACACATTATAAAGACAAGCTGAAACACTAAAAAAACACCTCAAGATGCTGTATTTCCCAGGTAAACTAAAATCACATGGAACAATGCAAGCATTCTTATTTGTAAGGGGTTGCCTCATAAGTGAGGGTCAAAATCCCTTCCACGTCCCAGATACATCTCTTTGACTGACAGATCTTACCTGGGACTAAGAAGATATATATGAGTTATACTGCTGAGGTAAACAAGTAAGGCCAATACAAAGCATATGGGAAGGATGTTAAATAATTCACTTCAAGAAGCCAGTTAGCTGCCACATCATACTCAATCTGTTTGTTGCAGAGGATACTAAATCACTTCTTATGTGCTTCCTACGTTAAATTAACAATTGCACTGCAGTCAACAAATTCTCATCAGATCTGAACAATACATCAGCCAGAAGCAGCTTTGTTACAGCACTGTTGAATGTGGCAGGAACTAAGTTAGAACCATTTGAATGTACATATCAGAGGTTCCTGCTTCAGCTTGCACTATTGGATGGAGAAGCTTACACCAAAAAAAAAAAAAAAAGCCCATCCATTAATCTGTTGTCAGATTCACAACAAATAATATTCATTTATCCAAGAGACTCTGATCCTAGAGACTCTGACTGCATAAAGACGCTCTAAGCATAAATGAAATTTACACTATGATAGCAGCAGAGAAGCAGCTTAATTACAATGACAATATAATTCAGTCTAGACAATGTTCTCATTCAGTGTGCCAAAGATTTCCTTCTGAATTTTTGTGCTTGGACTAGACCCAAGCAGCAAGAAAACCCCAGATTCCCAAGGTACAGCAGTCTCACAAGGGGCTTTAGCATCACCAGGTTGTACATGAAGCATGTGACATTGCCAGTTTTTACATTTGTGGAGGGAATCCCCTAGATAACCTTAGGATTTACAGATGAATGACTTGAATTTTCCCAGTATGATCATTACCTGGTCCTACTGCCCCATTAATTCAGATACTTATTAGAGTAAAGCATAACAGCAAGGCCCAGATTTTTAAATGGCCAGATATGATATTTTCATATGTCATCTGTTAGAACCATGACAGCTACTTACTCCACAGTACCGGTCATCGCTGAATATCTGTGGTGGCAGTGGATTGCCCTGCGCAGGCTGCCTATCCTCAGGAATGTTTTTATACATCCATTGTCTTTTCTCCTCTGACATGGTGATATCCACTTCTTCAAACTCTATGCGATTGGCTTCCAGAAACCTCACCACATCCTGTTGTCTCTTCTTTATCTAGATAAAAGAAAGAAAAAAAACCAATAGTCATAGCAAGTTCACCATAACAGAGACGTGTAATACAGACCCTTGTAAGGGTCTCACCAGAAGTAGAAGTTAAAAGAGGCATTTAGTTTTCAATGTCATTAGGGCTGTATTTTTTAAGTATACAGGCACCTAGAAATGAAGGTAAACAACCTTGCAAGTCCCAGGAGAATTTACTCCTATAAGTGTTCATTGAGATAAATATGTTATTACATCTGAAAAAAAACCCACCCCAGCTAGACACCTTTTGTTTTCCTAGACATCTACACATATTTTAAAGTGCAGCTCTACATTCTCCTGAGCAAAGCTCGCTGAATCTTAATTAAGAGTGTCTGTCTGCATAATACATATGCCTTCAAGAAAGCATGACATCATCTCTTGAAAATTACCTTTTTTGCAAAAAACAAAAAAAAAGCAGGAGGTTTGTGCTGAATGTATGGGGTTTCGGCCCCCCAAAGAGATTATCATCTTCATACAAAAGCCTAACAGAGGCAGAACACAGGCAGTTCTTAGGTCATTGTAGCTAAGATGCGCTAACTCCATGATCTCAGAGGTCATTTCCAACCTTAATGATCCCACGACTCTTAAGATCAGCCCCTAATGGCTAGCTGGGCTTCAAGCAGATATGCTTAGGTAAAGACTACTTCTGTCTCAAATAGGACTTTATATCAAGTCAACAACCTTTGAGGCTGAAGTCTATAGAGCCAAGGAAAGCCACCTGGGACCATTCAGCTAGGTCTGCTCTGCATTCTTCTCAGTCTATTCTGTATTTGTTACACCTGCTTAATGAAATTATTTATTTCAGAAAGGAACTATAACTTAGGTGCTGTAGTGTTATGTGGAAAAAAAACCAAAACAGCTTTAATAATTTTACAGTATTCCTAGAGTGTCGGATCCATGCAGTTGCTGGCTGGCATAAAGCCCAGGTGGATGAATCATGCCTCTGGGTATCATATGACCTAGATACTATTTGGAAATCAGAGGATTTTTAAAATGCATGTGCTAGTAGTTCTTGTCACACAACCCAGTCTCTCTATCTAAATGCATCACAAAAATTACTAACTTTTGATGGAAATACTGATGGAATCATTATTTCCTTTAAATAAGACGGCAGCCACCGCAAGAAACTGCAAAAACAGTGCTCTTAAACTATTACTGTCTTTCTTAAGAAGTGGCCTGCACAGTAAATTTGTGTCTCATTGTCTTATTCTTTTTCCTTTCTTTGTGTATACTGGTGAGATTTTTTTAGGCATATGTGAAAGGATCTCTTTTTTACACAAGAAGGCAGCACCTAAAATTGCATTCAACTAATACATCATCAACAACAGCAAAATTACCACGTCATCATCACTGCTGTTACCCAAGACAACACACCTTTTATTATGTTCCTAAAAATTCCAAATGTAGAAGTGAAAGACCAATGTATTTTCCTCTGTCTTTCAACCAAAAAAAAAAAAAATCTAAAATTATGTGTGGGAGAGGTCATTTCCTTATAGTGGAGTACTGCTAAAACTAACATGAAATTCTTCCTGCACTAGTCAGACCAACTAGCAAAATACACAGTGGCTGGTCCTGCCCTCTGACCCCAAAGCCAATTGGCATCATCTGGCCAAGCCTGTTAATCCTGCAGCCTCTCAGAGTGGCTGCATGCAAACTGTACACTGGGAATGATCCCTGGCATGCCGTAACATCTAAATCATGGCCACGAGCCGTTTGTGAGGCTCCAAGTTGGCCTTGGCCAAAGCTATCTGTGCCAGCAACCATTCTTTGAACCATTTCAGAGTGCTAAAGAGCTCCATTGCTCAGGGCCAGGACATGCACCAGCACAGATGTATATCCACATGTACCTATTTTCATCTGCTATATCTTCCAGTGCTGTATCTTCCAGTACTCTGTACACTGGAGCAGGAGTTTAACTGCAACTTAGATTTAATCAGATCCCTATTATTTTACAGTTCACATGACAAAAATTCTCCCACAAACACATATTTCCTAATCTCTCCTTTTATTTTTATAAAACTAATTAAGATGTTGAAGTGAAATAAATTGGGTTGGGGTTTTTTAGCCATAAGCCTTATAATTCTCCACATGACATCTGTATGAGTTATCAGCTGTGGATGTACCAGCTGCATAAATTTAAACAAAATAGACTGAAAATTTTAAACCAAAAAAGTAGCATTTTCTCCTCCCCCATGTGATTTGATTCAAGCCTATAAAGTGAAACAAGAGCATTAGTTACATTTAAAATCCTATTAAATTATGCCTTGTTGTGCAAGACGGATGCTCAGAGCATCTGCCACAACAGAAGCCAGCTGATTATTCCCCAAGAAAACCACAGGACCTTTGTCTCCCTCTACAACTGGATCTGTGCCGCAGGAGTGCGTCAGCCTCACAATCCTGCTGCAGCTCTCATCTGTGCTTACTCTGCGCTCTAAGAGCTCCCAGCGTTCAGCCACATGAAACATGGAGCAAAGACAACAGGGTGCAAAGAGCAGGGTCAGTTCTCCCATCCTCACCAGCCTGTGCAGAGGATCTGAACTCTTGTCAAGAGCCCAGTGGAGAAATATATATTCTCATCTGATAAACCGTGGAGGCTGATAGTCCTCTTTGTAAAATTTTACTTTGTACCTTGCTGCTTGCAAGGTCTCCAGAATCTGATGTAACTAAAAATTACCTGAAAATAGTATTCATATTGTCAGAGGTACCATGTTCAGAAAAGCTTGGTTGGAGGCTATTCACACACCTCTTTGGGAAAGCATTTGTAGTCTTACAGGACGGACTGCTTCAGCATCAAAATATTTTGGGTTTAATACCTTTCAGCACACCAGAAGACACTGAGATACATCATCAAAACATATATCCACTGTGAAGTTTTGGATGAAAATCTTTACTTTATATGTTCCTAATCTATCTTTAAACATGTTGAGAAAACTCTGATAGAGCTAATAGTCTCCTATTATAATTCAATGATTACCTCCCATATTTTTAGAAGGGTGATTGTTTTCTGAACATCATTTCTCTGGATTTGGTTTTACTGTTCAACTATGTTTCTATTCAAAAAAACTAAGACAGCAAAAAATCCCCAGAGGCATCTCAATTTTATCCTGGTATTCAGAGCTGATGTCTTTATTAGAATTAAAAAGCAGCCAAAATAGGATGTCCATTGTGACATACAAAACTGCTAAAATGAGCTAATCACTCAGCCCAATTAAGTCAGTAGCCCAGTTTATGAAGAAAGTCTAGTGTAGCATAAGCATTCTGTCTTTCTGCCCTAGTTTTCATTTTTTTATACTGATTTGCAACAGGTAACAGGAGGATAGCCAAACTTTCAAACTGCTTTGGAGAAAGACATATTCAGGTCTGGCCTGGTGGGACCACTAGGATTATCTGTTCTGACCTTCAACATCCCTGAATTAATACTTCTTAGGAGTAAAGAGTTTCTTCGATTTTTTTTTCCTTCTAAGCTGCATTCCTGAACTGATAATAACAGAGAATCTGCTGGTCTTTGCAAATTGTTCCCACAGTTAATTAACTGTCTTCACTTAAAATATTTGCTTGCTTCTGTTTAGAATTTACCTTACTTCCAGCTTTCAGACACTTTACTTTTTATGTCTTTGGCCAGACTAAAAACTGTTCTGTTCTAGGATTTCTGTTTCCCACACAAGTAATATGGGAGTGAAAGAGATCTCCCAGCTAAGCTGAACAGGGATCTCCAGTAACAAGAGAAATTCCATTGATCATTTAACAGCAGAATGAGAAAAAATGGATCTTACCTTCAAAAATCATGTCCAGACTGGAGCAGAGGTTTAGCAAAGTCAGATCACATGCTCTATCCAAAATTCCTTGGAAGCTTCTCATCACTTCCAACAGGTGACAGTTTCCTTCTTTTTTTCCCCCACTTTCTATGCTTCCTGAATCTGTTTTCAGAAGTTCTTCTGTACTAGAAAGGCTTGCCTACTGACAGCTGCTGAACCAGAGGAGCACAGCATGTGGTCTCTTCATTACGAAATGGCAGGAGCATTTCATTATTCTTTACCATTTTAACCAAGATATTCAGTATCATGCAAAAAACTTACTAGTCCAGGACTTATCTAACTCAAATAGGATACATTAATATTACTTCTACTATACTATATGCAAGATGACTCAAGTAGCAGTATTAATAGGAACTGTGAGGTAGCCATGATTAAAGACAACTTCTCTGCCTTATTTCATTAGCCCAGTCAAAATAAATGGCACAAAGCAGACACATTCTCACTTTCAAATTTCTTCACACTGTCAGCAGGCATGTTGCTGGGTGTCTGGTGCTCTCAAAGTGGATGCAGAAGGTTGGTCTTCTGCTCTAGACTCTAGCCCCCACCTTCTGGAGACAGGGTGTTCCCTGGGTTTCTGTCCTCCTGATGAAGTGAAGGAAATGACAGCAGGAACCACTCCGTGCACTGGCCAGTGATTGAGATGTGTAGCACTGACTGTCCTACAGCCTCTTCATACTGGAACTAAAAGCCTAACCTGAACTCTCCACTCATTCCAAACGGATACCAAGAACAAATAGCCAGCTTTCTAACACAAAATCCCACCCCCAAAAAAATATTGAGAAAGCCCTGCGATGGTTATCTTCTAAGATGGCTTGTCAGACCACAAGCATGTTTTAGAAGTCCAACATTTAAAAAATGAAAACTGAATGCACATCTAAGTTCACCTCACATACTTGGTTCACAGCCTGGCATACACCTATTTAGATCTGTGCCTCTAAAGATGGAGGTGGTCTCACTGATTTGCTTCCCTCCATTTCAGTCTGGTTACTCTTTCCTCACACCTGCCCTTACTCCAGAACTGACTCAGCCCAAAATTGAATGTACTCCATTTGGCAGGGGCACCTTTATAGCACAGTTTGATGATACAGCTCAGCAGATCTCACTGCTGGCTGTCACTGGCATGACACAATGTTCTTCCCTCCTGCCAAGAAGCTCCCGCAGCTTTTCCTGCAGAAGCATAATGCAGGGACCAGGGGAACAAGGGAAGAAGCATCAATAATGCCAGCACCACAATCTCATCAGTTTATATCAGTAACAAAACTGCATCCTAAGAAAATGGCTCAGCAGAGGCTGAAGCACGACCAGCTACAGGTATTTGAAATATGAACTGCATAAGCAGCATTTGTGTTCCATAAACACAAGCTCGGCTCACTCCCACAACTGAAAATATTATATTGAGCCTCTACCTTTACAAGTCAAGCAAACATAACCAAAGGGACTGTTGAAGTGTAAAATGTACATATAATATAGCTACTGCAGAGGATTACTAATCTTCACTTTTCATACAGATGAGGCTTAACCCATACTCCCACATATGAAGGAGATTCTACGCTCTAACAAAGAGATGCAAGCCCTAACCACATCAAACAAACAGAATTCCAAACAGTGTTAACTGCAAACATACATACACCTTCCTCAGAAGAGCCAGGAGGAGGCAATGTTTCTATAAACACACTTAGCAACATCGGCATTCTTTTTTATGTTTCAGATATGTTTCTGCTCCAATAAGAAAGCAATAATAAACATCTGGATGCTTCCTCCTCAAGAAAATGCTTCAATATCATAAAAACTGACCTCAGAACTTTTCAGTCTGAAAAGAAATGGAACAGTCTGCAAACAGTGGCCCATGCAGTCTGCACTGCCCCGGTCTCCTGCTAGCAGCAATCTTTTGCTTGCATACAGAGACATAATTAAGGACACACAATATGAAACACTCCATTGAACTGGGAGGGCAATCTGTTCAGCTTTATGCAAAATCAATTTGCACATCTCTGGGAGCTGCTCAGGTAATTGGCTGCTGCCAGGTAATGTGCACACCTTTACCTCAGTGCAATGTATGCATGGTATGTTTAAAAGAGTACAGTATTTAAGAAATACAACTAAAATTTGAGACAGGTCTGTCTTTTAAAAGCCCCACAAGCAGTCAGCAAAGGAAAGCATTTATTTTTAGTTTTTCTGTAGAGCTACAAAGACAATAGGCTGTCCCATGTCCAATGCATTCGTAACCTGATACTTTCTTTGTCAGATGTTGCACCATGACAAATGCATTTAACTCTATTTCTGTGTTTATGTATGTCTATCACAAGCTGAAGGGAAAGGTTTCTTATTTAAGGTAATTTATCAGAAATCATTGTTCTCTGTGCAAGTAATAGAGTAACACTCAGAATTATGAAGGAGTCTGTAGTGAGTACAGATACACCTATCACTGCTCAAAACAAGAGATAAGAGTTTGCTCAGGGGCTTACTAGGCATTGTTTCAGTAAATATAAAGGGAAAAGAACAGACAAAAATGGGGAAAAACAAACAAACAAACAAAAACAACAAAAAACAAACAGAAAAAGGCGAAAGACTGAGAAAGGAAGAGAAGAAGGTTTTACAGAAAAAAATCACCTAGAGATACTGCCACACAGGGTGCCTTTGAACAGTATTCAGCTGAAAAAGCCTCTAAAGTCACTCCCAAGTCTACTTCTTTTGATTCCTTCTGTATTTCAGGAAACAAGACATGCCAACAGTGTACACAAATTAAGTAAGTGATTCTATCATAATTTTCTTCTTGCAGTAGGAACAACGTGTCCTTACAGTCTTGAAAATCCAGTTACGCATGAGTCTCTGATGGACTGCAGGAGAACAGATACTGTGAGATCCAGATTTTGGCTCATTACTTCCTCATCAAAAAAATAAGAATGCCGCTGAGGCTGGATCTATCTTCCAATTATTGGTGTGAATTTGCATTCTGTTGCATCAATGTGAAACTAAAAGAAAAAAATGGCTTAAAATAAAGTAAAACTTGAAGACTTTGCAAGAGGAATTGAACCAGAACTTGGAATTCCCACTGAGTGTACAAACAGGCAGCTCCAAATCAGAGAGACAGAGAAGCAGCCAAGAAGACGGTGTCTGCTCCATGTATACTGAGAAACACAGGAAGAAGGTTCCCTGCCTAGCCTGGCAAGAAGCAGGTGATTGCCAGATTGAAGGTCATGTTGCTCTAGTAGGGGAGCTTGCAAAGCCTATTGCTATTGTACATTGTAACCTACAGACAGAGCTCCATTCTGTGAAATTACACTACCCTGAGAACATTCCTATTTGCTTGAAATGGATCTTTCCTAGTCATAAGTATTTCCTTGTGAGGGCACTGGGAAAGCATGTTGATTGTTCTGGACTCTAGCTACAACAGAGGACAGATTACCAGAGCTTGCTGGTAACTTCATTTCATTTTTAAAATGTCCCAATCAACAAGTCAAAATTTTTAGAATTATGTTCTAGGACTTTTTTTTTTTAAGAAAGTTGATGAACCTAGTGGCTAGCACAAAAGACAAGAGAAACTTTGAGCAGCTTGTAAGGTCTCAGGGATTCCTAAAGCATATCCCGAGCTATCAAAAACTTCTCCTGATGGAAACATCCTGCAGGAGTAGACTACTGCTTCAAAAGACTAACAATTCAAACCATAGCTTGCAGCTAACTTCTTTCAATAGATAGATGGTTTTGTTTGTGATTTACCATATGTTCCGGTACTTTAAGAGAGTGATTAAAAATAAACTGTTATTTTCATGCATTTTTCCAACAGAAACCTCTCAAAGATGCCAGTGAATAATTTAAATCTCCTGTTTAGCATTCTACATTTAACTCCTCCTCGTACTATACCCTTTTGTCAAAGTGGCACATTTATAGCAAGTATTTCTTTCAACAACCCTTTCAACAAGCAAAATCTATCTTCCTTTTCACAATGTATACTACACATAAATACAAGTATGATAACTGCAACCCTAATTAATTCAGCTACTCTTCAGTGCCTTGTAACTAAATGCAAGTAGTTCTCTGATCTCCATGTTATATTATGTTTATGCATATGTTTGTTTCTTTTGATTTCTCTGAGTTATTTGATTCTGAAGAACATCTTTTGCTTTCCAGCCAAGTCCCAGCTCATCAAGGTAGATGAGAACTGTCAAGTTCTGAACTATTGGAAAGTTTGTCCTGCATAGATGAACAGACAGTTGATCTTCAAATCTCACAGTTCCTCCTGCAGAGTTAGGAGAGTGGGGAATAGTTTGGTGTCTTGCACATGGAAGTCCAATACTATTATAGCTAAAAATCTTCAGGGATTTAGAGATGTCACTTTGTTAGTGTGCATCAAGGTTGCTTGGTAGAACTATAATTTTGTGAAGGGAAGAAAAAGATGATAAATGCATTTTGTTTCTTTATTTTCTTAAAATAAAGAATTATAATTGCTAAATATTTGGCAATTGTTTAAAGTTCACTGAAATAGCACCAAAGAGACCAGTTTTATAAGCATGTTTTGGAAAGTAAGCAAATGTTCTAATAGTATGAGTCAGCAATGCATCCTGGCAGCAAAGAGTGCAACCCATGTCTTGTGGTGCATCAAACACAGGATCACCAAAGGTGATTATCCCTCTGCACTCAGCGTTGATGGAGCCTCACTTGGAGTGCTGTGTAGTTTTGGGCCCCATACCTCATGTGACTGTCCTCGGATGTGCCCAGAGGAGGCAACAAAGCTGGTGATAGGGCTGGAAGAAGTGTCCTATGAGGAGCAGCTGAGGAGTCTGGGCTTGTCTAGCCTGGAGAAAAGGAGGCTGGGGGATGACTCCATGGCTCTCTACAGCTTCCTGAGGAGGGGAAGTGGAGAGCAAGGTGTTGATCTCCCTGGTGTCCAGTGATGAGACGTGTAACAGCTGTGTCAGGGGAGGTTCAGACTTGACATTAGGAAGCATTTTCTTTCCAGGGTGGTCAAACACTGGAATAGGGTTCCTAGCCTGTCAACATTTAAGATGCATTTGGTCAATGCCATTAATAACATGCTTTAATTAACTTTTGGTGAGGCCTTAACTGGTCAAGCAGTTGGATTAGATGATCATTGTAGGTTACTTCCAACTGAAATATTCTATTCTACTCTAAATTCTGCAAAGAAAAATAAGAGTTTAAACCCACAATATCTCCCTAACAAGACATGAACACACATTTCCTATTATGTAACATGTTTATCATCTAAACTTTAAAGATGAAACGCACAATTGTCTTTTTTTGTGACACAGTGAGTCAGCAGAGCACTGAAAGTGTTCGAACTAGTTCTACATATTTATCAGTGACATTGTTTTGTCAAAATGAATAAAGCATCCCCGGCTATATTTTCTGTATTTATTGCAAATGAGATATAAAAGAAAAATTTTCTGCAATAAAAAAGTAGGTCATGTTTATTCCTTCTCATTAGCTTTAAGCATCAAAACCCAGTGGCATAGGAGTATTTACCTATCAGAATGGATAAAAACACTGAGCAGCCCACGAGACATAACAAGTAATTAGCCTCACTTTGCCTGGGTGGGGTTTCAGTTCTGTCAGCTCAAGATACAAGTTTCTTTGGCCATCTCCTACCATACTCATAAGGCTGCACCCTCTATATTTTGTCACTCAGGACCCACAGGCCAGCACCCAGCTACACCCAGCTGCAGCTCCTGCTATTCCAGAAACAAGAGCCAGTGAACATAGAGTATGGATCCATAAGATGCTACGTGCAGCAGAGTCTCCTAACGGTACGGCAGAGTTTTTTTAAGGACATTAAGGCAAGCTCCAAAACTGAAGTACTGCCTAGCCCAGCAGAGGTATGCTGGGTTTAATGGAAAATCCAGTACCCACATAAGCCATATATTTTCCCGCATAGGTATTAATCCTCCTCCAGGAATTTGGAAGAATGATAAGACCTCTTGGACACTTGGAGGGGACTAGGGGTGGTAGGAAATCTAGCCTTTCCCTAAAAGGACTATGCTTGCATTTACTTGCTTTCTCATCTCAAAGGATACTATGATTTCAAAATGCTCCCAAGAATCTGAAAAATCAGCATGTGAAATAAAGTTGTCAATACTTTCCTTATTTTCTTCTGACAGTTACAATCCACATGGCACAGATGTGTCATTCTGCCAGCTACAGATATACACACCCTGACAATGCAAGTAACAGCAATAACAGCAATGCAAGTTGTTTAGAATTTGTTTACAGACATTTACAAGTTCTCCCAGCAGTATATGAACCTGCAACCAAAAAATGCATTTGTGGCTCTAGACAAATGCCAGATAAACTTGGACTATATTACTGCAACATTCTACCAGCATGTTTTTGTAAGGCTAGGATGATGGATTTTGTTGATTTCATTCTCTAAACTAAGGCTGACTGCCACTGCTATTATTCAGATCAGTAACAAAATTATCTTTGACTCAACTGAGCTGAACAAGGCTTCTAACTTTATTAATAAATGTCAACAGTATTTCTCTTTCAACAAATGCAACTATATCAGTGTAGCTTATGTGTTCTTGGAACTCCATATCTGTAAATTCTCTTATACTTCTGCAGATCCATTTCTTAGTGACTAGCTGCATCCCCAAACACAGCAGCCATCAGATTATTATCCCATGAACTGCAAACACATCTCCTGTAACAGGAGGTCAACAGGAGTGACCTCCATGAAGCCAAAGTTATCACTGAATACCACTCAGCATAAACCCACAGATTTTCATATTTCCCTGGGGCCTGATGCTGGGAACCTTTACCAAAAAACAGACCTTGTTGCAGGCAACCCAGTTTCACTGAGCAGGATGGGACTGCTTGTGCATCAAGGCCTTCATAGCAGCAGTCTTCTTTGATCAAGGACTAGTTTTATGTCTTCTTTCTAACCAATTTTAGCTTTGAAGGAGGTTCCTACTGAAAAATGTGCTGCTACCTAAATCCTTCAAATGTCACTCCTATCTCTGCTTCTATATACACATATCAGATCACTCAATTAGGGATGTTTCAGGAAGATTGTCTGACCCTAGGAGATGCAGACCCAGATCAAAGTTTTAATGAATACGTGAATTGCATGTCTTTAGATTAGACAGGGATAATTTCACTATCATCCCTGCAGCAACTTAATGCTGATGCTCTACTGTTCAACAAGTCAAAGGAAGCTTCCTTTCAAATGAAGACATACAAAAATTCATTTGTCTTTCTCTAAAAAACACAGACCTCAATTCCATAATTAAGAAATCTGATTTGTAACGTTACTATTAAATTGTTCCAGATAATCACTCAAAGGATTTAATAGCACTGACAATACCCAATATCATCCTCTGCAGCATATGAAAGTGCCAGGAAACAAAACAAACTTGTGAAAGTTGTGACAATTTCCATTGTTAAATTCTGATAAATTTTTTATTGAGTCACATTCAAATGGGATCTATCCAGTGAATTCACAGGACCTGCATTACATGGATTGGTGAAAAGGTTCTCGATGGGCCTTATTTCCTAACACATGAAAGTAAACAAAGTTCTGCCTTTTTGTGAAAACATAAAAACCCAAAAGCCAACAGGAAAAACTTGTTAGCATGTGTGAAGGGAACATACACAATTATGCTTTGATTTCTATTTAACATGAAATAAAAGTTCATGGTTTCAGGGCTCTGCCTACAAAAAAAAAAAAGCTCTGAGGGTAATCCTGCTGGCATTTTGCAACCAAACAATCCCATGAAATGGGACATTCAGAAAGCCACAAACTGTGGTTGTTTAAGGTTTTGTCACAAGTAGTAGCTTGCCAAAAGTTATCATCACTACTGCAAGAGTGACAAAACTGGACATGGCCGGGTGCTGCAGATGCTCAGTTTCATGGGCCAGTGTTTCACTACTCCAGCATTCATGAAGGCAAATGCTCAAGGCTGTGACAAAGCACTGCAGAACACTGCAGGCATGTGTTCTGTCCTGGAGCTCTGCAATAGGCAGAAGTACAACTTTGAAGTTATCAGCACTAAGGTCTTCAGTTGTCTCCACCAGCCATGTATGAGCTGTCAGATAAAAATCCTCAAAACACTGTTTACATCCATGTTACCTTTTTCCTAGGTAGGAAGGGAAATATTTATGCTACTGCATATCCCCATTAGCCATCACAATTATATTGGTGGGTATCTTACACAGGTATAGCTATTTTGATATTTTGTAAACAGCTCATTATCTGAAATAAGTTACAGAAGTAAAGCTTTTAAGTATAGGCCAGACATGTGGAATAACAGAGATAGGTGAGCAAGCACCATGATTTCATCACTCTAACTTACACAGAAGACAGATATTCACAAGTACAATTCCAGAGGGTCCAGCTGGTCAAATAAAGGTACCAGGCATTTTTATCATGGCCCTGACATATGCTGACATATCTTGAGCAACCAACCCACCAGAACTTTATTTCTCTTCAGGGGATGCAAAAATCAGTGGTTTACTTTTTACCGAGTGATAATTAGTATCTATTGGTGATTCCAAGGTTAAGAAACATACCTACATGCCCACATATACACAGATACAAACACACATAATATACATTGTATATATATACATAACCATATATATTTGTCTCCATATATATATATGGATATCTCTCTCCATATATATGTGTATATGCAAAACTACATTTCTACATATGTATATTCAAACAAAATACAGGTTAATACATATAAAAAGGTCACTCCCAGGCATTAACTTCTGCAAGTTTATTCCTTGCAGTAAAATGAGAAACATTTTGTGTTTTCCCACATTGTCTTAGTAGGAATGGTGGGGGATTAGTTATCCAGAAATAGAACAGCAAAACAAATCCTGGAACTCTTAACTGTGAAGGCAAGGTCTGTCCTGCACAAGGGAGATGGGCAGCAACAGAAGGGCATGCTGTGAGGATTCACATGACTCACTGAACAACCTGCATCTCCTAAGAGCTTCTCTTCATAAATTAGCTAGCAAGACAGTTAATCCCTTTTCTCTGTGCTAAATTCAATTACTTTATAGTGAAGTACAATATTAAATCTAGACTTAATAAGCTTGTTTAGTGATGTAAAATCAAAAACTGATTTTCTCTTCACCCACTAATGAGATAGAAATTATTTGGTTTTAAGAAGGTTCCTCATCACTGTAGCTCTTTTCACCCCAAAAGAAGGATATCCACACACTTTAGACTCAGACCCTTCAGAATGGTGATAAATATCTCTTGCAGTAAAGCAGCACATCTGAATGGAAGGACTGCCACAGCTTTGAACAAAATAATTAGAAGATTTCACCCCAAAAAACTTCACAGATGGAGGTCTAAAGCCCATGCAAGAAAAGAAAGGAAGCTTTGTGTGCATGCTTTCTTGCTATGAGACAAACTATGTTAAATTAATTGCCTGTACAATGTTTGTATCTCAGTCACCAACAGCTTCACTTCCTGAAAGATCAGTCACAATTTGCTCACCTGCATGAGTCACACTAAAATTTGATGTTTTCAGAAATAACAGTCAACAGTGACTTAAGTTTCTGAATTGACTCCATTTGCCCACCTAGTGGGTGCCGATCAAACAACATACCAACGCGGGGAGAGACGATTGCAGAAACAATCACATGACTACTTAGTAACTCAGAAGCTTTTTTAACTTTTGTGGATAACTGCAGGCTGTTTCCATTGACAGCCACAGGTAAGAAACACTACCACTGCCTCTACATTTCCCCTCCCCTTGCCAGGAAGGAAATTTACCAACTGAAGGGACTTGCAAAAAGTTAACTACCTCCTGTAAAACTTATTTAAAAATTAAGCTGTTAAAAAACACTGACACACTGGAATGTGATCAAGGTTTTGGATACAGTAGATTTCAACTAGCAGTAGATTCTACAAAATACAGCATTTCTGTGTTGATTACTCCACTTAGCGAGCTTACACACCTCAAGCAAAACAAAGATAGCAGCATTTCCTTCTGGGCAGGCTCCCTTAGGGGACCAACACTTAAGGTTGTAGCTGAGGAAGCTGTTGCCCTTAGTGTACTTGCTAGTAATGAGATACACTGTGGGTTACCAGTTAAGTGACAGTTCTTTATCTTCAAGTTCCATTCAAATTGCTAAAGACAAAGGTGATAATGATTTTGTACAATGAAGAACTTCCTTAAATGCTGACTATTTTTCCAAAACTAATAATTTCTTCTACATTTCCCTCACTGGATAAATGGAAGTATAAACTGTCTGAAATAATTACATTGGGAAGTGGATAGTACAGAAGAGTACAGAGAGGGTCTAACAGTGGTCAACTGAAACATATTGAATTATAGACTTAAGTTTTGCTTGTATTTAAATTAAAGCCAAAAGCATTCATATAGCAAGTGAAACAGACTTATCCAGCAGTATACTTCATTTTTAGCAAGACTATTAGAACCAGAATATTAATGTATCTGTTAAAATATAGGATTTTTTTCAAGCTCTTACAAATATTAAGAAAGGTAATTTACTCTGAATAAATACTGTCCCATTGCATTGGCAAGTTTTGCTGGGCTTTGCCACTATCAGGTAAATTTGCCTAGTAAACTTTCACTTTTCTTGGATTTTACCTACATGTCCTTAAACTTTAAAAACAGGGAAGTATTCAGTAATAAAAGACATAACTTTACAGGAGCTAATAATTTGTTTCTAGCCATACTGTCTACCATAAGGTGGAGATTCAGGAAATTCAGCTCTCTTGCCTAGAATGCGGACTGTAAAACACATAACTGGTACTCACGTGCTATGCTTTGCCCAAGGACAGAGGCTTAGGAGTCCAATACAACCCTTCTACCAACAAGCCAGTTCTGTCATTTGAGGTAGATTATATCCTGAGGTTCATGCCTCCTTACTGCTAATGAGGACATGTAAAGCTGCAGACATACTTGAGCAATTGCAAGTTGGAGCCAGCAGGATTTTATCTCTTACAAGAACGAAAAAGAATTTTCAGAACAATACACATTAATAAAGTCCTGAACTTTTCAAACACGTGAGACACCATTTAGGTTTAATGATAAGCATGGAGGTCATCCACCTTGAAGGAAAGCCCAGTCAGTCAATGAAGATGTTTTCACCAGTTTCAACAAACTTCAGATCACATCTTACATGAATTTACCACCCTAAACATCACAACCTAGTAAATAACTGCAGATCACAGGATTCACATTAGTCCAGCAATTACTTTATTTCAATATCTTCTTTGATATCTCTTTTTACATAGATACTTAGCTAAAAAAAAAAGAAAAAAAAAAAAAAAAAAGACAAAAAAAGTAAACCAAACCAACAAAACCTACTTCAACAAAAAAACTAACCAAACAAAAAAAAAACCCCACCCAAACCCCTAGTGCTTAGCATATTTTGACCAAATAATACTTTGGGGAAAAAAAAAAAAAGTCTAGAGAGGAAACAAGTATGTGACCTAGGTTTACAAAAGAATAGCTGAACAAATTTTGGGAAAGCAGTTCTGTGATGTCAAAATGTAGTGAAATTCAGCTCGTTGTCCCTTGGCTGAGCTACCTTTGTAGTGACAAGAAACCAGACATTCAGCATGCAGTAGGCTGCATATGGAAAACATGCTGCTTTCAGTTGGAATTCACCAGATTAAAGTTGCTGCTACCAGGATCTTCATTTCAGCAGCACTGAAATGAGCAGGTGCAGTGGACCCAAAGTATTCGAGCATAGGAGCCACCAGCCTCATCCCTCAGCTGGAGTTTCTCTCTGCAGGAGCAATGTTGGCAGAGAATAATGTGACAAGTTAGCATGCAAGTTAGTCATTACTTCAATATTCTTTTTCATTAATACGTTCAAATTCAGTTATATGTGACATTCAGTGATCACTGACACTATGATCAGGGCCAGGAAAAAGAATTTCTATGCTTTGAAAATATGAGTGGAAGATTAAGGAGAACAGGTCACCACCAGTGAAGTATGCCCATTAGGGGACTTGCACTTTGACACTGCTGTACTCTATAGAAAAAGGGGAAAAGTTTTCTAAAACCCAGTCAGAACAACATCTCCTTTGAAATTTTATTACAGCTACAACTGTAATCAAAGGTCAATAACTGTCCTACTGCTCATGATACTGTGTAGCCCACAGCATGTTCTTCAACATAGCATGATTTCTGACATACTTTATCTGCCAAGAAGAAATGTAAATATTTGAAAAGCACTAGAGCATACAAGAATGGTGCAACTGTTAGGTAGTGAATACCATACACAAATTCCACCTGCATCCTTGTGACTAGGGTTCTCACTTGGCTCTCTCCTGAACACATTCCTTGAGCTATCTAAACTGCTCTTCCGAAGCTCACACTTCTCTCTATCACAAGGCAGGAGAATTAACTAGAACTCAGACTTATTTGGAATACTTGAAACCAAGATCCACAGACGGTCAGTCCTTAAGGTGAAAATCAGCTAAAGCCTTCAGCACTGACCTCCCTGCCTCACAGAATTCACAGTCAGGAGTGAGGCTCTCAGGGCACCCTCTACCACAGCCCTGTAAAATAGGACTGACAAAAGCCAGCAAAGAGGAATATGAGCCACATGACCTGACAATAAGAAACTTGAGGAAGGAGGAGGGAACTAATTTTGTCAGTCAAAGGGACTAGGTTCAGAAAGTCTCCAGATCTTTCCTATGGGCCTGATATAATTGCTAAGGTCCAAGACGTGGATAAACATGATGTGTCCAGTGATTGAGCAAGGATCCAACTTTTTTCTTCCAGTGTCACTGCTGTGATTACAGCACTGCTCTGTGGGTGCACAAGCAAAAGCACCATCTTGACCAAGTGAAGTGACAAAGTACGATGTTCATGTGGGATTCATAAATCAGGCTTTGAAGATCCAATCCAACAGGTGTACCCTCGGCATGCTGACATATTAGACAATTCTGTGGTTAAGAATTTACTGCTACTTCCCAAGTAAATATTGCAGGATCACTTCTAACTGCAAAGATTGTCTCATTTCTGGAAAGCCAACATACTTGCTGCTCTGATTTTACTAAATTATAAACTTAAAAAGTCGTTATATTGTTTATAATTTACAAAGATTATTATTTCATATTATAGGTAGTTAACTTCTGTAAATCACATGCAACAAGTTATAAATTCCTCCAAATGACCACCATAACTGTTTTGACAAACAGCACATGTATTACTCAATCAAATAACTTCCAGTTTTGACTGTTGTGCTTTTGGGGTGCAAAAAAATGCACAAAAACAAACAAACAAAAAAAACAAACAAACAAAAAAAAAGCCCCCCCAAAAAAGTCAGATAGTCAGATGGTGGATATTCTAAAAGTGACATATTATAAGTTAACTTATTCCACTCCACTCAACAAGATGTTCCACTCCACTCAACAAGATGCACAATATTCCTGAGAAGTGCTATGAAAAATGTTGAAGTACAATGACTTTGCACAAACATGGGTGGAGTTGAAATTCACCATTGATAGGAGACCAGCTCAGCCTTAAGAATGCTAGCACTGTATTTGTCTTCATTACATTACCCAACAATATGTGAACCAAACAAACATGACTGTAATTATTCTGACATTCCAATGTTTTATAACGTGATTTAAAATCATTCCAGGAAACGAAAAATCCAGTTGGTTTGACCTCCATAATACGCTTAAACAAAACCCACGCTTTAGTCTCATAAATCCAATATTTGCTGTAGAAACAATTTAACTATAACTGCACTTATTAAGCTTCCTAGTAAAAAATCCATAAATAATTCTCTTCAGTAGCAAGAGTCAAAGTCCAAGTTTTGGTCTTTTAAAAAAGTCTATTCTTTTCAAGTTGTTGCTGTTCCTTCCAAAACCCTCCCATCCCTCCTAGCATGGTTTCATGGAGAATGTGGTTGAGCAGCACTTGCCCTTGTACACTAATGGGAATTCACTTCAGTGATGTGTTCTTCTCACCTTGTAGAAGGCTTTCCCACTGATATTTTTGTGTGTTCTCATCTCTCATTAGTCAGAGTAGATTCTACTCACTGTGTCATTATTCCACTAACTTCTCTGTATTATTTGTCCAGCTTAAGAGGTGAAGTTCCAATAAATAAATACCACAAAAGAGAAAGTACAAGTGATGCAGTTGTTTGAAGCTTCTCCATTATTTGAAAGGTATTCAGTGATATTCCCCTTACATGATCCTCAGTCCTCTGACTGCAAGACTGAAGTCTTCTCTGGTTTGGCATTTCTAGATAATTGCAGGGATTCCAGAGACAGAGTTACTTACCTCATGCTACCAGCCTCCTGACAAAGGTAGAGCTGCTTTAAAACACTGAAAACCATTTAACTATGAGTCAATACATAGTATGGTAGCACAAATGTAAATTTTTATTGATAGACTCAGAAAAGTGAAACAGATAAAATTACAGTCACCTAGGAATGATTTAGTGAAAAACACGGACACAAGATATTTCCTGAAAACAGTGAGGCACTGCTGAGGGAGAAAAACAAAGGCTACTTTAAAAATAACCTTTCTCCTAAGCACAAAAGAACACTGAATGTCCTTATCAGGGAGGAGTAGCAAAGCCTGTCTCCCCAGCCCTACAAAGAAGTGCTTGGAATTCAAGACACAGCTTACCATCACAAGTAGAAATTCAGGTCAGTAAAAGTAGGAGGCAGTAAGGCTTGTAGAAACATGCCTGCCTGCCTATTCAGAGGCTTCACATTGTGATTCAATCGGATCTGCCTAATGCACGCTTCAAACAACACGAGGTTATTCAGAAATGTACGAGCACACACACACAGTGGCTCTCTCCTTCCTTCTCACAAGAAGGTCTCAGAAGCTTGTCTACAGCGTCCCTACAGGCTAAACCCACAGTTCTGCTTCCCTAAACACTGAAAATCAATATTTCCACTCAAGCAACAACTAGGTTTTGGGATCTATGAGCTACTTTAACCTCATGAGGAGTTTATATTCACAAGTTCTATTTAAAAATAAACAAACAAAAACACAAAACCAAAAACAAACCCAAGCAAACAAAACAAAACCACAAAACCCCCATAGTTATTACCATTAACCTCTTGGGGGTCTAAGAACCTTCAGATATTTGGAAGAAGTTGCAGGGAGAACTCAAAGATGAAATTAAGGGAAAATTCATGTTATTCTTGGCTCCTTCTCATCTGCTCCAATTATTTCCTTTTCTCATTCTTCTGAATGATCCCTCAAAACACTGTGTGCACTTATATTTTAGACTTATATATGACAATTGCATATTTTTATCTTCTTTCTCACAAAAGAAATTACACTAAGTATCGAGATCAATAAATATTTTAGTAGTTTCCAGAGGAAGTTATATTTATGCAAACTGAAGCCTGGTTATATGCTACATAACCAGTATATTTCTCAGGAATATTTCAGCCA
Source organism: Pyrocephalus nanus (assembly GCA_038380795.1). NCBI lineage: Eukaryota > Metazoa > Chordata > Aves > Passeriformes > Tyrannidae > Pyrocephalus > Pyrocephalus nanus. The sequence continues at coordinate 33,056,091 of CM076260.1, read as the reverse complement.
AATGCCTATCATTTGACCTCAGTATTCTGAAGGTTTCAAAAGGAGTCATACACAAAGAGTTTAGCTCACTATATTTGCCAGAACAAAAGCTTACCCTAGAGTCTACGTGGACTTTCTATTTTAAAATAAAGAGTAAATTTAACAAAGTATTTCTAGTGAGATTAGGAAAGTGAATTGTGTCACAATAACATTGTTTTTTGTTTATCAGCCAGTATTGCATACAGACATTTTTGGTCAATTACAGCCAGTCAGCTATTAATCTGAGTAACATCCACTCTAACTAGCAGCTAGATTACAATTTGACTCAGGTTGACCTACAGGTAAAAATTAAACCATGGATTCTGAAACCATTTGTAGCAGGAGACAGAGTAGGATCAATAAGGGATACTCATTTCTCTAGACAGGGAAATCATCTGCCTCATCAATTGCACAGGATCCCAAAAAACAGCTAATGTAGTCATGCTGAAGGCTGGAGGAGATGACAAGGAATTAGATGACTCAAACACTTCTTGTTTCCTTACACTAAAGTTTAGTTCTAGGAGAATGAAAATAAGTTTAAAACTTCCATGTTTAGAGACATGCAATACAGTAGCCACCTTTTTCTCCAGAAGCTGGTTCCCACATAACCAGCTAATATTAGTTTTTATTTTTTCATTTTCCTCTATCACTTAACCAGGATCTATAGACGCCCCCTGCAAAGCCCACAGAGAAAAAGCCTCCACAACACGACACAACACTGAGAACAGCAGGAACCGAGCCCATAATGAAAGCTCTTAAATGCTGCGATAACACAGATGAAGAGAAACTGACAGAAAAGAGATGTCACAGCTCTTGTCCTGTACAACAGCACTTTCAGTCACTAAATGATCCGTTCTTCTCTGGCTAGGCTGTACTCAGATGTACTGCTGTCTAGATGAAGAAAGTTCACTATCACCAGCACACAAACTGTTACTGGTATTACAAGTAATTTTCTTGTTGTCCAACCCAGAAAAAAAGTCAGTAAGTGCACTAATTAAGTTGTTTGTAAAACTCAGATTTGGTTTGTTGGGTTAATAGATAGTTAAGAGGGTTACATTGCTGCTGCTAACAGAACGTGTACCTTGCAGACAGACAAGGTAAGGAGAGAGCAGAACCAAAAACCCCTATCAATAACCTCCTTGCAGGCTGGAGATCTGGGTGAGCTAATTATGTGGCCCTTTTCTACCGCTTCAACAAAACCGAAATACAAACCTATGCATTATTGTTCAACCTGTGAGGCATGAAACAGAAACTAAACCTAGCAATACTAAGCTACCACAGCATAAAACAACTGTCCATCAGGGGAATATGTTTCTCTTATGGACGCTTGATGGACCTGGAGAATAGAATTCTGAAGACACTGTTTACTCAGTTGGCTACTCAAATGGATAATTAGTTTTTATTAGCTGTAATGCAGCCACTAAGCATTTTGAACACTTCATGCCAAAACATATCAGAATACATACCTGTCATCATGCCACTGAACTGAAAATTAGTACCACACAGTAAAAGGCTGGAGGAAGTAAATACACAATAAACCTTCAGATGGGAAAAATTCAGTGCTACGTCCTTCTGCAATGCAAAAAATGCCATTGCCCTCACTGCTGAAGCATAAAGAATATCAATTATATTTAAATCCTTCTGATGTTTGTCATTAAAGAACAAATTTAGTAGGGCACTTACACCTAGATTTCCTTAATAGAAAACTGTCACTTTATATGAAAATATGGAAATTCATAGGTCACATGCACAATTAACTCAACATGAGAATGCTGTGAGTTTCAATTAAACAGCGAAAGCAGAGAGGTCTTTCAAAAGCGAGTTTGGAAGGAATTGTACCTTTTCCAGAGTATTTCTTAATGCAGGTGCTAGTGGCCTGAAGCCTGTCCCTGGGCTCTCCTTGTATTTATCTGTCCATCCTGCAGCGGTGCAGGCACGGACGCACCGTACCTGCCCGGGCTCGGCGCCCCTCCGGGCGCTCTCCGCTGCTGACCGCCTCCCAGGCGGGCAAGTTTAGCCCTGTTTAATCACCTTTAAGACCCTTTAAACACACCCAAGGTTTGCCCCCTACAAAGGGGTTTAGGGGTGCTTGGTTTTACAATTTACGAACTAGTTAAGCTCTGGCAGCCTTGTTGTCTTTTTCCTCCCCAGCGCACACGCAACCCCGGCGAATTCAACCCGGCGCTCCAGGACAGCCCACGGACGCACTCTCGGGTCTGGGGTCCGTGCCGGCGTGCGGGATGAGGGCTGGGAGCCGAGGGCAGGCTCGGCAGCCGCGGGGCGGGCGAGCGGCGGCTCCAACTCCGCGCAGCACCGGCCCCGCAGGCTGAGCTCTGCCAGCGGCGGCCCCGCTCCCCTCCCTTCCTCCCTCCCCGCCGCTCGCCCCCACTCACCGCCACCGAGCCCGAGGAGGAGGCGACGAAGACGCGGATCACCATCTTCAGCTCATGAGCCGCGGCGGCGGGAGCGGACGGGACGGGGCAGCGAGGCTGCGGGGGCAGCGAGGCTGCGGGGGCCGCTCCCCCGCACGGACGGGGCCGGGGCCGCCCGGCTCCACCCCGCCACCGCCTCCTAGGGCGGCCACGGCCCGCAGCACCCCCGCCCTGCCCTGCCCGGCGGCTGCAGCCCCTCTCGGCGAGCCGGGTCCGGCTCCCGGCTGGCAGGAGGCAGGCGATAGCGGCGGGAGGCGGGAGTGTGGGGGCGGCGCGCAGGGACCGACGGGCGCTGTAGTCCCGCCCGGGCGGGGACAGCCGCAGGACGGAGGTGGGAGGCAGCCTGCCCTCTCCCAGCTGCCGGGGAAACAGAGGTGAGGGGCAGCCTGCCCACCCCTGGCTGCCGTACCCAGCGCCCGGGACTGCCCGGTGCTACCGGGAACCTTTGGGGAGGCTGAGATGGGCTTGCGCCGCCCTCTCGGTGCGCTGCCCAAAGGTCCAGGTGAGCAAGGGGTGAAATTGACCCACCCCGCCGAGACGGCTGCTCCTCGCTCACAGCTCAGGCTGCCCCTGGTCCTCCTGCCCCGTGCGGAGCTGCCTGCTGTGCTGCGCCGAGGCCGGGTCTGGACCCTCTGGCCGCCGCTTGCTGCGGCAAAGCGGCGGAAAATGAAGCCGTTCTAAGGCAGGAGTCCCTGACGAGGCAAGCTAGAGTGACAACACAAGGTGGGTAGGTCACTGGGCAAGAGAGCTGTCCTACATCAAATATCTCAAAGGAGTTAAACTATGCTGCCAGTTTTCATTCTCTGGTATAGATGTACAGTTCCCAATATTGTCAGCCGTGGAACAGATGTTATTAATCAACGGGATAAGCAGATAACCCCAAATAACCCTTCATCAGTCAGCTCATCTGCAAGGAACCAAGGGGAATCCCTACAGCCCTTGGGTCAGCTTTTGGGTCTGTGAGGACACAGCCTGTCTTTATTTAAAGACACACATACCTGGCAGCCTTACACATGTTACTACAGTTGCAACCCTCATCTTCTTACTTCTCTGCATGCAGCCAGATGGTTACTCATTTCCTCTGACTAAACTCTCCCTTTCCACCGTTTCACCCCAATGCTGAAGAGCGTGGTGTCAGCCTCTTTCACACCTTTGCATTGCCGCAGCCCTCAGTGATCTTCCAATGTCCAGATTAACCACAGACCTTGACTTGCTGCTAAATATGTCCTCAAAACTTTCTTTACATTTTAATATTGATCATCTGTTTTGAAATCCTGCAGGTCTTGAGGAAGAGCAAGAGCCATAAAATGCTCAGTGCTCACTTTGAGCTTGATATATCTTGTGAAAGTCATTGGGAAGCTTTCCCCTGACTTCACTGTCCTCTGGAGTGGAGCTTAATGTCAGCACTATATAAAGTCCAGTCCTAAAATGTGAATTCAAGTACCAATTCTGCAAAGGTTTACAGCTACACATTACTTTGCTTTCATGAGAGTGCTTGTTGAAAAAAAAAGAGTAAACATCATCAGAGTACACTTAGGTACAAAGGTTAAGATTTTCTGGCTTCGGTGCTCCTGTCCTCACTTGAGCATAACTTTTACTGTGGGAACCACCAACCAGTGACCAACAAGTGTTTACTGCTTAATTGCTGCTGACTGCTCAGCAAAAGGAGCAAAGGAGACAAACTTCTGTTTATGTTGGTTTGTAAGGTAGTACCACAGAGTTTGTTAAAATTCTGTGATAGGTATGTAATTACAGGAATTTGCTGGAAAATTCCCATTACCTTACTCAGTGAATTTCCTTCACACTGCAGGATTATTTCTGACAACCTCTTTTCCTGTGTTTCTCTAAGTTTTCTTTAAAAGACAGAGGTGCTTACTTCCCACTTATTTCTCTATTTACTCACCACTAGAAAATATTGATTTAATATTCTATTTTGGCCATCTTTTATGAAACAAATAGAATTAGGGCAACTCACTGCAGCTGGTTGTATGTGATTCACTCACAGCACAGATATATAGCATTATACTGTAATATTAATAACTCCTGCTTTCTAATACATTTCTTAAATACAGCAGGGGAAAAAAAGAAAAAAAAAAACTATAACAAGTCTGATTCTGAAAGCTACTAAACATCTTTATCTCTCAGTAAATAGAAGAAGAGGATGCTCCTACCTCTCAGAGAAAGCCTTGACACATAACACATAACCAGTAGCCTAGAGAAACCATGTGGCAATGGCACTAACTGGAAAAAGCATGAGCTGTAAATAAAAAAGAATTCTAATGGGACTGTAAAAACTGTAACTAAGGTATTTTAAAGGTTATTTCCTCCCCTTTTAAGAATCCTCTGCTTTGTAACCTTCAAAAGCCACAGATTTAGTTTCCTTTCCCATCTGGAAAACAAACAACTTTCATTTCAGTTCACTTGGAAGTGTTTCAGAGCTGCATAAATTCATAAAAAGCTATGGGAAAAAAATGAGGTAGTTGGAAAGGTAGAACTATCACCTGTTAGAAGAATCCAGACCCGCTACTCCATTTCAAATGCCCCAAACTGATCTGTAGCCAGCCAAGACAATGTACATTTTTCTTTTTGTTTTTAGATTCTCCCTTTTGCTCCTGTAGCCCTTAGGTTGGGAGGCTTCTGCAGTTTGAGTTTCAAAACAAAGTCTAAGCAGCTAAACTCACGGCCAGAGTTGATAGACTCAAATTGAGCTAAAGTGTCAGAGCTCATGGAGGTCTTCCATCCATCACACTTGACACAGCTTTAGCCAAAGCTTCAGCATCCTTATTCCACACGTTTAGAGACACTATCAAAGACAGAGCAGGGGGCTTCCTGCCTGCATTCTACCACTTGACAACAAATGCAACAACTTAATTAAAATGTCCTTTCAAACACCCTTTGAAGCAGATTTTGAACAAATCTGTATTTCAATGAATTTTCTTGTAGTTCTCAATTTTTATAAGTAAATTTATAATACTTTAGACTAAAAATTTTGCACTTTTATCTTCTCAGTATCAACTTTGGGTGCAACATGGGCATTGAAAATCCAGACAGCCTTCTCATTTATCTCTCTTGTGTATCCATACACATCGAGAAACTAGTTCATCGTGGAAGTAATCCAGAAAATCAGGAAAAACAAACATTACACTGAGCAGTTAAAGACTTTAAAGCTTGTATAGCAGCTCCTTACTTTACATGGCTCCTAAGCAGGGAACTATTATTCTGCAGAAGGTAAAACCAATCAGACATCATCATGTGACATTTTGCACTTGCAGGTGGTGTACAGGTTAAGACTGGGCATCATGCTCTGTCCTGCAGCTGCTGCTGGTAAATGTCCTGAGGCCATTTATTTAAAGGCCACACCCTTAACTCCATTTCTATTGTACAGATCTAGAGGCTTGAAGGCAATGGTACAAACATTTAGTTAAGTAGAGGAAATGTAATAAATTTAAAACATTGCTAAAATGATTTATGAGAAGTTTCCAGTGTTTACAGGAGGGGCAGGGGGTAGTTTCTAAAGGTTTCGTGGTAAGAATGATTCATTGTTATGCCAGATTTTCATGGAAGATTAAACAGAACTTTCCTGCTGCTAAGGTAACAAAGTACACAAAAAATCAAGGCGTACGAGTATGTGAAAACAGAAGTATGAAAGTACAACTTTGGACAAAGAACATTTTAACTATGATAAAAGATGAATTGTATAGCAAGATACAACAGGAATAGGATTAAAATATGGGAGAAACAGAATATTATGTTCAGGACTGAAAAAGTGCTTGAGATGGCTTAATTTCTCACCTGAAAGGAACACTCTGTCTGAGGTATATTAGAAGTTTTCTGGTCTTTGTGTTGTTGGTACCCATCAGTTACTTCTGTGAAATGTTGCTAAGAAGTAGTAAAATCACATGGACTCTTCAACAGTCCAGATATTTGAAATTTCTAAAGAATTCTTTAGCACTTTTTAAAAATTCAAAGTATCAAAACATGTTGAAAATTACAGTTTGAGTTTCAATAAAAGCTCTGATGGTTCTGAGCAATCTTCCTTGGTAGAAATGTGACTGTCATGGTAGGGAGCAAAAAAGAGTAGAGAAAACATAGTGCTCCAGCATCAACAGAGCTGCAGAATATCATCAACTGCTCTCACACTGCAGAACCCAAGAGAAAGATAACTTAAGGCTCTAAAACATGCAGAATGGCCAAAGTAATGTAATGTGAGTACAGGACTGTTGCACTTGTTGCATCATGGCATTCAGTGTGGTGGCTGATAGCCTATAAACATCTTGGCTAGACATAGCTTGAAAGCACATGAAATAATGCTGTTTGGAGCCCAATCCTCTGCATACATCCTAGAAGCCACTGCATTTTTAAGGTATCATTTTAATCACAAAGGAACCTCCAGGATACATTTCCTTAGTTGTGCTTTAATGCCTGCAGCTGTGTGCTGTACATGCTGTTATGAGTCCTCCTCTACATGCAGCTCCCAGTCAAGATCACCCTATTCTTTGCAAAAAACAATAACAAGCTCAGATTCACATAAGACTCTGTTTTTCCAGAACCTTCACTGTGGCCAGAGATTTACATTAAGAGCATTTCTCAGCTTTCCCCACAGTCAGATTTTAGTGATAATGTCCCAAGACAAAGCTTTTTCTCTTTCGACTTGAATTACTCTGAAGCTACTACAAAGCACATGTGTTAAAGCAGGCTCTTGGAAAGAGACAGAGCTGGAACAACTTTGAGAAAGGTTTTGACACTAGCATTCACAAACTTGTGGTATGTTGAGGAAAATGGAAAGGTAGCACTGTTCTTGATTTCAGAATGATATCTGTACCATCTCTTTATAACTAACTAAATAAAAAGAAAGCCCAAAAAATTGAAAAAAAAAAAAATCCACAGAGAGCTGAGTAAGCCTTCCTTCATGCCATTTAAATCTAAATATACATAGATAATTCCAGAGCTGTATGAGTCCATTCTTCTCAGCTGCTGCCCTTTAGTCTGCTGCATGACTGGTTTTAGTATCTTTGGCTGATTTGATTCCCTCCATGAATTCCTAATACTGAGGACCTTTGAAAAGGAAAACATTTTCATGTGAAATTCATCATCTGATACCGCTCAGTCAGCTGACATGCAATAACTGAACCTGGAGATTATTACATCCTTCATGTTCTGTATTAAATCAGTCATCATTCCTTAAACTTACAGCTACAACTTATAAGAAGTTCCCGAGCTCATTTTCTACTTGTGTGTTTAAGATTGAATCATTGCTGAAGATGGTGGCTCTAACTGAGGGGCAGGAACTCAGGCAGGTTTCATTCAGTGTCCAGCCTTCTACCCTGCCTACTCTTTCAGTCCAAGATACTGCAAACAAATCAGGCTCAACAATGGCTGGTTCAGTAGGCTTGCGCCCTTATTTCTGCTAATTTGAAAAACCTTTAGTAACCTTCATTACTGCAGAGGGATGGAACGCCCCACAAATCCCATTTCCCCATCTGCAGTTCCAATGCAACCTGAATTAGTGAGCACTCAAGATGTGAAGTGCACTCAGGGAGCAGCCATAGAGCATTACATGCCTGCCAGCTCTTCCAGGAGGGATCTTCTGCCAAGCCCTTTGAAAAACAATCTACCACCACATTCATTTTGGCCGTTTTCCAGCTGGTTTTCCATGTCTGACCAGTTTTACTCTGACAAGGCACTTTAGAAGATTCATTTCTTGCAGGATGCAGGAGAATTGGGTCTGTAATAATATTTATGTATACAAGGACAAAGAGCAAGTAAACTTGTGGAGAATAAGAAGCAGCTGAGTACATGAATATTGGCAACTTTCCCCAAGTGTATGCAGTAAATGAACTAAGAATAGTTAACATTTTTATAGTTAGGAGTTTTTTAGATGTTTCACAGAACAGAGAGGTGGGGAAACACTTCAGATTTGGAAAGCTGACTTAAATTTGAGGATAAAGATTATGTGTGCACTCATTTCCAGCTTGCGTTCAAGCCCACAAATGGGGGCCACGTTCATATCGAGGGGACCCAAGACTGTACTCCCTTACAGGTTTGAGATGACCTTTAGGAACCAGCAGGAGAGAATCTTTGACCCACCCTTAATCCTCAGCTCAGAGGCCAAAGGTGCAGCGTGGACACACCTGCCCTGCCACAGGTGTAGCCCATCTTTCTGCAGAAGATCCTGGGCAATGGACAGAGACTGCCCACTGACAGGATGCATAAATGGCATGAATTCAGTTCCATAAAAGCAGCTGCAGCCAACCTATTGGCATTCTTCTAGGCCAGGGGAGTGCTGCCCTGATGGCATTTCGTGCTTCACAGTCAGGGACCAAGAAGAATGAAAGAGTAGAGAAACCACGTGGGTCTTGTTACCCAAACTGGAGAGGAGATGACCCAAGCTGAAGAGGGGACTAGTAAGTTTGAGCTGAAGCTGATAGAGGGAAAAGAAAAAATGTGGCAGCAATGATTAGGGATGTGCTGCGGACAGGCCATATTGCCCTACATGGGAAATTATTGTGATTCATGGGCTGGTTTTAACAGAGAGGACCCTCTGCTGCCTGTGCAGAAACAGAAGAGATGTGGATTCAGAGCAGGAGTGCACTGGGTGGAAGCCAGCTGCCTGGCCTGGCAGATCAGCATAGATAAAATCTGCTCAACTCATACACTGAACAAAAGAACATGTAGAAGGCAATGTAAGCCAGGCTAAACAGCAGCCAAATAAATGAGAAACCATACAGTGTCTCAGGCAAAGGGTAGAGAAACCCTTGCCCTTCCATGCATTGTCTTTCCAGTCTCAACCCAAACTCTTTTGTGCCAAGCATGGACTTGCTTGTCAAAGTATATACACTTTCTATATTCTTTGGTAAAGTAATTGGCCAATCTGGTAAAGTAATTGGCTAAAATGTATTTATTCCTTTCAGATTTGTAGAATAAAGTTCATTATGTTTTGCATTTCCATGTCCTGTACCCTAAGTAGGTAGATATCTATGATGCCTGGTCTATTTTCTGTGCATAAAAAACCCCCACCAGTTCTATGTAAAACAACAAGAGATAACTTTGACTTGGTATTAACTTTTTAATGGTGATTACTACAGTTTTGGAAAATCTGAGAAACATTAAACTCAACACAGTGAATACTTTGGTGTCATAATTGGATGCAGCATTTCTTAATGGAATCTAGATAACAGGACATAAAACAGACCCTTTCTCAGAGTTTTTGGACTAGAAAATAGGCTGCACTGGAATCCAGTATGAGGGCTTCCTCCTGAGATCACTCACATCATCAGTGGGTAAAAGACTAGCAAGGGTCCAGCAAAGACCTCATGGAAGACTTCGCAGAAGGGAAAAATATTGTTTCATATGTCCATAGAGCCAGTTCAGCTCCTTCATTTCAGTTCACCGTCGAATCACTAAAGCCCATAGCTGCATTCCTTATTCCCACTGAGTAGACCTCACTCAGACATTTCACGCATTCAGTGAAATAAATGTGACTGTGTGAAAGATGGATACTCCACAAAATGGTTTGTGGGTTCATGCTGGGAGACAGCAACTCCTGGAATTATCATGAACTCAAAGATTAGATTCTTTTCAGGATACAATTGGTGAGGGCCTCACAAAACTTCCATTGCATGACCCAGTGGTGAGACACTGGCCTAGAAGCCAAGAAACCTGGCTTGGTTCTGAGTTTAGCAGCAAATCTAGTTTGCAGCAGGCAGAGAATCAGAGAAAAATATATGTCTTGTATATCTTCTTTAAAGCAACTTTTGAGAGACAGTCTCGGGTTTGATATTTCTTTTAGGATCTTTCCACTTTGTCGCTCACTGGGATGCAGCCATTAAGGATGACAGGCAGGAGGTAATTGTTAGTCATAGTTTTCATACTTACAGACATCTCCATTTTACTCAGACTCAGCTTTACCTGCGGTGTCTTCACGCTGTCTACTTGTTGCTGTCACTTCCAAGCCTGGGCTGTCTCACCTGTTTGTCTGAAAACTGCATCATCATTCAGTGAGAGTGATTTTTATGGGACTAGGGTATAATGAAGATCATGGCTGAAGATACAGTTTCTCTCATAGGCTGGAATTCATGTATTAAGAATATTAAACTCCTTAAGGATTCAGAGTAAATTCCTAATGAGACTGATCAAAAACAGTGCTGTGAGCTTCCCCAGGAACTAAGGGTTATTTATACTTCTTGGCACAAGTTACACTAACAAATAAATAAAACCAAGTGACCCGGGTTATGATATTTCTCCTATGTTTGGAACTTGCTGAATTCCAACAGAGATAGCAACCTTTGTCAGTGAAGCAAATATTTTTTATCTGTCACATGGAAATTCATGTCTTGCTTTAATATGGGAAATTAAAGACTGTTCCCAAATTGATTTAGTGCCACAGGGCTGGTTCTTGCACAGAAGCAGCTCTGTTATCTACAAAATTTTAGTATGGGCTTACTAAATTCGACTTGCATCAGCATACATAATACATTTTATGATATTTACATCCTTCAGGAATTTAGGAGACTAGAGGAGAAAATAAAATTTAAAAAAAAACCCCAACCTGCAGTCTTATTCTCAACTCCTCACTCTCTGGTTCCTTCTGTGACCTTACAGTTTTTTGCAGTATTGATTTGAAGCATTTCCTAAAATGTTAGTTCTTTTTCTAAAGGTTCTGCTGTCCTTTTCCTGGTTTAGAAAAAAAATGTTTTAGTTGTAATGAATGATTCATAGCTCCTGCAGATCATTCAGGGACGTCATTCATAATTAATGATTAAAATGCAGTAATAAAACATGAAATGTTTGAAAGTCAGCAGTGATGCTTCTAAAGGTAGATCTTTGACAGAAACTGCTGACAGCATCAGAAAGTCTCCCTCTATAAATATATATTCAAAGATAATAATTTTGCTCTTTCTTTTTTTCACTTTTGCATTCTTTCCCTTGCAGGCATCTTCAATATTCTAGCAAGTGACAGTTTGCCTATAATTTAATTTAATATTTTTCTTTCTTAATTTACATTTTCATTCATTTTTAGCCTGCAGTGATTATTTGCGTGGACAGAAATTGTCTTCAAAGTCTATATTTAGCCTGATATATCGGATTAGAAATGTAAGCCAATCATCCAATGAGGTTAATTTTAAATCCTGTGGAAATTGTACCACTCTATTCAGTTTTCTCAGCACTAGTGCCCATCTTGTTTGAGGTCATATGACATTTAACTTCAGTGTCAACTGTAGTTTCCCACCAAAAGGAATACTTGCAATACTCTAAAAAGAGTAATTTTAGAATTTATAAGCAGAAGTCTGAGCAGATTTTTTTTTTTTAAGCTGATGACCTGAGGACTGTGATTGTGTTTTAAAATATGCAAAGCATTAACAGAAAAGTCAAGGAAAAAGAGCAGGAACTTGTGTTTATTCTACTTTTTCTACCACAAACAGGATTCACCAATACTTACTTCAGGGTCACCCTCCAACAATGGTAGACCTGCATTTTAGCCAGTGCTGCATTATTATATTTAGCCAACATAAATTCAGTTTATACTATTTTTAAGTTCTACACTTGCCATAACTGCATCCTTCCACCTCAATCTCCCTGTTCAAAAAAGCCAAACATTTTTTTTTTTTTTTTTTTTTAAATAATATCACTGTTTTCTTGGCACTGACTGTCTAGGGATGACTATCACATTCATCATCCCCATCAAATCTATTTTTATCCATTGGTTAAAATTCAGTTTGTGATCACTGAGCTGCAGATGGAACTCCCTGAACAGCAAAGGAGTACATGCATCCCTGCCAGGAACAGTTGGAACCACTGTGGAGAGGGGCTGAGAGGATCTGTCATCACACAGTCTTTATCCCTTCAACCTCAGAGAGGTGTCAAAAAAAAGCAAAGACTGCTGCCTCACCTATGTATTAGTGTCATTAGGGCTTTCAGCGAACTCAAGAGAAACCTGATTTTTCAGGGCTTTTTACAAGGTGACATGAATTTTACAAGTAATGGAAGAGAATATAGGAAGTAGATGTGATTGTCAAACTTCTAAGGAACTACTAATGAAATACTAAATAGATATAATTTTAAATTATGGAAAATACAAGTAGAAGTAAATGTGGTCTTGCAGCAGAACTTGTTAAACGAGAGACTGAGGCAGTTCTATTTGAACCTCTAAACTTCTGGATAATCTGTGACAGGGATATTTTTGTTTTCTGGAGCATGAGCTCACTTGAATATTTCATTTCTTGAAGTGCATAAACAGGAGCTGAAGAAAAGGTTTTAAAAAAGAGGGAAAGACCTGAGAGTTGGAAAGGATATTCTCCTCCAAGGCCATGAGCCACTCAGGAGGATCCTCACCACTATGCAGGGCTGCACTGGTTTCATGAGGGCTCCAGGTGGACATCAGGGTGTCTCCTCATGGAGCGCCACAGAATTAGGCTAAACCAAACATATTTAATATTATCTCAGAGAGCTAAGCTGCTTATTGCTGTGTGACAGATAATACATTATACAGCTGAGTGGCTAATAGATTAAACAGAGAAAGGCTGATGGCAGGGAATTTTCAGTTTCTTTGGCTTATATTCTCCCTCTAGGAATGACACTGTGAACTTGGAAGGTGCAGGCAAGAGTCTCAGCTTCCTCTCAACTTCCAGGTTTCTCCAGAAAACCTGCTTTAAAATATGTATAAAATAAACACCATCTTCTGTATGCAAAAAATTGAGCAATCCTAAAAGTCATCACGTTTTATAAATATTGACATGAATGCATCTTAACCAGGAATAAGGATTTAATAATTAGTTATATGTATTATTAAAGGAAGTCAGTCAAATGTTAAGAACTCTTTAGTTTGGTTCTGAAATTTCAGCTTTCGCTTTCAAAAAGGGGGTTCAATCTACAAAAGTACAAATGAAATATCTCTGCTAAAGAAAAGATATTTGTATATAGTTATACTGGTGTGCACAAGCCACCAATGATCCCTGTACAGAATGTAGCCTGAGAAGGATCAGGATATCGTATTTGTAACTATTGTCATAAATGAAATTAATGGAATTGACAAGTGAGCAGCATTTGCATGAAATAAAGAGGTATTTTTATTTTCCAAATTTATATTTTAGGAAGCTGTTTTTACTTACTTAAACCATTCCAGACACTGGAACTCTGTCTCCTTCCCTATTAAGTTGTGACATGGCTTTTGTGGATCAGCTAGCACTCTCCCCGAGGGTCTCCATGCACACTTTGGGAGGCAGCACAGGCTGGGGCACACTGCTGGTTTAGATACAGCAACACGACTTCAGAATCACCGAATTGCAGACTAATATAGTTTGGAAGGGACTTCTGGAGGCCATCAGTCAGACAAGCTGCTAAAAGTAGGGACAACTAGATTGGGCTGCTCAGGGCTGTGTCCTGTTGAGATTTTATCTCCAAGACTGGAGACTTCATGACCTCTCTGGGCAGCCTGCTGCAGTATCTGACCACCCTTGTGGTGAATAATTTTTCCCTAACATCTGCTCAGAATTCCCCACTATTGCAATGCGTGTTCAGCTGCCTCTCATCATCCCACATGGTACCTTACAGAGGAGTCTGGATCAGTCTTCCCCACACCCTCCCAGCAGGTAACAGCAGATAGAGGATCCCAGGGTACATTACTAACTCGTATTCAATCTGTTGTCCACCAGCATCCCGGGTTTTTTTCTGAAGAGCTGCCTCCTGGCTCATACTTGCCTCCTGGGGTTGCTCTGTCCCCAGGAGTGACAGTGGAGCCTGAGGGTCTCACTGACTGGGGCCAGCTCTGCAGTGCCTGCAGAGCCAGCAGGGCTGGGCTGGGGCAGTGGTGGGTGCAGCCCAGACCCTGTGGTCACCAGACTGGCCCACAACCACAGTGCTGCCTGTGGGTGAGCTGAGAGGTCCCATCTGCAGGTCAGTGCCCTTGGCACAAGACAGGCAGCTGAAAGCAGCTCCCGATGGCAAGGGTTGGCCCTGACTGTAACTCCACAGCACACTAGAGAGCTCCCCCCAATCGCCAGAGGCCCTCTCGGCTGCACAGGTACGGATCTATCTCCAAGCCCAGCAGTCAAACCCCAGGAGTGGAAACATATACCCAAAGCCCAAACAAACTCCACCCCTTGTCCAACTGGATAATAAAGACATTAAACAATACTGTCTTCAATCTCCATCGCTGATGGATGTCTCTAGCCACCATGCAAGCCTGTATGAAAAGAGACAATTGGAGCAAAGGAAGAAGGACGAATTTAAGGGACGGACCGCGCTGTTTCGCACCCTTCCACCGCCTTTAAGGGCTGGTTTTACTCGCCTAGAGGCGGGCAGGCTAGCTGGCTGCCTCTGCCGGTGCTGAAGCCCCATCTAGAGCATCGCCGCGCTACTGCGCCCGCCGCCCCGCCGGGACCAGCACCGGCACCGGCATCGGCATCGGCAGCGCTCCGGGGCGGGCAGCGAGGGGGATGCCACAGAAACCCGCCGGTCGCCTTTAAGGGAGGGGAGACGGGTTAAGAAACCGAAGACAAAATGGTCTACTCGACAATCGTGTGCTTCTGCTGTCAGGGCCCTTGTCAATGGCACCGCGGTAATTTGAATTTCAGACTTTGTATAGAAAAAGTTAACGTTGAACCCGCATTTTCAGAAAAAAATATAATCACTTAGGTAACTACAGGCAGCTTCAGCTAGCAAGTGTCATCAAGCAAACTAATAGAAACGCTGCTATGGGATACTAATGAAGGAATTAACGGATTAAGGGTTTATTAATGTCAGTTGGCACAGTTTGCCAGGAACCCAGAATATCAAACAAATTTGATACGGCTTTAATGAGATTAAGCATTTGACTGATAATGAAGATTGTGATTGAAATGATATCTTTACCAAATATCTGACATAATCGTGCATTAAAAAATGGCTATAAACAAAATCAATGTAACATATTAAATGTTAATTTTTAAAACTGGTTAACAATTAGGTGAAAAATAGACTATAGCTGAAGTGTTTTCATTTCCAGGCATTGCATGTTTTGTGAGCTTATAGAAGGATTTTTTTGGCATAAATTTTTTCAATTCATTTATCAATGCCCTTGATAAAAACATAACATTACTGCACATAAAACTTGCAACATGACACACAAATTCCTAATGTGGAAAACAATAAAGGTAACAGTTCTATTATATAGACTGACTGATCAATTGTTGACATAAAAAAATTGTCCAGTTTTGTTAATTTAGATGTGATCCCAAATTCGAGATTATGCACCTAAGAACCAAAAACAGAAATAAATTTCTAGATCTGGGGCTGACTGCTAAAATGCAATAGGACATGACAAAGGAAGCCCATCAGAAGAAGAGGAACTAATGAACAGCAGTTGGGTGCTGATGCCACAGTAAAAGTCCTAATCAAAACATTGCATAAATGAGAATTCAAATGATACAGTGTCTTAGCAGGGCAAGTGTCATCAGCTCTAGCACTCCTTGTCCATAATATCCGGTATCACAGAATCCCAGAATGGCTGAAGTCGTGGAAACCTCTGAATATTGCCTTGGTCAAACCCCAACCTGCTCAAGCAGGGTCAGCTAGACTAGGTTGTCCAGGAACGTGTCCTGTCAAGTTTTGAGTGTCTCCAAGGATGAAGACTCCTCAACCTCCCTCGAAAAACTTCTTGTCTTTCATCACCTGACCAGTAAAAAGTGTTTTCTTATGTTTAAATGGAATTTCCTGTATTTGAGATTGTGACCATTGCCTCTTGTCCTGCCACTGGGCATCACTGGGAAGAGTCTGATTCCTTTGCCTTTACTCCCTTTGCCTTACTCCTCCCATCAGGTATTTATGGGCACTGAGGAGACCCCCCTGAGCCTTCTCTTCTCCAAGCTGAACAGTCCCAGCTTGCTCAGCCTCTCCTTGTACATCAGATGCCTTAATCATTTCATTACTTCACTGGACCTACTTCAGTATATCCATGCCTGTCTTCTACTGGGGAGCCCAGAACTGATCCCAGCACTCCGAAACTGCTCCACCAGTGCTGAGCAGGGGGGAAGGGTCCCCCTCATCGGCTGACAGTGCTCCCACACACACAGACCCAGGTGCCATTGGTTGCCCTGGCCATAAGGGTGCCTTGCTGGCTCGTGTTAGTGTTCACACATCACGCAAGGGATCAGTACCTAACTAGCTCCCAGCACAAGTACTCTGTGTCACACACATACCTGGTCCAGACTGGAGCTGACCTCGGAGCTGCGATCCAGTTAAAACCATGAGGTTAGCTAATTTCAACATCCTGCTTTTGAGAATCACTCCAGCCTGCTTCATCACAGTTATTTCACCAAATAACAAGTAGTCATTGTCAACCAGGCATTACAGGTTGTTCTTACAGTGCAATGAGGGCACAACCCACCATTTCTGGCAAACACTGCTATGGTAATTTAGCGTAATACAATTTCTCCTTCCCTGAAGAGCAGCTTCAGTCACCAGTGAAGATTAATTTGACTCAAACCACCAGATTTACTCCAGACCACCTGAGATACAGCCCCTCACCTCCTTCTGTAGGCTCTCATAAGAGCAGTCACCAGCAGCAGCATGGCAGAGCAGGCAGCTGGGGTCACTCATAAAGCTCCTACATCTCTTCCACTCAGTTCATCTGGGTAAAAGCACTACCTTTTGCTGTTAAAAAATGTGCACTTTCTTGCTTGGAACTAGTTGCAACTTCTAAACACTAAGGTTCCCTGTACCTTTTTACTAATGGACTAAAAGACATCTACCAGGAGGAACAATAGAACTGACCCTCAAACAATCTCTCAGCCTTTATTTGTATCTTCTTTTGGGTGTCTCTCACTATAACACTGAGTTTTATGGACCCCTGGTGATTCTTGAAATGTTTTTGAACACCTTTCCTCAAGTGTGGACACCACAACTGCCTATCTTATTCCAGTTGACAGGTTAGACTTGTGGCAGAGGAAGATGTGATGCCACTTTCCTCTCCAGACTGGTATCTCCTGGTAGCAGCCATGGAAAGGACCAGACTAAATACCTAATGACCAATACCTCTTTATAATTTTTGAATTACTTTAACTAAAATGAATTTACAATCCCGGTTACAAACTGACCTTTTCTCCAGTTCTAGACTCCATTAAACTCGTGAGCCTGAAAGGTGCAGGACAGAAAGAAAGGAGCAGAATCTGCTCTGTGGAACAGGTTAAACACAGTCCCAAATCCATTCCTTCCTCAAGGAAGCATGCCCCACCACCACCTTCTCCCATGGGCTAGTAGCTGACTCATGACAATTCAGACTGTGCATCCAGCAAGAGGGCCAGTCGTGACACTGTGTTGGGCTTCCAGAAGGTTCCCCACCACTGACCAGAAAGAGATAAAGCAATTTGGAGTAAAGCCTATTTTATCCACTTTGTTTGGATGGGTGTTTCTCCCTTTTTATTGATGATATGGGTTGTTCAGAGGACTAGCCCCTCAAGCCCAGTGTTAGCCTTTGCAAACATCCCTTGTGCAGCCCTTCAATTTGTCTGAGCAGGCCCAGGATTTTTCTCTGACGAGATGAAATATCCCTCCCCTGCAGTCCAGGTTAGTTCAGTCACTGTCCTTGCTTTTCTGACAACTATGCAGTGATTGATCTCATTATTTATTAGGTCTTAGAAGAGGATTGACAATTTTGGTTATAAAACAGAGGAGGGGAAAAAAAACATCCAGGAAGCAGACTTCATCAATCAAAGCACCCTTGAAGCAGAGTATGGAGATACAACATGAATAGTATAAAATTCTAGCTTTTTTGGGAAAAAACCCCAAAACCATTAAACTACCGCAAACCCTGAAAAGGCAAAAATCATGTTCGGGAATCATAGAATATCCTGAGCTGGAAGGCACCCATAAGGATCATTGAAGTCAATGTTATTTAATACTAATGAAGAGAATTCCAGTAAGCTAATGCATACATTGCAGGAGTTTATGCGCTGCAACTTGTAAAGGCTCAAATGCACCCTAAATAGGATTTTAACAAATCAAGGTCATGAAGTCAAGAAATGCTGTCTCCAAGCTGCTGTTCTAATCAGTTGTGCCCAAAGTGCCCAAGGCACATGTTCTGCACAGAGGCATCTCAGCCTTCACAGTGATTGGCAGCTCTGGACGTATCACATAGACAACTTCAATCTGCCTACTCTTCCTTAACAAGTTTGACTACGGAGGCACATCCAGAAATCCAAAGACCCAAGTTTCAATTCCCTCCTCTGAGTGGACCCTACCTCTTACTTGCCCAAAGACTGTGATACACAGGACTGTGAGCTGAAATTGTGGCAATTCTTCCTCTTGGGAAACATTCCATTTTGAAAAAGAAAAAAAAAAATTTGGTGTCTAAACGTGGTGTGAGTCATTTAGGTCTCTTTCTTAGTTTAACACTAATAATCAAAATGTGTCTATATTTTGAATACAGATTTTTTTTTTTAAAGGGAAGATTTTTCTTCATCCCTACACAATATTTGTGTAACTGGAACAATATAACTGTTTTCAAAGCAGTCACATTCAATGCTGAAGCCAAATTTATTTTGACATAACACCCGTTCTCTTTACTGGTTTCAAAGATATATTTGACCTTATTCCTCCACAACATAATTTATATCACTAAACTCTACAGAGACAGAACAAAATTCATTTCCTATCCTAGCAGTAGAAATTAATTTTAAAGCCAAAAGAGATGGATGTTCAAAAGCAAAACACATTGCTTCTGATTAAACAATTTGTCAAAATTATTTGGTCACCACATTTTTTTTTGTCAAAGACTAATACGCATACTGTGAATATGAAATTGTAGATTATGCAAAAGCAGCAGAAACAAGTCCACAGATGCCACGTTTGTCCTTCAAAAAGTGGTTTCCTGAAAAAACATTACTAAAACCTTCCAAGAACAAAAGCAGTATTTAACATAAAACTGCCAGATCCTGAATAATACGTCTGAAGTTTTCCTCCAAGTAGCTTATGTCTTCCAAAGAGAGATGTCCTTAAGCTGAAATGTCTCCTTCAAATACTTTTTTTTTGTAATCAAACATCCAATACTTGCTCAGCATCTTCTCCACCTTCCCAGGCTGTACTGTTTTTTGGGTTTTTTTTGTAATTTAAATTGCTTATAAATTGCTCATTGCTGGAGCATGAGCAGTTACCTTGTTTTAATTTGGGCCCTTGCTAAAACACAACATGAGAAGTTAAAACTTCATATTGTAGTATTGGAGTACCTTATTTTATTATGTGGAAGTTAATTCATCACACTGTAAATTACGTTCCTGTGATTCACCAGCAAGCGCTTTTGTTATTCACCTGGTATTTCTCCGCAAGGCAGCTGTGAGCTCAAAATCCAAGCAGGTATACTAACACAAAGAATTATAAGAAATGCCTAAAATCTCTGAAATCAACTAGTGCTGCAAAGTATATGAAAATTTTTCTTTCATTGCACTATACTTTCCCTTTAATATTTCCCCATTTCAGAGTCTTGGAAAATTGTATTGTTAAAAGCAAATCCCCATGAACAATGTTCAATGCTTGTTTTATACATTTTCAAGTTCAGCTGAGTTCATCAAAGTCCATTCTCTGGTGCCTGTCAGAGACACAAAAGAGGTGTCAGGAGCACCGCAGCAGCTCCAATGCCACCGTGGTCAGAAAATCCTCAAGAAAATCCCCTTGAGGGGGTTGAAATTTGTCATAGTATGAGAAGTGACACAAGAAGACAATCTTTCAAGGAATTATAACACTAAGTCGTAAAAGGTGAGCAGTTGCTATTCAGCCGATAACTCAGGAGCCCTTGCAAAAAGAAACATTGGAAAGGTTTTGGATCCCTTTAGGTGCCAGGGCATGGGAGACAAACTCTGAAAGTGATCTTGGGCTTTTCATTTCTCAAGGTGGGTGAGCCTACAGTAAGTAAAGCAGCTGGCCTCCAACAAAACCACAGCTTATTTTGACACATGCATAAAAAAGTACAAGGACACCATGAACATTTATAACATCAAAATAGACTGACATTTAATTTTATTTGCATTAGAATTTGAAATATTTTGATTATATGATTGCAGGTAATTGAGAACAAAGGGAAGTGTGTGCTCATACACAATGTATCTTGAATGCAGGAGAATATTACAACATATGTTAAGAAAAAAACCTTCAGCTGGACCATAACTACATCCATACTCGTGCTCTGATAGAGAGATCTTACTGACCTTGTAGGCCACCTTTATAGCAGTGGAGAGAGGGAATAAATTAAGGGTGGGCTCAATGATCTTAAAGGTCTTTTTCAACCTAAAGGATGATGTTATTCTATTCTATAAATATCTGCCTTGCTACTGGGAGCAGCTGCCTGAACTAGCACTTCTGGCTACCCAGACCTGTGGAACTGCCTTGAGCCAAAATCTCTTTAGTATAAATTCACTGACTTTAAACAAAGATTTTTTTTCCAAGTGTGAACGCAAAATACTACCTTAGGTATATATACAGGGAGATATATACTAAGTTTATGCATCTGTTTCAATGTGCAAGGCAGTATCATATAGCCTATTCTGAGGGAAAGTATCAGAAAAAGTGAAGGCTCACGGAGCCAAAAAGAATCTTCTTTGGTACTTCATACTCAACCTGATAGTTTTCACCAGCCTTGTTCTTTTGCATAAACTGAGTGTCTAAACCTAAACCTCACTGTGAATTTTCACGCCATGCTGTGCTCCTGGTTAAAGCAAGCAGCATGTCACTTTGGCTCCCACATACCTCCATGCATACTTGAGGTCACTACTTCTTCAAGAAGTTGTGGTGTTGAAAGCAATACCATGAAGGTTTTCCCCTTCCAAATTTGATCATCTTTTTTCTGACAATTCAGGGAATCTGTTGTATCCATCACATTAGATACACTCGTTGTAACAGTTCCTGCCCCATATGCTACAGCCGTTGCTGTGGTGCAGTGCAAATCAATAGCATGTTCTCTATGCATCAGGGATTCACCATCGATATTTATGTATGACAATTAAATGAGCACGGCTTCCACTCCTCTGAATAAGCCTGGGGCTTTTATCCCTGCTAGTACCTCTGGGAGTATCAATCTGTGTGACACTACGACCTGATTTAGTTTTTGAAGGCTTCCATCCCTCTTTCCAAAGCATCCCTCCCCTCAGTTAAGCTCCGGGGCTGATGTTCTTTTTGAGGCTTCTACTTCCCCCTCCAGCTTTTGAATTACATACTCTGTTTCAACGACCTTCCCATCCAAGCAATCAGTTAAGACATCAGACTTGCTTTACATAGAAGGAAGAAAACTGCAAAACTTTATTTCTTGCTCAGGTGATTCATATGTTTGTCCTGTCCAAGGGAATCTGAAATACCACATCACCGTTTATCTGCACTGTATCAACTGTTAGGTTGCTAGGAAAATATATAAAATACATTATTTGTAGGTTTTAGATTAACAAACTTCCAACAATTAATCCTTATGCCAACCTTTTGCAATATCTGAATCTATTCCAGCTCAGCAGCTGATTCAAATCTGTTGGCATTATTCTGGATGGAGCATTTGATGGAGAAGTCTGATAAGATGTCGTTTGTTCTGAATAAGAGGCCTGTTTTCAGTGTGATTCAATACCTATATTACACACACATACCGCCTGAACTCAATACCTGTATTACTTACATTCAGAAACTAATCATTAGTCAGTTACGAACCAAACCCCAAATGGTTAGTCATGACAATTAGCCTATAAATTATCAACACAAAAAAAGTCCATTATACATTTTTTAATGTTTTGTCTGGTTGATTTTTTAATTGCTTTTTCTGCTTACAGTTTTCCTAGCTACGGTGGGCATGGAGATGGATTATGAATCCTTTTCATCCTATTTACAGCACCAACAGCATTTCAGATTCTGGCCTGGCTTGCTGCCAGATACAAGCAGTACATTTCCTCCAGTTGCAAGCAATAAAATTATTCTGTCTTTGTCATTCCCTGGGTCTTTCTGAAGGACATCAATGATTCTTTGCCAGCATTGCTATGATGAATTATATGGTTTAACTGTTTAGCACAAAGGTGAGCTACACAAAGCCACAGAAGGATGAATTTTAAAAATGAGCCACATGAGTTTTTATTGTTTATTTAAAGCAATTTCATAATATCAAGGCATGTATAGCAAAATTATTACGTGCAATTAGGAAGGCAATCAAAATTAGGGAATTCACAGACTGGGTTTTTTGCATGCTTCATGCCTGTTTTCTTGGATTTTAGGATCAAAAAATTAAAAGCTCCATTCAGCTCAAGAGAATCCATGTCAGGTTATGCCTCACAGATACTTTATTGCTTTTGAAATACCAGTGTCTGTCTCCTTCCACAGGAGTTTATGCTAACATGTTTATGATTGCATTCTAACCTACTCACTAAATCACATTTTCAAGTAATTTAATTAAGCCTACTCAGAGATCTTGCACACAAAGCACATAATTTTTGAGAATCTCTCAATTCTTTCACAAGCATTATTTTTTTATCTTTCCTCCTGAAATTTATGGTTGGGAGGAGAGGATGACAATATTTTTATTTCAACTGCATTAAAACTCCAATTTCCCACATATTTTCTTATTTTTATTGTGAAGAAAGTTTTTTCAGGTTTTGCCTGAAAATATTACCATGGTAAAAAAACAAGTATTTTTTTCCTGTTTTCCTCCATTTTATTGTTTTCATTTAATGGTCAATGAGCATTACTTTTGAACATTCATAACTGTGGAAACTCAGTTCTGTCAAAGGCAAATCTGTCTTCGTCTCAAAAATGTCTCATTTGTGCCTCCCCATGCAGGCAGGTTATAATTTTCATACCAAATGTTCTGCTTTATCTTACTCCACCCAAATTCTTGTGTCACTTCCATCACTCTGCTCTCATAACATATTCCATCAGCAAGTGATGCAAGCAGGATCTGCTATTGCCTTTTCCCTTCCTCTCTCCAGAAAGAAGTTTACTTAACTATATTTATTACCAAAGATTAGCATTAGGGTAAAAAATATAAATAAATAAATAAAACAAAACCAAACAAACAAAAACCCAAAACCAAAACCAAAACATTAACTTGGAGTAATAAAAGTGAAGATTTAGAAACCCTGTAACTTCTTTGTGGAATAAACCACAACAGCCTCATTAAATTGGGCCTGTCTTTGAATTCAAGCGTATTTGCTGGCTTTAGGCAGTACTTTTATCCTTTTGACAGTACAACCTATTTTGCTTCAAGTTCTAGGTATTTTACAACCTGATACTGTTCCTCTTTTATTTTTTTTCCTGCTAGTGTGGGGGAGTTTTGCTTTTAAATTACACCATGCACACAAATATATATTTGTACATATGCATAAAACCTGTCACATATTGGTCGTACTGGCTATTCCTCTAACTCTCATCCTAAGTAAACATTTCAGCAGAGAGCACTTTCTCTCTTTTTGCTCACATCCTAACCAGTTGTTACACCAAGGTGCTGCCCTGACCTAAAGCTTTGTGTTCAGGCTGGCACTGCCAGTACGTACCTGAGGCCCCCCAAAGGCTTCCCTCAGTCCCACTGTCTGGAGGGGTTGTGAGGGGGTGCAATGAGTGCCAGCATTGTGGTGGGCTGCTTGTCCACCCCTGTGCTCCCTGGCAGCTCTCCAAACACAATCACAGATTCATTCCAGTTGGAAAAGACCTCTGAGATCATCGAGTCCAGCCTATGACCGAACACCACCAAGTCAACTAGACTGTGGCACTAAATTTCATCCCCAGTCTTTCCTAAAATGCCTCCAGGGATGGTGACTCCACCACCTCCCTGGGCTGCCCATTCCAACCTAATCACCCTTTCTGTGAAGAAATTCCTCCTAATGGTGCAGCTTGAGACTGCCCTGTCAACCAGTGGCTGGTTGCCTGGGAGAAAAGATCGATCCCCACCTGGCTACAACCTCCTTTCAGGTAGTTATAGAGAGCAACAGGGTCACTCCTGAGCCTCCTTTCTCACAGGCTAAACAACCCCAGCTCCCAGCTTCTTGTCGGACACGGGCTCCAGGCGCTTCATCAGCTTTGTTACCCATCTCTGGACACTCTCCAGCACCTCGATATCTTTCCTGAACTGAGGGGCCCAGAACTGACACAACACTGGAGGTGCAGCCTCACCAGTGCCGAGTACAGGGGAAGGATCACTTCCCTCGTCCTGCTGGCCACACTGTTCTTGATGCAGGCCAGGATGCCATTGGCCTTCTTGGCCACCTGGGCACGCTGCTGGCTCATGTTCACCCGCTGTCCACCAGCGCCCCCAGGTCCTTCTACCTGGGCTGCTGCCCTTCGACGGCACACACGCGGCCCGACAGAACCAAGGCGGTGCCGGCAGGGCAGGGCAGACTCCGGGCAGGGCAGGGCAGGGCAGGGCAGGGCAGAGCAGATTCGGGCAGGGCAGGGCAGGTCAGACCCAGGCAGGGCCACGGCCCCGCCGCCTCTGCCGAGCCTCCCCCGACCCCGCGCCCGCCAGGCCCGCAGCGCCCCCTGCCGGCTCGGTCGGAGGCGCGCGGGGCGGCAGCGCGACCAGAGCCCCACCCGGCACCGCCCTCCCTGCAGCACCTCAGCCAATCAGCAGCCTGGGTGCGGCCCTTCACCAATGGGGAGAGCAGCTGCCCCGAGCTGGCGGGGCGGACAGCCAATGGCTGGCGCCGAGTGCCCGCCCCCCGGCCCGTTGCCGGGGCAGCCGCTGTCAATGGCGGCTTCGCGGCCCCTCCGAGCGTAGCGCGGCAACCGCCGGCGCGTCCTCCGGGCGGGCGGGGCCGGGCCGCGCAGGGCCAGGCCGGGCAGGTATCGCCGGCAGGGCCGCGACGGAGGTGGGGGGGACATCGAGGGGCAGAGGGAGAGTTCGGGGGAAACTGGACTGCGGCGCAGGGTGTTGTTTTCCTTGGGGGCTGCGGGCGCTGGTAGCGGGCCCGGGCCTAGGCCTGGGCTTGGCCTCCGAAAAGTCTCGGGCCGCCGGTGTTCAGCCCCTTTCCTGCGAAGTCATCTAGTGTGGCTACGATTCGGTGGCTTAAAATGTGTTGTCAGGAAGTGCTGACTGTAAATAACATTCGGTGCATTCTTTAAGAACGTCTGTGCTCGGTGAAGGAAAGCTACCCGCTTGCGCCTTGGGAACTGGAGAGCTGCTCCCAGGGATGGCTGAGCTGAACTAGGTAAGTCTGCACACACTGGGATATTGGTGGGAATGTGAGTGACGGCGTGGGCCTCTGTGGCAGAGTCTGATTTAGAAACATAATCCCTTTTCCTGGTTTTAGGACTGGCCTGAACATTCCCTGTTTGATGTTTCCTCATCCCTGACCTGGGACTTAGAGAAGCTTTCTCATTTTGAGAGCTGATGAAAGTAACACTGTGTATGACTGTCACAGAGTCAGGTACACACAACGCTGGCTTTTAAAACCATACTATGTTTTAATTCACCAAAATGCAGGACAAGAGGACAGTCTTAAGCTGCACCAGGGGAGGTTTAGGTTGGATATTAGGCAGAATTTCTTCTCAGAAGGGGTGATTAGACGTTGCAGTGGGCTGCCCAGGGAGGTGGTGGAGTCACCATCCCTGGAGATATTTAAGGAAAGACTGGACATGGCACTCAGTGCCATGGTCTAGTTGACACGGTGGTGTTTGGACTCGATGATCTCAGAGGTCTTTTCCAACCTCATTGATTCCGTGAGTCTGTGAGAAGCTGCTAAGCCTAGAAGAAAAACATACAGTTAAGTCAAAAGCAGCAGAAAACTTCCCTAATAAAATTTTTCCTCCTCACCAAAGTCTCATCACTGAGTATACAGTAAATTATTTTACTCCTCTCTCTTCTGGAAAAAATACAGCATTTGGATATCAAACGGATGAAGGAAGAGCAGTGACACGAATTTCTTTTAAAGTTTTTCTTTGCTCTTAAGTTCAGTTCTTTAATGACTTGGGGTGATGCTGTTGCACTTGCCCGAAGCCGCGTTTCTTGCACTGTCCATCTGTCGGAATAGGCGGCAGAACTGAGGAGGCCGTTAGAGGTCAGTGTTTGTACTCGGGAAGTGCCGTGCGGTGACCAGTGAAAGCACCTGGTCTTGGAAGGATGTTAATACTGAAAAGGTCATAAAAAGTTTTATGAGTCTTGCATTGCAGAGCTAAGCTCTGGGTGTACTGTGAGAGAATTACTGAGTGGTTTTCCTTTCTGTCTGTTGCTTAATACCTGTAGTCCAATGGTTCTGTCTCTGTGATTTACTTAGGAGTAATAGGGAGAGAATCTCCTGTCACCATTTCAGTTGTTTTGTATTCTCTGTTCTGTCTGTCACCTCCTTTGCAGTGACCTGGTGCTTTGACTGTTTTTTGTAATAATGAACATGTTTTCTATGCAAAATATGTAAATAATAGCAATAAATAGAAGTAATTGAAGTGAAAGACTATGAAATTCTGGAAACAAAACTCTTTCTGAAGTTTGTGCAAGTGCAGATTTCAGCCATTCTATACTGACCTGATCTCAATTCCTTAGGCTTCTAAAAACCTGCATGGAGACTTGAGGAGAGCGGATTGGGGCTTTGGTAGTGGTGGTGGATTTTAGTAGACCCATTGCTAACCCACAATGTTTCATTCCTTATAAAATCATTAAATACACAGTGGAAAATCTATATCTTTGTGGATTCACACAAATTGAACTTACTTTATAATCAGCTCAAACTAGTTGGTAACAATTGAAAAATCAGGTAACTAAAATGTTTCTTAATTAGAAAGTCCTTAGGCTAACTGAAGTAAAACTCAAATAGTGATTCTTTTGTTTTCAAGACAAACTGTGCATTCTTTTGTTAATCGAATTATATTATAATCTGGTGGGAAAATGAATTGGCAAGACTTGACAGACTAAGGTTTCTTGTTTTGTATGGAAAATATGATAATGTTACCAATTTATAAAACTGAAGACCATATGAAGGTTCAAAAATGGTTTGGGCAGTTTTCAAGGGAGCTGTCTTTGGTTCACCTTTTTCAATTTGTTTTCAGTTCATTGCTTTTCAAAGTACTTCCAGAATACATCAGGAATTTGTGTTCATTTATATTGCTGTGTGTCAATGATACTTAGCAAAATATTCTTAAAAGTGGGAAATATCCAGTACAGAAGTTATGGATAATTCTAATTCTCCAGTTCTTACAATTTGTTTGTTTAAAATACAATGAGTTATGAAAAACATATATATATAATTAGACAACATGATGATGGAACTGTAGGAATTTATGCCTTCCCTAAATGCCATCCCATTCGTTTTCAAACAAGAAGTCGGTGATGATTTCTTTTTATCCTTCTGTGCCCTGAAGGCAGACGAAATTTGTGTCTTGGCTGTATCTACACTGTTGAAGGTACTTGCCTCACAGAGTAATCCCTGCCTCCACAGAGGGCTGGGGTAACACCTCTGGATGTGATAGTGCCTCTAACAGTGATGTGTGCCCTCCGGAAGTGGCCTTGGAACAGTCTTGTGTCCAAGTAACAGACCAGGCTGCTTGAATTCCTGCCAATTTGTTTTATTCTGCAATTACAAGAGAACACAAATGCAGAGCCAACAAGTGAATGTTGGTCTAATTAAAATCTTAACAATCTAATCAAAGATTTAGTATTAGTCTAGATACCAACACAGTTCAAGCCACATATGGGTACAGTGATACAAACACAAACTCCAGTACCAAATCCTCTGGTGTTATCTTTGCCCACTCCCTCATCCTCTGTGACTTGACTGGCTTCAACTGGGAGGGGGACATCTTTACAGGAAGTCATCAACATTCCGTGGCAGGAGGAGGATGCTGATGGTTTCTTTCTTCTTGCCTTGTGTCAGTTTGGGATCATTTGGTTGTTAACACACTGTGCACCTTGCTCTTTATTGCATTCTGTTCTATTCTGACCATAGACTCATGGTTCCACGTTCCATCTGAATTTACTACACGTGGTGTGTTTTACATATGTTGAGTACTCATTCTTTGTCCTCTGTGCTGCTGGGTTTTATCCAGCTCCCAAGGCCGACTCCTGCAGAATTAAGCACAGGTGAAATGTCACAGCTTAGGGCCCCAGCACTGTACTGTGTTGGCACTTTCAGGCCCCTGCAGTCACCCCATGCCTGGACCACCCTATGCTGCATTTTTGCAGGGGTTGTAGATCACAGATGGTTCCCTCTTCACAGAGTAACTACCGGTTATTGCTCTCTGTTACTTTAAAACATAAATGGACAAAGCTAAGAAAAAAGCTGCAACAAATTAGACAAGTTCCCTGGTTGTTAACTGAATTTGTTGCAGCTAAAGAAGCTGTAGCAAAGCTCCAGGCACCCAAGATGAGTTCAGACAAAGTCTGGCAAGTTTTGTGGCCCGTGTTGTCAGCTGGAAAGGCAGTCTGTGGCTTCAATGACAACACCTCACTTCATGTGGGTTACAAAAGCAACTACTGGTTTTAATGTGTTTTTTTCATCCAGGATGACTGGAAGAATATGAGGTCTGTGCTACAGCCCTCCAGAGTACTATTTTTATATCTCAGATTATTTTAGTACTTTAATATTAATATATTATATCTGTGGGGCCAGGACTTAGGAGTGGAGCTGTTTGGGAGCAGGGCAGCACCCTCATATGTTCTAATGCTCTTACACGATCTTAATTGTGCACTCATGTAAATGTGTGGGGGTCTTCATTACACTTAAAGACAGACAAGGTAATACAGTTATGGTTAGGTCTATACTTTTGAAAAATCTTTAGTAACTCCATTATTTCAGAAGGAAACAGAACAGTCAATATAGATCATGTGAATGTTCACAATAACTGATATCTTCCAAGCATGTGTTTAGCAATCTCTAAAACAACTGATTATAAGCATAGCTTGTCTTCTTTCTGGGCTTTGCAGTGAAATTTTTGTTTTCATCAGAATCCTTTGATATAAGTTTTAGGCGTGTCATTATTATTATTTGGACCACTTTGAGAATATTTAGATGCTTATAAAACATTATTTTGGAAAGTTACTCACTAAATAAAGAAAAATACATTTTTCCAGGTAATTTATTATTAATTTCCCAGCATCTTCCCAGTTTAGGAACCTGATGGGATATTTATTCCTCTAATTCTTTCTGTGTAGATTATGAGGGCAAATGGATTCATTCCAGTCACTTGAGACAGAGTTGTGCTAATAGTGAACTGTGCCAGAAAGCTGGAATTTGTAACAAAAATGGTCTTGGCAGCTGACATTTCTGTTCTGCTTGGCTATGCAATTCTGTATGTATAGGCAGTGAAGGCCAAGAAGCAGGCAAAGTTTATTTTATTGGGAAATAATGCACTGAAAAATTTACAGCTCATTTACAGGTATGTTGAATGTCCTGCAGTGTAGAGCAGTTCTGATTGAAAGCTGCTCAGGTTTTTTGGGTGTAATTTGCTTTGTCGCTTGTAAATGAGCTAGGAGCTTATGTGAATCAACAGGTAGAACTGATGGGCTCTGGTTTCAAGGCCTATTTATTCACCCATTAGGGGCGTGATGTTGGATTGAAGAGAGAGGCAGAGAAATAAGCTGGAGAGCTGTGAAGAGTGTTGAGAGAGACAAAAGACATGGGAGGCTGAGCGTAGTCAGTAAAACATAGCTTAAACTGTTGAGAGAATTCTTTTGACTGAGAAGGTGAGGAAAATTTTTAATATATTTGCTCCATTATATTCTCAGGAAGTGTCTCCAAAAATAAAAAATGAAGTGATTTCACCTTGAGATTATGGGTTTTTTCCAGTTCATATCAAAAGAGAGGCTGCAGGAGGGGCCCTTCTCTTTTAATACCTGCTGCAGGTGTACTGTTTACCATATACCAGCAGTCTGGTCTCTCTTATCAGATAAATATATATATATGTATATATATAATATAAAACATGTGGGCTCTGGCCAGTTCTTAAAGGCATGAAGCACTAGATGATAGAGGGTATGAGAGTACTTTCCAGGGTGAAGATTGTGATACGTAGGTACAGTCTCATTAGTGGTTAGGGACAGAAGGTACTCCGGACAAATGGGACAATTGATTTTCAAGCCCATCATTTAACATCATTGGATTGTCAGAAATTGTGAAATGGAGGATTTAGTTAAATTCTACAAATATCCCAATTCTGGTTGCATGGATAAGTTGTGAATTCGTTTGATTAGAAAATTTTAAAACATGTCTAAATTAGTTTCCTGAATAGCATAAAACTTTTGCTTGTGTTCTGGTTTGTTTCCCAAATGCTTCTTTTCTCCTCTCTAGCCTGGGAGTATTTTCTTATTCTGGATTTAATTTTCTGATTTTTGTGTTAATTTTCTGGTTTCTCTTTTGGAATTGAAGTGCCTCAGACTTCTGAATATAATACTAGTAGCATTCAGAGACTGATGTTTGTCATATTGAATATAAATCTTAAGGCAACAAGGTTGTAAGAATCCTGAATAATTTTACGGGTTTTTTTACCTTTCTTTCTTAACAGCAGAACACCGTTCTCCCCGTTTCTTTCTCTCTCTAAATTGTTACAGAGAAATGCATTCTGAACGATAACTACTGCTTTCTGAACTGAACTGCAAAGATCTCGTGCTTCGGAGTTGAAGATGATAAACCCGAGGAAATAATCCAGCTGCTCCCATTGTGGCAACTGAAAATATCCTTAGTGCCAAAATGAACAGTCTTTGAGAAAAATTTGGAAAGCTGTTAAATCTGAAAAATGGGAGAAAGAGTAAGAAGCCCAGATTCTGAACACGAGAGGAAATCAGATGAGGATAAATATAGTGACTCCTATTATTCAGATGAAGGTAACGCATCTCATTCATCCAGCCAGTCGCCAGCACTAAGCTCTCCATCTACAAGCCAAGAAAAGAGACATCACAAAACACAGACTTCAAACAGCCATTTGCACTACCAAGGTAGGGAGATAGCAGAAATTGCTGCTTTGTAACTGCTCCAAAGAGGCAATTATCTTTGAAAACTGAAACAAAAGTGGGAAACTAGCATTATGAGGATCTACAAATAAGGTTCCTGTGAATTATGCTACAAATGGCAGGTAGACAGTAACTGCTCTGTTGTAAACTGAAATTGATCTGTTCTTGCATAAGGAGGGGTGTTGGTGATTTTCAGAATTCTTCATATTTTCTTAACAAGAGAATGTGGCTTTTATTCTAGCTTTTTGTTGAATCATGCTGATGCTTGCTTTTTCTCTTTGACAAAAAACTCGAGGCCAAGGACCCAAGGCAAGTCCTTACTATGCAGTCTGTAAAAGAGAGACAATTATCAAAGCTCCTCTGACCAGATAACCTAAAGATATCTGTCTTGTGGAAGTCTAGTTGACTGAGCTTTACAGGGTAATGCTGTGACTTTCAGCAAACAAATGAAGACCACCAAGGTGGCAAGAGAGAAAATGGGTTTGGTGACAGGTTCAGGTAGAAATCCAAAAGAAAGCTTTTCCTATTCCTTCCCTGAGGGTAAAGTGTTTCCAATTTGAGATGCCATAGCTCCACTTGGAACTCCCTTGCACACATAAGCTGCTTTCTTGATTGAGTATGTGGGAAGGTGAACACCCCTGCAGAAAAGAAGAGGTCCTGGGCTGAAGTAGGGATATGAAGGCTTTCTGCCACACTTTGACAGCTTGTTCTAAATAACTGTATACATTTTCTGTTGAAGTCATAGCATGTCCTGCCTTTCTTGAGCAGGTGTCCCAGTTCATTTGTAAGTGCTTGATACTGTATGAATCATTTGGTCAATGTTATTCTGTGCCAGAAGGTCTTGAATTTGCCCAGGGAGTGGATCTCTTCAGATCCTCGACAGTGTGAGTGTCCTGGTGCAACTGGTGTTTTGCTGAGCTCCTCTGTGTTCTCAAGTGGCATCTTCTCCATGGTGGTCATGGATTAGCTGTCTGGGAAACAAAAACTGGAGTTCCTCTTTGCTATTTAATTTGAAAGGGGCAAATGAGTGACCAGTTCTTTGATTACATAGCCAGAATTAAACATAATTATTACATGAAAGTATTATGAATGTCATGTTTTGTTGTCTTGAAAGACACTCTTCCCCAGTTTAACTATATGATCAAATGTGCAGTATGGAAAAATTATTGAAGGAGCTGGAATTCTGTGGTAAATGGGAGTTCCTGTTGTTGTTGGTAGGAGTGGCATCATTCCTGCAGTGCATGTATTAGATAATCTTTTCACACCTGAGTGTGACATAAGCGTTCTTCATAAAGGAAAAAAAACATACCTTCTTTTGTTTGCCCAAGCTGTGGAAAAAATGAGCATCAAGCAGAAAATGAATGAGCATTTGTGCAAAATTTTTATAGGAAATTATAAGAGTATATTTTTAAGTTGTTATTTTTGCTGAAAAGTATTCTCTGTAGAATAGAAACATGCTAAGTGCCAAAGGGGAGGAAGAATTTGCTGTCACACACACTCCCTGTCTGCGTGTAGGTAACTGCACTATTGCTGTATCCCAGCTTTCAAGCTGGAATTATAAACTGCTGCTCAGTGTATTTCTTTCAAACACTGAGGTACCTTAATGAATTATGCTTGTATGAATTATCTCTATTGATTCAGTTGTTTTAAGAGATATTTTTGGTGGATTACATGCTTTATTTTTTGAGTGTGGCTTGAGAGGCAAACAAGATAGAAACAAAATGTTCAGTTTTTATCTATGGGGATGACAATAAAATAATAATAATACCAAATAGGAATGCGAGCAGTGCATACAAGTAATCAAATGAGAATACTGTGTGGAAAATAACTTGTGATACAAGAATAAATTATTCAGGGAGAACTGAATTTTCATGGGATTTATAATTTTGCTTTGGAGGCTTTTTGCATTGAGGCTTTGAAATCTGCTGTTTTGTCTGTAAGCACGGCAGCTGGATTTGAAAATACTACTGCATTTGTCTGGGAGAATTACATCTTGCATAATACATAACTAGCTAGTGATTAGCTAATTGTTGCCATTTTTAAGCATTTGGTAATTTTGTATGCATTATGGTATCATATTTCTAAACCATTTTAATAAACAATATCAAAATATGACTGTTGTTTCTGATATGATTTGCAGATGATTACTTTACAATGGTCCTGTATTAATGGCTGCAAATATTACCTCTTTCAGTAGATCACAGACATAGATCTCCATTTTTTAGCTATCAAAAGGAACATAGGTCTAATATGCCTTTTACTGTCTGATTTGAAATCTGTCATCTCTGCTAAGTGTTGAAAAATTGTTTTAGGCAGAGCTGGATTCCAAGAAGGATGCCTGAGCAGACAAACTGCCTTGTCTAATGGTAAACATGCCTTTTATTTTTCCTCTCTTAGCCACAAAGAAATTGGATTCCAAATATGCACCAAGCAAAAGAGGGACACGGTGGGGTTTCCGTTCTCAGAGCCTTACTAGGGATTCTCCTGCAAAAGATATAGATCTCGTTACAAAAAGAGTTCTTTCTGCGAGGCTGCTGAAAATCAATGAGCTCCGAAATGAACTGACTGAACTCCACATCAAACTCGATGAGCTGCAGAAGGAAAACAGGGCACTGAAGAGGCTTCAGCACAGGCAGGAGAAAGCCCTGAATAAGTTTGAGGATACGGAAAACGAAATCTCGCAGCTCCTTGCTCGGCACAACAATGAGATTAGAATATTAAGGGAGCGCCTACGAAAATCTCAGGAGAGAGAACGTGCAACTGAGAGACGGTTGAAAGATTCGGAAGATGAACTGTACAGAACAAAAACTGTCTTACAGAAACTGAAAAAGCTGTCTGCAGATAAGCACCTTGCCGAAAGAGATGACCTGGCAAAGAAACTCGCCAATGCAGAGAGCAGGCTAGAGGAGAGGGAAAAAAGAGTTAAGGTGAGATGACTTTCTTCTTGTAAGACTCTGGAATAGATATTTCTTGCCATAATGAATTGTAATTTTTCACAGCTGTGAAGCAAATAGAAAATCAGTATTTTTTGATTTTACAGAGAAGTAGAATCAAGTAAATTATTTCCAAGGTGATTATATAGTTACATATATGGTAGTTGTGCATTCAAATTTCTGTTTACAATTCAAATGTATTTTCTCAGAATATAGCCTGTGGATTTGTGCTTTTAAGTGTTTTATAACTAATAATAATATTTCAGAAGTGCATGCAATTATAATGCAACTAATCTAATGCAATCTAATTTATTCTTTTGTAGGGGAAGCATTTGTTAAAAATTTCTGGGTATTTAGGGAACTGTACTCTAAAATTCTATAAAAAAATATCTATGTAGTAATTCTTTTTCAATTTTTGAACAGCGTTCATGCAGTGTTTGATTGTCCACTATTCTGCACACCCAAGACCTCAGCTGAACAAAATTAGAGCAGTTTTTTCAATATTGAAATGACCTTTAAAACATTTTATGGATATGCATGTTAAGAAATTTGTCCAATATATTTTTTTTAATTTTGTCCAACCAAAATGTTTATGTTTTTTAAACATGTCTAAGCATGTCTACACTGTAAATATATTGATAAACTCATCTTACTTAAAAATTGTGTTAACACTATTGCATCTGTTGATAGCTGTACTGTTTTTATAGTAGATATTTTTATACATAGTATTTAAATTTTATCCTATTTTTAGCTGAAATTATGTTGGTCATTAAAATTATGTTAAAGTTTGGTGTCTATATTAGTAATTAAACCTAAATTACATTACAGAAATAATAAATGTAGAAATCCAAAGTATTAAGCTGAAAACTAAGCTTTTGTAAAATAAGTCCCAAAGTACCAAGATATAAACCACTGAGTTAGCCAAACCACCTCACCCTGTAGTGTCACCATCTGTTATCCGTAGTTTTATGGTCAGGTATTTCAGCATTTGTAATACTAGGTCATGTTTAAATGAATCATGCTTGAAAAAGTAAATGATTTTCTTCTACTTTTTTTTCCTTCTTTCATCAACACAGTACATTTAAAATAGCTATTGCAAGACAAAGGTATGTAAATGCAATCATAATCACAGCCTCGTTTCTAGTAGAAAGGTTAAAAATTCTTTCTTGTCTTCTTCCTTCTAATCCTGCACTTTGAGGGAGGAATTCTGTCTCTTATTCATCGGTTGGAGATTTGTCTTAGACATGTGGAGACCCACTGTGGCAAGAGCCTTGCAGAAAGTAGTGTGAGTTCCCATTATGTCCTCAAATCACCTCTCAGTACTCAGAAGGATGAGCTGCAGCATCTGCAGATGCTCTGTCTGCCCCCTTGAAGTTAGGATTAAGGGTTTAAATGTATTCAGTGTTACAGAAATGGTGGAGCTGATATCTAAATCCAAGACACTGGTTTACTGTAATTTTATTTAAGTAATTTGACTACAGAAAGTACTTCAGTTATTAAAAAATAGTATTTTGTTTTAATTGAAGGATCTGGAAAGAAACCTTGAGTTAAGTGGTAGCAGTTTTCAACGAGAGTTACAATCAAAGAAAAAAAAGCTGTATGAGGCTCAAGAAGAAAACAGAGTTCTCCAAGAAGAGCTTAATCAGCTAAATCAGAAGCTGAAGGTAAAATATGGAAGGAATAGAAGTTGCTAACCATGTTCTGGCATTTTATCTTTGGAAGTATCTGCAATCGGGTTTGAATAGTTTAGCAGTAACTGCAGTCTCTGATGTGTACTTAATTATGTACCACGTGTGAATTCTTTTACTGCATTAAATCAAAATGTTCTGTGCTCTGACCCTGCAGTGTTTATAGCAGGAATGTTTCTACATTAATCAATATTGTTAACACTAGTTAAGAAAAGTAAGATCAAGTACATAGCCAAGCACTGAGATTAAACCACAAAACCTACTAGAAAATGAGGTTTTGAACCCTTGAATTCAAAATTAAATCTGCAGGCATAAACAGTATTTTATGTTACTAATGTACTTGCATTACAGTAGGTTTGTGTAAAGATAAATTTAATGTATTTTTGATATCCTCATGTGTTGCTAAACTTGTGCAAAGGTTTATTTGCATCTCTGCCAGCCATTGTTGCCCAAATTCTCAATTAAAGTACTTAAAATATTGTTATGTTCTACCAAGTCAGTTTATCTTTAGGAAAAATAAATAAATATTTTTTAAAAAATAAGACTTGAGCTAAAATGTTTAGTTTCTAAGAGAATTTCTTTGAAACTCCAAGTCTCAAACATGTTAGAGATGCACCAGTTCTCCACTTTCCGAGCTATTAAGCAAGTAATAGTGTTAGTAGCTCTAAAACTTACTTGTTTAGAGAAAGTATTTTAAGCCTGATTTGTTAGTGGAGAATTTGATGATTTGAAAATATTTTCACTGTCAGATAATTTCTGATAAGTCACTGCTCATTTCTGCATTTTATTCCATAAATGTGCTAAGAGTTTGTCTGTACCCCTATGATACAGTGAGCCTCCGCTGCCTGATACTGACATATCCTGTGACAAGTATTGCTTGCATTGAAATGTTTAACTCTTTACAGTACCTAAAATTCATCTCTGCAATCTGTACACATGTTGTAAGTCTTGTTTGTGCTTATGGAAGCATTGGCTTTATTTTCACTGCAGAGGTGCTTTTTTTCCCATAATATTTTGCTAATGAGTTTCTTTTGAGAGAAGGTTCTATCTGCTTTCATATAGCATAAACAGGATTAGGAATGTGATTATTTTCCTTAAAACATGGGGTGAAACAACTGATTACTCTGTTTCTATTTACAATATGTACTTCTAATATACAGCTTTGCTAATGACTGGTAAATGAAATATTAGTAACTCATTGTTATACCTACCTCTTTCATTCACAGGAAAAAGAAAGAGAACTTGAAGCAAAAAATATATATGCTAATCGTATGTTGAAGCCAACACCAAGAAAAGACACGGATATTGTACAAAGAAAAAGAGGTAACTTGTATAATGCAATAAAGAAAAATTATTTGCCACACTTTGAATTGACTCAGCTGGGTTATACCTTTCATGATACCTGATGTTTCACTCTGATGCTGCTTGTTCAGGAACGTTTATCTTTTTGCACTGCTTTCCTCACAGCACTGGGCACAAAGGAGGGCAGTTGTTGGGCAGTTGTTGGGTTGTTGGCAGCTGTTGGCAGTTGGGCAGTTGTTGGGTTGTTGGCGGTTGTTGGCAGTTGTTGGGCAGTTGTTGGGTTGTTGACTGTTCTGTAACTGCAGCAGAACCAAAACACAGAACTTCACCAAACAGGAGACTTAACTCCTTTCATACCAAATGTTCTTGAGTAAAGGAGGAGGGGAAGGCTGTTCGTAAAATCTCTGATAGATCATAGGTAACGTCCACTTGACAATAAATTACAGATCCTTTAAAAATATGTATTTTCACTGCTATGAATATTTTGGTGATCTGTTTTATTTATTTTTTACTGATTCAAATTTACTGTCTGTCATATGAGCTGCACTCCTTTTTTCCTCAAAGGGTACATATGTCCCAGAACATAATCTTCTAAAATTATCAGTACAGTGATTTCTTCTGGTGTGACAAGACAGCCTCAAACCTTATGCTACCCACATAAATATGTGTGTTCTGTGTGTGTACTTGGGCTATTTTCACTGAATCAGTAGAATCTATTTGTCAGAAGCAGTAGAAATTTATGGGACTGTTTTAAATATTTAATGCCACTATTTCAAACAGTTTCTCTACTGCTCATTTTATTATAGATGCTCTACTATTATCCCATTTTAGGTTCAGATTTTTTAAAATGTTATTCCTTAGAGATAAGCGTACAGGTTTCAAAGATGCAAATAAGTGAATTTTAATTTTATGAGTTTGCTTCTGTGACAAGCAATAAGATGAGTGACATATTTTGTGGGGATTTTTAACAAATACTCAATATATTCAAATGACACTATAAGTAGCTCTAAGGTAGTTTTTAAATTATTTTTTTTCAGCAGAATTTTTGCATGCATTTTTATAATTTTTTTTTTTTATAATTAGCTTTTACAGATGCTTACAACAACTATGTGAAACTTGTCAATACTTTCCACTTCCATTGGCTTCAATGCAGTCTTTTATGTTTGCTGCAAATCATGAAAAATGAGAGGCAGGTATATAGCAGGATATTTGCGAGCAAAACCACAATTTAATTAGTTTGTATTTTCTACAGCCAACAACCAAAATACTAAAAAAGGACCGCAGCTCACAAAAGGTGTGCAAACCAGTGGATACTTCTCACCAGCAGAACTTCTTCCAGAATCAGAACTTGTCTGTGGTGACACAGTAAACAAGAAAGAAGGAATTCTTCCTAAAATAGTGAGTTCCATAAAAATTTTGAGACCTGCTCTGGATAATTCACTTATCAGATTATTTAAGGCAGAGCTTTTAGAAAATATGTGTAAATATATAAATACAAATATATAGAAAATGTGATTCAGAAAACATCCTGAGTTTTAAGAGAAAATCTACCCTTCTAGAAATAACATGCTCCATTTTTGTGGCAGTTTGTCATATTCTATGTCTTGAGCCACTAGCTCAATTTATTTCTTTTTCTACCACTGTCATATTTTTGAGGCTTCATTTTGGTTTTCTCCCATTTTCTTATTTGAGCAATCTGTTAAACCGTGATGGCTGCCTTTTGTCTCTTTTCTCTTTGGTCTTAATTATGGTTTCTTTTACTTTCCAGATTTATTTCACAATGCATAAATCTAACACTTCCTCTTATTGTCACAATGCTGGTATTTCTTCTGGTTTTCTAGCTTTGTCAATGTGCTTGGGGTGGTTTTTTTTCCATTTCTTTTTCTATTATAAAAATAGTACCATTAGAAGTATTGCTAATACTTTTGTGACCCCAGGCTAAAATCAAAGAGATTTGTACAGTCTTAAAAATCAGAGTGAGCCAGATTCTGGTACAAATTGTACAAATAAGGCTAGGGCTATTTTTCAGAAGTGATGTGCTCTTGACTGGCTTCCAGTTAGGGCTGAAGCGTATTCATGGCTGTTTCATTTTTATCTTCTCTCTTCCAAAATCCTTTCTGTAACCATGGATGTAGTTTAATGTGTATATTATTCCAGTATATACTTGGTGTGTGAGTACAGAACCATACAGTTGGTACAAGAGCAGTTGGACTCATGAAATCCAACTATATGATCTTTATGTGGTTATTGCTTTAAATAATGCAATTAGATTTCGGCAGTTAGTTTTTAAAGTGAGGCATTTTAAGTACCTGGCCGCCATCTCCTTATGTAGTTTATATTTTTTAATATAACAATGATAATCTTGTACGTGAAGAGAAAAAGCTCCGAAGTTTTTTTGGCCAATAGTCATATTTTCTTTGTTCGTTAAGCAGTAACTATTTCTCTTAGAAATACTTTCTCTTCATTGCTGCTACATTTCTGTGTTATTAATATCACCAGTAAAAATGTCTATCTTTTCTGCAGGTTCCTTCCTTTAAAATGTGTATATACTCACTAGCTGAATTTGTCATCCA
Source organism: Pyrocephalus nanus (assembly GCA_038380795.1). Taxonomy (NCBI): domain Eukaryota; kingdom Metazoa; phylum Chordata; class Aves; order Passeriformes; family Tyrannidae; genus Pyrocephalus; species Pyrocephalus nanus. The sequence continues at coordinate 33,016,287 of CM076260.1, read as the reverse complement.
AGATTAAATCTTTCTCCTTCACTGTTTGTTACTTAATACTTCAAAAATTTAAGAAACTGACTGAATCTACAACCCACTTGCTTGACTAAAAAGATCTGATTATGGAAGTAGAGGGTAACTAATTGCTTGCTTGTTAAAAGAATAAGGTGGTGAGGTTTGGCCTTCTGGTAAAGCCCTTAAAGAGGACAACTTCTGACTTCTAAAGAAAATTGCTCTGACAGTGATAATTTTCCTTTATGGCATTGGAGCTGCAACTTCCCTGAAATGTGTAATACAAAATAGAGTTGACTGTCTATTCATTTTGTTTCAGGTGTATAAAACAATGCTAGAAGTGATGATATTTTGGGGCCAAACCCCTGGGTTGTCAAAGCTGGTTTGGTTTAACGTGACTTGCTTTTATGTGTAGCAGTAAGAATGTGATTTCAGAATGACATAGAAGTTCTTATGATTTTGTTAGTTTGTTTGTTTTATTGACTGTTTTTCTACATCAATTTCGGTTTTGTATTAATGTATTTCAGGAAAAAGAAACTCGAGACAAAGGATGGAAAGAGCAAACAGAGCTCTTAAGACAAGACCAAGACAGAGAAAGGGAAGAGAAACTGAAACATTTTCAGGAAATGCCAGCTTTAGAGGAGAGAGTTCCAAAACTTCATGACGGTAAGGAAACAGGCAGCTGAAGGCTGAAAAATGCACCATAGAATACTAATCAAATGAGGCTGCTGGTTTCTGGTGAGAAGAGCAAAATGATTTTGCAGAGATCACTACAGTGGAAAATTATTTTCAGTTATATTATGCAAAGAAGAATCAGAAAGAAATATGGGATATAGAATAATCTGTGCCCTCTACTCAGCTGTGATTAAATATGCAACAGCAACAAATGCTGTCCACAAAAAATGTTGGAGTCTGAGAGATTTTGCTTCACAAAACAAGGATGAGATAGCAGGTAAATGCTGATGTTATCTCTGACTTGCTAAACGTTATTGAGGTAGGCAGTAGATTTTTTACTATTGTAGAACAAATTTCTTTTTTTTAATATAGCCTATTTTTTCAGTACATATCTACTTCACTTACATAATTTGAAATTGTAGTTTCTCTTTTCGGTTTTGATTATCTGAATCATTTGGTGTGGCTATTTAAGAAATGTCAGTTTCTATATTTTAATACTGCTTTTTTATTCATTTGATTTTCACAGCATCTTAAGGACTTATATTCTTAAGTCAGTCTCAAGTGCTTTAGATGGACTTTACCCTGTCACATTAAACTCTTTCGGTGATTATAGTTAATGAACAGTAGCACTTACTCTATATGACAAGAATTCTAAAAATTCTGTAGCTGCTTTCAGAGGTAAAGTCTGTGAAAATCTTCTGACACAACTGACATGAGCTGAGAATCTGCTCTGTTATATCTCTGAATAGGATGATTTAACTACCTTACCCATCGTATGATATAAGCTGGTATTTTCCCCACCTTACAGAAAGAAAGGTAGCTCCTTACTTAATTTGGTAGAATGATATACTATTGAAAAAATATCTCTTAAATATTTTGACTGTACTGCTGCAGTTATTTCTGAAAACTTGAGCTGAATTACAGTAGATAATCTGGAACTCTGTGCAAACAAAATTCAGAAATTTGAGTAAAGTGTTGAAAGGACAATGCCAGTATGTTGCAGGGGCCAAGTAGTCATATTCAACTTTTGGTCAAATACATGTCTGTTGTCTCAATAGAAAAATATTTTGAAGAGAGAAGTATTTGAGAAGCTTCCTCTTTCTTCTACACATAAGCATTTACAGGTTCTGTCTGTAAGATCGGTACTGTTTTGTACTTTTGGTGTCCCTTTATAGCTGTGCACAGTGACTCTCATTGAGTCCACACAGAACACTTGTGTAAAGGTGTTTTCTTAATGCAGCAGATGCAGTATATTTTAAATCGTTCCCTATTTGAAATAGGTGATAACTCCTATGACTTTGAGACCTGATAGCTTCACAGGAGTGGGGGAAAAAAACCCCAAACATATATCCCAGGACTGGCCTAATGTCACTGATGATGACAAAGTAAAATAAAGTACTGTGCAAGTCAGAACTATTAAAATCAGTAATGTTGTATTAATTTTCATTCAAACCCAGGAAGTGGGAAGGCAATTGGCAGAAATGAAATTGCTCTGAAAATTCTAAAACATGGATAATGTCTGGATGCCTTTGAAAGATGACAATAGATTTTTGTATCTTAGCAGAGAAACAGGAGTGGATTTAGTTGTAATTTTTGAAGAATTTATTTTTGCAGTAGGAAAACCATATTGTGCATAGAAGAGCATGTTAAAAACTCAATGGTTTTTGCTTACATTATTTTCAAAATCTTTTAGGGGCACATTAAAATTAAAACATTTTAAATATTGCTTAAACATTTTTCACAGAGTGGGAAAGGAAAGAATATGACAAAATGAAAAAAGGAAGCAACTTTTCACTGGATAAGGAAGAGAAAATAAAGATGGAGACAGAAATCCACAAACGTGAAGTAGAGAGTGAAAGCCCTGAAATACTGGAAGAGCGGCGAAAAAGAGAGTTCCTGCTTGCTAAAATGCAAGAAATTGATAGAGAAATTCAAAGTACAGCAAACATGAAACCAACTTCCCAAGCACCACTTGTAAATACAGCAAGAAAATCTGATTCACTGGAGAAAAAGGAAAAAACTAATCCATTCTTTGAGATTCCAGGGAAGTTTACTAATGGATTTCCTCTAAAGGACAGCCAGGATGATGCCACAAGAACACAAGGGCAGAAGCAACGAAATGTAAGAACTGTAGATTTAAGTAGTGAGTTAACATTTGGTAGTTACGTACCTTCCTTCGGGAAAGGATCAGGGAGACCAAGTTGGCTTACTCAAAAAAGTGACAAATTAGAAGAAAATGTTAGAGAAAGTGTAGATTTCGATAGTAAAAAAGAAAAGAAGTCCAATTTAATGGAACAACTCTTTGGAAGCAGTGCCAGTACCATTGTTCTCTCTAAAAATAATGATACACCACCTTTTGATGTAGGTTGGGACTCTAGTAATACTCCTTTTGTTGATAAAAACAGTAAACTCAAAGAAGACAATGAGCTTTTCAGTGAAGGAAGAAACCTAAACAGACACCGTTTGCAGTACACTACAAGCAAGCCAGGAGTTAAGACCCTTGGTTCTTTAGAAGATGAAATCGAAGAAGTAGTCTTACAGTGATCATATTTTTATATGTTTCATATGTAAATACTGAAGAACTATTTTCGCGTAATATTTATTAGATACAGATTTGAAAGATGTCAGATCTATTGTAAAGCCTTATGAAGGAATAATTTGCATATATGGGTTTATGTACAGGGGAGAGGTTCAGTGCTTGGTTTGTTGTTTTTTTTTTTTTACCTCTAGGCTGCTCACAATACACTGCTTTCCAATTGGAGCGCTTCTTTTAGGCCTCAGATATTTTCTTTCTCACACATTTGGAGAGCCTCTTATAACTGTGCCAGGAGAAGGCATGTGTAATATCAGTCATGAAATGGATAGAAAAGACATTGCTGGCACAAATTCTCTTAGAATATTTTCGCTACTGTCATGTTATCTCATAACATCAACAGAAGCACAATTAACTCAGGAACAGCCAGTCTCTCTTTTGTGTAGGTTTTCTGTGGACCTTTATACCAAATGTGTCTAACTCTTCTCATATATACAGATTATATTTGTTATACAATGCCATTTTTTGTAATTTCTGAATTTTCTATGTAAAATTCCAATCATTACTAAGTAATTTTTTAACAAAATGGTTTTATTAAATGAGTTGATTAAACTTTTTGTGTGTAGATCCTCTTTAGTACAAAGTTCTGACTTTTTATATTGTGTACTGATACTGGGGGAGAAGCTGGTAGTAACATGGCTAGTGATGCTATGTACTGGTTGGTGCTGTGTATACAGATTAGAAAGGTAGGTAATGAAGGATTTAGCAGAAACATTTGAGAAAATAAGCTGAAGGTCATTCCTTACTAGAACAACAGATTTTGAAATGCCTCTCTGATATGCTTCCTATGAGCCTCATTCAGAACATACTAAAATACAGAGAAGAAATCTCATGATTTCAAGATACTCTGAGTCAAGATTTCTCTGAACACAACTATTCTTCTGAAAAGAAAGGCTGGTGTCTGCATCATGCAGTCACTTTGTTTGCTCCCCCATTCAGAAAGAAAATTAGTCACAGATCCAGACCCAGCGTATGGGACTGTTCTGACTGCTCGGTAGTGAAGAGCAGCTCGTGTTCACCTGTTTGCTTACAGTCCCAGTTACATTCATTGTAATATTATGGATTTTTTGAGGTTCATTTTGCTTGCAGATGGTCAGAATATTCTGACTGGCAGCAATGAATGTAACTGTCTGTGTTACTCTACTGCAATGACTTCTTGGAAATACTGTGGTGTACGAGGTAGGAGAAATCTGTGAGTAGACACTGTGGGTGTTTGTGAGTGGGTGCTTATTTGTCTTAACTTCCTGTCCTACTTGTGGGTGACTGCTGCCCTTCTAGAAGAAGGCGCCTTGCTCCTGAAGATACTTTTGAGGGTGGTGGGTTGTTTATTTTTCTTTCCTGTGGCTGAGGATTCTAAGGCATAAAACAATGATGTAGCTGCTGCAATTATTAAGGATCATGTGTATGGAGAGGAGGGTTGTTTTTTGTTTCTTTGCAAGTCAACTCATTAACATCTGGCAAATTCTAACTATCATGCTGAACTGATGTGCCCTGCTGTTTCAATTACAAATGTATAGTTTCTAAGCTGTTTTATATTATCGGCCCCTTCTTGAGTTCACAAATTTTCACATCCTGTTACTGGACACTTCCTGAAGCAAATACTGTAGTGGCTTGCACAAATAATAAAAGGTGTATCTGCTCTAGGAAGGTGAAAAGAAATTGATCTGCTGGGAATGGTATCACAGGTATAATTTTCCTTTTCCCCTCATTGCTGTCCACCTCTACAGCTTATTTATTCTTGTCTCCTGCAGCACTTTCTAGTTTTAGAGTTACTGGCATACAAATACCATTACAGTTAAAATGTATAAAGGCAGCACTTTGAGAGGTAATCTTCTGACTGTGGGAGGAAACCTTTGGATTCTTCTAACATCTGTAAGCAGCATTCCTGCTACTGAGTAGTGGTTTTCTACTCACTGGCAGAAACTTTTGCAGGGTCATAAAAGGATCTGCAGATCTTACAACTGGGCACATTGATATCCTGTAGTCCTCTGGACCCCTGGTCTTGGGTACTGTAGCTGGGTGATCTTCATGTTGCTTTTAGTGGTGGCAGCCACTCAATTGACTGAAAACAAAAAAATCCAACTTGTGCAGTAAAAAGTAGGTCACAGAAGCTTTGATGATTTGTATATGATTTGATGTGTATGTCCAGTTGTAGGTTCTGTTTGATGTTTAGATGTATGGCTGTTTCTTCTGTTGTGCTTTGCTTTCCTTCTGAACCACCAAAGATGAGAAATTCCTCCATTCCAGTAAGAAAGGATCATTAAAGTTTGATGAACAGTTTTAGTGGGATATTCAGGGAGATTATTACTGTCCCAGGAAAACTGGTCTTCCAGTTCTGAACCCCAAGAGAGTGGTCATCAAAGCAAAGTATCTGAGGAGCATCTGATGAAAGGACGGGCAAGTGTCAGGGCCTATCTGACAGAGAAAACAGGAAGTTTTAAGAATAAGATTTCCCTTTTTGAGAGAGGAGATGAATGTAGAGCATGAGGGGAGTGTAGTAAATCTCCTGTAGTCCAGAAGAACTGTAAACCATCAGAGGGGATCTTGGGATGCCCTTCACAACTCTGAACTGAAGCCTGAAGAACGCTACGGTGGTAAGAAAACTGAACTAGGAAATGCTTAAACATACTGAATATTTTTCTCAGCTCTGTGGTATCTTTGGGCTTAGCTAAAGAGTAAAAAGAAAAGTGATTTTTCAGAACCTTAGTGAATCTCATGTCTGTGATTTTGCTTCGCCTATTGCGTCCATGCCTAAAGAGGTGAAATGCAAATCTATAACGCTTCCGAAAGAGGGACGCTTGCAGAGGATGAGCTGAGGCTTCTTGGTAGCCTCAGGTTCATTGCTGGTCCTGAGACAGAAGGTCTGATCCAGCCAGCCCTGAGTCTATGTGCAGTGTCAGGAGATGTGCAAGAATATCTAATCCGGCATGGTAGGAGTATGAATTTCCTCATGGAAACGTAGTGGGACAGGTGGCTGTGAGAGCATCAGCAGGGCTTTTGCTGATTCTTGTGCTCTAGAAGGTGCTTCAGGTAAGCCTTTGCTGTTCAAGAAAACAGTAATGAATGCTGCATGGTGCTCTGAAGCACAGACCTGCAAAAATCAATGCAGCAGAAGCGAGTGCCTTCAGGAGAATCGTGCTGCCAGTTGCAGGAAGGGAGGTTTTGTTCCCAACATTGCACGGCTTTGCTAAACCTGACCTGCTCTTATTCCAAGATGACAACTTTAAGCATAAGAGATGCCCCAGGTGACATTGCTCATTTATAAAATTCCCTTTTGTTGGATCAAATTTAACGTGCTCTCCTGTTTCGAATTATCTCTTTGATTAGCTGCAAAGTTTTGATGTCTGCAGGAGGAGAACAATTGCATCAGTGTGCACTGTCAGCCAGGACTTGTGACTGCTGGGGGGTTGCTAGGATACCTCTCTAAAAGGTACGATTCACTTGATTAACCACCAACCCAGTTTGCATGAGGAATATCTTTCCTATCTTTGTTTTGTGCTGCCGTCAACTGTGCATCAGATGCGCATGTGTGTTTAGAGCAAGCTACAGGTTGATTGTCATGTGTGTCCTTTGCCGCCTTTTGATATGTGATAAAACCCTCTGTGCTTCATAGCAAAGAATCCAGAATTATAGTAGCAATTCCAGTAATCTGGAAAATGAACATTGCTTCCTCAGGGGAACGTCAACCATAGAGAAGGTTTGACTTCAGGTACGCATTTCTGGCATTATAGCTAAGGCTTAACTTTATATCTGTGAAAATGTAAGGGAATTTTCATGTCCAGTGTGTTATTTTCTTTCCCACTCTGGAGCAGGGAGTTGGACCAGATGACCCACCAAGATCCCAACCAAAGCTATTCTATGATTCTGTCATCCTTGCCACATTCCACTGGTGTTAATGCTCCCTTCCAATGGAAATCCTTTGCACAAAGTTCCTTCATTCTACTTGCACAAAGTTGCCTCAGATACCTCCTATGTGCCCATCTGTCCTTGATTATGAGATTGTATTCAGGATGCAAATCCTGTCTCCCTCCACAATAGCTGCTTCCTGCATGCTTATTTTTCCAATACCCTTTTTTTTCCTCCATCTTCTTGTTTCCTGAAACATTTGTCTTCAGGACCTTTGTCTTCAGCACATCTTGCCATCATTTCATAGAATCATAGAATTAACTGGGTTAGAAGAGACTTCTGAGATCATCAAGTCCAACCCTTGATCCAGCCCCACTGTGATTACTAGATCATGGCACTCAGTGCCACATCCAGCCTCATCTTAAAAACCTCCAGGGACAGTGAATCCAACACCTCTCTGGACAGGCCATTCCAATGCCTGATCACCCTCTCTGTAAAGAACTTCTTTCTAATATCCAACCTAAACCTCCCCTGGCACAGCTTAAGCCCGTGCCCTCTTGTCCTTTCTGTGAATCCTCCTTTTTCCTGCAACCCTCTTTCTGCACTTTCCCTTAAATTTTCATAAACTCCTCTTGCTGCTTCCATGTCTTTCCTCCTGATGAACCATCATTCCTTTGTTCTGTCTGAACAGACTTCTGCTTTTCATTCCCTAGGCATCACAGTTATCTTTTCTCTTAAGTTCCCTTTGTCTCCTCTCCCTTGGTTTCATTCCTCAGTCAGGAGCTCCCCACGGGCTACATTGTGCTGTTTTTCTTCTCACCTGTGGGTGGGAGTAATGTTGCAAGAGAGGAGAGGCCTCCTCGGAAAGGGAGGTGACCTTATTTTGTAACTGCTTTCACTTGTGCTCACACCCCCACACATGAGCACCGAGGTGCTGGTACTCCAGCAGTCTGTGCAGTGACCAGGCACCAAGGTGTGTGTGCCCAGCTGGCCTGGACAGGGGTCCTTACGGAAGCCGAGAGCCCGCTCGGAAGTTCTCTTCAATCTTCCAGTCTCTTTTTTGGCTGGGGATTGGAAGTGCCATCTGTGTCCTTCAGGAGCTGCCTGGTGAATTTGTATCCATCTCATCCCACCTCTGCAAGTCGTTGGGATTCCCTCACTGTCCTTTCTCGCCTTCTCCAGACTGCCAAGAGCTCCAGCCTGTTCTTCCCAACATCTCCCCTCAACAGCTTGTCTGTTTTAGTCTGGGTATAGGCCACCCCTTCTATTCCAAGTAACCTAAAAGGCTGCACATTGCTGTGCTAAGATCTTGATGACCCGCTAATCTGAGTGCCTCTGACAGCCCTTCTGCCGATCCTCCTGCTGCTCCCACATTCCAGACCTTCCCAGTCATTTTCCCCTTATGCAGTCTTCTTGTTTCCATTACTGTTCTGTACGCTGTGATATCCTGGGAGTCGTGGGACTCGGGCTGTGTTTTGCAGAGCCTCTAACGAGCTGTTAGCTTCACAGTTTGCTGCTTAATAATTCTCATGGTAGCAAGGAGGGATAACGCAGGTGCTTGTAATTCACTAGAGATCAGTTAATTACTAGTACTCAGCATGAGGAAATCGTGTTCGGGTTGGCAAAGGGCACAAACTGAACTCCCATACCTGACCTTCCTCTTGCTGTAAAGCTGACTCTGGCTTTGAATTCTCAGTTGAAACAAGTACAAAACTAAGTCTTAAACTGCCTGTGCAAACCAAGCACCCAAGTCCTGGGGAATGATCCTGATTTAACAAGCAAGCATTTGTTTCACTGGTACATGGTTTTCCTTGACTCATAACCCAGCATGTACAGGAACAGCAACAGCACTTGGGTTTCAGAGACATTTCTGTCTCAACATGCTCTCTAAACCTATTGGCCTCACGCCAGCCATGTGGAAACCCTGAGGAAATGAGAGGTACAAATGGCCTTCTCCAAATCATTCTGGCTGGTGGTGGAAATTAGACTAAGAATTTCCACTTTCTCACACATTGTAAGGCACTGCTCCCAATTTCATGTGTGTATGGGCATCCTCTATCCAAGTCTCAGAAATTCTAAAGAAAAAGGAATTCACTCAATCTGCAGTTCTGGAATGAGAGGTGTGCAATTTATTTTATTGAAGAAGAGTATAAATCCAGGATGGAAATGTTCCCAAGATTATTCTAATGTCTTCTAAAAATCATGTTTGCTTCTAGTGAATAAGCCACATATGCTGGCACATGAATTTAAATTTTGTAAGCAAAGATGTAACTTTGCTTTGACTGGTAAATCCTAGCATCCTCATGATACCATTCCTGCAGTCCAGGGGGAAAGAAAACACGGTTAAAGCATAAGCAGCATTTATAAGATTCACTAGAAATATTTAATTTTAAACAATATTAATATTTTTGTCTTCTGAGTTATAAATTACACTCCAAGGTCTAGAGTTCCTCCAAAATGTAATCAAGTAAATCCTGATTTTAATGAGTGGCAATCATTAAACCTGGCAATAATTGTCCTGACTTTCTGAACGGCAAAGCATTGCGGTGCCTCTTAAATTCAATGCAAGATTAATCTTCCTGGGAAGCAGGTTCTTGTCCTGAGATAATGTATACTCATGTATAAGATCAGCATTGGTACACTGGAGATCAATAGCTCTTTTACTGGTCTGGCCAAAGATGCTCTTTGGCTGCTTCAGTCAGCCAGAGCTCAACTGGAAAATTGAAACAAAGTAGGTGTTGCTGTTCAAGGTACTTCATATTTCTTGAGAGAGGAAATGCTGAAATTTATAAGTGAATTGCAGAGTAATTGCAGGCTCTGTATGGCTAAGGCCAAGGAAAAGAACTACTTGCAGAGCTTTTGTTGCTCTGTTGTGCTTGTTCATTCCCGAGAAGCTCTCACAACCTGCTCTGTGTTATCACAGACTCACAGAATGGGTAAGGGTGGAAGGAACCACAGTGGATCATCTGGTCCAACCTCCCTTCTCAGGCAGGGTCATCCTAGGGCACATGGCACAGGATTGCATCCAATGGTTCTTGAGTATCTCCAGTGAGGGATGCTCCACAACCTCTCTGGGCAAGAACTGTTTATCTGAGATTAAAGTTTTATCAAATAGATCATGGCCTACTTTCACCTTTGCAGACTGTCCTCTTAATTCAGTGTACCTTTCTTTTCTGAGCCATGATCTGATATCTTACTCCCAACATCCACATGGTTTTGGACAAGGATGTCTTATTACCCTAGACAATAAATGCTTGAAAAAGCTGAACTTTGCCCAATCTGTCTTTCCCAAATTCAGAAGGGATATTAATGACTCTGTATTTTGTCAGCTTATTAATTATTTAAATTATTGCTCAGAAACACTTCCTGGATTATTCCGTGGCTGTACGGGCAGTGGGTACTACAGATGTCAGGAGCTCCTGTGTATCACGAGTTCCCTTTAGAGGGCACCATTGACTTCCTTGAAGCCTACATCGATGCCTGTGCTTGCTGTTAATGAGGCTTGTTCTCCACGATTGGGCATCTGAGGTACATTTCAGTATTTTTTGCTCTAAATATTTTGGTTGCTGTAGTCTACTGCACTTTATCTACCATAGGCAAATACTTGACATAAAATACACATTGTACTAGACTTCTGAGGCCTTGGCTGTGATTATTTTCTTAGTCACCATGAAAAATGCTGGCAGGAACATACACTCCAGGATGCTGAGCTATGTCTTCTAACAAAAACTTTAAGATGACTGAAAGGCTCATCTTCAAGTCATAGAAGCCAGCACACAAGTGAGCCTTCACTTCCACTGTGTGGTCCCAGAGATGTGGGGTTTACCATCCTATATGAACTGCATTTGCAGAGATAAACTGGATTCTCCTTCCCTATGACTGTACCTGTTTTCCAGCAGAAAGAATGTTTCTGCAGCCAGATGTATCATTCCATCTTCCTCTCTCCCACTCTCAATTTCTTTATTTGTGTGCTGTACCCAAGGTGGGCAGGATATGGCTGCGTGGTCATCTTGCTTGGTAAAGCGATGCCAAAAGGGTGCAGCTTTAGGAGGTCGGTGTGTGGTGTGAGTTACTTTCTAGAATGAAGAAAGTTGCTTTTAGATTGCTTAATCTAGATTTCTGATTCTTTTAATGAAAAAGCATGGATATCAGGGAAGTATAGAAAGTGCCTACTGTAGTCTCCCAGCTTGAGGCAATGCACAGTTCCAGGGAAGTCCACAGTGATGTAAGCAGGATAATTGTGTAAATGAATGTCTGCTCTGCAACAAAAAATGAGATTAATTTTAGAACTGAACCCTCAAAAGCATGTATCTCATTTATCCAGATAATTATTGTAATGAAGAACATCCAACAAAATAGTCATTCAGATGCTTACCTTCTATTTCACTCCTTATTATTGCTTATACCCTCTTCTGTGCAATTGCATCAACATGGTCCTGATAATGTGGGTTTATATTTTACACTTCTGCAGTAATTAACTGCAGAGCTGCCCCAGCCATTCTCTAACACTGGAGATGACTGAGGACTGTTCAGCATGTTCTCAGCCTCTGAGCCAGCTTTTTGATTATGTTCATAACATTGTCTTATTCAGTGGCTTGAAAGGTGCCTGTAGCCTACAGTAGGAGCAGGCTGACTGGTACAGGCAGAGGGGAGGACTGGGTTGAAGGAAGAAGAAGACCCCAGATGAGGGTGTAAAAGCCATTCTTTGGTGCCTTGCAAGGGTTTTATACAAGCACCACGAAGCTCTCATAGGACAGCAGCAATAGCTGCAAGGCAGCCCAGCAGATGTCCCTAAGTATGAAATCCTGTGAATCTCACCAATCCATCACTTGTCTCTTCTTCCATTCCTGCCACAGGTGATTTTCATGACACCCAGCAGATTAAACCTCCTCGATGGACCTGATATTCAGGAAACTCAACATAAACTTATTTTGTGTTAATGAGACTCACTGTTATTCCTTGATTCCCAAAAACTTTGCAACCTCACTCTTGCAACACACTGAAAACATCAAATCTCTTCTGAAATGTTATAAAATGTCCTTTTTTTTCCTAGTTAAATCATCAGAACCAAGTTGGAAGAAAATCTAGTCCTACCAATCTTCTAGTTTATTTATGTAGTCACTGATGGCAGGCATGTTTACATCGCTGTGATCCTAAACCTTAGGGAATTGAATTTCATTTCAGGGCTGCTGGGTCTGCAAATCCCATGAGATTTTTATCTTTGATTTAAAAATAAACAGGGTGGGTTTTTTTCCTATGGTTGTGAAGAAAACCTTCAAAGATAGAAGCTGGAGTCCTCAAAGAAAGAGATATAGAAAGCACTTTCAAGAAATAAAAAATACATGCTAACATCGTAAAAGTTTTCAAATGCATATTTCATCTTCTACCTTTTTTAAAATATTTTTATTATCATGACAAAAGGATTTTGGATTTGCCTAGAAAAACAGTTCTTCAAGTCCCCATTAAGATGACCGTGAGTTTCAGGCTGGTTTGCACCATTATGCTGAATGCTGTATTCTTCCAAAGTAAGAGAATTTATCCAAATAACTCCTGTCCAATTAAATACATGTTACTGGTATCTCCACTTTGCAGGAGGAGAACGAGTACACAGGATTTGAGTCTTCCAGAGCTCCTAAGAATATCTGGCTCCCAGGTACCTTAAGAGAGCCACTCAGTAACTACATCCACTCGGTCCAGTTTCAGACTTGAGGTGCTGTGTTTTAATCTTGACTCGTGCAGGAGCCAGTGGGGCTGGTGGCAACCTCTCTGTAACCAGAACTTCTTTGCATGTTTGTTCTTCCCTCTTCAAAAAGGTGAAAAAGTGGTATGTCTCAAAGTGTCACCAGTTAACTTAGAAGTAATTGTAACCCTCATTTTTTCAATGATCTGAGACATCTCAGAGCTGAGACCACTCCAGTGAAAGACAACCCAAATTTGAATGAAATCAGTTACTTGTTGATCTAAGATGTTTCAAAACCGTTTATAAAGACTTCACTCTGAAACCAAGTTCAAGAGCCCTCAGGCACCTGATCTGCAGGGAAGGCAGTGGACAATAGGTCCTGAAACACTCCTGAGGCCACAAGTCTGGACCTAGCAGGCTGCAGCGGTGTGTGGGTGCAACAAGGATGCTGTATGTGGTATCTTGGGTTTATCTCACTAGCTTGCTGCTTACAATGATCCCTCATGAAATGAGTGGGTTCCCAGCCATCAAAAAGCACAGCCAGCAAAGGAGACGGTGGCCACAGACACAAACTAAACCCGAGTCTGGTGTCGCCTCTTGTGCTGGCTCACTGCTCGTGGCTTATCTTCCCCTTTCAGTGCATTACCCTGCCATGGGCTCAGGTATAAAAAAATTTAAATACTTGAGGCCCTGTATACCCCATAGGCTCCAAACTGGCATTTCTATTGCAAAGCTGCATAGGCAGTTGAAGTCTTGAAGTGAGGTTACATAGCAGCTGTGAGAGAGGCTTTCAGTAGCAGAGGAGGATGCTTTTCTTCTCACAAGTACACTCTTGGCTCTCTTTTTTTTGAAGGCTTGTCCCAAATACAGCAGCACTTCACTTGTCTCAGCCTAGTAGAGGTTTTCTACAAAAGGTGTGTGCTCCTGATCTTCTCCTGAAGGTCAGTTACTGACAATGCTGCCCTGAGTGGTCTGCAGTCATTGATGCAAAAACTATGAAATGACTCCTCTGTCAATATGTCCATAATGGGTTCTGCTTGAATTTTTAAGCTGGACTTACTTTTCCAAAACACAGTCAGCTTAATCCCTGGAAAGTCCAAGTTCAACAGCATTTTCTTTATTTAGAAGGAGACTGTAGTTAACACAGCAATAGAGTTGCATCTTATGTCAAGAACACTTTACTCCTTGTGCTATGAATGTTCCTTCACACATTGTTGTATTGTTAGGGTGACTTCTGACTTTTATAATGGAAAATAAATGGCTACTTGGTATGACTGTACCTTCAGGAAGTCTGCTGCTTTAAAGCAGTGCCAGTGTGATATTGGGTTTTTGTCTTTTAAAGCTTTTTATTTTTCTCTCATGTTAGACATTGCCCAGTTCACCTTAATCCTGACAGTGTCCCACTGCAGCCATGCAAAACATCATAGCCTCCTCAAACTCTTCTACTTTTTTTCTGAAGATTTTCTTTATTCCAGTTTATGACCTTCTTAGAACTTTCATACAACGTTCAGGTGCACCAACTCCTACCCCCTGACCTCTATTTCAGTGTAACAACAGAGAAGCAGAAAGGACCTCTTCTTTACGAAACCCAGTCCTGCACTCAGATAGGAGAATGTGTCATCTCATCCTTGACCTCAGCGGAATTGTCTCAGCACTAGTTGGCTCCGGTCCTTCATTCTTCCTTCTAAAAAGCTGTTCTCACTGCTTTAGTGACAAGACTTTCAAAATTACCCAAATGCTATTTCTCTAAGGTATTTCTGAAAGAAGCTACTTCTTTGCTTTGGGGTGCTAAATAAGTCAGGCTCCCCTTACCTCCTCTGAAAACACAGGCTCTGTAGCCCCTTTTCTGTCCTTATACTCTCCAATTTTGTATGGAGCACTTTCCTTATAGCTAGTCAGGCAGGGGTAAATTGGTGCAAGTGTCTGCTAGAATCATTGGAATATTATTTTGAGTTGAATTTGATACATGGATGTGAGCAGCTAAGGAAGCTAGGACCCAGGCATATGGTCTGTGCTTCATCTCTTAATAATGAATAATTATTAAGTATTATTCATTTATTGTCAATTACAATAGTTGTTAGTAGTTTGCTCAAAACACTAATGAAAATGTGGCTGCAGCTGTATTAAAATTTTGTGACAGTTACTCAAATATATCATAATGAAATTTGTCATCCAATGTATTGCTGATAACTGATGAGACCTATATAGTCATTGTATTTTTCAGCTTCACGGTTCAACTGCTTTTCACACCTAGCTAATGTGAGGACAAAGGACTGTTGTGGTGAGGGACAATTTCCCATTGTTTCTGTTGAGGACAGAAATGTTACTATTGAAGCAACTGGTGTTAAATACAGAATGGATAGAGGCTCCTGCTCCTACTCAGTGTGCCAGCCCTTATGTATTTAAAGGTCGTGTTAATCCTTTACGTCATCACCTTGCACTGAAGCTTCATGATTATCTCACCATCTACTGTGACCCCTCAACTTCTTTTCCCCAGGGTGCAATCACTGCTCCCGTAAGCACAAATGTTCTTTTTCCAAGTATGTAATTATTTGACTTCACTGTAAATTGAATCTGTTTGCCTGTTTGTACTCAGTTTATTGCATCTGCTGGAGGGAACACCAGTCCTTTTTTTCATTTAACAATCCCCCATTTTTGTTTTATGCGCAAACTTCACCAACAGTATTATATTTATTTCCAGTTCACTGATAAAAGTTATTAATGTGAAGAACACATGGCAATGCACTGAAAATGCGCTTCCTTAGTGAGGATTTCCTAGGTATGCTTATGTTTGAGATCCATCAATTAACTGGTTTTATTATCTACTCTTTTAGTGATGATTCAGCAAAAAATAATCTAAAATAATAAAAATTTCCTATATTTATACGTGTGTATAAGTATATACCTGTATTGAATTTGCATCTATGCATTTATCAATGAAATTTTTGACATGACAAAAAAAGTACTGCGTGGCTTTGTAGAAAATTTGGTTTCCTTGTTTTCTTACTGATATTGATTGTACATCTCTCCTTTAATTTGTTTAATAATGAAATCCCATATGTTATATTTACTAGAACTGATATTACGCTGACAGAAGAATGGTTAATTTGGTAATCCTTTTAGTGCCTTTTACGTAGAAAAACATATTGAGAGCAGCACTGTGGAGAAAGACTTCGGGGTTTTCTTATATGAAAAGCTGGACATGAGCCAACCGTGTGCACTTGCAGCCCAGAATGCCAACCCCATCCTACCTGCATCAAAAGAGGGGTGACCAGCAGGTCGAGGGAGGTGAATCTCCCCCTCAGTGTGTGGGACTCTACCCACAATACTGCATCCAGGTCTCAGGTCCTCAGCATAAGACATCAGCCTGTTAGAACACGTTCAGAGAAGGGCCACAAGGAGGACCAAAGGGCTGGGACACTCTCCTACGAAGACAGGCTGAGAGAGTTGGGTTGTTCAGCCTGGAGAAGAGAAGGCTCCAGGAAGACCTTATAGCAGCCTTCCAGTACCTAAAAGGGACTTATAAAGAAGAGGAAGATCAACTTTTTATACAGGCAGATAGTGATAGGACAAGGGGAAAGAGTTTTAAACCAAAAGATAAGAGATTTAAGTTAGATATTAGAAAGAAATTCTTTGCTGTGAGGGTGGTGAGGCACTGGAACAGGTTGCCCAGAGAAATTGTGGATGTCCTGTCCCTGTAAGTGTTGAAAGCCAGGCTGGATGGCACCCTGAGCAAACTGGTCTAGTGGAAGGTATCCCTGCACATGGCAGGGGGATTGGAAGTAGGTGAACTTTGAGGTCCCTTCTAGCCCAGACCATTGGATGATTCTGATACATTCTTGTCTGTAACTACATTTTTTTTTCTCCTTGCTTCTCTTAAATGCAAAAATATTTGTCAAAATACAGTTGCTGTTCACATAAAATTGCTTATTTCCTATTGCCTTCTTTTCAGTTTAGGAGAGGATCAAACTACTGAAGTGTTATTCTAAATTGAGACTCAAAAACATGAATACATCAACCAGAACAGACAGAGAAGGACATATTTGTGTACCAAGTCCACTTATTTTCAGGGAGCATCCTTTAGTGATGAGAGAATTAGTTCCCTTTGGTTCTCTTTGTCTTGTGGGTGCAGTCATAGCTGCTGTGCTTTTACACTGATGATTCTCCACCTTGACATACCGTTCTTTCTTCATTAATTTCAGGTGACTGCTGCTCTTGGCTCTGTGTTCAGCATCCTTTGTAGCCATTAACACAGTAGGAAAGTCGGTTTGCTCTCTTGAGACTTCCTTTTGCTAGTGCTGGCAAGACCACATTTGTTTATCTCAGAAAATGGTTGGGATGTCATTGCTTTTCTCATCAAACCATAGTGAGCTTTCCCTTTCACATATAAATGTCTCAGACACCTGACAAGCCAGGAGCTAGAGATGGGTAGAAAACAGTATGCCCTTGCTGCAAGATTATTTCAGATTTCAAAAACTGTACTATCGTATTCTGGGATAAATATAAGATTTTCCCAGATATTTTATGTTCACAGACAGGTGGAGTGAGCTGGATGTGGTTCAGTGCATAGCACATGTATTCAGACTCTGCCACCCTCATCCAGGATGGGAATTTGGTCAGTCCTCTGCAAGGCCAACAAGGCAGCTCTGAGGAGAAGGAGAAAGGGACAGCTATAGGTTGAGAAACCTAAGTTTAGGAATCTGACTGTAGATTGTAGAAGCATATCAGATGTCTGAGCTTCTTCAGCTGATGGGTATCCATGAAGTTAGTTCAGCTCACTCTGAAGTAGGTGCTCTGTGCTAAGTCAGCCAAATTGTGTTGATCCACTGCTTGATACAGTCACCTGCACGTGGGGCTCTGGAATGCTGTATGTTGCCTTGCCTGGTCACCTGCCTTTACAAGAGTGCACATCTCTCATACCTCCTGTGTCATGTCTACTAGCCCTATGTAATCCTTGCATTAAATAAACATCCCCAAGTGGCATTGGGCAGTGGCTTTGACCTGAATCTATTACTTCCCAAGTCAAGTAAAGAAAACATTTACTTCTTCATATCTTGGTAGATATGTCATTTATTCAAGGTGAAATAGCCTGGACAGCTGAGGAGAATTTGTTAGAGTGGCAGAAGAAGAAGGATCAGAGTGAGCAACATTTGCATCCCAAAAGCTGTTTCACGTTGCCAGAGGAGGGATTGCTGATATTTTGGTAGGTGGTTCTTGGCAAAACAGTTGTTAATACTAGAATATTTTGTGGAAAAACAGAAAAAAAATAAACCAAACCAACCAAACAAAAAACAACCCATCAAGTATTTGATAGCTGACACCTTCCAGCAAAAAAATCCCACTTGGAAAATTCATGACTGATTTCCTAATCAACACACTTGGAGGACACTTCATGCTCAGAGCTGTTCTGAGAATCTGGTTTCCTCTCAGCCACCTACGCTGATGAGCTGGGCCCACATTTATCCACTTGCCTGGACTACAGCTCTCCCTTTGAGGGAATTGCTGAGCTATGTCCCTTCCTGCCTCCAGCCACTGCAGCTGGCCCAGCAGCAGGGAGCTCTCCTGCAGAGATTTCCCTCCAGGCAGGCAGCATTTAACCTCTCCAAGGAAAGAGCAGGTACAGCCAGTGGAGAGTGAATGAGGTGAGTCTGCTGTGGCACACAGGCACGCTGTCAAGGAGCTAAGAAAAGCTGCCCATGAAAGATGGTGTTGAACTCCTCACCCCTGTGTCACTTTTGGCTCCATGGCTGGCACATTTGCAGAGATCCTCTGACGCCTCTCTCTGCATTCTGTCTCCACTTTACTACTTAAAATGGAATATTAGAGATAAATCTTGTACTTCCAAAATCCCACTTTATGTTATATCATCCTTTGAACTGCTGGTTTGGGGTTTTTTTCTCGCTTAATTACTACTAGGAAGTGCACAAGACCAATTCTCCTGACATGACTACTCACCAAGCGTGATTTTTTTTTTTTTAATGGGAAAGGAGGGAATACAAACCCTTTGCTTGGATTAACAGGTTGTTCAAGTGATCTCAGATTTTCTCTGTGGTGATGACCTGATGTAGCTGCTGTGATTCTTTGTCTCTGTGATTTCTATGTGATTCCTCAAGTTCAGCATGATTCTTCATCCACACTCGAAACTACCCTGCTTTGGAGGTTCCTGAGTCCAAAATGGCCCTGATGCTGCAAGTTAGGATGCATTTTTTTTTTTATTTTTTTTTTTCTTATTTCTTCCCCTCCCCTTTCTTGTTGTCTGGGATGATAAGCTTTGGATAAAAATGTCTAGGAAGTTATCAGCCAAAATACACTACTGTTATATATCCACCTACCCCAAAGCAAGTCCATTCAATGTTACTGCTTGGCTACAGTTCTCTGTTAATCATCAGGACAGTTTCAGTTCTGTGTTTCTACTGGTTGAGTAAATTCATCATGTTCCTACATATATCTCTCAGCAAATCTGGAGTTTCCACTTTCAGAAATTCTTCTGAGATGTCTCAGCTCAGAAAACTGCTTAATTTCTGATTCTATTAAGAGGGAACATTTACAGAATGCCACATCTTTTCTGAGGACCTTCATATTTTTCTTTAATATTGGTGTTTGGAAGATAATACATGCTCCAGTTCACCCACTCTTCAGAGAAACTGATAGCCTTTGAAAATTAGAAATTTAGCAGCTGTTGATCAGAAATGTGAGCATCTTTTCATGCATGCACAGTACTGGTTAAAATTACTCCAAGGAGGTATTCTCTTTTGGGTTGTGGGTGGCTGACAAAAAGATTCTATGGTTTTGGCAACTGTTTTCTGCATGCCATTTTTCCTCCTCTCATTTAAGAAGTATGCTATCTATATATAGCCTAAGGGCATAGCCTCTGTACTGAAATGAGTTGAATTTTTCCAACTACATTGTTCCTCCCTGACCCCATTCCATATATGCTTTATCTTAAGGGCAGTAACCATCTGGAATGTGCTCTATTGGTGGAGCCAGTCCATAAGGACAAGGACAAACCAGGACTCCTCCAGATCCACTGGGAAAAGGGAGAGCCATATACCTGAGTCAGACACAAATACCTGGGAGCTGATTTAGCAGCTGCAGGACCCAAATGAGAAAACTCTTGTTGCAGAACAAATACTTCCTTCTACAGAGAGATACCTTCCTTGTTCTTTTCCACCTTCCAGACCTCTTTTTTCCTGCTTCTCCATCTGTTTATCAAAAACCTTAACCTGATTTTCAGGCTGTCTTCCTTACTCACTTCTGTTTCTGGAGCTCTGCTCTTGCTTCTTCTCCCTCAACAGCTGGCTGTTCCTATATACAGCAAATATCTCTATGCAGGTGATAGAAATGGTTTTAGTTCTGCACCTCTCTCCTCTGTTCACTCCAGGCCTATCTTGCTGGCAGCTCTTGAATAATTATCAGCTCTCAGAGTGACTAACATAGGTCTCAGCCAGGCTCCTTTCTTTGTGGGGGAAGATTGTCCTGGTCACTCCATGCTGTTGGTAGTTAGGACCCTAGACCTAGGGATTTGCTTCAAGTCACTCCTGTCATCTTCAGACTCTTCCTGTAACTTTCATAAATATAGATGTAGACATGCCAGACATAATATATATCATATATATTTATTTGTGGCTTAACTCTTCTGGGAGATGCAGTTTCACTATACACCAGCTTGGAGAGAAGTCAGAAGCAGATGCCAAATGTGACTGTAGTTTCTTCCTGAGGCCATTACATACAACAAGATATCTCGGTGGGTTTTTACCACTCACAAAAACTGCAAGTTCTGTGCAAGGAACTGGCAATGGCATCAACCAGGCAAGGCTGGGAGATGCTCTTTGCTCTTCAGGACTAGGAAGGCTGTGGGAGTGTGGGCCCAGGAGCAGCTGGGGACTGACACCGCTGTGAGCTGTGAATAATAGGAGTCACTCAGCCTGAGGATTTCCTCCACAGTGAGCTGAGTGAGAAAGGCTGCTCCAGAGCGCTGATTCCAAACAGATATTGTGAGGGCAGTTTGAACACTTATTGGACAGCCCAGTTGACTGGTCAAATAGCAGCGCCCAGGTTTTAGAAAGGTGAAAATTCAAAGTAGGCTCTACCCAAGCAATGTCACTCACAGCCTCAGATCTAACAATTAAGGGAATAATGGCCTTTTTGTTCTGGCTTTGTGCATCATGCAATGAGGTCATGATCCATGATTACAACTCCTACGCAATAAAGTAATGCAAATAATTAATAATAATGATGAGTTAGGTTTTGTTATGTGTCTTCCACTGCATAAAATCCCTTGTGAGCAGTTACTGTCTCTGAGAATATTTAATGTCTTGATGCCATTTGAAAATGTAGTGCAAATGACAGTGTAATAAACCAAAGAACTTCATCAACTTCTAATTGAAATTAATGACAACTGAACTTCTGCATTGTGCATAAAAGAATTCTTCCCTGGCCTTAAAAGCATTTGGCTCCAGGGGTGGCATGGCTCAATCTGAATTATCTTCTTTTTCTATCTCAAACACTGGTTTTATTGCAGAAAACTAGTCTTATTTCA
Source organism: Pyrocephalus nanus (assembly GCA_038380795.1). Taxonomy (NCBI): domain Eukaryota; kingdom Metazoa; phylum Chordata; class Aves; order Passeriformes; family Tyrannidae; genus Pyrocephalus; species Pyrocephalus nanus. The sequence continues at coordinate 32,994,963 of CM076260.1, read as the reverse complement.
GACAACCAGCAAATATAACATGGATTAAAAAGTTAGACTTTTCTCTCAATTCCTGCAGAAGTGTTTTCTCTCTATTTGTGGCAAATCTCTAAGAATTCATATCCATCTGTATTTTGGGAGACTAGGAGCTGAAAATACCTTCCTTACCTATGAGACTATTTTCTACAATACTACTTCAGAAATTTATACATAGACCAAATCTTAACCAAAAAGACTCTCTTATTTCAAGGTCATTTTAAACCTCTGTGGCAGAGATATGAAGTTTAGAAACATCATCTGGCAAAAGCACGGTGCACTGAGGCATGGCAGTGTGTTTGTCAAAACGGCTGTGGAAGCCCTTTTCCCATCCCCTGGCAGCAGAAGTGAGTAAGAGAGATGGCTGGAAGTGGCCGTTGCATTTTATTATCCTGCCATAACACAGGCAAATCTGATTCTCCATGCTGACATTTGGCACCAGTATGATTTCACAGACCTGTAAAGATTGCAGTGGAGCACAGCTCAAGCCACTCAGCTCCAGGTAACTGAAGTGTTCCTTGTCTTCAACACTACACGTAATATTTACTTTTCTAATAACTTCTTTCCTATAAAATCTGCTAAAACAAGAAGTAAACTTTTTTGGTTTACTAGTTTGCGGATCTTTGCAGAGTTTATAGAATGTCTAACTTGCTGCAGGCTTTAGCACAGCCATTTAAGTCATTCCACATTACTGTACTGCAGCTGTTTGCATTGCATGTTGTGGGTCACTTGCAAAGAGGACAGTTGTTGTGATGTACTGTACTTGCTGGCAGCAGGCACAAATCAGGAGAACTGTACATGGAGGCATATCATTAAATTTCAACAAACAGGTTTAGCAGAGAAGTCATTCTTCCTATGAGATCACTAAAGCTGCCATTGTCCATAAACGAGAAGGCCTGGATAAAGGGCTACTTAAAATCTTCAGCTGATAAGGCTTAATGCTGTATTTTCTTGTTCTTTTGTTTGTAATTCTCCTACTTGCCAGTGGTTCCTTTTTCTCAGTGCCTGAAAAATTTGTGCTCATGGGCACGTACTTTCAGGATTGTTGGAGAGATGAGATTTAAATACTAACTCCATCTAATACCTACAGAGAGCCCTTCAGGTCTGTAAGTTTTTTGATGCTGCAACATAAATGGATGGTTAGCTTGTGACAAAAGCATGCCACGTGGGCTTCTAAGAAGCTGAGTTCAAGTGACAGTCTTTACCTCAGATACTGCTGGTTTATTTCTTTTCACAGCAGTTATATACAATGCTTCTAAAAATAATTCTTTTTCATATACCATCAACCTGCACTCTGGGTCTAACTCAAGGACTGTGAAGTCAATGGAGATTATTCTAAGCAAAGATAAAAAAAGATTCTGTAGAAATAGGATAGAACTTGTGATATTTTGTTCTATTTTACTTTACCAAATACGAAGACATAAAAACTACAACTTCTGTTTTCTGAAAATCCAATTAGTCTGCACCTTCCAGAGACTTAAAAAGCAGTGACCAGAGTCTGCATACTCTTCTCCAAAATGATTACCCTCTTGGAACTAGAAACAGCTTGTCAAAATCCCATCTTTCATAATGGAATTTGCTACTTTTTGATGGAGAAGGATGCTTTCTGCAGCAGTATTATGCCCTTAAAAGGCATGAATCAATTTACATTTCAATCATGGGTGGGCCCATACCATCAGTTTGTAAGAGTGCTTTTAATTTACCTGAACTCACAGTCGTTGGGCTGATCCCAGCAGATTTGCCTTTATGGCAACACCTGTTCTTACCATGACATCTCTTGAGTGCTCAGCCTCCATAAAAATAAATAAATTCTCCTGAAACTGTGCTAAATTCATTACCAATGAATCTTCTTTCACTATATGAAATTCTAAATTAAAAAGACAGGTTTATTTTAAGCTTTTAACATACTGTTGTATTTAATCGTGTATATCAGGCAAGAGGCTTGGTTGCTAAGAAAATCTTTGGCATGTTTCCATGGGATTTGTGTGTTATTGACAGAAAAAGTACCAAATGATAGGAAGTGCATCTGCTAATTTGAATAGTGAAACAAAAAAAAAAAAGAGAACAATTTTCTGCCCAAATTTTGAGATAATGCAAGCCCATGCCAAAAATAACATACTTCCCATCAATTGACAATGTAGATATTTGTCTTTAGAGACTTGATTAAGATTTTAAAAAAAAAAAAAATCCCCACTTTTATGGATAGATAGAACATATGGATCTCTGGTTGTCAGTGGTTGCCCTTACATTGCTGCACAGAGGTTGCTAGGATGAGCTCAAAGCTGAAATACATTGCTTGTCTGCAGAAACACCCAGTGTGTTTGTTACTCCCAGAATAAATCTCATTTGTGTTTACATTTAATGTTCTCCAGTGTGTAGTTGTCTGCCATGTGATCAGGCAGATATTTCTACATAGCTTTTCCAGCTGTCTCAATTACCATGGTCTGGAAGGGGGAGAGAAAAAATGACCTGAGATAGGGAGAGAAGACAGAGTGGAACTTGATACTGCTTGCCTCAGGAAAGGACATTGCAGTTAGGCATCCAGGGCTTTAGCTGAATAAAATCTGCCTGGAGGAACAGATGACTAGTACTGGGTCATAGCCTGAAGCTCAGAATGCTGCCAGAGAAGTTTTGGCAGGTGTGAGGTGGAGCAGCCAATGGCAGAGAAAGCCTGTAACCCAGCATGGTCATACAGCCCTGCACAGGGCAAGTTTTAAAGACTGGCTGACCATGAAAAACATACCTAGTCCACTTTGAAATTCTTATTTTTTGTTTTTAGATGTAGACTGGAGTCACCTGGCAGTCAAGAATAAAGCAATGGGATTAGATCTTCTTGATATTCTCAGAAACCATAATTGCTCTGCTCCATAATCAGTGCATGACCCCATTATTTAGGATTTTGTAAAAGGAATGAGTCTCACAGGTCTACAAACCAAATAAAACAGTGGATGTATTGTGGGAAGATATATTGTTTAGCAGGACAGCATAGTTCAACAAGGTAGCATGGTGTCCAAGGAGTGCATTCAGAGAACAAAGTTTCTGGGCACACTGAGAACATTGATCTACAGTGCAAGGTTCAGAAAATCCTGTGGAAAGTTAATTATTCTGTGGAATGTTAATTTTATTTTGACATCTTAAATTCCTATTGTTTTTAGGTGTGGGGGTTTTATGCCTTGACAAGGAAAATCAAAACCATAGAGCTGAAGCCTACAGCCATATATGGCACATGCGTGGCTCAGTAGTTTCCTTCTACTGTGCTTTTTCACCTCAGGACAGAAACCTTGATTTTTGGTTCTCTGTCGTTCAAATACTTGTTTCTTATTTCAGTTTAAACACAGGAGGATTTTATAGCCCAAGGAATAGGTTCCTGCCTCTGATTACCTTTGAGATAATTAAGCAGCAAAACATTACTGGACAATGAGGGAATCCTGTAAAGGTAAAAAAATTGAGATTATAAAACTCCCTTGTAATTCAATAATAGGACTGGAGAGAATGATTCATTTTTTGTGGAAGATAAGGAGTCAGGGTTTTTTCTTTTTTTCTTTCTGCTTCTATTATTTTATCCATTCTGTGACTATGAGCAAGTCCTCCTAACTTCTTGGTCTCACAGTCTTTTCTTTCTGCAAAACAACAAATCAAACTGCTTTTCTGGAATGTTGGAGGAATGGATGTAGTGCTTTATAAATATGTAATGAGTTCTATTTTTTGCTAGGAGGCAGAATGGACTAATATATAAATCCATAAATTTAATGTTTGCCAATGGTTTTGGAATTTTTTTCAAGACATGGCAATAAGAGAATAAACTTAAAAGCTACTTTGACATATCTCACTGAGTGTCAGAGGTTTGCATCAAATATTTGATTCAAGCTTCTCTATGAGTCTGTTTTTAAAGCAGCGCAGAGGCAAGGCACATTGCTTAGCCTGCATATCCCTAGAAAGAAATTAGATATACATTTTTTAAACCATCTTTACTTACTTATGAGAAGAATATCTATCTGCAGTACTTCATGTATAAAATGTTTTGCGCCCACATAACATATGCACAGAGCATATGTTTTAATTTTAGTTCAGTACAATATTTCAAATTTAAACAAATTAGCCTAAGGCATAAAGTACTATCGACTATTTTTTTCTGGTTCTTAAGACAAGCCACATTGTAGAGAAGCCTTACTAATGAAAACAACAGTCCTAAACCTGAGAGTATTTTACTTATGTCTGCCCTCATTAAGGACACAATATACCTGTCTTTTTTAATTTAGATTTTCATATAGTGAAAGAAAATTAATTGGTAATGACCTTACCTTGCTATTTATTTACAGATTTTTATAATAATTGTTTTAAGGGCCTTTTGAGTTGATGGTATCACTCAAGCCTCATTATTCAGTGCTATCTGCCTTAAACTTGTTCAGTTTCCATGCTCTGTAACCAGGGAACATGGACACCATGATCTCTGAAATATTTCTAAGATAGCTGCTAATGAAAACTAGGAAAAACAAGTCAGAAGGCTTAAATTTACTGTTCAGGAGTCCACAGTTTTAATCCTGTGAAATGGTATCTGTTATGTATAGCAAACATGTACCCCAGTAAACTCTCTTTCTCCCATGGAAGGCGTAGCATAACATGGGATGCTATTTCTCCAGTTACAAATATTCTGTGGCAACACCATAGTAGTTGCATTGCTAGTTATATAAAATTTTGTGATGAAGCTCTTTTAACTTCATTGGGAAGTCAGAAGTATCCTCCTGAAAATCAACTCACTGAAGGGAAATTCAATAGTTAATATTATTGCATGTTATTGAATATTCAGCTATTGCGAACGATTTTGTAAGTCATTCGAATAGAAATCATGAACAGGCTGCTTTTTTCTTTTCTGTACAGCACATTAGGCATTGCTATAAAAAAAGATTAAAGACCAGGTTTAATGCCTGTGTAAAACAATACTTTTAAGTCTCCTACCAAAATTTATTTGGATGTTCCTTCCTCTGTCCACGAGAACTCTTTTATCAGGCTCTTCCTACAGAGAACTCATGCCTTAAATCTGCCGATCTGACCTGTTCATATGAACCCTCCTCAGTTTGTCTTCAGTGCAGTTATCTGGGATGGCTTGAGCAGGATTGATTTAGGTCTTTGCCACTTGTTGTCAGGAATGGCTCATAAGCAGTTCACCCTTGAGGCTGAGGAGGATGGAGACCTCTGGTGCAAAGAGGCAGTGAAAAGGAGAGAAAGGGAGGTGTGTCTGTATTGAGGGGGCACGCAAAGGGGAATGAGGGCAGGAGAAGTGGGGTGAAAACTCTCCATTCAGCTCAGTTGGAACTGGAGGAAGATGTGCCCATGGTGAGGTATCTCAGAAGGGATCCAAAGAATGAATTTGAAGGAACTTGCTTTCAGGCACTTAGCTGAAGTTGTCGCATTCAGTGCAGCACCAGGGAGCACTAATGCATGGGAGGTGATGAGTAGAGCACGTGCAGCTGTAATCCCACCCTGTCTGTGGTTCCCGTTGCAAACACAGAGATGCACACACCCACAGCTAACTATCCACAGGCAGGTTCCTACACCCCTTTCACTCAAAGAACTTCTCTCTCTCCCTGTTTCTCAGGGATAGAGGAGAAGGCTGAGGGACTCGTGTTTTACAATTGTCTTACAGTGAAAAACCTAAACCAAGCTCTGGTTCCAGATCTCTCTCCAGCTTGAGAGAATTTAAACTCCAATCACTCCTCTGAGGAGTTTGCAGCCCTGTATGGATAAAGAAATATTTGAACTTGATGTGCCGTTTTCTGGAATTTTCTATTTCTTTCTCTAAAGCAGCACCTGAGCACCACCCTGCAGGATTTATGTTTGAACAGTGAGTCCAGTGGGGTTCTGTAGGGAGCCCAGTTTTGTCAGCATGCCCGTGTGCTGACAATGTCTGCCAGACAAACACCCTCCCAGGGACAAACTGCCTCTTTCCTGGGTGGCCTTATAGTTGAGTAGACACCAAACTGCTCAGCCTTGTTTGAAGTAGGGCTGCTCTAAACAGGAGTGTGGCTTGGGCATACAAGGAACAGAAAAGTTAATGGAATTGAAGCACTTCCAGGATGAGACAGAACAGATTCAGATCCGAAATTCTGTATGAATCTTGTTTTAATTTTCCCTTTTATTCTTTCTGAGATCTGGTCATCTGAGTCTTGCCTGGCATCACATAAAGATGCTGCAATGGGGCAAGAAGTGAAATTCTATGTCCAGCTCTCAGATTACTTGACTACCTCATTTGTGTTTCAACACAGCCACAAGTATTCATTTTTTTATAGAGAGATGCATCAGTGCAGCAAAATGAACTTCACATGGACTCCCACGAACCAATTCTTGATTTATGGCATTATACAGAAGCTGAGTCAAGCTAGTATTGTTCATCAGATATCAAGGGAACAAATTTTAAGTGCTCAGTTGAAGCATTTTTCTGGTTTGAATTTTATGTGAAAACCAACAGAGTCTACTTATTTCAGTGCAGATGAGAAGAAAGTCTACTGCAACTATGGTAAATCAAAAGCAGCCTGAGTTTCAAACAGTCATTTCTTAGCATGGTAGTCACTTTCTCAATTGTTTTTGTTACTTGGTTATAATTAATCTTTAAAAAGAGAATGGTTTAAAATTTAAATGAACTATAAAATCTATAAAAATATAAAATGACGTATCCAAAACCAGACACTTGACAATTACATTTATTACTTCACACTGACTGAACAAGATGCTGCATTAGATACAGAAGGACAACTGATATCAAACAGGCATTCCACATAAAGTTCAGCAATAAGTATTGGAGAGGAAAGGCTTTGGGGCAGCATTTGATTAATGTACTTTTAATTTGACTTTCCCGCCTCATTTGTTTTGTTCTCTCAATTTAGTTCAAGCTGCTCAAGTACATAAATAGGCAAAGCACCTACTATAATTAACACAGTACACTGTTTGCAAATTACCATATTCCTCAGATTGCACATAAACAAATAGAATATTGTGCAAATATTGTTGAACTCCTACAGAAATATAAACAGGCAAAGTAAGTTCATTATTCACTAAAAAACCCACCAAAACCAACCAACCAACCAAATAAAAATAAAATCAACCTCCTCTTTGGAAGCTATTTGGGACACTTGATCTTTATGATTTGTTTTCAGCAGCAATTTTAACTTTAGTTCTATATTTCACTGAAAATCTGTAGGATGTTCTGCCAATGTCATTCAAACCTAGAGTGTACGAAGTTATATTCCCTGTGTGATGCTCTCTGATCATATAAAGAATGTGTGAGACCATATTTGTATCACCAAATTCACAACAACACTGAAAAGCAAACATATATTGAATGAAGGATGCCTACAGCATAGGAACCCAACTCAAAATGTTAAGTACTATTGCTATTTATAATGTTGAAAATATTCTAGGACTTTTAGGAATCCCATGGTATGTGCTATAATTTTAGGATGTAATTAAAAAAGAATACTTAACTTGCACAGTTGCTAATAAAGCACATTAAACATTTAACAACTGAGAAAATCATATAGGTAATTTGGATCTGATACCTACGTACTCAGAAAATGTGAATGACATCTGGCAATAAAGCACATGGACAGAAATTCCATAGCCAAGATATAAGCTGAGTGAACGATTTGTTGTGTGAATATTTGGCAGAAAAAAAACAGACTGAAAACTGCATATCTTCCATGGTTGTTTAGTGGTCATGTAGTTTTACAGGATTTAAAAATCAGTTAGTATAATATTTCATATCTTTTTAGAGGTTTTGCACTTTAACTACTCTTCAGTTACCAAATTAAAAACCCCAACGAGCCCTCCTTCCTCAGTAAACCTTCTTTATTTGCATTTTAGACTATGATGTACCCTGGGAGCACCACCTACTGATGAACATCTACATGCACAGTGTGCAGGGGGAACTCCTACAAAGCTGATGGTTCTTTTCAAATACACATTAGAAAAACATACAGCTTTTCATTTAAAACAAACATGGAAAATTAAAGACACACTCCACAAGTTACCTGTATATTATATGAGCAAAGAGGGAAAGGTATTATTCTTTTCCTCACACAAATTAGGTAAACATTATTCAGGAGAAATCAAATATTGAATTTATTATATATTTACTACTCTCCGCCCTTTATCATTAAACTTGACCACAAAGAAGTGTCAAATTATTATTTGCTTTTTCTTTATATTGCTTTTCCATTTCACCTCACAAACTCAATCAAATAGGCTTGGCTAATTATTAAAATGAATATAGTTTCCTCATTAAATACAAATGGTTTTACAAACATTATTGGAGTCTTTGTATTTTCTTTACTTTACAGTTGCACAAAGCTAATAGTACCTAGGATGCTACTACTTTCTCTTTGGGAAGGAGGATTTTTTAACTTATACTCAGTTTGTGGTGCTGATATTTCTGGGGAATACCTAGGTGACTTGCAGACTGACAGGGCACTGGGTGCTTGTTATTGCCCCAGAGCAAAAGGTTCTGTAATGTACACACTTAGCTAAAGAATTAATTTTATAGGGGGAGGAATTTAAATTGAATCTCCCTATATGTGTTACTGAGCAAAACAGTGGTAAAGCAAAGTAAGTGTCCATGAGGAGGTAATAGCTGGAGTATGCTCCACTACTGCTGTTCTGCACTGATTATGTAAAACAGCTGTCAGTCAGGAAATTCCTTTGGGAAAACTGCACTTCCTTCTTTCCAAATTAATTATATGAAATGTGGTGAATTACATTAAGGAATGGGAGCATGGAGGAATGGTTGCAGAAAGTTTACTTCTATGCTACCAAAAAGTTTCAATCATCTGTTTTCTTGGAGGTGCACAGTGTAACCAAACTTTTCATACTGGTTTCTTCTCCAGCTGGGATAAACCTGGAGGTTTTATTTTAAATGCAGGCACTGTTGCTTTATTTTGAAGAAAAAAATCCCTATCTGGTCCCCTCTCATGAGCTATGAAATGATTTATATATCTGAATAATTGCCTGTAATATGCTTTCAGAACACACATCAGCACTGATGTTCCTCTTATTTGTATTTATAAGTTCTTCAGACTCACAGTCTTGCAGTAGCATTGCCTCCCTACATCTAAGACACATGCTTCTCGGTGGTCCAACATCCTTTAAACTGAGGACAATAACAAATTGATACAACTGTTCCCAATATATTTAAAAATCTAAATGCTGCTGCGTGGCTCTGTTATCTCTACATCTAGCTATCTCCTTCAGGGGAAAAAAAAAAAGCTTTTTTTAGAATGCTCTGTCCTCTTCAGTTCCGTGTCTTGTGCCCAAGGACACAAGGAAGATGTTATAGGCTAGTTTTACTCATGTCTACAAAATTTTCAAAACAGATTGTCAAAGCCTTCTTAAAATTGCATCATTCTGATTGCTTAGATTTGGGGTTTTTTTCAGTTTACATGTTTGTTTTGAATTCAGATTGCCATAGCTATTTTCTATTACCAATAACCACTTTTATCACTAAACCTTCTCAATACTTTACTAGCTGCTTCACTTTCTGGTACAAGTAGGTCAATATGCTGAATAACTCTGATTGTATTTTTTTTTTTTTAAATTTAGCCATTACTTTTATGATCCCTGAATGGCAAGAGGCTGGATCTAAAGATGTAATTGAAATGTATGTCACTGTAGTTAATTAACAATATCATTGTAGTGTATTTACGTGGAGGGTGGATTAACTCAGTGAAGTCTGAAGCCAAAGTGTTCAGAATTTCACAATGTTTATCACTATATGTTAAGGTTTGCCATTTTACCAGTCAGTCATTCCAAGCTATGGATTTCCTAAAGTTATGGCCTTAACCTTATGAGTTTTTCTTTTGAGGCTGATGAATATTTAGGAGCAAGAAATGGAATCAAGTGTTCCAAATATCCCCTCTGTACCTTTGGAACTGTCTGAAATCAAATTTTTTTTGCTAAAAGAGTTTTTAAAGTGTCCTAACACTAACAGTTTTCTTGACAGCCCTGAGCAAGCTCTGTAAATATTCCCTTGTGAGAGATCTCCAGTTTCTCCACACATAGGTCACACCCTGCACAGGCAAGTATTACTACTGTGTTCGGTGCCATCATCTTATGTTTATAAAAATCAGAAATATTAGAGAGAGTGGATGAAAATCCACCTCCACTGAAGATGATGTATTGACTTCAGCAAGAGAGGATTTCATTAAAGAAATACATTTTTTTTAAATGTATGGTTTATGCATCTGCAATATACCTGAGGAAAAGCAACAGTAACTATAGAGCTAATTTATGTCACCAAAAATATTCAAAGAAATTGCTGTTTCAGTTAGTGAATTATAAGAGCTATACCCAGCTGTTAAAATTGCTTATGATGCACCACAACCAAACTCACAAAGCATCTGTGATGAGAGATCAATCATTTCCTGGCATTTATCAAGATGTAGCCAATTAGAACAATAAAAAGTATCACACACATTTTCATGTTGTACCAGCAATTCATCTTTTACAATACATAGCTTTGATTAGAACCAACACTTGTTTTGCTGAATTTTGTCTAAATTCTCTCTCGGCTTCTCAATTCAAAACTCCTTTAATGCATTTCTAAAAATGCTCTAATTTACCTGTTTCTGCCTCTGAACTAAAACCCTTGAAAATAATTTGCAGCATATTAGCTTCTGTAACGCATTATCTTTGTCCTTCATGTCGTATGGTGGGTGCTTGTGGTAAAAAGTATATTAATTTCAATATTGTAAGCTCTTTCGGTCTGAAGGATCACAGATAGCTCCAGAGAACACAGACAACCACTTCAAACCATTTTAACAAGTGTTGTTATTTTATCTTGACTAGAAAGAAATCTTAATCAACTTCGGTGGCGGACACCAATCACAGTCAAAAGGATTTGTGGTCTCCAAGCATGTCTAAAAATTCTGGTTATCAAGCAGCACCAATTTTATTCAATTTTAGCTCTCTAATAAAAGGAAGGGGTTTAGTCTGTGGCAGTTCCATCTTCTCTCAGTGAAGAGAAATGGGCTCCTCCAGAATGTGTTTCATCCTGTCTGTGCTAGAAACTTGTGCTGTGTCTGTGCAGAAAGTGTCCAGCATGCTAAGGCTGCTAAGGGTAGAAGAGATATACTCCAGAAAGAGTGAGCAGAGGAAAGCACATTATAGAAAAGCAATTTCTACAGATGCAAAACCAAGAAATCAAGAGAGACTACACAGTGCAGCAATGCTACTTGAGCTTTCTCACCAGCTTGCACCACCTGTTACAACCGGCCACAATCAGACCACAGTTACGTCTTTGCAGCACTGATCTACCATTTTTTTTTTTTTTTTCAGAAACACTGCCCAGCAGGACAGATTTCCCCATTATCAAGCCTTACCTACATTTTTGTTGTCCCCCAGATGTACAGTTTCTCTCAGTCTGTCCTGAAGCACATGTTCAACACACTTAAAGAGCAATCCACGCTGCTGTCTTATTCTTTGTTACTTATTGCTTTCACATCTTCTTGTGCGATCTTCAAATATCATTAGCATCAGAATTTTGTTGCAAGTCCGGGCCCTGGATGAACCCCGTGGAACCAGTAAGAAGTACCTGCCACTGGTGATTCCAATCATAAATTTATGATTACATTTGGACACCGTGAGTGAAACAGTTTATCCTGCTTTTACGACATATAATGTACATAGCAGTAGACTTTTTATGTGTGTATTTTTTTGTTGCTGTTGTGATGTAGCAGGTCATTCTTTCATTTTTTTTCTATTACCTGTAGAGATTAAACACAAAACCTCATTAAAAAAAAAAAGAAGAAGAAGAAACAATATAATATGATAAAATCCATTTTCAGTAAACCCCTGTTAGCTAGTATTAATTATAGTCCTCTCTTTTAATTCCTGATTAATCAACTCCTGTATCAGTCATTCCATTAATTTCCCCAGGATTGATATCAGGCTGTCAAAACTATAATTAGCTGGGTCATACTGTTTGGCTTTGGTGTAAAAACTGGTCACAGTCTTCTAAAGTTGTTATAACTAGATTATGCTCATTCTCTTCAATTGAAAAAAAATCATTAGCTATGTTGTTATTGCTGCAAATCAGAATTTCTTCAAAGCAATCTTACAAAGCAGAGCTGTAGAGTATTAAAGTATCACATTAAATCTCAATTTTCTTGCAGCCAAGGAAAGCAATCAGGAAGGATGTTCCCCATGCTTAGACTGACAAGGACTTGGCTCTAGCTTCCCTTTGCAGCCTTTCTAAACTTAATCACTTATGGCTCTTGGTGAAGCTGTTACGGCAACCTCATCAAGCACAGAGACTTGTCTCCTCAACCTAATGAAAGTAGGGCCAGTCTCCACAGCTACATTTCCAAACTGCAATCCAGATCTTGCCACAGCTATCTGCCAAGCAGAAATCAGATGTTAGGTCAGACTCCTGGTCTTGAGTAGACAGTGCTTACAGTAACACAGAATCGTTGAACCACTTAGGTTGGAAAAGACCTCTACAATCATCAAGTTCAGCTGTTAACCCAGCATTGCCAAGTCCACCACTAAATCATGTCCCCAAATGTCTTTTAAATACCTCCAGGGATGGTGACTCCACTACTTCTCCAGGCAGCCTCTTCCAATACCTGACCACTTGTGGTTTAGGAATGGTACTCCCCAGTTTGGTACTTCCCAGTTTAATACTCCCACTGAGACTCTCCAAATCGTGTGCCACTCGTTCGCTCCTCCTTCCCCTCCCTCTACAGTGGGAGGGGAAGAACTGGAGAAGAGGAGAGGAGAAGTGGAGGAACAAAAGGTAAAGATCATGGATGGAGATAAAACCAATTTACTGGGAACAGAAATGAGATAAGAAAATGCACAATAGCAGCAACGATATCAATAAAAGAGTATACAAGAAATGAACAATTTACACGCGAGTTCTCACCCCCAACGATACCCACAACATTGTTATATGCAAGAGCCTTGTTGTTGACAAGGCTCTTGTGTGTGTCCCAAGCTCTGTACCTAATCTCTGCAAACAACTATCCTCACAGGACTGCTCTTCTCACAGGATTTGTGAAAAGGCAGTTCATTAAACCCAGAATGTTGACAAACGTATGAATGAGAGGTTCAGTGATCTTTCCCCATCCACACTGACTGCTAGGGCTGGAAACTACTCATAATGGTGCTGGTGTAAAGCAGCTTCTTCAAGGGTGACAAGTGAGACTCCTCAGCAATAGATCATCTTTTGAAAGTCCATCATTTGAAGATGGATGTGCCTCTTTATCTTTACAAATTTTTTAAACTGCTAGTGCTTAACGCTGGCTAACGTGTGCTCCGTAATATATATTTGGCCAATTTTCCGCTTGCCAGTCTGGAAAATCAGCATACAGTCATCTTTCAGTATTGGGCTTTGTACACAGCTAATGTTAAAGGAAAATAGGGGACTGTTAACAAAGACAAAGAGCATGAGCTGACATTATTTCCTTCAAGCTTCATTCAGCAGGAATGCCCTGTCAAGTGGAGCACATTATTCCCGAAAGCGTTTTGAAAATGGGTGGGTGAACATCCTCTATCATTCTATAATATTTGTTAAATATCAACAATGCTGTTGGGAGGGATGTACACATGGAAGGTGTGGCTAGAGACCTGACACTCCCAAGCACATGGCAATACAACACCTGTAATTTTTTTGTTAACTCTTTGTAAAATAAATAAAAAATTATTTAAGGGGGTGAAAAGCTAGACAGAACCTGGCCCAAGTTTACAGCTGAAATATATGCACATGGAAAATAGAGGACAGAGTCCTCCACAAGCAAAATTATCTGCCTGTATTTGTCACTGGATCTGCAGTACATAATTTACAGAAGCAAGAATCTTACAAATGTTTCCTTAATGGTTTCCTTAATTATTCTAATTAATGAGTGCCTTGTAGGTTGCTTCAACAGTTTGCAAAATCAAGTGATGTGTTTCTACTCCTGCCTTGTCTTCAGAAATTCTGTAAGACAAGAAATCAAGAATAAAAACAGTCATGAGGAAGAAGCCAGTGACTAGAACTTGAAGGAAAATCATAAATAAAAGAATTATTATGATTCAAAATGTAAGTACAGTGCTGGAAAAAGGCACCACTCCCAAGAACAGAGGGGAAAATAGTTTACTGTCTTACTGCCTGGCATGACTAGTTGTGCTGTGGATGTCTCTTTTTTTGCTGGTCATAGTGACAAGAGAACAAAACTTGACCCTTTTCATTCTGTATATATTAAGCTATAACCTCATCTTTTGAAAACAGCAGAGAATAACGTATTGCTTGGCAATTTAATACCAAATGATGAGCGAACAATTCAGGAATAAATTAAAATCCTACTGAACCCAAATTGCTGCTTAACCCGAACAAGCTATGAAAACATAATTATGTTTTGGGAGTGCATCTTGTCTTTCTGAATAATTCTAAATATATATTTCACAAATCAGTTCATCAATTGTTTTGTTTTTCTTCTTTTTTTTTAACTTTCCTAAGTCAAGTAATGCAACAGTACCTGAGAGTATGCACACTATAGCAGTGCTATAACACTAGAGATGCAAGTTCATGTTTCTTTTCTTAATTTCTTTCTAGAAAGAGTACTCCAACCTGTTATAGACTACTAGGGCACCACTGCTTTGCCATGAAATTTGATTGTCTGAATCAACTAGGTGACATCAAGGACTTGCAGCTAAATGCAAATCAATACAAAGGTGGAAGATAATAGCGCAAGAAGTGGTTTGCTAGAGGGAGAAGTTTGGGTCATGGGTTTTCAAATACTGAGGTTCTACTGTGTAACTAATCTTCCTCTTCCCAATGCAAATCAGGTATCTGCTGTAAAATACTATCCATTTCTTCTTTAGGAAGAAAAATATTCATGGTGGGAGTCAAAAGCCTAACAAGGTAGTTAAATGAGATATATTCAGAACAAGACAACAGTGTTCTTTTTTCTTGAAAAGTGAGAAATGCTTTTTTTCCTACTGACAATGTCTGAGTTCCTAAAAATCGTAGAACCTAACTGTACAATCTGATCTGTATTAATGATTTTATATGAAAGAAAAATGCTCCTGAAATTCGTGCTGCTAACAAGGGTCCATTATGTTGACCACCTTAGAGAACCTGCCCACTAAGGTTAATTTCCAGTTGATTAGCTTAGGCATGAAAAAGAGACATGATTCTATCTGCCAAAAATATTAGAAGTACCAATGCTGTTAGTTCAAAAGGAAATGATTTGTAAACAAAAGTAGAGTAGGATCTGATCAATTAATCTGATCAATATCAAGTGAAGAGAGTAAGCATAGCTGCAATTTTAGAGCAGGCAGTAGCTCCCTACAGCTCCTTAGCTGAATTATTTTCCTTTTAATGTCAAATGTGCTGCTAGAGGATGTTCAACATAATAACACAGAGCATTGCATTAAGGCTTTGCTTAGCAAAGGTTGAGCTTCCCAAGAAAGGAGGATAGCAATAGCCAAGAGCTAGGAATTCATCCCAGTGAACTCTTTCTGTCTGTATCTCTTCACTTCAGCCAGAGATTTAGAATTTTAATCACTTGGTCTCAATTCCACATATTTTCTTTTTCGTAGTATAGAATTAATGCAGGAAATGCAGTATCTTTTTCTTCACAGTCTGCCTAACGATGGTCTGCACAAGGCTCATTCTGGACCTCAGGTATAATCCACAGACTTCAAGGCCCACATCAGCTTCATTTCTCTCTTTTCCTTTCATAATTACCAGTGAAAAAATAAAGTGATACTGGGAGTAAACAGAATAAAGCACTTCATTTCTGCAAGAGGACAGAAGGAAACACTGCAATCTTTTTTCCTCTTCTTAGGTTTATGTGTACAGCATTGTCAAAGATGAAGGCTTCCTGTGAGACATCAGCTTCTAGGAGTGTACTGAGGCATTGCAGTTCTCCTTTTTTCTTTTTTGTAATGTACATTTCCTCCAAGTCATAAGTATTTTTTTTAAAATTTATCTCTGAATGCCACAGAGTGGGGAACTTTTACATGTATTTGGTTAGAATTAATTGCAGCTTAAATATGATTCTTGATCCAAATAATGATTTCACAAATGTCCCCGAAATCTTCAGTCCTCTCCTGTCCACACTGATGAGATCACTGCAGACAAAAACTGATTAAGACAGCACTGGACAATTTTCTCCCAGCCAAAAATGTTAAAACTGATTTTACAAAAATCAAAACAGAGGAGGGAAAGGGACATCCTGTATCTTCAAGTTCAACATGGAGCACATGATATATGAGGACAAGTTATGTGGGTTTGTTAAGCCAGAAAAGAAGTCCTAGGGGATTACTAGGGGCTTGTAGAGAAGACAGTCTTCTTCATAGTCAGAAATAAAGATGAGAAGCAACAGGCACAAATAGCTACAAAGAAAATTTGACTGGATAAAAGGAGAAAAAAACACAGTCTACAGAAGAATTGTCAAGTGCCAGACCAGGTTGCCCAGGGAGGCTGTGGAATCTCATTTCCTGGAGATACTTTCACTTCATGTGGACAAAAACCTGATCAACCCAATCTAACTTTGAATTTTGTCTGCCTTCGAGAAGGAGGTTGAACTGAGTGAACTCCAAAGATGCCTTCCAACCTGAGTTATGCTTCAGTTTTTCTCATTTTTCTAAGCTACCCAAGCCAAACTTTTTTGTCTCCTCTCGTAAAAAAGAACCTCAAAATCATTTTCATCCAAAATGGCAGATAATATCATTTTCCTGTGTCGGTCAAGAATTTGTAATGAATGGGGTGTGTTAAACTCATGTAAATGTTTGTAAGAACTGCATTATCTTATTTGCAGGTTGATATAAAATAGAAGCTCAGTAGATGGAGACACTTCACACTGAAATATATGCAGCAGAGTCCTGACAAAGGAAGATATTTTACTCCATGCAAAGTCAATGTCCGCCAACTACGGATGACACCTGATCTGGCAGTGTGACATTTCCTTCCTTGAAAAGGTGAGTCTATTCCTAAATCAGCAGGAGGAAAACCATCTCTCATATAACTATGTAATTTTTGAGGCAGAATGTTGGAATCTGAATGGATTCCCTGGAAACCTCTAAAGAAACAGGATTGGCTGTAGGAGTTAGGTGGTGTACTAGTAGGTGGTTGACACTGTGGGACACAATAGGTTAGAAGGGCAGACCAAGAGGTAGAATCAGTGAAGAGAGGGGTACATCTACGCTGGATAAAAAAAGGGAGGACTGGGACCAATGCTTGACCTTGAGGACAGATAGGATGGTTTAACAGAAGTCCCCACTGCTTTGGTCCAGTCCCTTCTAGAGAAATCAGTCATGTACACCCTACAGACTGCTTGGCATCGAGTCTCTTCTGTATCTTACATATTGCCCACAAGATCCTATGACATAATTACTATCTTGTGTCCTTTTTTTAAGTCACAGAGTCTCTGAAATAACTTTGGGACTACGTGGCAGCCTATCCCTGTTATACCATTGGAGTACGAGATTGGAGGGTTTGTATTGTGTTCTCTGGGAAGTTAAAAAAGGGTACAAAGCCTAGTAGAAGACTTTGCTGATAGTTTCTTTCAATCTGACTGCTAGATTAGATTTCTGGATTGAAATACTCTCAGAACTCTGTCTGGGTTTTTATCTTGCAGAGAATAAGATAGAGTGGTCAAATGCAGAACCGGGGGTAAGCTGACAATTACATATCCATGCAAGCACTTCCCTATCATGCCAGAGCTGCTTAGTTTGCTCAAACTTTTTAATAGGACTACCATGGGGTCTGATGTTAAAGCTCACTCCCTGCCCCTGTGTGTTTACCAGAGTAGAGGTGTATCTATGAGACCTAGTGTGTCTACAAAACAGACTGTAGAGATTTTTTTTCTTATATATTTGTCTTGGTACCAGAAGCTTAGCCACTTTTAATTTGTTTCTATAAACCTTTACAACTGTGCTTTACAACTGGAATTAGTAATTTATCTCTTTCTTTTGACTTAGGTACCAAAGTAACTAGCAAAAAGGCAGTGGTCCCACATCTCTCTTATTTAGCAAAATATTCCCTTAGATTGGTAAAGGGGCAACAAATTGTTTACTTGGTATTTTAGCAATTTTCTGTACCAATTTTCTAGAATAGCCAAAGGAAAAAGGACCGTATCCCCATGGTAGCTGCAAGACCTGCTTTGAGACTTTGTATCACAAAGATTGGGAATTAGTGTGTTCCAGTGACTGTATAGATTATAGCAAGGTAGTAGACACTGATCCTGAATGTCCTCAGGCAGCTTGTGTCCATGCTTGTGTCTGCAGGCATACTTCCAGATGACCTCGGGTTCCACTGATGCAGAGCATCCACACTGTCCAAAACAAAACCTGCTCAGGCACAGAGTGCTCATGTACACACTGCACAGTACTTGAGTTGGGTCTCCTTGGGGACAGCACAGTGACACTGTGAGTCTAAAACACCATCATCATCATCATAACTCTGTGTGTGTGTGTGTGTGTGGTGTTGGGATGTTTCAGTTTGAAGGGTGTGTAAGGCTTATGCTGAACAGACCCCACCAGAGTGCTGATTTTATAGCATGATCGTGGAAGACATATGAATTATTCTGGGCTTGGATTCAGCTTAGCAGACTTTAGGGTGTCTTGAACCTCCTGGGCTAGTGTTGGAGGAATGTGAAGGCCCAAGGAAGCAAAACCTGGCAACTAGAAGCCGTCTCTGTCTGCAGGGAATGACCCCCAGGACAAAGGATCACTCCAAAGAATGGTTGTCCCTCCAAAACAGTCCAGGCAGAGCTTTGCTGTATGTGTGGTACACACTCTTCCTGGAATCACATTTCCCTCTTTCATGGTAATATAATTTATGCATCTCACAGTTCTGCGGTCATCTGATGAACACACATGTAATAGCAGACATTTCTCTACTTGTCTTGTTTTTGTCTATTGCTTTGTACTTGAAATTGTTAAATGCGATTCCATCTTCTAACTCTTCTCCAATTCTCTTTCTTATCCTCTGATTCTATTTTATATTGTCAATATTCAAATCCTTTTCTGTGTTATTGTTGCCTATAAATTTTGCATCATCATCAGATTTCATTAGGATATGCGCATGTTCGCATGACAATATATACTAAGTGAAAATATTAAATTAGAGATTGAGAGAGACCAAAACTGCTCCTGGGGGAAATTTGCTACACACTTCCCTCCAGTATTATGACTATTTTCAGCACAAATTCCTGTCATCTATGTTCTAACTATCCTCTTTGCAGTTCTTATATACAATCTCTTCATAAACTGATGATTATCTCTGTGGAATAGAAAGGGACTAATCAACATCTATGTGGATTAAAGCTATGGCTTTGCAAAGGAAAGATAACAAAAGAAAATATTTTTGTCTTTAAAAAATTATGTTGTTATCATATAATCTACCTGCAGTGAACAAAAACTGCATTTTGTTCTATTTATCCGAGACATACCGGCAAAAAAGCAAGTAAGGTCAGCTTTGCTTCTTTTTTTCTGGTTCTTGTTTTGTTTGTACTTAAATAGGTATATTTAAAATTTACTATTTTAATTGCCTGTACAAGGTCTAATTAATCTTAACTTTCAGAAATTTTTAATTTAGTCTACTCTTTTTGCCCTCCAGGAAACTCTTTGGTCTCTTTCTGTATTTCACTAAGGGTGTCTACTTATTTCTGACATACTTTTGATTTTGTTAATTGCCCACCTTGATTCTGAGCCCTTTCATGCCAGCTTCTGGATGAAAAATCCATACTATTTTTTGCAGTTTTGACTTCAGAACAATCCAGTTCAAGCATTCCCTTCCCTAAGCACTTCAGTCCAGCCTGCCTCACTATATAGTTTCCTCAGCTTGCCAAAATTTGCTCATTTAAAATCCTCACTATATGTACAGATCACTTTTGTTAATCCTTCCATTTCATCACCAGTGTTTGCCAGACAACAACGAGCTCCTTGGTGAATTCTCTTAATCTCAAAGATTATGAGCTCTGTTAGTTTTGGCTACAGTTTACATGACCAGATGAATGAGTGTGAAGGAAGTTGTTTTACCTAAGGCACCCCACTCGCATTTGCTTGCAGAGAAGATGAATGCAGTGCCCTTGGCTTTCCCTGTCCCACCTGCATATATAGACATTTGGCTGGTTTAAAATATATGGTCCTGTGGAGGGAGTCATGTAACTGTCTCTGTCTAAGATAGTCACTGCAGGTTGCCCTTAGAGTCCCTGAAGAGAAGCAGACATTTTAAGGCTGCAAATCAGAAATTAATATTTATAGCCCTTCCAGTGACTAGTTTTGCATAGGGAAACCAGACAGTTACCTCAGAAGTAGCCATCTACACTGCAGATAACTACTGTTAGAAGGAGATGAATCAAACCCCTGCCGCTCTTCAACCAGTTGCTTCTGAAACACAGTATTGCACCCATTTTACTGCTAATAAAGCTTTGGAGCCTCTCTGCTACCCATTAACACTGCTGGAGACAGGATACTGGTTACTGGGGCCTTTGATATAATAAAGTGTGGCATGTTCTTATTGCTGATATTTTTCAAGATAATTATCTCACTTAAATTTTACTTCACTGATAATTAATAGCAGTGAGATTCTTTTGCTAGATAATAATTAGCATTATCCCCCAATACTCTTGTATATATTAGGCACAAAAGACAGTGCTTGCTCCAAATGAGGTGCTGGTCTGAATATCTGTCGTAAATTATACATTAGTTTTGTACAGAATATGACAGTTTCTGGGGACCTCTATATTATATACTGCATATAAGCTGATATATCTTTATACAAGGTTATCTACTAAAGATAATTACTCAGTTGTCACACACTGCAAAAATGATGTTCTAATAAACATACATGTATTTGCCTAAAACTTTATGGTTTGCTTAAATTTGCATGGCCATTAAAAAAGGACGCAATTTCTTTCTTCACACTGAATCATCCTGATTAACCTTGCTTTCCTATATTTTCATCTAAGCAGTCAATAAAGGATTAGTAATATGTCTTCCTTCTAGCCAGAAATAGCTTTCCCTCTGATTGTCTGTACAAAAATTTACTACTGGAAATATTATTCTAACAGTAAATAGTGCAATTAAGCATTTGCTTTTATTTGGTTATTTAATCTTTAGGTCCAACACACCTTTTCTGTAAATGTATGTCCTGATTTGTTATTAGTCAGATATGTAAAGTAATAAATGATTTCTGAAGAAATATGTCAACTTTTACTGTAAGGCTAAGGAGAACAGAGAAAACTGCACCGATTAATATATAGTAATGACATACCTTGGCATCTGGACCACTTTATGATATTATTATATCTTCAGGCTGACATATAAAAGAACAATAATACCAATATTAAGCAGTATAAAAGTACCGAGTGCTACTGACATTTTGACATAAGAAAGCTTAAGGTGATATATAGATAGTCAGTGCTAAAAGATTACATGACTTCTACAAGCTCAGCTGAAGCAAAGTCTGGTGAGGTGGAGGTGAATTTCCCCTGGCAAGTGGTGTGCGGTGATGGAAGGAGAGCACCACCTCCGTTTCAGGAATAGGAATTTCTGCACCAGGAAAGTTGCTCATGGACTGTTGAGCTGTACTGTCGTGACATTTTTCAGGTAATCACTTTTCATCAGTTTAAGCCCTTCTTATCCTTGTGAATATTTCAGCAATATTCACAACAGTATTCAGGGTGTAATATTTGCAGAGGTATTTTAATTATTTTTTTTCATCAGAACTGTGCCTGGGTTTTTCTACAATAGTATAAGCTCACTATTCTCTGTTTTTCAATTGTGTTGGGTTACTCTTCTCATCTTTTCTGATTATTAACTGGATATAAAACTTTTAAAACAGTTGGGCAGGAAAAAATTGATAGCAAGTACTATTTGCGAAAAAATAGATTTATTTTTTATAAACACACAGTTACATCCATGAGGAATACTGTAATGATTGTGATGAGCATTTAAAACCCCATTACTTCAAAAAGACAGTTGGAGTACAAGCATAATTGTACAAGGCAGTTCATTGTAATCTGAAGTTCATGAATTCCCTTTCTGTAGCTTTTGGTGTAAAACCAGCGCAAATTTGAACATTTCATGGGATGGAAGTAGTCAAAACAGATTAGATTTTATAGTTGGTTGTATCAAAAAAGAGTCTAGCCTGAATTACCTGGCATTAACAAACAAATCTCAGAGCTATTTAACATAAACATATTACAGACATTACATGGCATTTGTCAGTAAATGATCTTTGAAGATTAGAAGCTACGAAACTTCACAATCAGATTCATTAAATTCAGCTGTCAAGTAATACAGTGACTCACAAGAACTTAGAACAAATTTAGGAGGAAAAAACCCAAGTAATTTCAGTTCAGTATTTGTGTGAGAAGGAGCAAACTTCTGCCCATTGGGGCTGTGATCTCCAGTACTAATCTGGAAAACAAGCGAAAATATTTTACAAAGCTCCTGGTTAAGAACATGGGAGGCTGAGACGAAGGAAAAATAAAATATTCTATCATTTCTTTCCCCTCTTTATTTGGTTTTTCTCTGGCTTAAAATATAGCAGGAGTGCCCCCAGGCTTTGAGCATCCTGTCAATTATCTTGACATTCAACTAAACCAGACAGTACAATCAGTTCATGCTGCACTGCCAGGTAGCTCTATGCATGCTCCCCTGTTCATCTGTCTGCACGTTATTCCTCCAGCCACACTTCAAAGGGAAGCTAACAAAAACAGGTGCTGGACAGGGGGCAGGAGGCAGCATCCCAGACTCTATTTCATAGAGAATATACTCCTGACCCACCACTTTCAACTTAGTTACATGTGAGCATGGCTCCAGATTGCAACCTAGGCTCTCAGGTACTGCACATAAAGATATCCTAGGACATACTTGGCTCATGCTACTTTTAATTTATCTCGCTATGCCAGTCCAGGAGAGCTTTACAGAAGCAGACTCATGTGGATTTACCCCTAGCTTCTTGAGGATAGAAAATAATAATGGAATTCATAATTAGACAAATGCCAGTTTACTCCTGACCTCCGTATATCAGTTCCAGATAAAAGAATATCTGCTCCATACTCTTAGATGAAAAAACACTTAGATCAAGGCTCAGCAAGAAGCCTTGGACAAACATGATATATCTATTTAGAGCCATGACAGAGAAGAGCGATTTATCAACATCGGTAAATCCTGATGAATGCCAAGACACACAAGCCTCCTAAATCAAACAAGGGCCTCAGCCAGGTTTTGTCTAATAATTGCTTGCTGAAAGCTGAATGTGAGGTAGGACATAATTGGATTCTCCCTCCTCATAGTATGGCCCAGCCCTAGAGTGCAGGCTCCAAAGGTTTAGGATGTCAAGCAGGAACAGGAAATCAATTTGCAGAAGATGTAGGAATGGAATTCTCATCTTCTCCAGCAGGTAAGATCATGTGGAACTTATTGGGGTTTTTTGCTGAGTTTTCCAAGCCCCAAAACCTGTTTTGAAAGTGAGGAGGTCTGCACTTCATCTGCTAATCCTTACTGTCCCATTTAGCCCAAACACTGTGAGATTTTTATATAGGCTTGACAGATTTAAGAAATCTGTATTTGGTTTAGGTACTATATGGCAATTAATTCCACCATAACAAGGTACTAATCTAGAGATAAAAGGGTTAAGGCACTATTTGGAGCTTATTAAGCAAATTAGTACACTATTTTGGCTTGTGAAACAAATCAAGCCTTGCTCTGCCAGGGAAGAAATGTCATTTTGCATGATATTACCATGGATATATGTAACGTTGGGCAAGTCATTTGCACTTTTTTCTATCTTCCATTTTCTTAAATGGGAATACCAGAATCTGACTGCAATGGATTTATGGAAGATGTATTTGTTAAAGATTATGACTATGCTGTAATAGTGGACCTATGTAAGTATCTTCCAACTACAACAGTGACACTAATATTTCTCTCACATTTAACCAAGGCACAGAACCTGCAGGACCTGTGACATCCAGCAGGTAGCAGGAATAAGTGACAGAGTGAGAGCTATCTTTATCTAGCTTCCTGATGTTTCATTGAGACATAGATAATATGAGAAAAGAAAATGCTGGGGTCTGCACCTGATCTGTTTGGGTTTTAACACTAGGATAAAAATATTACACACAAACACACACATATATAGAGAGGAAGAATTCACAGAAATAAGCAAGCTTGCTTTCTCTTATATCAGTTTCTCTTGTGCAGGGGGAAATGGGATCCAGAGAAACTCAATTTCCTTTAATTTACCAGAAGACAGCTTTGCCTGACAAACAAGCTTTCAAGCTAGAAGGCAGACCAGCTCTAATATCCACCCATCAGTAATCTCCTGTAAGGATTATGCATTTTAAAAAGAGAAAGATGTGTGTTGTGAGATGATCCTTTTACTTCTCAGCATTTTTCATAGTTTTTCTGTCAAAAAGTACTGCTTCTTTGAGAACATAGTCTTCATGTAAGTGTGTAGGTGACTAAGATTGTTGATACTTTTCAAAATCAGATCTCAGAAAAAACTAAATCCCAGGCATCAAGGCAATGATAGCCTAGATGCAAAAATGGAGGGCTTCCTGTTGTAGAACTGCTAGTCTCTTTCTTGAAAGCAATCATCCTGGAGAAAAAAAAAAAAAAAAAAAAAAAAAAAAAAAAAAAAAAAAAGAGGAGATGCACCGGCAATACAGTCTAACCTTAATGAATGTTGAATTTCCACTGACTTCTGCCAGCATGTTGCTTGTGCCAGAAAAATGGCAGAAGATGATATACAACACAATTAGTGCCTAGCTAGCGGAAGAAAAGAGAGATTAAAAGAAAATTTTGGGAAAGAGTAACCTGTTTCTTATCCTGCACACAAGAAAAGCCCATGGAACCTGGATCTTGCAGCCACATGAAAAGTCACTCAAAATTCACGTGTCATCAGCTGCTGCTGTCAAAAACAAAGCAGGGCTCTTACTGACATTTCTGCAACCAGAGTGTGTGCTGTGAGTAGCAGGACACTGACATCCTGCCATAGTGGATTTAGTAAAACTTATGGTGAATTTGTCCCCTCTAAATGGGGAACTCCCCAAAAAGTGTTTGGAACTTAGCACAGTGGCTTTCCCCCCCAGTGACCTATGTTACCCTTTTCTGGATTCAGTCAGCTGTAGTAGGCAAAACTGAACACTTCATAGGTTGAGTAAAAACCCTGTTGAAAGGGATGAATTATAACAACTGCTCTTTGTTCAAGTTCATTGGAAGGAACTGCACAAGGGGCCTCATATGAAAACACAGCCACATGTTACCACTCTAAACAAACGTGTGCCCTGTGAGATCCCACTCAGGAATTTGAACTATCTGGGTGGAGGGCTTAGATAGGTGGAGTTTCTGTGAGTGCTCCTATGGATGTGGGTGGGTGGGACAGAGAGAAAGAAAAAGGGAGAGGGAAACAGAAAGACAGGAGGAGGAAGGGGGGAGGAAGCAGGAAAAGAACAGAGAGGATATGTTTGGTTTTTGTTGGTTTGGGTTTTTTTTTTTTTGCCAGCAGATGTGACCTTGCTTTGGTTGTGCTCCAAGCAGGCACAACTTGTGCCCACGCTATCAGCTAAGGCTTAGTAGCTCAGGCTTACTAACCATGGCTACACTGTTTATGGTTTGGAGCTGACTCATATCCATCCAGAGTAAAGGCTGACAACTGTGCAGTTAAAACTAGAAGAGACCAGAAAAACAATTCCAGGCATAGGCAGAATAAGCAAGTTGTGTCTTCGCAGACAAGCATGTAGGTCTTTGACTGGCTGCAGGGCACTGTCCATAAAAGTTTAAAGTAATCTTAGCACTGGGAACCATGGGAATTCATCTTGCAGTTCTTAAGCTGCAATCCAGGAATTTAGCATTGGGCTACATGTATTTTGTGACAAAACTTCTGTTTTTCATTCTGGAACTGGAGTACACTCTTCCATTACCTGCTCCATAAGTGAGCTAATCCTTACTGCTATTACAGGTTTCGTTGACTTCAGCTTACAGCTGTGAGATTGTGTTTGTTTAATTTTTCTGTTCTGACATCTCACCCATATTGTGTGACATTGGCTAAATCCAGCCGATGTGCAGCAAATCAAATACTGACATGCACATTAAAAACAAAAAAAACCAAAAAAAAAAAAAAAAAACCAAAAAACCAAAAACCAAAAAAAAAAAAAAAAAAAAAAAAAAAAAAAAAAAAAAAAAAGGATATAAATTATTTTCGGCCTCAAACTTGGACATATCCCAGTCCGAAATGACAATCTGAAACAAAACTTTCAGCTTTCTTCTGAAGGTATATGTGAAGCATCTCAGCATCTATCTCACACCTGTACTACCTGAAGTAGCAAAACTATGATGTTCCTCTATCTCCCTAAGAAAAAAGAGATAAAATAGTCAGGAAACTTGGTTGGTCTTAGCAAAACACCTGGAATTTAAGCTCTGCTTTGACAATTTCTGCATTTTATAAGAAATAGTTAGTGAAGCAAATTTATGAACAGTTCTTGGAGAAAAAAATAAAATCTAGATACTCCCCCTCCTGGGTAAAGGCCGTAAGGCTCTGAAGCCTAGTCTCACATCCTCTTTTCCACTGGAACTCAAAGACTTTTTCCATTCCTCTGGTGCTGATAAATTATTGGCAGTTGCACCTCCAGAAAGTTGCAGATTACCAGAAATCCTAGCTAAAAGTTTGTTGATCTGCTTTTATTCTTAAAAAGACATTGAGCTGCAATATGGCCTGAAGAGAGGAGACATCCCTCTTATAATGTTAAATGCCTAACTCCCAGAGCAGAACTAGAATTACCATCAGCATTGGCTTGGTGTAGACAAGCCAAAACCTTTGAGCATGCTGACTGTAACAATGCACTCCTATTGCCACCTTCCTCTGATCACACATAGTGCAGGAACCTTGACATGACTCTATCCAAATACTCCATAAATCCTGCACAAGATAAAACTTTCAACGCTATGATGATCACTTTTAGATACAGGTGCAACCTCCCAAGAAAGGTACTGATTTCTCAGCTATGGGGGCTGTATTGCATTTGTCCTCATGATACATACCTGTTCAAGGGCAAACACCACAGGTCTTTTCAAGTCTTGATGTGTCTTATGAATGTGTCTGGACTCTGCACTGCAACAATCTTCTCCAAGGACAAAAAAAAGGATAATAACTCTGCATCTTGTGTTTTGAAAATTTGAGCCTGAGTAGTTCAGTGAGAAGTTTGGGAAGTTTTTGCCCTCTGTTTCAGTGATGGTAGGGTTTCATTCTTCAGATACATCCCATCTCTGTGTCTCACAGCATTTTGGTCAAACCCGACAATGTTTTTAGTCAGTGGTGAAGAACACGTCTTTACTACATATTGAGGGCCATTACACTGGGCTACCAAACAGAGCTGACTGAAAGCTGGTTGCCTCTTGCTGAAGCATGAAATATATGCTGCATGTTACACCATTGTTCAGGCACACTGATTGCACAACAGAGATATTACATCTGCATTACAAGTAATAGTGATAATGGCAAATTTCTTTCTCATAATCTATAAGCATATATCTTCTTCTGTATATAAAATATATGTCATATGCAACATATATTACAATATCTGTGAGGTAATGTAAATTTTTTTACATTTTCTATTACAGTATATGTTTTTGTATATATGTGCATATATATATAAAATTATATGTATAAACATATAATCGTAATTTAAGGAAAGTTTTTAAGAGAAATGGCACTCAGTTTAGCAGAACAATCTCACCCCCCCCCTCCTTCAAAGACATGTCTCTGTATGTCTCTGACGTATAAAGGTACTGTACCAAAACACTGAGGCAGTTTAACTTTACAAAGTGCAATGTAGAAGTGCTTTCAGAATCCATCAGCATACTGCACTTCAACAGCCTTGATTTCTTCTCACAAGAGTTAAGAAGAAATTCACTTAAGCAGTACAGCTAGGCTCAGTTTACCAACTTCTTTTAATACTTTAACATCTTTGTTGGAAACTGTACTGGGAACCCTCAAAATCAATCATCACAACTTCTGCTGGCAATTAGGATGAAGAAAATTAAACCCAGGAGACACACCAGTTGTGCATACAGAGCTGATCTCCCTGGGGGTGATTGCTTCACCTACTAGAGCATGCTAGAAACATCTCTTAAGGCTTTACATCATCACCAAACTGGAAAAAAAAATATTTCTAAGAAGCGGCAGTATATTTGATATATGTTGTAGACCTCTGCAACTTTCACTTAGAAGGCTCTGACTTTAGCTTTCCTACAGCAGTAAAGGCCATACCAGGTACATTGCCTCAGCTGTTTGTTAAACAAAAATGAACAAACAAAAAGAGATCTTCAGTCAACTCCAGCTAACTCTCTTCTCACTAAAGTTCTACACTGCTTAAATTCCAAATGTCTAAATTAGCAACTACAGGATCCCTTCAGCCTATCACTGAAAGCACTTGTTACTGTATTTGCTGACTTCCAGTGTTCACCCAGATGAACAGGTTCCCCTAACAATGCCTGCAATAGATAATTTGTCATTTGGGGAATGGAAGAAGCAATATGAATTTTCAGGAAGATTTGATTTGGTTTTCCTTCTCTTTGTTTCAAGGCATTTACAGAGGCAGTCATGCCCGTTTGTAAACATTTTAAGTATCATACATATTTTCAAATGTTTTTCATCCTTGCAGTTGTCAGGGAAAAGATTTGTTGAAGGGCTCATCTTTGGCATCACTTTGCTTCTATCAAAGGTTTCCTTGTTTTCAGTGGCACCAGATAGCTGACATCAAATTTTTGGGAAATAGCACTAATGATGTTTCTTCAGTTTGAAGAAGATGCATGATGTAAAGTTTTGTGGGTTTAGGGGGTTGATTCATTTTTGTTTGGCTTTACTTAGAGTGTTAGGAACAACTTGTGGCAGAAGAAGTGTGTACTAGTTAAATTCTAGTTATATTCTCATATCTGTTTTTAGTAGAGGGAATAATTATAAGATTAATTCAAGAAGAAAAAAAAGGTCTGCATATAATGAAAAAATTAAAGAATGTGTGTAAGCATGCTGTAAAGAAAAAAAGTTTTGTAAATACAGCCATATCTAACATGCCAAAATTATTATAAAGATATCTTATTAGAATATACCATACCTTAGATGCATATACAAGTTTTGTTGTTTGTTTTTTTCAGTAGTGACAAAACACTTTTTCCGTACAATGACTGTTTACTGTTTACTGCACAGAACTATATACCCTTTACTGTACAGAACCAAGCACTCCTCCAGTAATGGTTCTATCAAGCACAATCTATTTTCAATGACAATTCTAAAGCAGAACAGTGGAAATGTTTTTTTTGTTTGCTTGTTTTTTGTTTTAATAACTGTTTAGAAGCTGCAATTTACGAACTCCATAAAATGATATGCTATCTTTATTTCCTCTGGTTCCTTAACTGCTCCTCATGACTTTGTTGAATGCTACAGCTAGACTTTGATATATCAACAAACATAATTTATGACTTAGTGGCTGGTTTATATGTTTACTTACAGGTTAATATGTTTACTTGCTACATTATCTACCAGTTCATTTAGGATTTCCCATTTAAATTACCCTGGGTATTTAAAGGCTTTATTTGACAGCGTTTCCATTGCATTGTCTTTTTCTTCCTGTCAGCTCAATCAATTATTTATTGATATATTTATCATGAAATATACACAAAAAAGGATAAGCACAGCCCAGGAAAACATATGCAACGAAAAATGAAAGACTTAATTAATAGATATTTACACTCTTTCCTTGCTACAAAATAGCCAGTAAACTAACCTCTACTCCCCTAGTGCAAACTTACAGAAGACTGATTCATATCATGTTTAACATCTAACAGCAGACTCTGAGTATACAGGAAAGACAAGAGCAATCTCATTGCAGTAATCTCAGGAACTCTGTGCCAAACAACTGCAGCTACAGTTTGTGTTCTCCTGCGTGCTCACTACTTTTCCAGTCTGAGGCAAAAGAATTGATTGCAGAGAAACTCTAAGCAAAGATTGTTAAGAGCTAATAATAGGGGATGCAGAGGAACTGCTTCTTTCTTTAGTTGGTCCAGAATTTAAACAGAATGTTATGAGCATTGGCCTGAGCTGTTCAAAGTGTCAATAAGTGACAAGCTCAGACATATTGTTCCTGTGTTGTAGCAGCATTTTGTCATTAGTCAAGGTGGACTCTTCACATTTTCAATTAAGATGAGCTCTACACAGTGTCTACAACAAAAAAGACCACTTACCTTTTACAGAGATAAATAAATGTATAATAGCACATTTAGAGAAATCTTTAACAACTATTAAATTTTAGCTGATCTAATTAGGCTTTTTATAATAATAGTCCCTACAGTTACATTCTTACTGATTATTGACAGCAGGGCTTAATGCTGGGGAACAGAAATAAGTCACTAGTTTTGGGGACTTTTTGGTTTTATTTTTTTCTCCTTGTATGTTAAAAGAAGACCTATCACTGACTCAAACTTGTCTTAAAGTTGATTGACTTCAAGGTTTTAAAAGAAACTTTTCCCTGTTTTTGTCAATCAGACGAAGGATTCCAGAGAACTGTGATGGAAATGCTACTCTATATTATCAGGAAGATAATAATCTCAATTTACAAATCTCTTTCCAATATTTATGTGGTTTTTGCAATTTCAAAGGGTGATTCGGAACCTCAGCAGGATGAAGTACTTTTTATAGCCACCCAATTCTTACCATCAATTAAACAGGATGCTCAGGGTACATGGTTTTCTGTGTACACACAGCTAGTTCTGGCTGTGGCTAGGCTGAGTGAAGAACACTTAGGGCACCCCTAGCTGCTCATTACCACCCCCACCATAGATTTCCACCTCCCAGGTTCTGCCAGTGTGACTGGTCTGGTTGCTCCCCAGCCTGTGTTGAAACGAGCCAGGCCCACTCACTTTCTATGACAGGTCTTTGCAGGTCCGTTTTGGTTTGCCCAAACTTAAATAGTGACTTTTTGAAAGTCTGGGCCAGCAGAATTGAGGGCAGCATTTTTCAGAGGATTTTTATGGTCAAGGGGTGGAGGGGTCCCTTGACCTAGCAAAGCTGCCACTGAAATGGGGAGTCACTGCAGGTGCCTTCTTGTCTGACAGCAGCAAGGGAGGACAAATGTTGTAGTAACAACTGCAGTCAGTTCCAGCAGCTGCTAAATGAGGTCCACTGCCCCCAGCTACAGATTACTGCCCCGCTGCATTAACTGGAGATTACCATTTCCCCAAACCCCACACTGTATCTGTGATTGCTCTCAGCCCTTTTTTGAAATGTTTTAAGTAATTAAATACCTCCAAATATTTGTGTTTCTAACCTAACCCGCTTTGATAAGTAGTGAACTGGGGTGTGGCCACATAAATTGGTATATTGATAGACTTGAGAGGAATCTCTAGCTTCACCTAGTTCTGTGGTACGTGGAGCAACACACAAGAACTTTGTTAAAGCCTTCTGAAAAGCAGTCAAGTCTACTTTTACCTGCTTTATATATACACCAATGTAAAAAACACTTCAGAGTGCTACTCTTTTCTCATTTTTTGGCTACTTCATTCTAGAAGTGCTTAGACATACTAACAATAAATGTGGGAGGCAATGTATTCTAAATAAGTCTCCTGCATTCATAAAATAAATATTAACATCACCCAGGAAAAATGAGTGTATACTTATAGGTATGTGTTTGTGGGTGCTTTTGGAAAGGGCTGACATAGAACTAAAGATGTTCTGAAGATAGGGCTATGAAAGTAGAATTACTCAGCAGAAAGTTTAAGATGATAGAATCACTTCTCTGGAATTCTTGTCTAACTGAAATCAGCCTCTTTCCCTGCCTGCACAGATTAAGTCAAGGTTTACTACTTTTAATGCTACTTTATCTCAAAGGTGGTGCCCTTCTTGGCCCAGATTTTGCATGCAAGGAGACTGGAAAATAAGAGTTTAGACAAGGGAGAGAAAAAACACTGTAATAATATTGTTGCTTGTGTCAATTTAGTGTCCGTGTTAGATTCTGTTTAGAATGCCTCATGGCTGGAGGTGTTACTGAACCTGAGACAGATGAAGGCCTCTGCTCTTGCTTCAGCAAGTCATGCAAAATAATGACCTTGTGTGTAATAGGCCATAAGCTGCCTCAAGGAGGCTGTGGAGTCTCCATCCTTGAAGATATCCAAAACCCAATAGGACACAGCTCTACACAACCTGACCCTGCTTGGAACAGAGGGTTGGAGTAGACAATCTGCAGAGGTCCCTTCCCACTTCAGTCATTCTATCACCTTAAAAGATCTGTGATTCTGTGATGTTAAATGTTAACAACTCATGGGTTGATCATACCATGAAAGTGTCCAAAATAGTCCAAGTTCTCTGGTGCAGCTAGTGTTAGCTCACTTCTGCTGCAAACTTCATTTGTCTGATTCACTAGGAGAAATTAATGGGGGAAAATATTAGATATCTAAATTCAACTGCCTAATACATGTGTTGGACTGATTTCACTTTTATTGATTTGTGTAGTACAAAAGTTGGCATTGATTACTGTCTTGTAGTAAAGTAGTGCTAGCTACTCAATGTGGTTTCTGCTATTCCCCACAGTATTTGTGCAGAGCATTACTGAATGAAAGTTCAAGAGGTTTTAACTGTGGCTGTAGTGGTTTGAGGTGGTAGAGATGTCCCTGAAACAATCGTAGAAGGAGCTTTGCTGAGTACTATGACATGTTCCAGAAGCTTAAGAGCTTGGAAACCACCATGATAGTAGTGTGGTGAATGTGGAGTGCTTGAACTTTTTTCTTATTCAGTCATAAAACATAAAGCTACTCTGAAACTTATTTTAAATGGTCTCTGGTTGTTCCTTCATACCACTTGAACTGCGGGATAGGTTTCTTTTCAAAGGTAACTGTTGTAGTTTATTTTTGCTTACAAATAACAATTCTGAAGTAACAGAAACTTCTACACAGCACCAGACATTGACAATTATAATAAAATAATTACCAGACTCCAGAGTGTCTATGTTTGAAGGAGCAGAACTAACTAGAAGTGTATTGACTTCTTTGTTCATATACCCGTAACCCCTTACCATCACCATTTGGAATTATTTGCCTACAGCCACATACTCGTTTGCAAGGAACTGATGACAATAATGTCTCTTTTGACAGTTCCAAGGCTTTCAGGGTGGATCTGTATTGCAAGTGTCATCCCTTGGACATGAAAGGTGATGTAGGGCTACATTACACATTGATCTATGCACTTCCTAGATGTTATTAGAGAAAAGTGTTATTATAGAATAGAGTGTTACAGTTTCATTCCCTAATTACTTAGACATAGAAACAGTTGTGAAGTTAAGCTATAAACTAATATCTATGACAACCAAAAATACCATCAAAATATGGCTTTTCTAGCATGGCCTACATCTGTGGTACAGAAGTTTTCACCACATATTGGAAAAGAGAATTTTTTCCATTGAAATCCTCAAGATTAGCATTTCTCTTGCTAGCGTCAGAACTTTTCAGACAAGAGGCATCTTTCAACACCAGCAGGTCAGGTATGATGGAAAAAGACAACAGCTGCAAAAAAGAAGAAACTACCAGGCAGTTCCTGTGCTTTTTAACGGAAAGCTGTAGCAGCAGGCTGGCCATCATGAATGGGAATTCTGTTACAGAGAAAGTGTCACACAGACACAGGAGGGATGAGTATATGGGTAGTAGAAAAACAACTTGCTGCTATTCTCACATCCCAGTGCATTTCACCTACAACCAGAGATCTGATAGGACTTGCAGTGACAGAAAGGGAACAGACACAATTCTGTATTGACACAGAAAATACTGAGGGAGTGAAGAAAGATACCAACTGGACTGTTTTACAGATCAGCAACTTTGCTGAGTGATTTCATCCTGAGGTGCAACGTTTCCATTGAACCTGAGTTCGGTTCAGGTGAAAAAAAAAAGGCATCTGCAAATAAGTTATTAGCTCTACCAGTTCTTCCTCTTGATATCTTGCTGCTAAAACTTTGCATTTCCTTCACAATGCTCATTAGTTGTAGATAACTATAAATTAAATGTCAATAGGATTGCTTCTTCTCTTCCCATAAAGCTGGGGAAAATTAGCTCTTCACGTCTACTGGACTTGCCTGTTACCAGGCTCCTTCTGCTCTCACAGAACTGTTGTTGCTGTCTTCTAGCTGAAAGCTTAAAGAAACTGGAGTGACTGTGAAAATAAGGTTGGGACAGTTTTAGAACTGAACTTAAGCATACGCAGGGAAAGAACCAGCAAAGGGTGCCTGGGGAGATGAGAGAATTTGTGTTTGCAGAGATGTTCTGAACTTGACAAGGTCTCCAGCTGTCTGCTTTAACTGAGCAAAGGGTTTTACTTGGTGATCTCTCAAACTGGATTATCCTGCAAATATAAAAGTAGATGGACAAGATTAAATAGGAATGTAATAGAAGGAGGAGAAAGGTAGCCATAGAACTAATCAAAACTTGTAATTCTCCCTACCCAAGTTATTCTGGTTTGGAATTAGATGTGGGATTAATCCAGTGTGTTTGGGTGGCATAGGAATAAATCACTGCAGTTGCGTGCAGTTCTCCCGTCAATGATATTTTATCTGTATTAATGGAGGCTCAGCTCTCTTTTCTCTTTCTGAACAGATGGACCACAGTGTAGCTGTAGGGGGTTGCTCTCATCATTCATAAATGATTAGGGACACATGGGAAAAATGCTGGAAAACAGGTGGAAAAAGAAATAGGGAAAACTTAAGTTATAGAGTAATACTGACCCATATTTCTATGTTAATACCCAGGCAATATTCTATGTAAAGTGGGATGAAGTCTGTGATTAACACAGAAGTACATGTTTCCAGTCTTTCCAAGTGGAACTATACCACTTTGTATAAACTACTTAAATATGCACAAGTAGTATGTAAACAAGTGGGTGTGACTCCCTAGTTTGGTGGGTTAGATGTAATTGGGAGCAAACCCAGCTGGGTTCCTGCCCTGGTGGATTATCAGTACAAATTAATTAATATAAGCCCAACAAAGCTGTTGAAACAGTATCAACAGGAGAATCTAAACTCTTCTACTCCCGAGATACTGTAGTTTGTTGTCAAAATAATGTTGTGGGAGAACAAGAGATGTGAGTTCAAACACCCTCAGGCTGAGAGGAAAAATGAGGCCTATGGCTGCTACATCCATGTGTGTATCCTAACCACTTAGCTCTTGGCTGAAAGGCAGGTGGCCAGCACCTTGGAAAACCTTTGTTTTCAGTTTGGCTTATTCTGCAGGTACTTGAGAAGGATTGCTTAGGCTGTTAACTAGTCAGTTACTTCTATTTTTCTCTTTGAAAATTTTTAAAAATGGTATTTAATGGCATTTGAACTTCAGTTGAAGAACTGATTACACCACCTTGTAACGGAGTGTTTCTCTCAGCAGCACTGGTTTGTCTTGCTGATGATTTATTAGGGTAATGTAATGAGGAGACCTGATACAACACTTCCTTGCATCTGGAGGATGGGAGGATGAGTGGACTCGCACATCCTCCCGGGTTTAAGAAAAGGAGAACGGTCACGAGGGAGAAAGATTGCAGAGGATTTCAGTCGAGGAGGGGAAACCGGAACCTAGCGAGAAGAAGACGAAGGCCAATTTAAACACGCTAGAATAATGCACCTGCACGACGACCACTGCAGGGGTTTGCGAGCGGATGCTCTTCGCCGCTCACCGCACGCCAACTTGCCCGACGCGCCCAGACCTCCGGCTCGCCTTCCCGACGGCTGATGGCGAATCCCGGGCCCGTGATGAGCCGCTCCCGCCGGGGCGGGGGGCGCGGCGCCGCCGGGGAGCCAATGGGGACCCGCGGCCGCGCCGCTCCGCCCGCCCCGTCGGCGAGGCGGGCGCTGGCGGCGGGGGCTGCCGGGGCGCCGGGGGCGGCGGGGCGGCGCGGCGGGCACCGGGCGCGGGCACAGCTGCGGGCACCAGCTACGCCGGTGTCGCCGCTGCCGCCGCCACCGCCACCACCGGGCGGATCCCGCGCTTCTGCCGGAGCTTCTTTCGGTCGCTTTACTTTGGCGGCCCGGAGCAGGGACATTATGCCGAAGAGAAAGGTGAGGCGCCCCGGGCGTGCGGCGGGTCCTGCCTCCCCCCGGGCGGGGTCGGGGGCCCGAGCGGCGGCCGGCGGGCCAAACGCGCATCAGGGACGGGGAGCGCTCGCCGCTCTCCCACCACCGCTCCGTGACGGAGCTCGCGGATGGCTCCCGAGACCGGGCATTTTGCTGCCTGTTGCAAGCCCCTCCACCCCGCCCCGCCGCTCCCCGCCGCCTGTTTACTTTCCCGGTGCCGCGCGGGGCGGTGTCGCCCCCTCCCCGGGGGGTAAAGTCGCGATCACAACTCCAGCCCCCACCTCCCTCCTCTCTTCCTCCTCCCCCGCCGGGGAGAAGCGCCGCAGCAGCTGCGGCTTCGCCCCTGGCCCCCGGCGGGAGGAGTTTCCTGCTCCCAAACTCCGGCGTCGCGGCGGGGAGGGGGCAGCCCCCACCCGGAGCGGCCGGATCCCGCCGCTGCTTCCCGCCGCGCCGGAGTGATGGCTCCGAGGTAAAAGGGAGGAGGGGAGAGACAAGCCATGTTTAAAACAAACTACACCCTTCTCCTCGCCTCCCGCGGCAGACCCGTATGTACCAACTCCAGCGCCCATCCGGGCAGGGCCCCCGGGGGCGGGGGGCGGCGCCTCCCGAGGGAGCGCCCGCGGCCCCCGCCGCGCCGGGGGAGCCATGGCGGGGTGCGGGGCCCCCGCCGCCGTACGGGCACCTCGGGGCGGGCAGCCTCGTCGGGAGGGAGCCGGCTATGAGACCGCCTTCCCCAGGGGAGAGAAACTTGGGCGGCCCCTTGGCGGCCGGGCTCCGTGGCGTGGGGGTTTTTCTATCCTTCCCGTGCCTGCTGGAGCCCGGAGCCTTGGCGGCGCGGCCGCCGGGAGCGCTCCGGCGCTGGCAGGAGGCGGGCTGAGCCTGGACGGTGGTAGCCGGTCCCCTGCCGCCCCTGCAGGGCCCCGGGGGTGGGCGGCCGAGGGAGGCCCTGCTGCCGGAGATCCTCGCCGAGGACTTACTGCCTGCCTTCTGCAGGCGCTAAGAGCGTAACGAGAGACTTGACACTAATGCATTCTACGACAAAAAACGATAGCTGCAGTCTTTTAATTTTAACTAGGTCAACCAAAGCAAAGCAATTTTTGTTTTTCCCAAATGTCACCTGTGACCTCCTAATACATTATACGTGGGCTGGGGCTTAAATCTCTTTTAATAAAGGTACGGGTAGATGATGCCCTCTAGGTAACTCAGTGTTTACTTTTTGCCCTGTGCTTATTGGTTATCAGAGGTATCCAAATGTCAACTCATCACATATGCAACTGAATTATTTAATTCATAGTTGAGGACCTGATTGTAGTTCTGAAAATGGATACAACCATGGGGTTGACTGCCCTTATTGGAATGACTGGGTTTGAAGTCAAAAATGGCAGTTTTTCCTCCTGCTCTACTGCTACTTCACCATTGTGTGCTTCCATACTTTTATTGCCATTGCTTGTCATCAAAAAGAAGTGGAAAATTAGCCTGTGTCAGTAGGACTCTCCACAACTTTTGAAACCTTAACTTCCTACCCATTTCCTTTGCCCTTTTGCATTCTTACACTACAGATGTTTCAGGCTGTCCTTCCTAAGTTGGGTGGTAGAGTTAAAGACGCTCCTGTAGGTTTTTGTGGTCTGTTGTGAAATGTTTAGTAAGAGAAACCATCTTTGAGTAGGAAGTCCAGGAGAACATACCTCCTTTCTAGAAGACCACAATAAAAGTAATAAGTTCATTGTATATGGGATCAGAGCAATAGAAACCAATTTCAGTGGTGCAGTAAATCTTATTTTGCATAGTATTGTGGGTAAACATTTACATTTTCAGATTAGGTATGAAGTGGGTTCCAGGCAAGGTGTACGATTAGTGGCTTTACTTTTTCAGAAAAGTAGAATTGCCATAAGTATTTTACAGTAGTCAATTTTGTTTCAGAATAACATCTACAGAGTGAGAAGTTCATGATACAACAGTAGATGAATAATTACATCAGTCAGCTTCCACACAGAGGACAAACCCATCACATGCAGCTAATAGACAATTCTTCTATTAAAACACTCTAACTTACAACAAGGCTTGTAAGCACTGAAAATTTTATAAGGAAATAAACATCAAAAGTCAAAATGAGAAATTTTCAGTTGTGGGGGTAAATAAATAATATTGCAAAAAGGGTTTAAATCCACTTGTATCTAATTTTGTGTATCCTTAGTTATCTAAACTGGCTGGTTCTTTTTTGTTTGCTTTTCTTTTCATCTCTGATGTTTGTCATCTCTGTATAAACTCAAGTCAGCGGCTGAGTCCCTGGCCTTATGTTCATTGTGAATATAATGAAGAAAATAATGTGGGCTATCTCCATTTCTCTAGAGGGCTGTGGCCTAGGCTATTGCTTGTTGCTTGAGGGTCAAAGAGGAAAGAAAAAACTTACTGTGTGTTGAGGTGGTGTTAAACACTGTGCTGACGCAAAAAGGTGTTGAACTCTGGGCTGCTCCTGTCAGATTTCTGTACCCTTCATCTCTGGTAATAACATGTTGTGGTGTGCACATGGCCTTTCACAAGAAGAATGGCATGCCAGTGTGGGTTAAACCAGAATGCTTGTTGTGGTATTGATAGCAACAAACGCCTCAAAATGGGTTGGGGTGTTTTGTTTTGTCACTTGTCTTTCTGGAATTAACTCTTGGATCATAGTGAAAAACTCCTTGACCTTGAAACAGCCCCAGTAAAAATATCCCGGTGTTATCCATAAAAGGATGAAGAACCATTCTGTACCTGATGACGTGGTATGGTCACATACACCGATGTGCATAAGCATCCATCAAGCTGAACAGCACTTGGCCTCTTGAAGTATAATGTGCACCATCTCTGAGGGATGTTAGTAGGTCAAGTGGTGACTTGTCCAGTATTGGATGGGGAGCCTGTCGCTTAGTTGGCATTGCGTTTCGAAATGACCCAATTTTATTCTGAACATCTGAGTCTATGCAACACCGCCTGCACGTCACTTGTTTTGAAAATGCTTGGAGAGGAATCAGATGAGAGGAGTAAATGCAACTTCTTAAGCCATCTCTTTTTTTTTTTTTTTTCTTTTTAGTGTGATATCTTTGAATATTGCCGTTGTTTCAGAGCAAGTAAAAAAATATTGTGTTCTAATTAGACATTTCAGTAGGTTATTAGGTAGCTCCAGGTAGTTTGGAATGTAGTTTGGAGTATAGTTTATGCTATGAAGATCCAATAGAGAACATCTGTGGCAGGTTCCTGTTCCATTATGCAAATTCACTTTCTTTACAGTCAGAGGTACTAGTTGGTTCTATTTACTGCAGAAAAAACCCCGCTGAATATTTTGCTTGTAATGCTGCTGCTTTAGCAGAAGTTAGAAGGTACCTTATTCAATGGTTGTTCTGTCATAGTGCATTTATAGTTACCTGATCACATGATGGGGTTTTTGTGAAACTCTTACTAATTGTTTTGCCAACCAGGTATCTAGTCAGTGTATTTTCTAATCTTTGGGCTTAAGTGAATGTTCTTATATGTACTAACCGAGAGCTGTTAAATTCCACTTACCGTTTTTTTTTGTCTAGACCTAAACTGAATTCTCTTTGTAAAATTCTTCTGCATGTTTGAGTTTGTATTTCTGAAGTGTCATGAATATTCAAAGAGAAATGTTGTTCCTTATCCACTAGTAGGGGAAACGGGGCACAGAAGTAAATTGCTGAGTTGTTGGAATGATCCCTTTATCTTGGATTCTCAAGTTAAAATGACTGTCCTGATGTTTTATTCCCCCTAATAAGCACCACCTGCTCTTTTTGGTGGCGCTTTTGTTGTTACTTCACCAAATTTTTCTTCTTCCTTAGTGGTGTGTACATAGAAACTGAGGAACTTGCAATAGTAACCAGTTCTCTAAAATTTTTGTTGGAGCAACTTGTATGTGATCAAACAATTAACTAATGAAGCTGAGGTCCTGCAGGTGACAGCTCTTTTTGCTGCAGCTCTGAATGATCCTGCTGTTGCTCTTTGGTCTGTGGAATGAAGTCTAGATCTTCTGCAAAGAGTAGCAGGTGAGCTGGTGTTCATGATGCAGCAGTATGAAGTATACTCGAGTGCCGTTCAGCTCCATTTCGTCTCTTTCCATGTTTTGATACTTCTGCTGTGATTCAGTCCATGTCAATTCAACGTACTGTATGTAACATAGTGGTTTTTCTTCTAAGGTTCTGTTAATGTTGAAGCTATTTGGCAGAAAAGAAGCTCCAGTGATGCTATGGGGACCCACACTTTCCTAATAAGTTGTTTTATCACTGGGGTTGGAAGCTCTTGGTCTATAGCAGAGCCACTCTTTAGTTTATCCTAGAACACAATAAGGCACACTCTGTTAGCAGTGAGGCTTAGAAATGGGGAAGGTTCTGATTTCATTTCACACTCTGTAGGTGATTATGGAATAGAAAGGAAAAGGGAGGCAGTACCAGATCCAGATGTCTTGACTACTTTCTTCTCCCCACTCCTATTTTGTCCCACTTCTTTCTCCAGACTTTCACTTGAACTCCCACTGCGTTTCATGCTGTTTCCTCCTTTCTCCCTGTCCATGAGAACTAAAAGTCAGAGCTCTGAAAAGGTAGTTTCTCTTTCCAGTTTTTTAGACCACTCCTAGGCTACTCAGTAACTACTGGAAAACAGGCTAGGCAACAACAGAAGATGACCTTCATTGCATATATCACTGATACTGCTGGCTTTGACAAATTTCTACCTAACAGGTCAGCAGAGTCCTCAGGTGGACTTCTGTCTTCAACATCCTTTGCAGGGACAGGTAAAACAATTGCTATGCAGAGATGCACTTAACATTCAAGCAAGGGAAAGAGAATAGATGTGCCAGAGCATCTTAAAAGATTGCAGAAGCCTTCTAATAGAAGTGTTTTGTCTCTTATAATTTCTAAAATTGTACTATTTGTACTGGATTTTTAGCTATTGAGAATTTTAAACCTTGATGTGTTTAAAAGCAATTGAAAACTGCTTAGTTGGCCTGCTCCAAGAAGGCCAAGTCAGTTGACCAGACTGACTCAAAAGGATCTACATCTTTCATAGAAAAATTAAGCAGAAAAAACCCCAAACATTTATCTGTATGCTTAGATACAATACAGTGTAGCAGTGTTGAGTGGCACTGAAGAAAAAACATCCTTGAGCAATGCTGCTGTGCCACATAGCAATAAATTATATTTACAGGGCTATTAAATACATGCAGCAAATACTTGTCCATGTTTTTTTATCTTAGAGGCACTTTAGCTTAGAAAGAGCTAATTGTATAATTTTAGCTGCTATTATTAATGTTGTTGTTGCTGTTATTTAGTTATGGAGATTAAAAGTTCATTGACCAAGGATTTAATGGTCTAAAACATTTCTGATAACTTTATGCAAGTCTGAAAAAATCTGATTCATTAGGAATTGATGGCAATGTATATAAATTTTTTTCTTGGACCACACAGAAATATAATTGTACTTAATGAATGGGCAACCTAAAAATGCTTAGATTTTCACTGATTTGTTGATTAAAAATCATTTTTCATGCTTCTTGGGCACATTAAAACGTTATATCTGATAAGGTGTTGTCAGTAGTACAGTCTACTTTGTAAGTCATCACCTCTGAGTTCAACACTAACTATGCACATGTAATCTTTTTATTTATGGTAGTTCAGCGCTCCAACATGGGCAATACTATTTTTTATGCTAGAGTATTGGTATTGTTAAGTTTAAAAAAGAAAAAAAGTCCTGTATGTAAATGGAATGTAGCAGATATATGCTATTTAGTTTAAGGCTGCTTTTCTTCTGTGTTGCTTGAAAAGCTTCACCTTCTCTACTGTTCAATACCTAAACAGTAGCTGTGTATAGGCATGGTATGTTCCAGGGTGTATCATTCCTTTAGAGAAATTGTATGAAGTTGAATTTTGCTTGACAGGATTGTAACATTATCTTTTGTGTTGAGTGTAAGTAAACAAGATCCAGGGATTTCTCTGGAAAGTTAGCACTTTGTAGGGTCATAATGGCCACCATCTATTTTCTATTCTTTAACTACACCAAGCTAGCAGAGTGATTTATTCCATGGTCCAGTAGCCAAAAAGATGATTTAATGTGCTGTACTTATGTTTCAGGCCATCACCCTATTAAATTTTGTTTACTGAACAGGTTTGAATGTGAGTTGGAATTTTTTTTTTAAATCCTGTATCATTTTACTCCTCCAAGTTAGAGATGCTGTGCAGTGGCACAACAAATGTGCGGTAACCTGTTAGAAGGCAGCAGGGCTGGGAATGAGCCACTGGCTGCACATAGAAGTGAGGTGCTTTTATGCTAATTTTATTGTCAGCAAAATTTGCAGTGTGGGACTTCACAGTTTGGACTATAGTTCAACAGATAATTTCAAGCTGGCATATACAGGCCAGAAGAAGCAAATCCAGATGCTTGTTCCTGTCCTTATTCTGATTTAACCTGTAGGATATCGTGCTTGAGGTAGTTTTTGGCCAGACCTGTCTACTGATCCAGTTTCCCTTGGCACAAGGAGTTAAGCTGGCTTATTGACAGGAATAATTAGGTGGGGAAGGGCAGAACTCTTCCTAGCAGTAACCAGACATTCATCTTTGATTTTATTGTCCCTAACTTAGAGTTTCTAGGGGAGTATTTCTTAATTCTTTAGAATAATCAGAACAACTCAGTGTTCAAATTGTGTCCTTGCAGCACTGGGGGCAGGAGGAGGCATCGGGCTTGGGTTTTATTTTTGTTTTTTTCCCCTCCTTGATGTCTTTGGAAGCTACCAGTTTTCAATTAATTGCTGCTGTAACTTGGAGATACAGCTCCTGTCTTCCCATAGTAAAGAGTGGGTGTACTTGGTAACAGTAAAAGCTGCAAATATAAAGCACTGTGTTGAGAACATTGGAATCTGTCTGCATAAGAGAATCCTGTATGTTCCCGTCAACACCAGCTTTGTTGGGATTGTTTGGTATGTTTGCTCATCCCACCTAGCTTTCTCCATTGACTTAATGCTACCAGAATTAATAGTAGCAGAGAGTACTTCCATACTTGGAAATCAAAGTCTGAGGACATTTTTACCTCTGCAGGATTTTGTTCCTCTCAAGCAGAATTGAGGAGAGGTGTTGGTGCTCTATTTGTAGTAGGAAAACATCCTTTATCTCTGATGCATTGTTTCTTCCTAATCCCACCTGTACCCTCTTGAGACATACTACTTTATTTTTCTCTTGAAGCTGCATTTAGTCTGTCTGTGAAGCTCTTCATTCTGGCTGATGTAGTAGAGCAATACTCCTGTTAACTGCAGCTGTAAACATTATTATTGGGATATAAGAGATGGGTGTATTTAAGGCTTTGTCCCAGCTGTGGCTTTGGTACCTGCTATCATCATCTCAAAGGTTTGACGTTCTCTAGCGCCAGGTAGTTGAAACAACAACAACAACAACAAAAGCCCTTTTTCTTGATTATGGTGGTTTTATCACAGTAATGTTCTCTATGGGAAGAGGAATTATATACCTTCTTCAGTCCTTCAGCGTATTTTTGTTTGTCAGAGGTGGCTATTTTTGGGAATCAGTTACTATTGAAAGTAGTTATCTAAATGTAATCTGTAGATAAAATCTGTAGATAAAATACTATTTTTTTTTCAGAAATATTTTATGCTAGTTTTACTTTGCAGATCTGATCAGTTCTATTTACATACAGAGTTTGGAACCTAATCTTCAAGGTTTTAAAAACTGCCTCTGTACATAGGCTTGGATGAGTTGAGCAGCTTCATCTCACTTGCAGAACTGTCATCAGCTTTGAAAGGTCAGAGAAATAGTATTAGGGGCTGGATTTCATCCATCATATTTTTTGAATCTGCCTTTTTTATTTTAGGGTGGCAGTAAAATGGTTAAGCAAATATAGAGACAAGAATTTACTTACTACCTAGCTGAATTTTCAGGTCTGGTGTTCAAGGAAAACTGAACAATTTCAAATGCACTGTGCTCACTGCTCCCATGGCTGATCTGTATTTTTCAAAATGCAGCTGATTACTTCACTGTCTGAAAAGGGAACTGTCTGGCTAATTTTAAATTACAATGCTGGGTTGTTTTTTTTTTTAATCTGAGCCTCTAGAAACTGCTCTTATTTCTTCACTATAATATAGATAGAAGATGTTGTATTCAAAAAACTGACTACGGGGAAGAGAAACTTGGAAGGAAAAATAAAAGCCAAAACATTTGTGAGATTTTTTAAAATGTCTCATCAAATGTAAATGCATTTTCAGTTGTATTGGTCAATCTTTGACTTCTTTTCAGTGGGAAAAGCAAAACCTCAATCTACAATGAAGGATTTTCCTCTTCTGGAAAAGCCTTTATTCTCTCTGGTTTTGGTCATCTAGAAATACCCCAGCCCTAACTTGGTTACTGTCTTTCCTGTTTTGTCTGGAAGTGCATAAAGCTCACAGAAGTCACCTGTCAAAATTAAGAAATTTAATAAAATGCATTTTCTGAACCTACTTATTTTGTTTTATTTTGTTTATAACCTGGCTGTTTGTATTCCTAATTTCTTGTATATTCTTTGAAAATGCAATGCATGCCAACGAGTCGCTCTGTTTGGCTTGAATCTCTGAACAAAAATGGAGACTTTGATCAGGAAGTGTCTTCCCTGATTTTTCCCCATTAATATGCAATTAGCATATTAATACC
Organism: Pyrocephalus nanus; assembly: GCA_038380795.1. NCBI lineage: Eukaryota > Metazoa > Chordata > Aves > Passeriformes > Tyrannidae > Pyrocephalus > Pyrocephalus nanus. The sequence continues at coordinate 32,950,202 of CM076260.1, read as the reverse complement.
AGGGATGTTAATGCTTGTCTTTATATTTAAACTTTTAAGTACCATTCGTCTTTCCAGAGCTTTATGATCTTGACATTCTCCCCCAAAAGAATTAGAAAATTAAGTATTCTGTTTTTAATAGATGTAAGATGAAGGGATTTAAATTCTCAAAACTACATTGTATAATATTTCATTGTAATAATTCTTAACAAAAATATTAAAATACTATATAGTTAAAGAACAAATACTTAAGCAGTGGAGGGTTGTTTGGATTTTTTTTTTTGTGAAGTACATATTTGCATGCATATAAAAAAAATAAACCTCATATTTCTTGGAAGAGAGCAAGACAGATAATTTCAGATAAGTATTAAAGAAATCCAGCCACTAAACAGATTTATTCCCTCCTAGTTCTGGCAGAATTACTTTGTTGGGTTTTTTTGAATAGGATTATGCATATTTTTTCCCCGTCCAGGATCAGATTGGTAGAAAAAAGAAATGAAGGGGTGTAGTAGGAAGAATACCTTTTTCTTTAAATGTTTATTAGAGGAAATTAATTTTACTTGAAAAGCTAATTCACTTTGGCTTGACAGTGAGCACTGTTCTATCCACTGAAAACAGATCAGAGAACTAGTTATAAGCAGAGGTTAATGATAAGATGCTGAGGGAGCTAAATGAGGAAACAATTGTTAGAACAGTGTTGCAGGAGTTAGTTGGTGTTAAATTAGTTGACATGCAGTTGTCATTGATCTAAACCAAGAAGTAAATAGCATTTTAATTACATTTATGAACTAGCACAAAATTCAGAGCTGCTCTGAAGACAAATAATTAAAAGATGTAGCATGTATGGGAACAGTTTTTATTGATTTAAATTTAGTCTAATGCAGAGTTCTACTCAAAAGGAAATGAGTGTAGGGGGGGAATTTTTGGAAAATAGTGCTGTAAACTCTGACAAATACTTATGACTTGATATATCTTCTTTTCTTGCAATGTGTTTTTTCTTGCAAGCTTTTACCTAATTTTGGTTGGTGAAATAAATAGTTGGAAGAATGACCAAAGCATTACATCATGGAAATTGCAGCTGCAACAGTGTGCCAGGAAATCTACAGGCAAATCCCCTTCCAGGCAGTGTATTAAGATGTGGCTGAACCAGCTTGTAAAGGGAGGAAATGTCGTTCAGAGTGCTCATGTGCCAGGACAGTTAGGGCTTTCTGCCTTTCTAACTTCTTACCGTGGTAGCTAGAATGAAATTTGCATCTGCTTTTTTTTTTTTTTTTTTTTCACGTGGGTATGAAAGGACTAATTTCTGTCCCATCAGAGCCAAGGTGTTGAGTTTCGGTTAGTAATAAGATCCTTAAGAGAATGAATGATCTCTTTAATTTTATACCAACCTTCTAGTGACCGTTACTTCTCATGTACTTGTGTTCTCATTCTTCATGCTTTGTAATATACTCTTTTATAATAGAACAGTCCATTCATTATAGAACAAACAAAATATTTATCCAGAAGCTGGATGCTGCAAGTTCAAATGTGTTTCTTTGGATCTCTCAAACAAACATCAAGAACTTCACTACTTTGGGTTACTGTACTCTCATTACATCCTGGTTGTATTTCAGGGTTTTGATTAGAAAAATTAAAGCTTTGTTGTTTGTTTTTTTTTTTGTGGTGCATCTCTACCAGGTAACGCAGCCTTAAGAACAATTAAAAAAAGGAAATTCACCTGTATGTTCTTTTAAATGTTTCCTTAAAATAGTTATCTGTTTTCAACTTAACAGTTCTGTAATGATGTTGGCATTGCAGATACTGCAGTATTGCCTTGGTATGTGGAAACACTGTTTCTTATGTATACTTCTCGAATGGCAAAATTCAAGACCTGTATATACAAATAAGCTCTATGTTAATATTTCTTCAGGGTTTTTTTAATGTTCTCTATAATCTATTAATATTCCTTTGTTTTTTTTTCCAATCTACTCAAAATAATTTTCTAGGTTATTCTTAAAAAGAGATAGGGGAAAATCAAATAATAATTAAAAAAAGCTGAACACTGGTAGACATCTTTCCAGATTAATCTTGTAGTTTGAAAGTTATGCAGCTCTGACAGATCCTAAAAAACTTCGTTTCAGCTTAATTTACAATCTTATTGCCAATATATAGTGCTAATTGAGATATAACACAATGTGTGGTCACCTCAACCTAAAACTTGTTAGTGGTTTAAATGTCAGAAGCATATTTAGAGGTAGCCAGTCATCTTATTTCCTGTGCGTTCCTCTGTGAAAAAAAAAAAAACACCACTCTTATCTTTTTCCTTATTTGCTTTTTTATTGTATGTCTTGTCTTTTTTAGGCGTCCATACAATATCAGGCACAGCAGGCCTATAGGGACTACTTTATGAGAGTAATTCAAGGATGTGATGGAGTACAGCTGAAGAATTACTGAGGCTTGAGTCCTGCCCTTGTCAAATGATTCAGTGCTTGTATTGGTCTTTGATTTTGCTCCACAAAACTTGCAGTGTGGACAGTCCTGCTCCTGACTAGTTTATGATGTAAGGCACAGTATCCAGGGTGCATTGTAATGTGACTGGGGTGTCTTGTGGAACACGGTGAGTCCTGGAATTATGTCATGTGGGAAAATGTGCCAAGGGGATGGGTTACATAGTATGTTTGGTTGCTTTGAAACCAGAGGTCCTTCAGTAGTTTGTCACTTGGACAAAAGACGGGAAGAGTTTTTGTGGAAGAGTTAGGGGCAAGGACTTTTAAGGTTTTGGTGGTATTGACATAAAAGTCCTGTGACTCCAGACAGTAGGGCAGACAACCTGTGTTTGTGGCACGCCAAGTTCTTTGAGAACTATGCTTGGCACAAATCCATTCATGTATAAATCTCTCTTTTCCCTAGGGGGAGGAGAAAGTACTGCAGAAATTAGTATGAAGAACCACATCAGCTGGGACTCATTGGAGTGTCTAAGCAGAACTCATAGAAGGGAAAATAAGTTTCTGTTCCTCTCTTAACAAATATACTGTAGCCATATCTGACATATATTTTTGTGTGTGTGTGTGTGTATTAGCTGAAACAGAATAGATGGAATCCCAGGCTGCCTGCAGCTGCCCCATGCCACTTCATTCTTGTCTGTTGTACTGGCTCAATTGTTTGTGCAGCTGTGCAGTAAAATGATTCTGCCGGAGTAGGGAAGGCTATATATTTATAATTTGTATATGTATTATAATATTTATACATTTGTTTGTGCAGCAGGCTATTTTTCAGCTGGATCAATTACCTTACTCGTGACAAAGCCTCCCGTGCAGCTCTGCTGGCATACTGGGGAGCCAAGGCCCCGGAGGATGAGTGCAGCCTCCAGACACCTGGACTTGTAGTGATTGCAGAGAGGAAGGAGCAGGTCTGAAATGGAAATAAGAGCATGTCAGGACCCCTTGCTGCTTATTCTCGCTGCTGAAATTATTACTGTGCATGTCCCTCCATGGAGGAAGTTGTGGCCTTCAGAATTGCTGTTGGATTTTCTAACTTGAGAGGGAATGCTGAGCTAATTAATTAGTCACCTTAAGTATGTTGTGCAGTATATCCATAACAGTTAGTACACAGATGCTGTGGTTGCATAGAGTGTTTTTAATACAATTTTTTCCCCTGCGGTTAGCCTCACGAGCAGCTTTTTTTGATATGTTGTCGAGCAATAGTATTGGCATCTAAAATCAGATTGCTGTGTCTATCAGAAGTATAGGAGACTTCTCATTCATTACTGCTAAAGAGAATGGGGTAAATTACTGTGTGTTAACTGCGCAGTATTGCAGACTGAGAGTTTGCTCCTGGGCAATTACTGCAAGGCTATTGCTATGTGGCAGTGCCATCCTGGGATAGTTTAGCCCTGTCTTGAAGCTTTGTGATTTCTAAAAGTGAAGCAGGGTAAAACAGCCTGACTGTGGAGTGTCAGTCAGTTTTATTTAGTTTATGATGAGTTTCTTAGCTTGGCTTTCAAAGAAAAGGAGTCATACTGTCTTTCTGTCCCTGCTGCTGTGGATCTTACGTCTCTTGACCACTGTGAGGAAAAGATTATAAAATCTCAGAGAACTTCTGTATAACTAGGTGCCCATGACATGAAGGAGGCTATTTAAGTTCCCTCTCAGGAAAAGAGTGCAGCCCAAGTTTGTTAAACTTGAGAATATTCATATGGGAGAAACAGATCTCATGAATTCATGGACTACAGAAAAGTTGTACCCAGAGCATGTTTTGTATCACAAGCTGAAGTTCTTGGAAAGAAGACTTTATTATTACTGACAGTGAACACGGAACTACTTGTTTTTGTTTTCTTTACGACTTTTGATGCTCCCAGCATCAGACCATCACGCTGTAGCAACTCTTTAGTAACCAAACTGAAAGGCTTTTAGAAATGCAAGCCTGAAACAATCCTGCAGGTGAATGGTGAGGCTGCAGTACCACCGGGAGCAGTCAGGCTCCATTTTGGATGCCTGACTCTGTTGCTATTCTGAGTTGCTCTGCGCTGCGCTGTGCTGCTTAACTTCCTGCTGTTTTCAAGCTACTTAGATGATCAGTCCTCTGCTTTTTTTTAAAGCAGCTGCTCTTGTGGCAGGATTCCTTTCAGTCGGGAGAACACATAGTAACAAAGCCATGTTTTATTCCCTGGTAGGGGGATGTCTGTCTGTAAGTATGTTAAGAGCCCAATGCTAGGAGAAAGCAGTGGTCAACTGCTGCAAATTAGCCGGTCAGGCTGATAAAGTATCAGGCTGATACTTCGTTCTTGAGAAGAAACATGTTTGTCCCTAGTTTTCTTGTCAATGTATCAGTGTATTGCTAATTTTTGCTCTTTGGATGGAGGAGGTGAGATATGAGGGAAAGATACTTTTAAAACTTCCAGCTGAGTGGGGCTGGGATGAAAAAGGAGTAACTGAGGTAAATAAGTCATTCATTTTAGTAATGCTCTGCTTTTTTTAGTTCATCTCATCACTAGTTAAGTTTGTATTTGGGAAGAAATGTGGTAATTTTCTTGGGGATTTCAAAAGCCCTCATAGAGCCTCGGATTTCGAGTTCGTACTGTTGTGCTACCAACAGCTGATAAGATGGAACTCCCACTGGAGCCTGTGGATGCTTTAGTTAATTGGCTAGAGGGCCCGCTGAGGGAGGTGTGTGTTACGATATGTATGTACCTCGTGTTCCATCCTCAGGTTGTTGTTTGGAAAATCGACACTGGTTTTGGTACAATGCTGCTTGTAAATACTAATGCAAATTTGTCAGGCTTCTTTAAGTTGTTGCAATATATAGAAAGAACAGTCTTCACCATAGTCTTTGTTTTGCTGTTGCCTGCATGTTTTAAGTCTGTAATAAAAACACTGACTTTATATTTTCTTTCAGTCTCCAGAGGGTGCTGAAGGCAAGGATGCAGCAAAAGTAACTAAACAAGAGGCAAGTATATATATATAAATAAATTTATTTTGGCATGGCGTTATTTAAGTGGACACCTGCAGTCTTGCACATTAGAAGATTATATGTTTCTCTGGCACTTCTATTGAGGTGTTTTCAGTGGGAATAATAACAGTAAACTGCATTTTTACTCTATCTGACATAATTCGGTTTTGGCATACTGAGGATTTATAGAACTTATTGGTACACCAGATAAATTTCAGGAACATGTATAGGTTTGATAGACAAGCTCTGGTGGATCTTGTGGCAGTAGTGTAGGGTGTAACTGCCTGAAACTGTTGCTCTGTCTCCAGTGGGTTGGCAAAAGAGGGCTAATGCACCCACCTCAGCCAATCTACTTCAAAACTATTTCTAGCTAAGTGACTGATCGAAGAGTGTCTTGAATTAAGGTACCAGACTCTAAACTGGAGCAGGTGATATGTTTGTGTGGTTTCTTTAAATGAATTTGTTTAAGGACACAGTAAATTCTGTCAGAGAAGGCAAGGAGACGTGCTGATACCTTGATGTCTACAGTAAGGTTTGCTAGTTTGTTTGTCACAGCCTATACTGTGAATTTTTAAAAAAACACAACAGGTAGAGAGTTATGAGAATTTGTTTTCTTAGGTTTTCATCTTTTGTGGCAGAAAAAGCTAAATCAGGATCTTGAAAAGAATGGGTGACTATTCAAATGAGTTAAGAATTAATTGTTCTGTTTGTAAATATATTTGAACAGGAAAATAGCAGGTAAATATTGAGATGCTCTATAGTTTACTTGCTCATCAACATTTTTTATAAGGCTTCACGGCAGATTCTTAAGGAAATTAAGCTAACATGAATTAAATGGAAGGTCTTCCTAAGAATTTGTAACGTATAAACTTAGGAGAAGAGAATGGAGAAGTGGTAGTTAATTTTCACAGGAGGAGATTTATCAGTTAAGTATTGGAAGGATTTGTGTTTGGGCTTGTGCTGCTGAATATATTCATCAGTGATCTCTAGGAGAAGAGATACTAGAGAAATGGCAAAGTTTGCTGGAGCTTACAAAAATACCAGGGTAGTCAGAAGTGACAGAGGATGAAACTGGTAAATAAGTGATTAAATATCAACAGAAATTCAGTATGAAGAAATGCAAATTAATACCTGGAGGGAGAGGAAGACAGTGGTGGTCACCAAGTCAGCTGTTAATTGGGGGAGAGATTGTAAAATCACAATGAATAGTTACTACAAAATGTCAATAGTTCTAAATAGAAAATAATTAGAGAATAGGAAAAAATACTAAAGGACAGAATAAGCATCAGTGTATCTCAAGGTTAGTTTGTTGCATTCTCAGATGTGAGACTACTAAATGGAGTTCTCCTGATAGAGGCCATGATAAAATTAAAAGGATACCAAATACAGTGGGACAAACAGGGGATGCAGAGCAGCTTTTAAAAAAAGCCAAACAACCAAAACTACAAAAACAAACAAAACAGGTTTTCTAGGATTCTTGATCTTTATATAATGGAGTTGTGATAAAATACTTAGTAACACAGAGAAAGGCAATTAGAGAATTACTACTCATGAAACCTGTAAACAAAAAGAATCTAATGAAAGTAAGAGGCAAAAAGTTTAAAGGAAAGATAACAGAGGGGTAAGGTTTTGCTTTTTGTTTTCCACACAGAGCATAATCCCATTATGGAATTCACTGCCACAGGATGTTATGCAAACTGAAAGTGTAAATGAGTACTAGGTTATTAAACAGATTTGTGGAGAAAATAACTCTTAGGGACTATTTAAACACATGTATATGATATCCAGGTTGGAAAGCTGGCAACTTTAGATAGCCAGAAGCTGATGCAGTAGGAGAGTGCAGAGTGTTGTTCTGTCTGCTCCTTCCCATAGACTCTTTCTGTAGATGTTTGCTGGTGGGCCAGTGTCGAACAGACTGTTGGGTGAGCTGCTGGTGTCTGGGTTAGTACAGCTGTTTGGAGGGGCACAAAGGTTCCCAAATAACATTAAAATGTGACTGTTGCTGACTTGGCTCTAGTTCCCTCCTTAAAATCAGATAACACAAAATAGATACAAACTCCAAATGAGAGTTAAAATTACTTAGCTGCCAGGCTTTTTTAAGAACTTCTGGTTTATGCTGACTTTCTTATGACAAAAAAGCCTGCTATGAAACAAGTCATGGAACAGTCAGGAACCGTTGGGAGATACGGGGGAGAATTATAATTTATCTAAACCAGCATATTATCCTTTAAAAAGTAGATGCTAACAAAGCATGTCAGTTCCTAAAAGCTGAGGCATAGAAATCATTGGTTAAGAAAGCAGATTTATCAAAGACAATACCTTGCATTAGGAGTTCTTTGATTACCTGACCAGCTGAAATGCTTTGTTTAACCTGTTGTAAAATAATGCTAGGCTGCTTAACAAGCAGTTGATATTCTAAATTGCCAACAAAAGGGAGGTTTACCTTTTTTTTTTTTTTTTTTGGTAATGATGCATAAGTATTGCCTAGCTGAAAATATCTTTAGGAGGTTTTTGACAGGAATTCTATTTTGCTGGATGCAGATTTGAACTATTCACTACTGCTTTCCACTAAGAATACTTAAATGCCTCCAATGAATACAAATTAGTGCTTTCTTCAGATATTAACAACAGCTTTTTCTTGTTGCAGGGTGTGTGGAGCCATGTTTTTCCATCTCGAATTAAATCTTAATATGTAATTAGGTTTATATTTTTGATGAATTTTTTAAGCTGTGTTATGTTAAATATTTGTTCCAGTTGAGTTGTCCGTTGATTTTGGCTGCAGGTGTGATTCCAGTGTTGTGACACAGACCAAACTTTAGCTCAGTTTAATAACCCTACTGTGTAACTGGGTTAATCTGTTTTAATTAATACAAAAATACTGTGAACAAACTAAAGAGCTAACAACTATTTCTAAAACCTAACTGCAGTAATAAATTTATGACAAAGAACAGAGTGAAATAAAATCTAGTAAGGAAAGTGTGTTGAAGTGATAAAGAGATGGAGAGAAACAGAATACTTGGCTTGATTCTTTCCTTTTCAGAATTGTGTTTAAATAGAAAAGATAATTTCTCCATCTCATCCTGCAGCTGTCTCCGTGCACCTGGACTCAGACTGAGTGTGCAGGGAACTGAGGAAGTAGAAGAACTTAGTTTCATATTTTGAAATTTTAGCACTCTGATAGCCTCTAGAGAAGGACATGAACTTCATTCAGCTGTTAATCAGATGGTATTTGGACCCACTATACAAGTAACATCTGCTAGATTCTAGAAACATAATTCTGAGTGTGTGTGAGAAAGGTTCAGAGGCCTGTGCACAGGTAATCAATATTTCTGAACCTTTCATAAAGCAGAAAGGGACTCAGAAGTACTTGTAAAAGGATGTGTGTGTGTGAAATATTTGATTGTACGGAGATTTAGATGTTATAATTCCTGAACAACTTTAATTTCTAATTTTCACATCACTTTGTCCATTTAAAATTTTGAGTGTCCAAAGTGAGGAAGATGCGAATTGTGCTTGGCAGTAGACACATATTTTGGTAGAGGCATATTTTATGCTATGTGAAATGACTGATACTATGTCGCTTTGGATACTTTTTGCTGTAAGCCTATACAAATGTTTCCTTTTTTTTCCCCTTGTAGCCCACAAGGCGATCAGCAAGACTGTCAGCTGTAAGTATGTAGAGCACCTCTTGGTATATTCTTTCCTAGGCACTTAAAGTTTATCAGACCAAACAGGTTTGTTACATTTTCCTTGATTCCATTTTTATTCTTGCTGAGGAGTATTTAAGAACTGTAGCACTGAAGTTATCTGTGTTTCCTTGGCTTCAGGTTTCAGGTTGTTCTGACAAAAGTGTATTTCCCCATCTCAGTGTAACACTGTCTGTTGGGTGCAGTATTGACTTTCTATCATTTTGCAGGCTCATGTTAGTTGTGGAAATGCAGCTACTTTTCTGGGAAGGAGAAAGAGCTGTCTTTCACGGACTGCATTTGATGCCATTACTAGTATTTGGTTTTAGTTCCTCTTCTCTGTTAGGACATAGCTGATGGTTTGTGGTGTTGGGTTTTTTTTAATAGTTACTACTAATCTCCACGTTTTACTCTAGAATGACCCCCAAATTACTATTCATTTCTCGATAAATGAGCTAATGCAAACAGCTGTGAATATGGATGGGGTCCATTTTTGCATAAAGGCTTTTCAGGCTTTTTCTAGATTGATACTACTGAGCAGGAAGTAAGGGAAGCTGTGGGGTGGGGACAAGCGGGGTGTGGAGGTAGCTGAGTGGCTCCTGGTAATGTGTCTAACACGTTGTGCAACTAAAAATGTTTTATAGAAACCTGCTCCACCAAAACCTGAACCCAAACCAAGGAAAACAACAAAGGTAAATAACTTCCTTTTTAGTTACCATCATTGCAGCCAATAGTAAGCAAGTATACTCCTTCTTTGCATTGCAAACAGTTCAATTTACAGCATTTTTGGAGGCATGGGCTTCCCTGCCCTCTCTGCAGCTCCCTGCCACTCCTCCCTGGAAAAAACCCCACAGATTAGATCATTCTTTTCTTTTTGTTCCACCCCTTCCTGGCCTCATTATTGGCCCAAAGAAAATGTCTTGCCTGTTTGATATGCAAACCATGTTAGTTTTTAGTGAATGTCTAGTTTAAAAAGAATTTTTACCTTTCCTACACCTTTCCTGAAAAGTACAAGTTTGGTTGAGTAAGCTCTACCTGAGACCTGGCAATTTCTACACAAGGATTTGAGATTACTCAGTGCCATCCTGTTTTCTTGTCTAGAGGGGCAGTACTTCATTTTGTAGTGAGAAACTCTTATCTGTTCTTGAAGCCTGACTGTGGTTGAGAATGCACAATTATAATTGAAGGTGAAATTAAATATATTTAAATTGAATGGTTTGGGTTTTCTGGGCCATTTACAGTCAAATTAAAATCCTGTTAGTGTCTGAAATACCTTTTCAGGATTTCTGCATATAAATCATGTACTTCAGAAACTGTAGGTTTATTTGTGCCTAAGGGAGATGTTAAATAAGAGCAACTGCTTTATTGAAGAAAACAACCCACCCCACATGTTGGTAACTGAGTTTAGCACTCCTCACATTTTTCAAGTCCTTTTATTGGCATCTCAGTTGGGCAAGTACCAGGATACAAAGTCTGTATGTTAAAGTAAAGCTCTGACTTTGAACACTTTGTGATTTATCAGATTAAATTACCAGTAAAGTCTTTCTGGGTCCGTCCTGCTCCCCTCTTAAAAAGAGAATCAGTAAGGAAGGGAATGTGGTAGCTTCTATAGCTTCAAGTACGTCTGAGATGATCTCAGTGTTACAGAGTCAGTCTAGGTTGGATGAGAGACATTTGAAACTCATTTCAGGTGACTCGAATCCTTTATGACATTACTCTAAGTAACTCTTTAATATGATAATCTCTTTTTTCCAAAGTCTAACTGGATCACATTTTAAGGAGCATATTAATCTTGGTGTCCTAAACAGAAAACAGCAAAAGTGTGTACTCTGAGCCTGCTAGCAAACAACCAAAGATGGTACAGAGTTGGGATAATTTTTATTGTTAAAAGCTTGCACATTATGAATTTACTAAGGCAACTTCTTAGCTTGCTCTTTTTTAGGTGATCAGAATTAGGATTGTGCTCATAGCACCAATGAGCTTCCAAATGATGCACCACAGCTGCTGTGTAACCTTGAAGCTGAGGGGTGGAGGGAGTAATTCAGGCTGCCCTGGAACTAGGATTAATGGCATTCTCTCCTCACTGCCCTACTCCTCTATGGGATCAGTGGGGAAAGGTAGTTAATGAAGGGAGACAGACCTTAATATCCCTGTTCACAGCTATTATTGCTATTTTACATGGAGAATTTAGAGCAAATGATCCCATGAAAGATCTCCAGTGTTTATCAGAACTGCTATAAATACTAATGTAAAATATTAAATGCAATACCATTTAAACTTTTATCCCATTGCACTTTAAATCCTTAACCTGTATCTCTACTAACCTTTAGATTGCAAACATAAATAGGTATGTAGAGCAAGGATTTATGAAAAATAGTAGACATCAACATATGAATTGTTAAAGAGCAAATCTCCAACTAAAAACTGTAGCTGTTAGAATAGTTCCTTTTGATAAATTCTGCTTTGTGCTATTGCAGATGGAATTTTATCGGTGTTTGCCACCTTAGTGTGTTGGTTGGTTCTTCACTGACATGGTATTACCATCACAGATGTTATCAAAGTAACAAAAGGACAGCCAACAAAAAAGCCTAATTTTTAAAATCTAATTTAATATTTCATGTTAATCGAAAATGTAATGCTGTTACACAAATAGTGTGGTGGTTTTGCTTGGCTGAATAAGCTTTCAGGTAACTTTCATGTACTGTAATTGGATTTGTTCACACAGGTATCCTGTATATACCTCTGTATAATACAACTGAGCAATACCAAAGTAGTCTGATGTGGTTTTGTATCCCTGTAAAAATAAGAAGAAATATTAAAGATGCAGACACCACCATTTCCTAGAAATGTTGAGAGTCTCTATAACTTCTGTGGATTTGCATTTTCCAGGTAGCCTTCAGCTGGTTTTCTGTTTTAGTCCCTCACATGCAGTTTGCCAAGATCTGCTGTTTAGTTCATGTAAAGGTTTTTTTTTTTTTTTTATAAAGATGTAGGGTTCTGGCTACTCATACAATGTCTATGCCCATGTTTTCGATCTTCTGTCAGAAGGAACCTGGAACAAAGGCCAGCAAAGGTGCTAAAGGGAAGAAGGATGAAAAGCAAGAAGCTGCAAAGGAAGGTACTACACCATCTGAAAATGGTGAAAATAAAGCTGAAGAGGTACTTTCCACACATACCTCTTGCTGATTGAATCAGTGTTTTTTAATTATTCAGCCTTTCAGACATTGCTAGCATGTTCATAATGTTTCTTTTTATTGCCCATAATGTTATTGCAGATTCGCATCTCTCGCTCAACTGTTAGTGTTTCAACATCCAGAGGTGCCCCACCCAGCACACTGTCAGTAAAAGGGCAGATTGAAACAGTGAAAGTTAAGGGTGCGGTAGAGCATTCAGCATGTGTGCAGTGAATAGAAACAGGTGGTAGTGTGGTGCTTTTCTGTATGAACCATGGAGGCTGACAGGTAAGGCTTGTATTGCTTTTGAAAAGCTGGGACCAATAAATCAAGAAAAGTGTGTGACTGTACCTGTTCCAGTTGCGTAAATGCCATGTGGACATAGGTTTGAAGCTGAGCTGTTGCAAGTAAGAAATGCCAAAGGAATAAGGATAGTTTGGGTTGCATAATGGCAATTTACTATAGTAATTTAATCTCTTTCTTTCTTCTCCACAGGCTCAGAAAACTGAATCTGTAGATGACAAGAATGAATGAAATATCATGAAAATTTTGGGTTGATTTTATGTACCTCTTGGACAACTTTTAAAAGATATTTTTATCAAGTATTTTGTAAATGCTAATTTTTTTAGGACTATGATAGTTGACATATTAAACTGTATATGAACATTTCCCTTCTCATAACAGTGCTTTTAGAAATTCCCATTGTTGCCAAGTAATATAAATATCAACTTAATATTGCAAGGTATGTGTAAAATTGGATCAGCATTCCATACACTTGCTCTAAGAAATTAAGTCTTGTGCATATGGTGATGTTTTTACTGTGCGTATTTGAATTTTTCATGCAGTTTTTCTAGAGCAATAATCAGTGGTGCTTTTGTACTTAGGGTTTATGTGATTTTAATGAAACATGGATAGATGTGGCCACCTGCTGACTATTTTGGGTTCTTTTAATGGATTAAAATAAAAGGTCTCCTTGCCTGCAAAACTACAGCCTCCTAATGTTTTCTCTGAGTCTGAGGAATGCCTTACCCATATCCTTGACTGTTATAAGGAAGACTAAATGATTTAGTAACAGTTGTTTTGCATGCAGTCTGTTTGCTTTTTTCACGTATGTCTGATTAAAACCCACCCAACATGGGAGTAGCAAACTGGGATTTTCAGTGGCCCACAACCCAAGGGACTTACAGATACATCCTTCAGAGATACATTCATCAGGTACACTGTCACAGGGTGAGTAGAGCTGCCGTACTCTGTCAGGACATTGTGTCTGTAGTGAGTTACCAGTATAGGACGACTTGCTTGTTTGGTGGAGACGTACAGGAATTTAAAAGAAGCTTTCTTTCTCCTCCCCACTCTCTTTTCATTAACTTGCATTGTCCTCTGTGGAAACCTTTCTTTCCATCTGCAGCCTCAAATTTAATATAAATAGTAATTACTGTTCTGCTTCAGCTGAGGACAGTTGTTAATACATCGAAATCGCTGTTAAACAGCGCTATATATTTGGTACCTGGTAGAAATGGAACAATGAAAGTTATTTTTGAGGTGATTGTGATGATGTGGTAGATTAGCTAATGATTTTTTGTGTCCATGTTTCAACTCTGCAGCTCATTCTAAGCGCCTTTTACGATTTTTCTCCTTCTCTTTTCTCTAGAGGCCCTGGTATTTCAATTGTTACTTCTGGGATGGGAGGGGTCAAAGAAAAGATGTTCCCTGTTCTTCAGTAGCATTGATTTGTATTGCTCAAGTGGTAGCCATTATGTCTGAGGATACCTTTTGCTTGTTTAAGTCAATAAATAAATGACTTTTGCCCGACCTAGTGTTCTATTTATTCTTTGGGAAGAAATCTGTTGCCTTTTCTAATTAAAACTGAAAAGAAGCCAAGCATATCTACACTTAAAAATTGAAGCTTGATTACCAAAACCCTCCATGCTAACTGGAATAGGAGTTAAGACCTGCATTGAGTTAAATGTCACATGCATTTTTTTGATAGGCTTGCTACACCCACAGAAGAGGAGGCTGTTCTCTGCAGCATAAACTCAGTTTTGGAAGAAAATTTAAAGTAATTCTCTGCTTTGGGTGATTGAAGGCAGAGGGCTGTAACAAAAACTGTAGACAATGAGAAGTCCTTAACGTTACTCAGAGATGTGTATTTGGTAACCCTACACAGTACTTCAGATTTGCTTTCTGATGGACCCTGTTGAAAGTCTGTCACTTTAGGAACTGCAGTCATGGGAAGTTGAACTGTGTGAACTTTTTCACAGAATCATCAAAGTGCTGTTTCTAAGCATTTGTCAATTTATGAGGGTTTTGTTGCTCTGTGTGTGTGTGTGTGTATACTCTGATCATTTAGTTTGGATCACCCAGAGATCAGTTGCCTTAACCTGACTAGACAATTGGAGTTCTTGAACTGGGCATGAGCATCAGAAGACACAGTTCTCTCTGTCCTATTTTAGGAGAGCTCCTTTTACTAAATGCCTAAAAGGTGGGCAGAAGTTGGGTCCTTAAACTAATGGCACGATATCCTGACCTAATAATTTTGGGCCAAAATTATTCTGTTGTTTCAATCAGATTAGGAAATTCAGCTCAATGCCAGAATTTCCTTTGAAGCATTAAACAACAGAAGATCTACTTGGGTGAAGTGTAGTTAAAGACACATCCTGCTGATTCACTTAATATTTCTGGCTTTTCAAAAGTGCTTTGTAAATGTGTTGCTTTCCTATATTTTTTTTCTACATGTCAGTTTATCAGAGAAATCATCAAAGTATTGTATGAAATTCTAGAACACATTTCTAAAATGAAAATGGTCACACATCCAGATGTATGTAGTGAGAGTCTTCATGGGCAGCTGGTGACCCACAGAGTGCCTTCAGGAAGTATGTAAGTAGTTTAATTCTGAAGTGGTGCTTGAAAGTGCCAGGTACTGCAACTTTGCCAGAAAGAAACTTGCATAATCAGTATTTAATGACTGGCTGCTCCACACTTGAACACAAGGTTTGGAGGGATCCCTGAAAGTGATATTTGTCCTTTGTGGGATGTAACAGGTGGGTAATTCAAGGTACATAAAAAAAAAAAAAAAAAAAAGGAGGAAGGATAGAATGGTTTTTTTAAGTTAAAAGAAGGCAGGTATATCAGAAACAAGACTTAATGAATGATAAAAAAAAAAAAAAAGTTACTCTTGAGTAGTTATAGGTTCCCCTTTCCTTAGCTTAATATAATTTTTCTTGGTTGTCACTTTCTGCTGCTTCCCTACCGTTGACTGACCTTTGGCTAATTGCATATGTCAGCCCAAGGTTACGCCTGGTAGTTTGTCTCTTCAAATGGCAAAGGCAGATTTTTCTGAACAGAGATCTGCAGATGAGGTGCAAGCGTTTAACAGGAATGCTAATGGAAAATTAACCCTTGTGCTCAACAGCAGTGAAAATTAAGTTGTTTTGATACATTTTGCTCAACTCTTGAAAATTTGAGAGTCATTTGGTCTGTTCATAAGTGCCAAAAATAAAAATAGGGAAAAGGACTAGCAAGACAATAAAGATCCCCTGTTTGAATAAATAACAAGTAAGTTAAATTTCTAGTGGAATAAGAAAAGGGGTTTTTTTGTTTGGGTTGGTTTTGGAGTTGTTTTTGTATACTCATAGGATTTTTTTTCTTAATGTAGCTTTAGAAGGGAAAAATAAGATCACTTAAATGTTCAAGGGAGTACATATTTTAAAGTCAAAGCAGTCCTACAACCTAAGGTATACATCACAACACCAAGCCTCAACAACCACAATGTTGATTAAATTTCTACTGAAATTATAAAAAATTTATATTACCCTAAAGAGACTATGAACTGAGAAACAAGTGTTTGTTCTGTATTCCATAAAGGTAAGGTGCCATCAGATGAGAAAGAGGAAAATAATCTGAAATGGAAGCCTATGTATCCTCTAAATTAATTGCTTTTGACCTGGCTGCCTTACTGGACTTGTACTTTCACTTTTATCATTGTATCTGGCATAGTGCAGGGCCAGTGACTATTCTCAGATTTAAAGCTAGCCCACTATGTCTTTTTATATTAAATAAGGCAGTAAACTTCTAAATGCAGATCAAAGCACAAAAAGATACTGGAGGCTGTTTGTAAACAAGTTTGGTATAGCAAGAACTCTGTCATCCTCCTGGCTTAAGGTCTGTTATATCTGTAGTTAAATGTGAAGAACAGTTTCACTGCTGGTTAAATTGCTGCACATGTAATGGTCAGGAGATGCACTAGAATGTTCGGTGCCATTATTTTTAGTAAAGGCAAGAAATTTTCAGTGCTGTTCTCTGTAATAAACATACTTTTTACTTTATTTGGAAACTGAACTTGTCATAAAGCTGTTATTTGGCTAGCTATAGCCAAATTGCCAGCAACTGCCTTCTGTAATGTCCAATTCTACATTTATAACAGACCAGAATGAAATAGTTAATGGTTTTCCTATAAAAAATTGGACAATATGAGAAGTAAACTGTTTTCATACATTACTCCCTTCGCAGTGAGCCAGAGTATTAGCAATAAGTATTAGCAATAAGGTAGTTCATATGTAACAGGCAGACTACCAGGTGTTTGACTAGTACAGCAAAATAAGCACCTTCAAAATGGCTATAAATGAGTTCTGTTGAAAAATAACTAACACTGCATTTCAAATTTGTCTATTGATAAAAATTAGTCCCTCCCCCCAAATATGAATGGAAAATCGTATTTGCGTATCTGCCAAGATAAGGATAAAGCTAGTAACTTAAATTCATGCTCAAAAAATAAACTTGAGTGTGTGAGGCCATTGTATTTAATTTTAGTGCTGCATTTATGTTACAGTAGTATAACTTGTAGCAATTGTTTTATCACTGCTTTGATTCTCATTCAGAAATAAATTTCAGACTTGGAGCCTGTAAAAACTGAATTTATACCGAACAATTTCAGGTTCTGAGGTATCTGATATGAATCTTCAAATAATGAACAATTTAATGGATAGCAATATAATTTAAAATGACAATGCAGTGACTGGAAAGAGTGATCTTGTCAAAGTCTTCAGTCTATTTCTAAAATGAATATAAAATGTTACTGTAGTTCCTTGCAAAATAAAGGTCATAGAACAAAAACTTTTGCCCCATCCTGAGATAAAGCTTGAAGGGCATTTGAAGCTTTCTTTAAAAGAACTAAAAAAAAAAAAGGATCTAATTTCTAAAAACCAACCCAAAACCCTCCTAGTTTCTGCTGCTATATATAGGTGTATATATCAGGTATGTTCTGTAAGAAGTTGGAATATGTGAACTCTTAACATGAGGAGGTTCATAACCATTGGAGATGAAGCAAGTCATGTATGTATGTCAAATGCATCTAGAACAATTGAGAATAAGACAGGAGAACAGTACTGGAGAATTTTTGTGATTCTGTTTGCAGTCATTTTATAGATGACTGCATGTTATTCCCAAGAGGGAGGAGTGTTGCTACTGCAGCAGCTGTGGGCTGTCCCACAATGAGTTTGGATGAAAGTTTCTTTGTGGCTGAGCACAGGAGTGATGTGCGAATACTCTGCAGTGATTGCACAGCAATGATGTCCTGTGGAAGACAATCTGGAGGGAGTGGCGGGGCAGAGCTGAGCATGGCAGGAGGGGTAGTGGTCTGATCCTGTAATCTGGGTGGGTGGGTGTGGATGAAGAGATCTTGCTCAAGACAGGAGAAATATTTTTCTAGGAATACATGCAAGAGAGAAACAGAAAAATTCTTTGCGTGTGTAAGCAAGCCTTGAATGTCACTAGATTTATTTTTTTCCCCTCAGGTCCTCTGTCAACAATCCAGTTACTGAAGGTACACTGTTCTTGTTTTGTTCCCTCTGGGATACATTTCTGGTAAATCTTGTAATTTTAGGGGGGGGTGTTCTACTTCCTTGAGGGCATTTTTGCACTTAAGTATCATTTGTGTATCGGTGCCAAATCTCCACCTGCAGGATAACTACTGGTTGTGTTGATGACCTTCTGGAGTCTTTCAGGAAGTTTTCCCTGCTTTACCCCCAAGGGAACTATTTAAGTGAAGGTTTAAGTATAAGGTAAACCTAAGCAGTCTGTCTGGCATCAAGAGGCTACTGAGAAGTCTGCTATCTACCTCAGTGGCAATAGATACCAGCTTTTGAGACTTGTTTATTGAGTGGCCATGCACAAGATGAGGGTTGCTTGGCCTCAGTAGGCAGAGGGGAGGTGCGGGCCTTGAATTCACAAGGTGTGTGCAGTGGTAGTTCATTGAAAGGAACAATGTGACTCCTGCAGATTACTCCAATATGTAGTAGCACAGAAAGGGCACACTTCCAGGCAGTTGCATAAAGATAGATTTGGTTGTGACATTTTTGGCAGCTGGTTGTCTTACATGACTATGGTGAATCAGAAAGCTTTCAATAATTATTCAAAGATAGTGGATGTGCATAGTGTTACTAGGAATTAATTACAAAAGATGGTTAGTGCTCTGCTAGTACACATGCTGTTAGGACCATGGGAAGTTTATGAAACTGGTTTTAAATACTGAGTTGCAAGTGCCAGTTACTGTAGAAGTTGAATATGGTTGTGAAGGTATCCCAAAACCCAGCAGAAAATGAAATGGTATTTCCAAGTAGATATCACCCTCAGTGATGAAACTGCAAAGGGGATCACTGCCACACAAGTTTTAACCAACTGACATTAGGGCACTTGTCTTTCGCTCTGTTGAGCTGCTGTCCCATTCACACTGGCATGATCACAGGGATGTTTTAACTTAGTTTTTAAATGCTGTGTCCTTTAAGTGAAAACAAAGATAATGCTCCTCATCTTCCATCATACTTCATTATTAGCATTGGATCCACCCTTTTGTGGTGGGGTGGTGTTAAGATCTGTAGATCCTTCAGCACATGAAGTAATATATAGAAAGCAGCTATCAGCACAGATATTGCATTCTTAAAAAATTCAATGACCAGTTCATCACTAATAACAATAGCCTGGTTTTGTATCAAGCATGGAAGATATTGTCCCCTTTATTTATGAAGCAATCAGACAATGCATTTGGTATCATATATCTCTTAAAAACAGCACATCTGGCATGTTTAGCAGATTGATACCTTTTATGTTATTGTTGGACCATGAATAGAAGACTCAGTTATATATTACCTTTCTGAAAGCTAGGTGTTCCACCTTCCCCCCTGGTCATACTTTCACCAAATAAGAAGACGGGCAGGAAGGTTTATGCCCAAATGCTGTTTAAGGATTCTTTTCAGTGCTTTCCATACAGTAGTCTTCCTGTTCCCAGTAAGGTCTAAAGCCTTTGACAAATTATAGGGCTGGGCAATCGCCAACTGTATGAAATTTAACAAAGACAAGTGCTGGATTCTGCAGCACAGTACCTGTGATGGGGCGTCCCCAGATGTATGTACAGACTGGGGAATGAGGTGCTGGAAAGCAGTGCTACAGAAAGGGACCTGGGGGTCCTGGTCGATGGCAAGTGGAATCTGAGTCAGCAGTGCCCTGGAAGCCAGAAGGGCCAACCATGTCCTGGGGGGGTATCAGGCAAAGCATTGCCAGCTGGTTGAGGGAGGTGATGAGGTGATTGTCCTGCTCAACTCTGCACTGGGGCGGCCTGTCCTTGAGCACTGTGTGCAGTTTAAGCACCACAATATAGGAAACCTATATTAACCTGTTACAGAGTGTTCAAAGGAGGGCTGTGAAGGAAGTGAAGATTCTAGAGGGGAAGCCCTACAAGGTGACACTGAGATCACGTGGTTCATTCAGCCTGGAGGAGACTGAGAGGAGGAGACCTCATTGTAGTCTACCAAATTCCTCATGAGGGGGAGGGCAGGCACTGATCTCTCCTCTATGGTGACCAGTGACAGGACCTGAGGGAATGGACTAAAGTTGTGTCAGGGGAGATTTTGGTTGGATATTAGAAAGAGGTTCTTCATCCACAGGGTGGCTAGGCACTGGAAAAGGCTCCCCAGGGAAGTGGTCACAGCACCAAGCCTGACAGAGTTCAAGAAGCATTTGGACAGTGCTCTCAGGGACATGGTATGATTTATGAGGTGCCCCGTGCAGGGCCAGGAGTTGGACTTTGATGATGCCTGTGGGTCCTTTCCAACTCAAGGTAGTCTATGATTCTATGACATGGTATCTCCTTTGCGACATCCCTCAAGCACTTTAAAACAGATTTGTCGGGAGCAACTGCAACCAGCTCTTGATTACTGCAGACTGTAGGTACTTCCCAGTTCAGAACACTGTAACAATGTTAGAGATATACTGTGAACCTCCCTGGCAGCTGGTAATTTGTTTACCTCCCTTTAATGTTACATTGCTTTCTTTTAACTTCTCCTCAGCCTGAGACTTTATTTTCCAGTTTATTTTCCCTTCAACTCTCCTTCAGTGATCTTTAGCGTGGCCCTGAGTAGCTTTTATTATAATTTTAAGCATTTCAGCATTTTCTCATTATTTGCTGGACAGAATGAAGACACAAATAATTTGGAGGCTGAGCAAAAATGAACTGTCTTTGGGTTTGTTGCAAGTTAGCTAGGATTTATCTATGCCTCTAGAACTTCCTAGCTGTGGGATGTGGTCCATACTTTACACGGTATACCTTACTAAAAAGACATTTTCAGAAGTAAAGCACAATGACAGAGATTTTGTTTGTTGCAAAGGCTGTATCTCTGCTAGCAAAACAAAAGGTGCCAGGGCAGAGAGACTTGAAGCCTGCAGCTTATATTGTTAAATTGTTGTCAGCAGAGTCCCTGCACCAGGTCCAGGCCAAGCAGCATTCTCCCGAGCGACCCTTGGCACAGCTGACAATGCAGATGCAGCTGTCCTGTTTTGGTGGTTGGGAGAGTTCAATAACATGGATATGGCCACTGGCACGAGCAAATGGCCAGAAATGGAGTGGGCAGTGGTGCTCTTCAGATTACCAGTATGGGTAAAATTCAAAACTGAGGAATACAGCAGCAAGAATGCCTTACCTTCAGCGTACTGGAGTTCGAAATTTTGTTGTCTGCAAATATGCCATGACCTGCCCTCCTACAGAGTCCTGTGCTATTAGAAACATCCAACAGTTAATGAACTGAGAGACACGCACACTGCTCTCCTGGTGGGGGGACAAAAATGTAAGGATGCTGGCTGCTGAAAAATTTCAGATAAAACATCAGGGTTGGGAGTATATGGGAACAACACATTTCAGAGGTACATTTAATGAGGTGAAATCTGGGATACACCAAGAGTGGCGTGTTAAAATTGTCAACAGCTGCTATGCAGGGTCTGAGGAAAGCACTTTCAAACATATATACAAAAAAAATTGATACTTGGACTAAATAAACATAGCTTTATTATAACCAGAATAACCAACTCTAAAATTAGAACTATGTTAAAAATGAATACCTGTGTATTTCTTCAACTGCTCAATCTAGTCTTCATAAGGCATTGTGTTTCTTTATATCAGTTGATTGACTTTTAGCGTTATTTGGGGCTTGATTTCTAAAGGCCTGCCAAGAGGCAATTAGTAGTAGTCAAACTTGATGCTGAAAGATTAGGTTCAATTCCTTTTTTATTCAATCTTGAAAGTTTAATCTTGAATAAAATTCACATGTGAAGAAACTAGCAGTGTGCTAATGCTCCAGAGCTTGTTGCAAGAACACTCATCAGTGATGAGGTGAGAATGTATATGACAGTCTAACTAAAAAATAATCTTTACATTATTTTACCATTCAAAAGGCAGATACTTAATTCTTCAACAGTAAAAGTTTCTGAGTGTCTAAAAGACTTCTCAGTGTGCCCAATGCTGCCTGTTCCAGCTAGCTCATGATCTGCAAATCTTCTGCTTGTCTTGCTTTTGCCCTCTATTCATGGATCATTTTCAGAGCATGCTTACAAAACTAGGTCCTAACCAAAGTGGGGTTGTGCAGTTTTAATCTACTTTGGTGTGCAGGACGATCCAACTTCAGTTTTATTTCTTCTGGGGAAGTGAAATCAGTATTTTTTACCTCAGAAGAGACTGAGCTAGCCACCTGGGTAAATATCCTCGAAGGAGGATTCTTCTTAGGCTCTTTTAACAAGCTGCTCCACTCTAAATGAGAATACTACTCATTAGTTGATCTAGAATGATTGCAATCTTTTAATCTCGTGGTAGGGCCTCACCTGGGAAAAAAGAGTCATATGGGCAGTCTCCATCTTATATTACTATTAGTTTAAAAGCAAGGAAGCAAGCAAAAAACATAACCAGCATCATGTATATACAAGGATCATTTGTGGCCTACTCACACTTCTTGTCTCTGCCACTATAAAACCTGTAAAATCAAGAGATTGTTTCAATTATCGGCAGTTCTATTACACAATTTGTATCTCAATTAGTACACTATGCCTACCTGGAACACCAAAACCCTTCTACAGTTTACTGGGCCAACTGAAAAACATATAATTATCCTTTCAAGGCACCAAGTAGATGCTATAGAGGAATAGAAAATATTGAGAAATCTGGATCAGCAGACCAGTATTTTCTCAGAAGACTGAACAATAAATGGAGATCGGAATCTCAGTGATGTGTATTTCATGGATGACTGACAAATCACATATGCTGCACAAAGTAGGCACTGTCAGCCAAATGGCTCAATGCTAACAGCACTGAATCTTTACTGTAAGTGCAAATATTGGTACTACTTGCACTACATCGTTGCTATTTTAGGGAAAGCAGATATTTCAACTGCATAAAAATATAACTTAAACTAAATCAAACAACACTAGAAGGAAACACTCTGGAACAAATAAGGATTGCCTTAAAGACTGCAACATAGCAAGGCTGCATTGGATCAGATTAATGATCTTTTACAATTATGCGTGTGTACTGTCACTGGCGGTTCTTACCTATAGAAGTATCAGTTCCTCTGAAGACTGCTAAAATCCTTG
The DNA here is from genome assembly GCA_038380795.1 of Pyrocephalus nanus. NCBI lineage: Eukaryota > Metazoa > Chordata > Aves > Passeriformes > Tyrannidae > Pyrocephalus > Pyrocephalus nanus. The sequence continues at coordinate 32,927,032 of CM076260.1, read as the reverse complement.
CTATTGAGATTTCTGAGGCAAAAGTAAAGCCAGGATGGCTATATTTTATTAAATGGAAAAATATAGTTTTGAATTTGAAATCTTTTAAGTGTTTCAGTTCCAGAACTATGCTCTAGAGTTTACAGAAGATCCTGCTTTATCTTCTCTGAAATTGAGAAATTTTGTATGCCCTAATTAAGCATTACACTCCATACACTGTGTTCCTTTTGCTTGGTCTTGAATCTTCTTCCCAGAGTATTTTTTCTTGATCCTAGCTATTTTGCTCATGAACTCTAATTTCCTTCTGAACTCTAATTTTTTGGAGATAAATTGAAAGACTTAATGTAGTATTACAATAGATGATATGTTATTGTTTTGTTTCATTGGCTTCATATTAGAGTTCTAGAAAAAAAATTACCATATTCTCAATGTTGAATACATAATAAATAGAATGGTCTTTTAAAAAGATTTACTACTGCCTATCAAATAGAGCCTCACCCCCGCCCCCATTTTTCCTTATATTGTTTTAGAAGCCTAAAAAGAGCATGTTTGACTCATATTATTTCTTTAATAGGTTGTTTTGAATGTAACGTCATGAAATTTTACCTACCTGGTCATCTCTTTGGGCAGAACTCTCTGATATTTCTTATGGTCTCTTCTACTTTTATCTAAATTGCACATTAGCAAGCTTATCACGCTGTATTTCTGAAAACAGTATGACAGAATCTCCCAAGTTTTTACATAGATGTAAATCTTTAGTAGTCTACTGTATTAACTTCATGGAAAATTCCAAGTCTATACCAAAGCTACAGATAGCCAGCATCAGTTTGAAAAATCAGGCAAATAACCCCTCATCTGTATTTTATCAGATTTTATCATCTAGTTACTACTGTAACTGGAGAAAATCAAATCCAACCCCCTAATCGGAAAAGGCCCTCAAACTTGGTTAAACAGAAATCTAAGTTTTCATTTGGAGAAATGGAAAGATAAACAGTCACTGAAGGACATTATTAAATTGTGTCTTAATAAGCTTTAAAATTTACAATATAAATAAAATTTGTCACTTAAGACTTAAAATAAGTCTTTTAGACTCAGAATGCTAATATAAAACTAGTGAAACAAATGAACAATACACCGTATTTTGAGAATCTTCTGCTCAACAAAAATTGCCTTAGCATATTGGAATACCTTACTACACAGTGTAGTAATAGCATACATTTTCAAAATTTTTGTAGAAGTAATAATCTAAAGAATAATTGTCAACATATAAGGCAACATAGCTCCTATTTTCATTATGAAATAGCTGTCCTCTAAAATATACCATGTCTATTAATTTTTTGAAAGCTTCACTTGAGAAACACCCCACATAATCCTTAGAATACTCAGAAAACTTTGGAGACATCAAATAGACATGAAAATTAACATGGCAAATATCCAGGATTCTCTGTGAAGAAAAGCCCAACAGCAAACAATTAAGTACAGCAGTTTAATAATTTTCTCAATATCCTCTGGTTAATTAGGGAATGTATTCAGCTTAGAAAGTTGTACTGTCAAACCGATCCAGGAAACTTAATTGAAAGTCGTTTACAAAATACAGGAGCACAAATAGAATTGCTTAAAACAAAAAAAAAAAAAAAAACCAACAAAATCCCCACCATAAACCAGTAGAATTTCTCTATTCAGTAGGAACTATATAGGCCTTATTCTTAGTTTCTCTTTGTAAGGAAAGTTTTTTGTACTCAAAGATACAACAGTGAAACCGAAAGAATGTCACAGCTGGTGCAATTCATATTTATTTGGGTAACAACATACTAAAGACATTTTTAGGGTCATTGGATGAACTTCAACCAGGCTTATTTACTGGTCAAAATAAAAATGACATACAGAAGCTTGATAGTAGATTTGCAGTTTATTATTTATTTTTACACACAAATTTGGCTTCATAAGTGACTTGATTTTACTCTACACTTCTAGCTGCACAGAAGGAGAACACCTAGAAAACATTTGTCAGAGCTTAATCTATTTGTGTGCTTTTGTAAAATGTTAATTTGTCTGTGCTGATGGTGGTTTGGGTAGTACAAATTCCTAATTCTATGCTACTCATCACCATCAGGGAGAAGCAAGCAAAAGCAAGAGTAACAGCAAACATTTTCAGAAGAAGTGGAGTGGGAAGACATCCACATTCTGTGGTAACAAAGGTAAAAAAAAGAAGCATGAAGTTCACTATTTAACACACAGCAGCTAAGCACTCTTAGGAACTTTGCAGTAGAAAGTTCAGGTAGGTTACCAATGCAGGGTGCAGAAAGGATGGATTCCTGGCATGAAGCATGAACAAGTGAGTATAGAAATGAATTTTTATGTGAAGATACTTAGTTAAAATGTAAGTTACTGTTTGAAACTGCAGAAGGAATTCACTCCTAGTAGTGCAGTATTTTGGCATGTTTGATTCTTTCTGCATGAAGTTAATATATACAATAATAATAAAAAAAAGTTGGCTGGCCTCATGAGCACCATCACTCACTTCTTGCCCTTGTAAGGTTAATGGCTGGTTTCAAGAGTAAGAATCAACAGTCAAGCAAGGCAAGCAGCTGGTGGTGATAATTCTCATTTGAGGTGGAAAAAAACTCACCGAAAAAAACCCCTGACCAGCTACCCAACCAATCATCCAAATCGGAGGAAAGCTTAGTCACTGCCTTATGTTGCTCTCAACCACCCCCTGCCAATATCATGCTTCAAATATTTAGCTACATTGTTCAGCTTGACAATTTACAAACCCTAAATACTTTTCTTTGTCTCTAAAGAAAAGGAGAAAAGCAAATTTCTCAAGAAACAGAAAGGCTTCTCATGTTAAGAACTGCCACCACTACATTTTAAGTAGTGCACTTTTTGGGCGCAAGCTATAATGCCGTACCGATATAAAAATGGTTGGGTAAAATATATCAATAAAAGCAAAAATAAACAAATCTGAAAACTAGCAACATGAAGAAAAACCAAGAAGAAACCAATGATACTCCATTCTTATCTGTCAAAAATAACCAGTAATTCAAGAGAACTCTAATATACCTGTACTTGGATACACAGAAGGCTTATAGCACTTTTTTGGGGAGAAGAGGATAGAATTAAAAAAAGAAAAAGCCAATTAAATGGGGGGGGGGAAAAACACCCCAAAACAACCCTTGGGATCAGTCCATAATAATAAAACTGATGTGTAAAATTTACAATAACAGCAAAATCTATTAAACTTTATTTTTGCTTTTTTGTAAAATTAATTTTGTGAAGATGTGTGAATATTCAAATTTGAACGTCACAAAATAAAATGATACAACATTTGCAAAAAGAGAATGTAAAGCTATCCAATGTTAAAACAGCAAAATTACTAGATTAAAATAATCTGAGATTTTTTTTAACTCTAATTATAGATGAGAAAGGAAAATAATTCCACTACTACTTTTTCCTTTTTATTTTTTTAATGCAGACCTTTTAGAGTAGAAATCTCTCTGAAAAACATTTAATCTCACTGACAAAACAGGACTGATGTATTTTATTTAAGAGTAATGTAGGGTGACAATATCGTATGAAGGGGATTATTTGGAAGCCAAACAATAAAGATAGTAAAAATCCCGAGATTGTATTTTATTTCACTGTCAAAAAAATGTCAAAAAAAATCTTCAATTTAACTGCAACAGAAAAAAAGACTTTAAAAATAACTCTGAAAAATGAATGGAATAATTGTTACTGCTGTAGGATTTTTTAAGATTCATTCTAACATGCCTCACCAAACAATAACAATTCTGCATTTTCTCTTGTGTCCCGTACAACTCTCATGTTATGCCATAAATAAACACCTCCCCCATCAGATTTCATCTGTAAAAAGAAATGGAATGTATGTTTGTAAAAGCTGTTTATTAAATATTATTTGTAGTACTGCAGGGCTCAGGCTCAAGTCAGGGACTAGGATTCCATTTTGCTTGGTGCTCTACAAAAATTAAATAAAAGGCACAATCCTAATTTTATTGTCAAAACACCAAGAACTTTTGGATTCTGTGGGCTGTATTTTAAACCGCATTAGGAAAAGTTACGAGTTGCCAGAAGAACAAGGAAGTTCAATACATCCAGGTTAGTTTTCCTCTACTTTCAGACTCCTTAACTGTTAAAATGTCTCTATTCCTTGGTTTACAGTTTTAGTAATGTCACACATAAGTATTCTTTCTTTTGTGTAAACATCAAGGGAAATTAAAATGTTAATCACATTATTCATTTAGCCCTTTGTTGTGAGAACCACGTATGAGAGATATTGCAATACATATTTTACATCGCTAAGAAAAGACTCAAGTCACTTTATTTTTAAAATCTTTATTAGACGTTAAGTATGATTTCATTGCCACTTCAATTATTTAAAGTGTGGATTTAAAACGAGCCTGAAACACAGAGTGGTTATTGATAGAAAAACTGGAGAAAAGGGAAATACATGTAAATTTTTAAATATAAAGCGATCATAGCTACAGATACAGTGATCAAATCTAGTATGCACAGTTTGGCTTTTTTAAAAAAATAAATATCAATCCTACAAAATTATTTACCCTCATGATAACGAACCACATGCTAGATAAGGATTTTAATAATTTTTAGGACGTGTAATAATCATATGCCAAAAATGCACAGCATTTAGGCATCTGCTATATACACCTAATTTTTATAATAAGACCTAATGGAAATATGTGACATTTTAGCCTCCTTTCTCTACCCTTTCATGGTTCTGTTCAATAAAGCAGGAGGGTGGTTGCAGCAAAGCTTTCTCACCGTGCCAAGCACAAAGCTCAAGCTCGTATACGGAGCTTACAGGCCTTGGAAACATATGTATTAAAATGCTCAACTCAGCTTACCCTCAGTTGCACAGAAATGTAGTTTAGATTTCATTTTATTGAAAGTTAGATAGTTGAGAATTTCAGGGTCTTTATGCACACAAAAAGTATTCCTTTGTCTAGTTTCTATATAATTTCCAATATACTTTTGTCTTTGCTTCAGAAGTTACATTAGGAAATAACTACGACTAAAGGAATAGTAAAAAATGACAGCTTTCCATTTTAACATTGATCCCTACTAATTTAATTCTTATTGACCACAAACACATTTGTTCTTGCTAGGCCCCAACACGACCTGAAAAAGCACAGGCACACTGCAAACCATAAAGACCAGCAATTATGCTCCTTTAAATTCCATCCTCATCAGATATGGATTTTTTTAAAGCTAATTATCAGCGGACATCCGCTTTGTTTTTATTTTCTTTTCGACTGTAATCAGCAAATAAACAGTCACAGCACAAATCAGAACGTTTATTCGGTATCCTCAAGCTACCAAACATTACATAAATAAATGATTTAACTGCTAACCAGGCTCCGTACAATGTTGCAGCCTTTCAGGAACCTTCGGTAGGTTATTGATCCGCTAGTGAATTACCTCCAGCTCAGCCATAGGTTGCAGGCATCACCATCCCTTGCTCGTCCTCGCCGTGACAACACTCCTCTTGCCCATCGCTCCTGGAAAGCAGAAGATTCGTCAGTCCCGCTTCTCTGTTCTGGTTGGCGGCAAGAGCAATGAATAAAATCGCTATCAGCTGTTGGGGTTTGTTTGGTTGTTTGTTTTGTTTTTAAAGGGAAGTTCTCAAACCGAGCACTCTGCGAGCTCTTCACTCCCCAGGCGGAGCCGCCTGGGCAGCTCTGACGAAAAACGGAGAAAAGCGCCTTTCTGGCTCTTTGGGGCCAGACGGGCTTTCCCCCCTCGCTGCAAACCCGCGGCAGGAACGCAGACCGGGTGTTGCAGGAATAAGAAGCAACACCTCGGAATAAGAACCAACAACGCGCGACTCTGTGGAACTTACGCGCAGATGCCACAGCCCCCGGCTGCGCCTCGAGGTCCCCGGCGGGCTCCGAGGAACCGCGCTGGGCCGTGGGGAGCCGCGGCGAGCGCAGCGCGGGTGAGAGGGCCGGGCCCCCCCAGCGGGGCCACGCTCCCCGGGGGCATTTTGGCTTCGCTCGCTTCCCATTCCTGCGACGCTGGAACTCGGGAACTTCCAGCGCCGCCGCCGCGAGCCGCCGCTTCCCCACCGCAGCCCCGCCTCCTGCCCGTGCGTCGTATCCCTCCGCGCTCCGGCACCGCGCAGAGAAAGCGCCTTTCAGCCGCCCGCCCGCCGCCACCGCCTTCCCGCCCACCCCGCCGACATCTTCTGCCACAGCCCGCCCGCCTTCCCGATAATAAACGCGTACCGCTCGCCCCTTCTCCCCTCCAGCGCCGGGCAGCGCCGGGGGCCGCCGAGGCGGCGGGGCGGGAGTGGGGGCAGGAGAGCGAGGCTCCCCCCTTCCCTGCCCTCCTGGCCCCCCCCTCCGGGCAGCGCCGGGGACTGAGGGGGGCGCGGGGGAAGGGGCGGTGCGCGGGGCCGAGGGGCTGAGGAGGGGGCGCGCAGGAGGAGGAGGGGACTCTTTCTCCGGGCGGAGGGATCGCGCTCGCTCGCGCTGGCTGGCGGCGGCGTTGGCGTTGGCGGCGGGCGGCTGCGAGTTGTTGTTTCCTCCTCCTCCTGCTGCTGCTGCTGCTGCCCGTGGGTTGAATGGTGGAGCCGAGACTCTCCCCGGTGAACGAGCAGTGACAGCGACCGGGCGGGTGCCTTTCGCTGGGACCCGACGCTGCCGCGGGAGCGCGGCCCGAGCACCCCCCCCTTCCCCCCCCCTCCCCTCCCCGGTTTTTGCCTCGCCATGTCCGGGGACGGCGGCAGCCGGCACACGGCGGAGCTGCGAGCGGGTGAGTGGTGGCCGGGGGAGCCGGAGAGGGTCGGCGGTCAGGGGGGAGAAAGGGGAGCCCGCGGGGAAGGGGCGAGCGCCAGCCCTGACGGCCTCTCCTCTCCTCGCAGAGCTCTACTTCCTCATCGCTCGCTTTTTGGAGGACGGACCCTGCCAGCAAGCGGCTCAGGTAGGGGATGGATGGATGAAGGGATGGATGGAGGGATGGATGGATGGCGCCGCCGGGCCTGGCGGGGAGGGGGCGGCCGGGTAGGGCGGCTGATCGGGCGGCGCGCTCGTCGCCTCGTCCTCCTCCTTTTTTCTTTTTAAAACCTTTTCTCACACCCCGCTTTTGTTGTTACTGCAGGTCCTGATCCGAGAAGTGGCGGAGAAAGAGGTAAGAGCGGCGCCGCGCACCCGGCGCTCGCCCCGCCTGCGGCCTCCCTCCCCCTTCCCTCGCTCTCCCGCTTCCCCCGCCCCATCCCGGGCGCAGCCGGGGGGCTCCTCGGGGGAGGGGGAGTCGCTCACGGGGCGCCCTCTCTTCTCTCCCTCAGCTGCTGCCCAAGCGCACGGACTGGACGGGCAAGGAGCATCCCCGGAGCTACGAGAACCTGGTAAGAGGAACGGGCGCTGGTGAGAGGAGAGAGCGCTGCGACGGGCAAAGTTGTTTTTTCCCCCTCCCTCACTCTCCCTGAGCAGCCCGGCAAAAAAATTGAATTTCCCGCAAAAAAAAAAAAAAAAAAAAAAAAAGGCAACTTAAAAAAACCCTAAACCCAACAACTTTGGAATTTATTTTGTTTTTTCTTTAATTTTTATAACAAGGTCTGTCCGGCCTTCGGTCGCCGCTCGGTGTCCCGGCGGGGCGCGCGCGGGGGTCCGGCCGGTGCCCGACCGCCCGAGCGGGGTCAAGAACGACGCGCGCGCCGGGCTCGGCCGCGCTCGCTCCGCGACGTCACGGCCGCGGTGCGGGCGGGCGCCACAGCCGCGCGCCCGGCGCCGCGCGGGGCGGGGCGGGGCGGGGCCAGCGGCGGTGGGTGCCGGTGCGCGCGCGGCCGGGCGGGGGCGCTCGCGGCCGCCCGCGCGCACACAATGGGCCGGCCCGGCGCGGCCGCCCCCGCCGCGCGCTGCCCGCGCGCTGCCCCGAGCCGAGCCGCGCGGCGGGAAAGGCCCCCCCTGGCGCAGCCCCGGCCCGGCCTGCGCTGCCTGGCGGGGCCGGCCCAGCCCTTCGCCTTCCTGGGCTGCCGTGTGTCTGGTGCCTGGGGATAACTGGGCTCGCCGTGTTCGCATCGCGAACTTGACTTTGCGGGAGTTTTGTTGTGTTGTTGGGTTATTTTCAGTTTCCCGGTGTGTGCTTTACATCTCGGGTGTAAATCAGTGATAAAACTAAGTGTTACTTGTAGTGATGTAGCTCCTGCTAGCAAAGAGGGGCCTGGATAATTTTTTTTCCCCTGTAATATGTTGTGAACTACAGTAGTTGGAAAAACAGCAATCAAGGTGTCTGAATTGTGGCTGTTAGCTACTGGTTGCTAGTATTGTTTTCACTGCAGATGCACTGTTGTGTAATTTAGTCTCTGAATTTCTGAATACAGTTAAAGGGGAAGACTGAGCCCTGCTTGTGACGTTTATCAAAGAGAGATTTCCCTTCGGGCTTGCTGGTTGCTTATAATAGTTCTGAACTCCAGTACTTCTGAGACAGATATGTGGAGAACTTTTGAGCTGACATGAAAGGAGGCAGAACAGTTTCCATTTGTAATGCATCTGATAAAGACTGTTGGCATATACACTATTTTAGTTATATAACAAATGTTACAGTATGAATCACAGATATTTATTATAGTTGGAACAGGTTTACTTGCAGCATTGGGTTTTTTCTGTAGCAAGGGGTGTATTGGCACAGGCATTTTCATGCATGTGGTGTTGGAGAATTGATAGTGATTAACTTGTTGAAAACATATGGATGCATACCAATACTTTTGAATTTTCCTGAAATCAAGTATCATCAAGAAATTCAGCTGGGAATTTCAAAGTGCATATTATGCTATTCTTATTTACTTATTTATTTGCAAGACTGTGAGGCCATGTTACTCATTTCAAATGATGGTCAGAAGTTGATTGGTAGAATTTATCATGAATCTTTTTCTTTTATCTTATAAATTATAAAGAATTGGAAGTGCAGTCTTCATGTAGTATGGATTTGAGGTTTTTCTATGTATTCAGGAATATAAAAGGATGTGAAGAAGGAGATAGTGAGGAAAAAGATATTTTAAAGGTTGAAGTAAGAATGTTTGGTGGGAGACAAGTTCATTCACACCCTTTCCAAGAAACTTTTTTTTTTTTTTGTGGAATGCTGGTAAATACCAATTTATTTAGAATAGGTATCTAATGACATAAGATGCACTTCCTCAAAACTTGGACTTGATGCTGGATACTTACATTTGAAGAGGTGATGCTGACCAGGTCCTTTCTCTTCTCCTGGTCTTCTGCTCATAACAAAGTTTTCTTAGACTTCCGGATAAATGTTTTTATGCCCTTTTCCACCTTGTCCCTGCCTTGATGTTGGAGTATGTGTGTGAAATTGATTACTTTGCTTTTGATGCTTCTCTCCATCCTTTGTATTTGTTCTTGCTTCAGTTGTCAAAAATATGTGAACTTTGTATGACTTGACATTTTAGACTTGTGAAAGCTGGCCCAGAAGTGTATTTGCAGCGTGACAGTTACATTTTATACAAAAAAAGTGTTTTTCACTATGTCTTGTTCATTAAACACAAACTTATCTGAAACCAAAGGATTTTAGATTTAAGATAGAAGCTGATGATAAGGTAACATTCTGTTTCTTCATATTTTTTTTTCATTTAAAATTTTTCCAGCTTTAAGTTGCTGACTCTTCTTTCTGAAGACAGCATGTTTAGTCATGTTTGGGTACCACTTCTCAGACATGAATGTCTTGAGCTTTCACTAAACTTCATAGAAAGGTCTGAAGGGAGAAAAGCTAGGAAATAAAATTACCGGTAAATGTAGTGTTGGATGTCTCACTTTTACTCTAGGAGGGAATAAAGGCTCTGTGTAACACAAATAGAATTTAATCCCAGGCTCTTTTGTTGTGTGTGAAATTATGCCTTTTATTATACATATATATATAATAAATAATTCCTTTAATATATATATAGATATCTTTTCCAGAGAGTATGATGTTCCTGATTTTGTCCTTACTTTAAAAACATTTTTAAAAAATTCTTATTAGAGTTAAGTTAAAGAAATAATACTTAATTTCTGTTACATTTGATGCAGTTTTCATCTTGTACATTACTTTCATTTTTCAGTTTGGCCAGCAAAAGTAAATGTTTTGTTTTCTTCCATAAGCTAATACCATGTTGTGCATCCTTGTAATGCTACAGGAAAATACATGAGTTCAGGAATACCGATCTACTTATATTCTTAACTGATTTTTCTTGAATTTGAATATTTGTGTATTATATTTTCCTGCAGTCACACTGTGTGGTATAAATTACCTGATCTGATTTTGATAGTATAAGCTCTTATTTCACAGTGTCAATCTTGTTCTAATATTGCCAGTATTAAGATTTCTGTTTGTGCTATAACCTAAGACCTTTTGAGAATTGAGTCCCTGGCAGGCCCCTTTCAGTGGAGGTATGTCAAGGATGATGGGACTCTTCAGTAACAGATCTCAGGATGTTTTGTGTTCTCTCGCATTTGTTGTGAAAACCTATTAATTATAAGCCAGTTATTCTTTCTTTTTTTCTAAAAAAAAAAGGTGGAAGATTTCTCATTGTGGGGGGCAGAATTTGAGGAGTTTTGTCTAAGTGTTGTATTGCATTTTTAGGCTTCAAAGCACCTTTTTTAGGGCCTTCGTTAGGACACATGAGCAAGCTTTGGTGCATCATTTCACTCCAGGGTAATTGTTTTTTCCCTGTTGTAGTTTCCCTAGGGGTGTAGCTTCTCTAATTGCATGTTGTGGATGAAAGCCGTGCATTTCTGTTGTATCCTTTGCATAGGTACAAGTGCTCATGCAAATGTGTGGTTAGTCGGATAAGGAGCTAAACTGTTGGAAAAATGAATAGTACAAGAATAACTTGTTAGTTATTCAGTAGTTCAGATCTCTTTTTGTGTGCAGCTACATGGGTCCTACCATCACCATGAGGAGACGATAAGAGTGGGTGTGCAGGGCTTGGAGAATGTGTTGGAGTTGCTTCCTTTGGGATCAAAGTAGACTTCTGCTGGATGAAACCAACTGTTAGTATTCACTGCAACAATTTAGAGCTACCATAGGGAGTGGTAGGTTTTTTGATGGTCTTTTCCTTTTTTTTTTTTTTTTTTTTTTTTTGAGATAGAGGTCTCCTATGGTACAAGCAATGTGGTGTACATGATCACTGTTGTGGTGTAAACTTTCTTGTCCAGAATATTCGTGTAATTGTCATTTTCTCTGTTGAATTAGAATTTTTTTTTTGTGTTGGTGGTGGTTGAGGAGGGAGAAGGCAGGAACTTCACATCGAATAGGAGGATGGTGCCATGGGTTTAGTAGGCAGTAAGCCTCATTCTCAGGAACTGTTTGGTGACTATTTTGCAAACATTTATCTCTTTTTCTTCCCCAGACCACAATTATTAAATGTGATTTCAAGTGAAAATTACAAAATGTTACTTTCAGGCCATTCTACTTTTTCCTTTCATGTTGTGCAAACCTACATGAAGTTACAAATAGTATCTGTGGGACAGGGACACTAAGTACCTTGATACTGTGTTTCTTTGTTCATATAATACCCAAGTCTTCTAGGCAGCGTTGTGGTTACTGTTTAGAAATTCTGTTTCTTAATGAGTAACCAGATAATAAGTGGTTTGTTTCTTCAGGAAATCTCGTCCTGTAAAGGTATTCAAAGAAATAAGGAGCAAAATTAAAGCTTGCATTGAATGAGAGAGCTGCATCATCACCTAGTTTTTATTAACAGTGTTTTGGGGAAAATCTTTATGGTATTTTGGAAGGTGTTCTGAAAGACTTGGCACTGGGGCTAAGAAAACCTGTGTAATGATTGTGATCTCTAGCCAGATTTTTGGTCTCATTATCAGTGCTTTTGTTGGACATATATCAATTTAAATGCTTTTCTTGTAGTTCTGAAAGACAAGCATTTCTGTTGCACAGACTGTTCCCATAATTGAGAATTTAGGTGATGTTAAAAGCTCTCTGTTTGAACTGTTCTGTTTTGACGAGAGGGAACTCTTGTTTTTTAGGAGGAGTACCACACATTTGTTTGTTCCAAAGATAATCAACAGTTTGGCCAAATAATCAACAATTTGGCCAAATCAACTGTTTTAGGCTAATTCTTTTGAACTGAGACTGAGAAATACAGATGAGAGATGGGCTAAAGGGGAATATCAAGTTTCTAAGGTGTACCTTTTATTAAAAAACAAACCAAAACAAAAAACCACCCAGGCCGACAACTCCACAAAACATTGAGTGAATTTTAAAAAAGCAGACAGATACAGGTAATATAACAGTAAGTGGTATAGTTGAACCTCTTAGCCCACAAAGCTGAAAATGCTGCTTTCTGTTTGTACCTTCTCATGTGGTAAGCTTACAGCACTCTGTTTGTACTAAGGTTTGAGTTTATCTGTTCTGGCCTCACACCTATTGAAAGCATTAAAAAGTTGAAAAAATAATACATTCTTGCAGTGCCTGGTTTCATATGGATCTATTTAATCAGAGAAAAAGTAATCTCACAGTAAAATAGTAGGCATTCTGATAGGACATAGTGACTAAATACCTATATAGTTTTAGCCTAAGCATAATTAGAAAGTACATAAGAAATAAATATGTTTTGGGGAAAATGGTGAATTCTCCAATTCTCCCCTCTCTGTCCTTTGATGCCCCTGCTGCACCCCCCGAAAAAAAAGAAAAAAAGGGAATGAGAATTCTTCAGGGATATAAGTACTTGCATTTCATTGCAGTTCCTAATTTTAAACTGATAAGGCAGTGTCTGGTGGCACCCAGTACTCTGTTAGATTGGTGGTCTGATATAGTATAGCAATTACTGTGATTCAATGTGGAGCTTGTTTTGGGCAATATGTTTACATAGCAGAATAGTTAAAGCTGGGATATCTGCCGGTGTTAGTAAGATTTAGCTCTCACGTGTTGAAATATAGCTACCTGACTGACTTGGCTTTTTTTTTTTTTTTTTTTTTTGTTTTGTTTTGTTAAATGTCCTTGTGTGGAAATGTGTTTTTCTGAAAGATATTTGCGGTCAACCTTGTAGTTAAGCATGTTAACTGTTCGCATGGTGGTGGGGGGAACCAACAGTTCTTCAGGGAATGTTTCGGTGTGCAGAGCATTTTGAGCACTAGAATAAGGTCGTATTTTGCTTGATGTCTAAAACGCGTAGTGAATAACTGCATCATGTGTTGCGAATGTAACTACAGAGCCCAGGTCAAATCATGATTCTTTTGATGTATTCATTGTGATTCTGGTGCTGAATTATTCTGCGGAGTCATGCAGAATGAAAATATAAGCACTTAGGTCTATTTCAAAGGTAATAAAGATTTGAATGTTAGTCCAAATAGCTGTGAAGCTACAGTTTGTGTATTCCCATGCTGCTTGTTTGGAACAAGTGAAGTTGGGGGTATTTGGTAAAGGGTGAGGTTGAGGCCAATGCTGCTTCTTGGTTTCCAGAAAATATTGTTTGTGCCTAAGATCTGAAAAATTTGTACTTGCTAACAGAGTTTTAATTTTTATTACAGTAATGTTTAAGATGTGTTATTAACTTACATAGAAAGACTAAGAGAAGAAAAAGGGAGTTTATTGTATTACCTTAAAAGCACGTGTTCTGTGCATTTCTTTTGGAAGAACAAAACAGAATGAGACATTACAGAAAGATTAATAGGGCGAGGAAGGAAAGCAGCTAGAATTTCAGCTAGGTAGGACTGGCAGAGCAAAAAAAAAAACCCTGTGCTTTTTATATGCTGTTTGACATCGCAGTTTTGGCATAAAATTTTGAAATTCCTGTTTGTAGAGTCCAGTTTTCACTTTCATTTAAGGCTGTGTGAATTTTAAATACGTGTACATCTGTTTTTTTTTTCCTTTTGCTTTACTTTCTTCTCTTGGAATCAGAATGATATCATAACAAATTTCTGTCATTCTATTGAGTTGTCATGGGCTTTTCTGTTTCTGACAAAGCTTGTAAAGTTACCATTAAAACAAAAAATTATCTCTTTTTTTGGTCACAGAAATCTGTCTTGAAAGTACTCTGACAGTTTTGAGGTTTTTTTGGTGTTTTGTGTTTTTTGGTGGGGTTTTTTATTATTTATTTTACAAGGGCACAGATTATAGATATATTTTTGTTGGTTCTAGCTCCATTTTACAATTTGTCAATGCAAAAATTGTCTCCTGGTATCTGCACCGCAGAACAATCTGATTAGTTGTAGTTTTCTTTGTCATTTAATGTATTAAATAAACTCACCTTGTCTTGTCTTGAACGGTTGCTACTGTGTTGTGATCATCTTTTCTGCCTTTTTTTTCCCCCCTCTTTTTCAAAAAGGGGGAATTGGGACTAAGGTGAATTTCTGTTATACACTTTTTTAATTTGTGTGGCTTCCCCTGTAATGCTAATACTCACACATACAGATTAGCTTTGGAAATGCTTCCTAGAGGGGCGATCGCAGCCCCAAGTCTGTTGGATTTTGAGACATTTGGATAATGCCCTTAACACTGTGCTTTAATTTTTGGTCAGCCCTGCAGTGGTTAGGCAATTGGATTACATGATGGTTTTAGGTCCCTTTTAATTGAAAGTACTGTATTAATACCGTTAAAAGAGTTTTTTTGAAAAAAATTATTTCACCTGGAGGAAACTTAACCTGGTTTTAATAGGCTATTTAAGTTCCACCTTTTACTTGTTTATAGAAAAAGGGAAAAAAAGCTGTCAAAATAAAACCTGTAACAAAATAAGAGTTTTCTTTCCCTATCGTATTTTATGTGAAACTGAAACCTACTTTTTTATTTAAGTTACTTGTGTGCACTTTAGTCTTATATAGGAATGGTTCATGAAATAACTATCAACTGTCTGGAACTAAAAGGTGTTTAAATGGGCAGTGCCACTTTTTTTGATAAAGCTCACTTAAGCAGCGTTGAATCAGTTTGTTAATGAGCTGGTTGCGAATGCTGCGAAGTAATGAACTATGATTATTCAGGCAAATTCTGTGGAGAAGCATCACAGAACTACTGCGTAACTTGGCATAAATAGCTCTTTTCACATAAATGGACTTAAATGATAAGAGACTATAGTGTGGGTGTAAGGTATATATTAAGATCTTTAATACAGATGAACAAGAATAATACAAATAGATCCCTCTTTTCAAAACATTTGCTTTAAAGACTGTAAGAGGAATTGAGCCTTCCCAGTTCCTGCTAAAATAAAAAGTGAACACATGGCTTGTGACAAACCCTGAGAATTATGACTCAAGATGTCAGCTTGCTGTAGTTTTGGAATGTGTCAAAGCCGGTTTGCTTTATTTACTTCAGATTTTGAGCATTTGTGAGGACGTGTAAAACTGTAGGGTCTTGAACAGGATAAAATGACAATTGTACTGCATATTTAGCTGTATTATCTGTGGATAAACTAAAAAAAACAGTAATTATTAATCTTTGAGAGGCAAGTGTGGGTTTTGCAGATGTAAATTCTGCTTTCCGATGGAATTATATGAAGAGAGGTGTTTCTTAAGTTTTTGTGCTCCTTCTGGTAGAAGCAGAGGCAAACAAAAGGTGAGGAAATGTGTCGGGGCTGTTGCTGGCAAAAGCTGTACATAGCTTCATTACTTTTTGTGGGTGGCTATTTGGGTATTTTAGAGTTCTCATGAGTGTGTTTTAACTGTGATTTTCTTTTAAGCAGAAAAAAGTATGTTTGATTTGCTATTCTGGTTCATTTTTCTTATCAGCAATATGCAAGTTCTGAATTCTGGATTACTTTTTGCCACTCTTCTATCAGGGTGCCTGTCTGACATTGAATTTAGCAGTTTGAAATTAACTGATCTGTTCTATCAACTGCAACCTTATTGAAGTAAAATATAATGTTTAATGTTTTTTAAAGAAAAACCTTTTTCTTTTTTTTTTTAACTTCTGTGAATTTTTTAAGGCATTTAACCTTTCAGCAGTAAAATGTAGACATCTTGCAAGGCCTTCTACAAATGTGATATAATCCATTGAAGGAAAGCTCTGCTTTCCAGGTAGCAGCTAAACATTTGCCCATGGATGGGAAGTAGTGAATGAATTCTTATTTTGCTTTGCCATGCAGCTTTTGCTTTACTTATTAAACTGTCTTTATCTCAAACCACAAGTTTTTACTCTTTCACCCACCTGATTTTCTCCCCCATTGCACTGTGGTGTGAATGAGCAAGTGGCTTCATGGGGCTGAGCTGCTGGCAGGGTTAGACCACAACAGGAGAGAGAAAACTTTCCCTCCTTCACCAGAAGGTTGTGGTGGTGCTGGTGGTAGGAATTACTGGTGTAAGCAAGGCTTTTCCTGAGCATCAGTTTCAGACATCAGCACTCTTTATGTTAACAAACTGCTAGGATACATGAGACTGTTATGGTGTGTCAGAAAGATAGGAGCACATTTGAAGAGGAATGAGGTATGTACCTGGTAATTGGGTGTAATATAGAAGCATCATTGTGCCTAAATGTCTGTCATGGCCTCTTCTAGTAGCAGAATAACGAAACATCACAAGCTTTTACTGCAGTGTTTCTTTTTTTTTTCCATTTCTGTGAAGTAAAACTGTGAAGATGTATTTCAGGCTGTGTGATGGACAAAACTACTACATGCCAGATCCTACACAAGAACTGAAGAAAACTGAATCTATTCTCCCTCATAATTTATTTTTTAAATTTTTTGTTTGTTATAGTCTGAGTTTACAGTAGCTTATGCATTTTAAAAATGCTATTTTTTCAATAAAAGCCTTATATTAGTAGAATTTTATTGTTGTCACAGAAATTTCAAAACTTCCCCCCCCCCCGTTATATAAGACAGTTTTCTGATTTAGAATTCTAGTGGTTCAAATGAATGGACTGGTTTTGTCTGGGAGGTCATTAATACTCTTTGAACTGGTTATAATCAAGTGGTGAGAAGTTCTGTCGCTGTTAATAGGATCTTGTTTTGGTACTTTGCAGTTTAAAATTATGAACTGTTACAAAAGTTCATCGTGTTTGTAGTATAATAGGGACCACATAAAGAATTTTAGAATTGAATTACTTAAGCTTCAACAAGATGTTGTAACTTGGGTGAATTGAGGCAGAGTGTTTTTGCATTTTCTTCTACAAAGCTGTGTTATTTATTTGGTATTTGTGAATCTTGCAAGAATTCTGTAAATGTTACTGTCTTTACAATCTTTGTCTCATCTCTATCTTACAGTAATTTAAATTAAAAGATTAAATTAAAATTAAACAGGCCACTACTTAAATATAATATTGAGTATATACTTTACATCTTTTTGTGATTATATGGGAGCTTATTAGTGTATGACCAACTGTGCCTTAAAGTCAGTAAATAGTAAATACCAACAGTTCTCTGTGCAAAGTGACATGTGCTGAATAGAAGAATTAATTAGGACCAGCTGGAATGAATTATTATACTTCAAGATCATTATTTTTTTTATCCCTAATATCCTATAATTTTCTTACAAATTTGTTTTAACGGTTTGGGGAAAAAAGATTAAACCAGTAATGCATCAAAAATATTGTGTTGTTTATCAAATGTTTTGTTTGCTCTTTGGTATAATAGGTGAAATATTACAGACACTTGGCACCTGATCACTTGCTTCAAATATGCCATCGACTTGGACCACTTCTAGAGCAAGAAATTCCACAAAGTGTCCCTGGAGTGCAGACGTTATTAGGAGCTGGCAGACAGTCTCTGCTTCGTACAAACAAAAGTATGAAAATTTTCTGGGAATTTTGAGAGTTCTTGGTATTTCATGCCTTTCCTGTGGTTTTCTTAAAAAAAAAAAAAAAAAAAAAGCCTTTGGCTAAATTTTTTTTTTTGTTGTTGCAAACAGGTTGCAAACATGTTGTATGGAAGGGATCTGCTCTTGCTGCACTACATTGTGGAAGGCCTCCAGAGTCCCCTGTAAATTATGGCAGTCCACCTAGTATAGGTAAGTTCACTTTTTTTCTGGCATTGCCATTGTAGTACCTAACTCCCAGGGTGATTGATGATTCTGATGATGAGACCTGAGTAATAGTTCTGTTTATTTTTGTCCTTGTTTGTGTTACATACCGTATTTTCAGTGTTTTTATTAAGATACTGTGTTGCCATATTTATTCTAAATTCACGTACTAGTTCTGCTCTGAAGCTAATTTTGTCTTGGAAGTATAAAATTGAATAAAATACATTTAAACAGTTAATACACAAAGTGAAAATCTCTTTCTTAAGATGTAATAAAGCTGCCAGTAGATAAATAATTAGTACTATAGGCCAGCAAGGCCTGCACCCATTATTAGGGAGAGAAAGTCATGTCAACTGATAATGATTTCCTTTGGGTCTTGTAGAAGTTATTCTTTTTACTCTCTGGTCCGTTCAGTAATTTTATAGCTGTGCATTAGTTTGCTTTGCTGTGCTCTATGGTGAAGCATGTATGTGCTGTCTGTACTGTTGAAAAACTGAAAGCTGGAGGTCAGTGGTATTACAGTTATTATTTTTAAGCTCTCAAATGGTCCCTAAAGCATGTTTGTTAGCTTTTAGCTTTTTAAGAACCAAGAGACATGTTTGTTTAGTTGTTAGAAGGATCAAGACTTTTGATATTTTAGGAGATTTAAAGACCACCCCATTTTTTTTTTTTTTTTTTTGAGATAGAAAAGTGTGCAAAATCACTTATCTTTTCATCTTTCTCTGCTGAAGTTCTGGGAAGGGAGAATTATTAAGACCAAATTGTTAGTGTGCATTACACTAAAACAGAAGTGTTTTTTACCAGAACAGTGGTTGCAGATAGATGTGCAGTGGTGGATGAAAGTGGACAGAGAATATCTGGTTGATTGGCTTTGGCTCAGGTGCAGAAGCTTCTGCAAAGACAAAGTTTTTCTGTCATGGCAAAAAAGACAAGACTCTGGTGATATTGGGGAACTATTATTTAACTATGTAACAATGTGTACAAGATGTATGTATATATTTGAAATGCGCTGTATAGTAACAATATATAAGTATATAGCCAGGTACTATTAGGAACAGAGACATTTTTAATGTGGTAACTTGCCATTACAATTTTTCAATCTCTAAACTCCTTTTGGAGGTTTGTAGCCTCTAAGTTTTTAATGAATTTAGATAGATATACAAAACATAAAATATATAATTGAGAGAGCTTAATTTGGGCTATTTATATTTTTTTTCTAATGTTGAAGGAACTCAAAATGAAATCTCAAAATACACACCATTACAGTTTATCCAGAGAATTATAGTTCTGTCCTAACAGATGAAGCAGAACCGTGCTACAGCTAAGCTCTTAAGATGACCACAACCAATTTTGCCTTGGTCAGATGGCAGAGTACTTAGTGTCCTAGTAGTATTGCCATTTTAAAACACAAGTTGCATGCTTTCCATGATATTTTATAGATGCTTGGAATATAGGAAGAGAAACATGGTTTTGCTTGGTTTTTAGAGCTGAATTTTCAGAACCTCCTCACCTGGTACGGATATGGGTCAGAAGAGGTTCCCTTAAACTCTAATGTAGCACTTTTATCCATTCAATGTGGTTTTGTTTAGAACTGCTATTTTGGTGTTCATGTAGAGAGCTTTTTCTGTGTTGTGCTCTAGATGTGTGGGAGAAAATGCTTGTTGCTGAATTGAATAATCCTCTTGAGTGGTTGTGCAATGGCTTGATTATTGTAAACTTGAAAAATCTTGGGCTGGAATAGCAGCTGTTTCTGCAAGGTGACTGTAGGGCTGAGCTTTCTCATAGCGAAGATTCCTTTAGTGGTTGTTTAGCTTTTCCTTTACTCGCAAATACAATTAAAAATGTGTTGTAGGAATCAGGATTGATAAGGACTGTTTTGCATTTTACTGTGGCTTGCAGTGTATAGCAGCTGGTGTAGACTTTTTAAAGGGAAAAAGACCAGTGTATGAGATCCGTGGTAGCTGGAGTTCAAAAAAAAAAGTAGAGTTGCTGTGGTAGTGAAATTAAATGTTAAAAAAAGTAACTTTCACACTTTTTTTTGAGAACAAGTCAGTCTTTTAAAATAAGTGTTATTTTTATTGAATCCTTTGCAGAGCACTGAATATTTGCAAAATTACAGTTATTTCAACACACCACTTTTTTTATGACCAGTAATTTCCTTTTCCAAACATTGAGATAAGTGCTGGTAACTGAATGTTTTCAAATGAAGTGTATTTGGATTTTTTGGATATTTGGTTTGGAGCTGTGTGTTAAAGCATTTGAGTTTGATTTATCCTATTCTACTCTGATTTGTCAATGAAATGATGAACTAGAATGGCACTTTTTATAAATAAAATTAGACATTTTTTTCTGTTTCCTTAAATAACTTCCAGTGTTCCCACAGTGTGGGGAATACAGTGGGAAGTCTGTTTTTTATGTATTTGCTCAACAGAAAAAAAAAGTAATTGGAGCCAATTATTTTTCAGGCTGTAGGTATTTCAAGTGGATAATCAACTAATGTTTGAGGAACAGAAAAGACACTGAAATCCTTTTAAGTTGTGCAGGAAAACCTGATGCACGTTTCAGTCGACATACAGAAATACTCATTTAGTTTTGTCTTCTTGGGTGCAGAAAGGGAAAAAGAGCTCTTTTTCAGTAATTATCAGGTATTGCTGAAAAAGGAAAGAAGCTAAGCATAAACCTTCAAGAACTCAGTTGTCAGGTGTGAGGACCTGAGTGAGACTGGCTTTTTCCCACAGACACTGAAAAACGTTTTTCCTGAGCAATGAAAAGATCTGGCTTTCAAAACCAGTATTTCATGGTTTTGCAGAGCAATCCACCTCAATCCAGCCCTTTTTTTTGTTTCTTTATTAAGTGACACTGCTGTTTTGGCTGTAAAGAGAATGCAAGGTTCTGAAAACAGTGTAGATGTCTATTTTTACAAAAATAGTAAATACTTTAGGCCTAAAAGCTAATCTAAGAGTACTTTGTGTAACTGTATTATTCTGTTAACCATAGTAAAAAAAAATTAAGGAAAAGACTGCCCTTATGCTGAAAGATCTATGTAAGAGTAACATCTTGTTATAAATGTTTATTCACATATAAAATGAATTATACTGGAGTAGATGACTTGTTATTATGCAAGAAAAAGTGAGCTGCAGAAGCCTTATGGGACTACGGTAAAATACCAATGGAATAAATATACAGTAAAAGCAAGTGGAGTTTCATTGAAGTCAGGGAATTTTGGAAGTGCTTGAGACTGTATTGCTTTAAATTTTTTTTTGCCTTTTGAAATACCTCACCTCTTACCATTCTGAATTAGCAAGGGTTGGCAATTACTTTCATCAAGTAAATTATATTATATGTGAAGTTTGAGATGTATATAGGATTTTTTTATTTTCAGAAATACTCCATTTTCGAGTGAGTATACTTTTACCTTCATGACATGCCCAGAGACAAGTTCTGGCTTGATCGAATAGCTAGCTTAATCACATTACTTGGTTGACAGTCATCTGTAAGCCAAGAGGCTTAGAATGCTGCACAGAGTTCAGAAGCTCAACAGAGAAGTGGGAGGAAGGTAGAAGTCAATTCAAGCTGATTTTTTTGGGTCTTGGACACCTTTGAAGAAGGGGAGGAAAAAAAAAAACCAAACCCTTAACAGCCCAAAATTGAAATGCTTGATACATTCAGTCTTACTAGCTTGGTGAGTGAAAGGAGTTGTCTAGCAGTCTCTTCTTTACTATTATTTTTAACAGCTCGGAATCCCTCAGTATTATTAGAGAACTGTCTAGCCTCTTAAGTTAATGAAACTTGATTCAATAAGGGTAAGAGTTATAAGTGAAGTATATTCTTTGGGTGTCCTTTCAGGATTCTTCTGAATCTTGTTCTATTTTTGTGTGAATGAAAGGAGAATGGATGTGGACTCTGGTCTTCAGAACAGAACCACCATTAGTTAATACAACTCAAGAAAGGAAAAAAATGAAAGATTGTGTATGGTTGTTAAAAATGTAACTTATACTTGGTACAAAATTAAATTGTGTTTATCACTGACTAGTGGATAAGGCAGATTACTATCCTCCATCTTTAAGGCATTTTACATTCAAGGATAAGACCATGTAAATAAGGTGATAGAATCAGTCACTTTGGTAAAATTAAAATGAGAAAGCCAAGGGGAAAAAATAAGCTTGGCTAATATTCCATTTCTTTAAGACCCCAAATTCATTTTACTTTTAACAAATTGCTGTTTTTCTTTGAGCTGCTTGTTCTGTTTTGGGTGGGGAGTGAGAAACACTCTGAAACTTTGAAAGCATTCAGTTGGTGCCTGTTGCATGCCTTTTGAGTGGGAGAAAATCTAAAGTCTTTTGTAAGTTCCACTGAAAACTCCCAACTGCTTCACTTTCATTAGGTTTGTTTGAGTTTTACTTTGTTCCTAGGGAAGCCAAACAAATAAACTGCTTTAAACTCTGACATGTGTGGTTTTCAGATTAAGGTTGTTGGCAGCAGTGAATTGTGACAGTAGAAGAAAGGTTTAAAAAAACAGAGTTTCATTTCTTAAAGTTTTAAGAGCTAAGCTTTTCATTCATGGTTTGGGTCCCTGAGTTGCTCTTATAAAATAAGGTATTTACGCTCTTAGCGTTAGAGCCTTTGGGTCAAGAATGCCATGTTTCTTAGTCTACCCCACTTACTTTTTTTTTTTTTTAACTCTAGTCAAAGATCCTGAGCAATTTTTTTTTTGGCCTGTCTTTCAAAGGAGAGTTAGACTAGATGATTTTCAGAGGTCTCTTCCAACTTCAAGCATTCTGTGATTCTGCAGTAACAGAAGTTGGAGTTCTTCTGGTATTAAATCTGGTGAGTGGATATGAAGAGGATTTTTACAGGTCTTTCAGCAGTAGGAGGAACAGTAGGTCCTGCTGCAGAATGGGGCAGTGGACCTGAAGTAAGGCAAGAAGGAGTCTCTGTGGAACTAAGGTGGGTCCTCCTCCTCTCAGTCCTTGGGCAAGTGATGAAGCAAATATTCCCAAAAGCCAATCTACAAAAAAAAAAAAAAAAAGAAAAAGAAAAAAAAAAAAAAAGAAAAATCAGTACACATTTAAGAGTTGTTGGCATTGATCTGTGAAGAAGTCATGCTTGACTAGCCCAATATCCTTTTAAATGAGATCATTGGCTTGGAGGATGAGGGGATGTTAATGAATGTTATTTATCCTGACTTCAGCAAGGGTTTCTGAACCGACTCCCATAGCATTCTCACTGACAAACTGAAAAGATATGGGCAGAAGTGCTGGGATCAAAGGACTGTGATCAGCAGGATGAATTCCAGTGGCTGGCACGAGAGCCAGTCACTCTAGAGGTTCGTACTAGAGCCAGTATTGTTCAACAGCTTCACTGGATGATGAAACACTAAGTTTTGCTAACAATGCAAAACTAGGAGGAGTGACTGACTGAGGAGAACCTTGACAGAGTGGAGGAATCTAATGAAGTTTCACAAAGAGAAGAGCAAAGGTCTTGCCCTTGTAGAGGAATAACCTCATGCACCAGTGGACACTGCTGGGGGTTGACCAGCTGGAAAGCAGCTTTATAGAGAACTGTCTGGCTGTCCTGGTGTTGAACATGTCAGACACAATGTGCCCTTGCACAAAACTCAAGCAGCATCCTGGGCTGCTGGAGGCAGTACAGTGCCATTAGGTCTAGGATGTTTCTTCCCCTCTACTCATTGTAGATAAGATCACACCTGGAGTACTGGGTCCAGCTCCTCAGGAAAAGACAGACGTGGACAGACGGTAGCTAGTCTAGCAAAGGATCAGGAAGATGATGAAGGGGGATTGAGGTATCTCTCATGTAGGGGAAAGCCAAAAGACTTTGTTCAGCCTTGAGAAGAGAAAGCATGGTGAGGGTGGGGTGGGGGTGGGTGTTATCAATGGTTAGAAATACTTGAAAGGGAGTATGTGATAAAGGTGGAGCCAGACTCTTCTCATTGGTGCATCCTGACAGGACAGAGGTCATGAACCAAAGCTGAAATAGAGGAACTTCAATTTAAACATAAGAAAACAGGTTTTGGGGGTGACCAAAGCTCTGGTACAGGTTTCCCAGAGAGATTGTGAAGTGTCTGTCCTTGGAGGTATTCAGACCTGCACTGGACACAGCACTGCTCTCACTGACCCTGCCTGAGCAGGGGTCTTGCAGAAGATGATCTCTAGAGGCTCCTTCCCTCCTCAGCCCTTCAGTGCTTTGGTGATAGTAGGCAATTTCAGTCTTTGAGGCTGGTCGCATTGTATGAAGATGAGCCAATTACTCAAAACTAGAAGCTACTATGTTTTATTTGGAACCAGCTGGTAAAAAATTGATAGCATCTTAAAATAATATAACTTATGGCAAAGTTTTCTTTACATATTCAAAGTGTCAACAAATTTGCAGCTTTCTCAGACATTGGTTTTTACTGATAAGTTACCTTCATTATTAAATATGAAGAATCCTGATTTCTAAACCAAAATATTATTTGGAAGTGGTGGTTTATCATACTGTATTGCACAACAGCAAATTAATAATATGAGCTTTTTTGTTTATTTTCAATTTTATGTATTTATTTTTAAAGCAGAGTCATGTGTAAGCAGTAGATGGGCATGTAAAACTAGATTAATATTAATTTCCTTGGTAAGCCAGGCATTGGATAGGAATTTTTTCAATGCGATGTCCACTTCTCAGTACCTTTCCAACAAGGAGCAGGCATCTCTATTTTGTTATTTTCTCAGTCTCCAGCACTTCCTTTATGTTGGCTGACTCACTGTAAAGCCCAAACAGCATTGTCTAACCCCTCCTGGGATCAAGTATCATTTTCCTTCCCTCCCTGATGTATTGTTTGTGGCAACTGTTTAACTTCTTATACTTTTTCACTCTTCCTATGATTAACACCATGTTCATGCTCACTCATTTGTGTGAGGCCAAGCAAAGACAGAAAGCACAAGAGAGATATATTAGACTTCCTATCACAGAGGCTTCTAAATTTACTTTTTGTCCAAATGCAGTTAAAAACAAGCTAAATAGATTAGAGACTACCTAAGACCTGACAAACATTGATGCTAGATATGTGTAACAATTGTTATACAACCGAGGCCTGTAATTTGTACAAAGGCATTATTAACAGTTGGTAACCTTTCTCATCTTAGCTTACACCAAAAAAATCAATTTTATTGTTTGACTGCAGGAATTTTTGACACAGCTGTTTTTAATTTTTACATGTACTCTGGAGGAAAAAAACAACCTTTTTCTGTTTGTTTGTGTGTTTGGGTTTTTTTGGAAAGATATGTTTTGGGTTTTGTTCATTGGTTTTGGTTTGTTGGTGTTTCTTTTTTTTGTGTGGTTTTTTTTTTTTGGGGGGGGATGTTTCTTATTTGGTTTTGGTTTTGTTTTTTTTTTTTTTTTTTTTTTAAACCGTTGGGTAATTTGTCAGGTTCCAAAACTAAATTTATCTTGTGCCTGAACTAATTTTGGTTTCCTGTTGTTCTGAAGTAGACTGTTGGCAAGGAAAAACTTTATCATAAACCAAATGCAATTGCGTCTTTTCCTGGTTTAAGGCGAGGGTGAAGATGAGGTAGAGCCCTAAGATATAGTGTCTCATTGACTGAAAGTGCTTTGCTCTACAGGTAATGATTCTGCTCCTTCACATAGCTGTTTCACAGTTCATAGTAGGGAGCAAGTTATACACGAGCCAGCAGTGTGCCCTTGTGGCCAAGAAGGCCAATGGAATCCTAGGGTGCATTAGGAAGAGCATGGCCGACAGGTTGAGGGAGGTGATCCTGCCCCTCTGCTCAACCAGAGTGAGGTCTTGTCTTGAGTGCTGTGTCTATTTCTGGGCTCCTCAGTGCAAGAGAGACACGGAGCTCCTGGAACTGGTCTAGCAGAGGGCTACGGAAATGATTTTTAAGGGACTAGACCATCTCTTATGAGGAAAGGCTGAGAGAATTGGGCCTGTCCATCCTTGAGAAGAGACAACTTAGAGGGGCACCTTATCAGTGTATATGAGTATCTGAAGCAACGGTGTGAAGAGGATGGAGCCAGGCTCTTTTTGGTGATGCCAAGCAATAGGCTATGAAGCAATGGTTAGAAACTGATGCACAGAAAGTTCCACCTGAACATGAGGCAGGATTTCTTTACTGTGTGAGTGACTGCACACTGGAACAGAGAGGTTTTGGTGTCTCCCTCACTGGAGCTATTGAAGAACTGTCATGGTGCAATCCTGTGCCATGCGCTCTAGGATGACCGTGCTTGAGCAGGGAAGTTGGACTGGATGACCCACTGTGGTCCCTTCCGCTCTTGCTTCCAACCTTCCAACACCATTCTTGTGTTTGAATGTTATTTTACCTGTTTTGTTATAGTTCTGTAGAATATAACATTCTTTGCCATTCTTTGATCGAATGATGATATGGAGTGTGACTAATGTCTAGGTATCCATGCATAGAAATATAATATTTTGTTGCTTTATCATTGCATGAGTTGCAGTTTAAAATTAATTACACTGAGCTTTATTTTCTTCACTGAAGTTCTTAATGGAAGATTTTCATTAAGTGTAAGTGAGTTCTTGTTCCTGGACCTTGTCAACTTTTAAACTTGAAAAAAAATCCCAAACTCTTTGAACAAGAATTTTTTACTCAAAATCAGAAATTTCTGTAAGATTTGGTATATTCATATGTAAATTTTTGTTTGGGTATTGTTTTGTGTATGTGCGTTTGTAAAGCTGTAGTGGGTAGCAGGATTCTTAAAAAACATCAACTGATTGTCTTGCAAGTGGTGGATAAATGATTGAGTAGATTGAGTAGATAAGAAGGTTTCCTTGGAGAAGATTTGAATTTGTGCTGATGTTCATTTAATAGCTATGTGTAAGCTGTTATGCTTGTTACATTTGAGGTAGGTTATTCCTTCATGAAAGCTGTCTCAGTCCTCCCAAATTTCTTACACTAGGTATAAAATGAGAAGCGTATGTTTTGGGCACTTAAAGTCGAAAGTTGTACTGCATCTTTATACTCTGCCTTGCAATTCAGTACTTTTGTCGTGTCTGTATCTTATCATCTTTTGTATGTATTTTTCTCTAACTAGGGCAAAAGGAGAGCATTACTATAGTAAGCTCTTCATAGCAAGTGGTCCAGTATTGAAATAAACTTTCCATCCTGCTCAAGTATTTTAGTTCATGAGCGCAATATAAATACTGCCTCTTCTTTTTTCTTTACCCATTTGGTAGTGGATACCCTGTTTTCAAGAAAACTAAATGGAAAATACAGACTTGAACGCCTTGTGCCAACTGCAGTCTATCAACATATGAAGATGCACAAACGAATTTTAGGACACTTATCTTCTGTATACTGTGTAACTTTTGATCGGACCGGCAGGCGAATATTTACCGTGAGTACAAAATCTTTATTTTTGTAGATTTTTTTTTTTAAATGTGCATAGTACGTCACCTAATTGTTTCCAAAAAGTGAATATAGTATAGATACTGATTACGTATGAAGAACAGACAAATGCTTTACTACTGTTACTGTCATTCTTGCTTTTTAGTAAACATACTGGTTTGCATGCTTTTTCACCATTTTATTGGTTAAAATAGTTTTTTCATGTCTTAAGACTGGATGTGATGGTGATTGCTGATCTGTGTAGTTCAGTGGCAAAACTGTTCTTTTTCAGTGGAAGGAATTTACCCTATATAAATTCTTTTTTCTGGACTCGTTTTCTCTAGCAAAAACATAAACAAAACAATGGACTGTCATCACAATTTGATTAGAAAGTCAGAACAATCAGTCTGTAAATACAGATTATTTTGACTTTTTTCTATAACTTTTCTTAAATTTAAAGCATGACTATTATGTTTAACAGTTGGTGATACACTTGCATTTGGTACAGCATGTTGAAAACTAGAAAGCTGAACATTTGCGTGGTGTATTGTAAAAATTGTCAGTTCACAACAAATTGTCTTTATGAGATCCTGGGATTTTTTAAAAAAAACCCAGTGTTTTTAGTATTTTTAACTATTTACCTTTTTTGTTGTTGTTCTTAAGACATAAATATTAGACAGATGTCTGAAATGAGTACTGAATTGTGGGTTTCCCAAGCAATGGGGTTTATAAAACCAGATAGGTGTCAGTATAATTTGGATTTCTTGATAAGTAGTCAATTTCAGTAGAGACAAAGATTTCATGAACACACACCTCATGCCAGTCAGGGATGCTTTGGCTGCATTTATTGCCTTTCCACAAACAGTGAATGTAATTGATACCTGTGTGGATTCAGGAACTTGGTTGTGTCCCTTTTAACAACATGGCAGATAAGCAAACAATCAGGTAGAAGTACAGTTCAGGTTTCCTATATCATATATTGCAGTCCTAACTTCTACAATTCTTTCAAGGCAGTTGTAAATATAATTCGCTCTTTTACCCACATACATTTTTGCTTTATTGCATAGAAGGATGTGTGGTTGCAGGGACAGACACTTGCAGTGTTTTGAACAGGCCTGTTCATTTGTTCACTTGCTACTTGAGGCATAACAGAGACCCTTTTTCATATTTCTTTAGCTTTCATTGGCAAGCTAAGTCGTAGGCATTAAAATCTTATGTCCTGTAGGTTATGCGTGGTTAACCTGTCAGGAAAAGGACTCTCTGTTGTGGGTTTATTTTTTATGTGACATGGTAGAATGCATAGAAGATTTTATGTGTACCAGGTATAAAAAATGCACACGCTGACACTGTTCACCTTCTCTTTGTGCTTCCCAGATGAAGTGAATAAAACTCTTTCTTAAGGTCTTCTAATTCTTAATTTTGCTGCAACTTTCCCATGTTCCTAATATCGTTACTTTACAGAGGTATACAGAACTTGTGTGCATTGATCATTCCTTGTTGCACATTCCCTTGCTTTTTACAGTCTGATTTAAAAGTGGTTAAAGAGAGGGGATTCTCTTGACTGTAATAGCGATTTGTTTCCAAGAGGGAAGTAGAAAAACCTGAAATGAAAGGCGGGGGACAGAGGGGTAGTGTTGGGGGCAGGGCTCAACTCCAGAGTTTTGCTGGCAGTCCTTTGCTGACTGGGGTCCTGGTATGACTTGAAAAAAGTTCCCAGTTTAGATCATGGTGTTAAGCAAAGTCACCAGAGAAATTAATTGTGTCTGCCGAATTTTTCATTTTGGCGGGCTTGGGACAGAACCTCTCTGCATTTTTAGGTAAATATTTTTTGTGTAGATGTTTAAGTGGTTGTTGGCAAATGGAAAACCAATGTGTTGTATTCCATATTTCAGTGACATCCAAGTTGCTGTATCTGGCCTAATGTAGTTGGTAGGTGGATAAACGGTCATGAAACTGTTGTGTTGTAATTACATCTATATAATGAAATGGTGCCAATTCTTTTCAATTTAGACCACTATGACTTCTAATGTCTCTAGTGTAGCATGTAAATTTGCATGCATCAGTAGGGAATTCTTCCTGCCTTACATTTTTGCTCTGCAACCTTCAGTGTGACGTTAGCTAGATAAGTTGTTGTTTTAGATTATATTTGTTTCTAGAGGATGCATCATAATTGTTTCCTGTTTCACCTGATCTCTGAAGGATTGAAAGCTTTTAAATTCAAGCTCTGTTCATGTTCTGTTTCAAATTAAAAGGAAAGAAAGTCAGCACATTTTTGAGTTGTGCTCATCTGGGAAATGTTGTCTTTACTAGAAAAACAGTACTTTCATTTTGCCTAAAGACAGTGAAAATAGAGTATTTTTTCTACTAAGCTAGTAGGTCTTTATTGTGTTTGCATATCAAGGATTTGGTAGCGGGGGAGCTGCAGGGGTGGCTTCTGTAAGAAGTTTCCAGAAGCTTCCCCTATGTTTGAGTGAATGCCAGCCAGCTCCAGGATGGATCCACTGCTGGCCAAGCCCAAGGCCATCAGTGATGGTGGTAGCACCTCTGGGATAAAGTATTGAAGGAGGAAAAAAATCCCAGGGCAACTGCATCTGCAAGAGAGGAGTGAAAATCTATGAGAGAAACAGCCCTGCAGACCCAAGTGTGAGTGAGGAAGGAGGAGGAGGTGCTTCAATCTCTGGAGCAGAGATTCCCCTTTGGACTGTGGGGAAGACCTTGGTGAGGCCGGCTGTCCCCCTGCAGCCCATGGAGGTAGAGACTTGGCATTCCAGATCTCTTGAAAATTATGACTTGCAGAACCCATGCAGGGTAGAAACAAGCACTGTCTTTAGTTCCTGCACTACTTAACTTACTGACTGCAAAGAGGGATGGCTATCTCCTTTTTTCCTACCTGTATCTTCCTGTCTTCTCTGAGATTACTCTTTCTAGGGAATAAGAAACATTGTGTAATAGTCTGTGTAAGATTTCCAACCCAAGATTAATTTGTGTGTTTCTTGGCAGTTTCACTCCAGCCCACAAGTGTGTGTAATGGTAGGAAAATGAACTGATTTTACTCTATACCTTGCCAATGCAGTCATTAATTCTCTCTTGGTGCTGAACTTGTTCTAGGATTCACTTTTGACAGATGCTTTTTAATAGGCACATAATTCCTAGCAGTTGTAGATATAACCTTGGAAACATGAGCTGTGGTGTAAACCAGTGCTCTTACTAGTAGAACTGCAACAATATTTTAAGAGTTGTGGATTGTCCCATTCCGTTCAAATAGAATCACTTGAATTTATTTGAACTCCAATATTGTTATCTTGCCAAGATGCTGCAGAATTTACCATTTTACCTTGGTTTTTTTTAAATTTTTTCCCTTGTCTTTCTCTTTCTTCCTCCCCCTCCCCTTTTTCCCCCTCCCCTTTTTCCCCCTCCCCTTTTTCCCCCTCCCCTTTTTCCCCCTCCCCTTTTTCCCCCTCCCCTTTTTCCCCCTCCCCTTTTTCCCCCTCCCCTTTTTCCCCCTCCCCTTTTTCCCCCTCCCCTTTTTCCCCCTCCCCTTTTTCCCCCTCCCCTTTTTCCCCCTCCCCTTTTTCCCCCTCCCCTTTTTCCCCCTCCCCTTTTTCCCCCTCCCCTTTTTCCCCCTCCCCTTTTTCCCCCTCCCCTTTTTCCCCCTCCCCTTTTTCCCCCTCCCCTTTTTCCCCCTCCCCTTTTTCCCCCTCCCCTTTTTCCCCCTCCCCTTTTTCCCCCTCCCCTTTTTCCCCCTCCCCTTTTTCCCCCTCCCCTTTTTCCCCCTCCCCTTTTTCCCCCTCCCCTTTTTCCCCCTCCCCTTTTTCCCCCTCCCCATTTTTTTCTTCTTGGGACTTGGCTGACAGTCATTTTTCTGTGCAGTAGAGATTTATAACTCTTGCCTCTGTAGCCAGCTGGAAGGGAGCAGCCTTGTTTTGTGCTGATCTACTTTCCTTGGTTTGCTGTTATTAAATAGACCTCTGGGGACCCTCCAGGTGTCATTAGATCCCAGAAATTTATTTTTTCTTGCTGACCATTTTACATCTTTACGTTGTCAGTGAGTGATTGCCACCTTTTAAAGTGTTTTGGCAGTTTTGGTTTCACCATTCCCTACTACTTCCAGGTCTCTCTTGAGCAGTGAGGCTGTTATTTGCAGTTTTACACACACGCAAGCATGCATAGGCTTTTGTCTCTGCTTATTGGGTTTTTTGATG
This sequence comes from Pyrocephalus nanus, assembly GCA_038380795.1. NCBI lineage: Eukaryota > Metazoa > Chordata > Aves > Passeriformes > Tyrannidae > Pyrocephalus > Pyrocephalus nanus. The sequence goes on along the minus strand of CM076260.1, from coordinate 32,895,565 downwards.
GTGACTGCATTTTTGAGAAGAATATACAACCTTCTTCATACTCCAAAGTCTTACATCATGATAACATGAGCTGATACTATCTTTCAGATAATTACTGCATCAAGTAGGTGGACAGTTTGAAGCTTTAGATATAGAAGTGCTAATTTGAATGTAGAAACAGGAACATTTATGGAAACTTATTAATTGAGGAGCATGGGTGAAAAAAAATCTGAGTGCTTTATAGGTGGTTGTATGTTTGTTGTAAGGGAGCAAAGGGATGAAAACTGAATCTGCTTAGAGCTTTATAAGCAGAGTTTATAGAAAAAAGGGGGCCCTTTTTCCTGTAAACTGCTTTTAAAGCTCTATGCAGCAAGTTTGCTAGTTCTGTTATAAATCCTATCTAAGGCAGGACTTGGGTAGTCATTTCACCACAGCAATGAAAGTGTATTGTAATACAGTTATTGGTGTGAACCTCAAAAGTCACAGGTTACAGAATGATTGAGGTTGGAAGGGTCCTGTAGAGATCACCTAGTCTGACCCCACCCTGCTAAAGCAGGTAAAGCTGAAAAACTCAATGAATGAACCCACTCCTTGTCACCCTGGCCTGCCCCTTCTGAAGAGCCTGTATCTATCCACAGCAGCAACTACCTGAAAGGAGGTGGGTGTTGGTCTCTTCTCCCAGACAACCAGCAGCAGGACAAGAGGGCATGGTCTTAAGCTGTGCCAGGGGAGGTTTAGGTTGGATATTAGGAAAAATTTTTTTATGGAGAGAGGAATCAGACACTGGAATGGGCTGCCCAGGGAGGTGGTGGATTCACTGTCCCTGGAGGTTTTTAAGATGGGACTGGATGTGGCACTCAGTGCCATGGTCTAGTAACCATGGTGGTGTTGGATCAAGGGTTGGACTTGATCTCAGAAGTCTTTTCTAACCCAGTTGATTCTATGATTCTAAGGGAAATTATAGAATTCATGTTGTTCTTACTGCCAAGTGGCTCTATTTTTTTTTTTTTTTTTTTTAAGATAATGTCCTAAGGATACTGGAAAAATTGAAGATCAGATCTTTGGCACTGTCCAAAACTTTGGAAAACTATCCCTGTTAGTAAGATGCTCTGGCATGCTTGAGGTGTAGAACTCCAACATAGGAGCAATGGGGTGGTTTGGTTATTGTGCAGTTTTGTCCATGGGATATTTTTTTCTTTGGATCCTATTATAACTGCATTAACAGAGTAACTTATCATTGGAACAAGAATCAAGGGCTTTGGTGATTTCTAATTTGTGGAAGTGCTGCAAGTGTGCAGGGGAGAGAAAGCTTTTTGTTTGGAAACTGAAGGATGTGAAATGGTGCATAAGAGGCAAATATGGGGCAAAAACATTGTTTTCAACAGTGACCAACCTGTTGGTGAGACTGTTAGAGTACGAAAGATGTGGGAGGGAGGCAACAAATACATGAGGATGTGATAGTCCGGGTGGGTAAGCAGAGAATGTGAGGTGATGTTGACAGGAGAAACGTGGAAAACAACAAAACTGAAGAGGGCCCACCCCAAGTATGTACACAGATCAAGAAACGGATTATGGAGAAAGCTTCCATGCTTGGAGAAATCATCCTAACTGGACACTTATCTGAAGTGCCTGTACACTAGTGCATGCATTATGGAGAAATGGAGGAGGATTTGGAATTATGTATGTAGTTGCAAGGCTATGATCTCTTCAGGACCAAAGAGCTGGAGTGGCATTGGGTAGCTCACAAAACTGGGTTGCTGCTGTGGATGGATACAGGCTCTCCAGAAGGGGCAGGCCGGGATGACAACCAGTGGGAGTTGTCATGGAGCTTTGCCTGGGGACAGGTGATGAGTCAGCTGAGAGGTCGTGGATGAGGGTTAAAGACAGACCAGTGTGGGTGACATTGGAGTGTGTATCTGCTACAGGCTGCTTGATCAGGAAGAAGTAGATGAGGCCGCAAATGTTACTCCTGTTTTCAGGAAGGGCAAGAAGGTTGTTCCAGGCAACTACAGACCATTCGTATTCATCTTAATCAGAAAGTGATGGAGCAAATCCTTCTGAAAGCCGCTTCCAAATATATTAACAGTAACAAGGTGATCAGTGTAGGTCTATGAAGGAGAAATTATTCCTGTACAACTTGATAACCTTATATGATGAAAGAACTAAGTTGGATGAGGGACAGTAGTGGATCTTGTTTTTCCTGACTGAAGCAAGGCTTTTGATGCTGTCTCCCATAGCATCCTTACCAACAGACTAATGAGGTACAGGCTAGATGGGTGGATAGTGAGATTGAAAATGCCCTGAACTGCTAGGTTCAAAGGGTTGTGATTAGTGGCACAAGGTCCAGGTGAAGGTTGGTCACTGGGGGTGCACCACAGAGTTTGGTACTGAGACCAGTACTCTTTAATGTGAAATTTTATAATGATAGTGTCACATTGTAACTTACTCTAGCACCTGCATGTGTCCAGTGGCAGAGAAGTGCTCCAGATGTTAAAACCCAGGTTTGTATTGCTTTTTAACTTGACCAAATGTATTAAATATTAACAGTAAATTTCATCTGTCAGTATGTCTGTGCAGTGTTCAAATATCATTGTATTGAGGTGCAGAGATACTGAGACTTTCAGGAAGACACAGGAATGCAAAGATAAATGAAGGAGTGAATTCTTCAATTTTTGCCCAGGCTCTAAATTTGTTGTATAGAGGCAAGCAGCTGTTAAAATTGTAGGAAGACCAGCAAAACTTGAGTTTCAAGTATGAATACGTAGATGAAGCCTCTAAAGTTTGTTGAGAAAGTGATCATTTAAGTGTTTGTTTATGTGAATATCAAAGGAGATTCATAGTACTTAGACTTAGTAATGTAATAGCTGTTCACAGACGCTCTTTACCTCTCTGTCACTGTGGTAAGTATACTACTAATGCTGGTAGGGCATGATGATCAAAGTAGGAAGATAAAGAACATAAGTGGGCATAATACTAAATGACAAATGCTGAACCAATTCATAATTCACTGTCATGTTTAATGTAAATTTTTATTTTATTGTATTGTAACAGCTTCTTCAGTTTATGCTGGATTTTTGGAAAAAAGTGTCTTACTGAAGCATAAACCAACTTGCTGTAGGATTTGTGATCTGTATTATATATGCATCATGCGTTGTATATACTCTTGAAAATCAATGTAAACTTGTGTTTTGAATGAAGTATGGAAAACTGTGGGAAGTATCTGTATGTCGGTAGTTTTGTCTTTCAGTTCATTGTGTTAGTTAACTCTAACATCAAAACAGCCAATGCTATGGTTGACATTATTTCTACTTTACTTCTAGGGATCAGATGATTGCCTTGTAAAAATCTGGGCAACTGATGATGGAAGGTTGTTGGCTACTCTGAGAGGGCATGCAGCTGAAATATCTGATATGGCAGTAAACTATGAAAACACCATGATAGCTGCTGGAAGCTGTGATAAAATGATCAGAGTTTGGTGCCTTCGAACTTGTGCACCCCTTGCAGTTCTGCAGGGCCACGGTGCATCTATAACATCATTACAGGTAGGTTTTTGCTTAGCAAAAATGCATAATTTGATTGAGAAAAGAACCACCTGAGAATGTGCAATGTAATAAAATTGCGTGCCTGGCAACTAAGCCCTGAAGTGAGAAGGAATTTTTATGGTATGTGTTGTGAAATAACACGTTAATTGTGAAAATGCCTGACCTTGAAGAACATCAGACATAATCTTTGTTCAAAAACAAAATGTGTGATGCATGTGGGCAGTTCTGTTTAGAAGTCTCATTAGTTTGCAGGCTTGTGATTCTGGGCACAGGTGCATTGAGTAAGAATTGCAGTCACTGGAGTACTTGGGTTTGCTTTTGTTTAGAGTTGCACGCTGTTGCGCAACTTGGATGGTGGGCAGGGAGGGAGAACCCAGAGTGCTTTGGCAAGTAACCCAGAAGGGTTGTTCTGAAGGAAGAGTGACTCTGAACAGCATTGTGTTATTTTGGTGTTCATTGCAATTTGTTTTCCTTAAGTATGGTTTGATACGTGATTTTGTTTAATTTTTTTTTTTTTGGTGAGAAGTGAATGACTTACGGAACTTCTTAGCACATCTGGAACAGATTAACAGGAGAACTTTTCTTTTTTTTCTTCTCCCTTCCCTCAGTTCTCTCCACTGTGCAGTGGCTCAAAGAGATACTTATCTTCAACCGGGGCAGATGGAACAATATGCTTTTGGCTGTGGGATGCTGGCACCCTTAAAATAAAGTTAGTTGCTATTTTATTTGTTATTATTTGGTTTTATGTAATTAAAATAGATTGTAGAAATGCTGGAGAAAAAGTTGACTAAACCAAAATTTACCGTTGGCTGGTTCAGTGTGTGACTGTTGGGTATGATATATTTCTGATGTAGCTATACTGCTTATCTCTGAAGAGCCAGGTTGATAATATAACATTTTGTGGAGTGATACAGTATATCTGTTAATTCAGAAAAAAATGTCTATTGTTGGGGGTTTTTTTTTTGTGTAATATAATGTCCAAGTTGCTCTGTTGTCATCTCTTAATCTCAAGTGAAATGAAACTTAGGTTGAATAAAAATGACTACAATTTGGAGTTCAAAATCCATTTTTTAAGGAGACAGTAATGTCCTAGTATGAATTAGGATGGGGTACTTTTGATATTTATTCTTTTCTTATCTGTATTACTTTTTCACAATTTGCTTTACTGTGGCATAGCAGAAGGTAGAATTCTTGGGCAGCCATGTATTGGTGGCTGAAGTTGAGCCTGAAGTTTCTGCCTCCAAAAATACTAAAAATGTTGTCAGGACTTTCGAATAGAGTTAGTTTTTTTAAAATCAACTTGTTTGGTAGTTTTCAAATGCTTTTTGCTCTTTCTTTTCCTTTATCATAAAACACTTGTAGCTTAAAATTGTAAATGTTTTTTTAGTAATCATTAGTGATTTAGCTTTGGGGATGGCATCTGTTCTTCTGGATGTATACTCCTGCGGGTAGGTTCCATTTTCTTGTAGTTTTGGTAATTGCTGTTACAATCTTTTTCTTTCAATGTGACGAGGTTATGCAGAGCTTGCAGGCACGTTTGCTTAGGTTCTTTTCTAGTTGCTTGGACCTTAACTGTTTTCATGTTCTCTGGATATTTTGTCTCTTTTTTTTGGTACTGTAACAACCTGAGATGTGGCTTCCTTTAATCCTGTACTGCCTAGTGAATTCTGTAATCAAAGTAAGACTCTCTCTCTTACTGAGGAGTGTGAAGGAGTTGCCACCTTGCCACCACTTTATTTTTCTTAAGGTTTCCTAAGTCTGAGCTATTGTTGACAAGATGATGTCTTAATCATTTACAAATCGCTGTAAACCTTTTGAGCCAACGTTTCTTTCTGTTACCTTTTCGCTTTCATTCTTTTTTTCTCCTTTTCCTAAATAAAGTTTGAGTCTATGGAAATAAATTTTTAACGAATTCTGTCTTTAGAGAGTAGTGGAATCCTTGAGAGTTAAGTAGGTTATACTATATGAGCTGGCAGATGAATGCTTAGAAATTATCAATGGTTGAATGAATCATGGAGTTGGATGGGATTTATCTTGAGGTAAAACTTAGGGAGGGAGAAAACTGGCGCCAGTTACGGTAGGAGATTCTCAAGTGATTCCTTTCCATGGGGATATGTAATTGTAGAATTAAAATTTTCAGTGAGATGTGCTCAGCAAATATTAAAAGAATAAAAGATATTTGAGTAATGCTTTCATGTGTAAGTAGTCAGCAGATTTGATTAGACAGTGACATAGAGAAAACAGATTAGTTCAGCTGCCTCATGTGGCACAGCAGGGAAGTGGTCTAGTAACCCATGTCATGCCAGTGATTCATGTTACTTAACAACAGAGTACAGATTAAATTCTGTGACTGGATTTTTTTCTACTGCTTTTACCTTCTGTTCTGCAAGTATTTTATATGTGGTGTTTGAGAAGAGAGAGGAAGCCATTAAGCTGTATTTCTTCAGTCTGGAAAAAAAGCAAATGGAGGAAGATGAGTCATGTGCAGTCATGAGTGTGTTGAGGAGGGCATGTAATGAGTAATTGCTTGTTGGCCCTTGTGCTTCTAGAGGGTATCAAATGAAGGTAGCAAGTTCCAAATTGCAAGGAGATGGTTCTTTACTAAACATGAAGCCAAGTTATGAAATTCCTTGCCACAGGGTATTATGCAGTATATGAGGATATGAAAAGGCATCACTGTGCTTTTTCTTTTTTTAGGTCTTTGTTTGAACTTAGTAGAGCTGTTATGTATTTGAAGTAATTGATGCTTTTTGATCCAAGGTAAAACTTGATAAAAATTTCGTAAAGTCTAAATAATTAACATATGTCTTTTGGGACTGGAACTTAATTGTATGTCCCTTATAATATCAAAATATTTGGACACCTCAGAAATCCTTATTTCCTCAGCTGAACTAATTCAGGGGAACTTGTTAGTTACAGGAAATTTTTCTGAGTGTTATCATTATGCTTGTTCCAGTAAAACAAAATAGATGACATTGGGAAGCTAGGAGTCCCGTGTGATAATTTTTTTTTCCCACAAGTAGACTGCATTGCATGGCCAGCACATCTCAGTAATAAGTTTGTTGTCATAACAGTTTTCATTGAGGTGATTGCCCTTCCTTACATGTTAGATCTGGTTCTGCTTCCCAAACTGTGGAAACGTGGCTGGTTCCCTCCACATCCATCCAGTAACATACTGGGGGGAAACAAGTAGTAGCAGTATAAGAGCATCAGAGGAAAGAAAGATGCCTGTAATTTTTCTCATAGGCCCTTAGGGAGGTTACTTTTTAAAAACATGATGTGTAGGCCATCTGGAAGGGAGAATCATTGGTGAAGTGGGAAGTTTGTCCTGTAAAAAATACAGGCATGCTTCTGTTCAATATCTCTAAAGAGAAGGAAATCTGGCAAAGATGATCTGTTACCACAGTTATTCAGACTCTGAGCTTGCTGCCCTGTATCTTGGTTCCAGCACCACTCCCACCCCAGGAAGGAGAAATTGGAGCTTTCAAGCAAGACCAAGAGTTTGAGTAGTACAGGTGAAGGGTGCTGTAACACGCTTAAGTCAGAACTTGATTTCATGCTAATCCTGAGCTTGACTGCAGCCTGTCCTTCAAGCATGCAATTGCTATCATTGTTACTAAATTATCCAGTACTTCAAATGGGGACTGATAGTGAAGTTGAAATTTTAGCTACTTAAAAAAAAATCCAGATATCCCACCCCCTGCTTTTTGTACTCAGCACTGCTTGGATCATATGGCAGTGAGGTAAGATTATGAGATGTTGGGGAGCCTCATGATGATCATGTGATTGATTGTAATTTCAAGATGATTGGCAGTGCCATAAGTACTTTGCTGAATTTTTTTGTGAAATACTGGAAAGGCAGAGTTGAGATACACTATTGTGTTCAGTGTGCTCTTGAATTAAAAATAATCAGTTTTATTCTTAACTACACTGAGAAGTGTTTTAGTGGAACCTGTCTCGGATGTTTTAGTCTACTGTATCAATTCCCTGAAAATTGGACTTATTTTCTCCTGGGAAGAACTCTCTGAAGGGAATCTTTGTTTGTAGCTTCTTCAGGAGATGAGGAAGTTCAAAATTGTTCCTATTTCCCCACTTATGAATTAAGATCAAATATTATGGAGTAATTATTTCTCTCAAGAGATGAAGAAAGCTCACTACCTTAAAAACTGTAGTATTTTCCATTAAAATGGGCATTACTTAAGCCTTCTAATGCCTAGTGCCTTACTCCAGTTGTGTTTTCTGTTGTTTGTTTGGTTGGTTTTTTAATCTCTGCAAATGTTTATTCTGTTTCATTCTTAGATTGCAAAAATTCTTGTCATTCAGCTTTGCTAGCAACTCTGCTGCAGTTAATTAATTAATAGTATCTCTGAAAATAGAGGCCTTCCATCTTGGTCTCCCAATTTTTTTTATAAGCTTGTTAGTTGAGGCATGTTCAGTATTTGGGTCAGGCTTCTAGCCCAGTCAGGGGATGTTTGGTGACAGAGCTCTATTTTAATGAACTGCAAAGGACACATTACAGTAGGTTTGACATCATAGGATGAAACAGACATTGGCACAGCTGACCATGAAATTCTCACATTGCTCAAAGGAGAATGAGCAACCTTGTTCACATGCTTCTGTGAGTAGTGTGAATGCATGTTCTTCAGTATTATAGAACCTCCTGTGTGCTACTCTTCTCACACTGAAAAGATTTCTGACCAGGCAGTTAGCATGTATGCCTTAAAGCAGTAACATTCCAGGTAGATCAATTTAGTTTCCAAATAGAAGAATGGTGAGATTGGTTGTTGCTGCAGGCAAAGAATTCAAAGGATATGGCCCAAACAAGATGGGAAAACAGTTGAAAATTTAGGCAACTGAGACTTTTCCTGAATTCAATCTTCTGTTACTATTCTGGGTGGATAGAAAACACAGGAGTTAGATCCTGCGTCAGTTGACAGTAGGGAGGAGAGAGAAAATCTGCCTTGGGTCATCAGAAATTGAAAAATAACGCACTTCCAAGTTGAAGGGAGAATTATTACAACTGGTCAGTGCATCAAAATTAAATTAGTTTCAGTGCAAAATATTTGCATATGTGTCTTCTCTGAGACAAGAGAGTTATTGTTCTGCTTCTGCCACCTGTTTGGATCACAAGTTTCCAGTGTTAGCCTGTTAGTGACAGACCATATGAACAAGGAAGTATAACTGTCTCACAGATTTGGATAGAAGAGCTTACTGTACTGCTTTTATTCTCTTCTATATTTTTTCTCCCATAATTTTAAAAAGAGGAAAAAAACCCCTCAGGAAAAACGTGTACTGATGATTTTGACATTCCTGGTTTTGAACAACACATTGATTTCTGATGGTGAAATTGTCATCCATGTGATGTGATACTTTCCATCTGCTTTCCGATGCAGAAGATAGTTGATGTTAAAAGGGCTGATCGTACATCAGAATTCAGATACATCATTATCCTGTGAACAAAGTCTTAATTTGGAGATGGTATATACACATCTGTTTTCTGTGGAGAAGTCTTTCTTCCACTACTGCATGACCAGAATTAGGTTAATCTGCAGGGCTTAGATGAATGAACTAATAAAACACTTAATAAATGCACTGAGAATATTTGTAAAGTGATACATTGTCTGGGCAGGAACCAGGATAAACAATTAGCTTCGTTTCCTTGTGTTGCAAGAAATTTTACTTTTGTCCCCTTTCCTTGCTTTCCAAAAAAACAGATTGCCCAACTTATTTTGCAAAGACCACAGTACTACTCTACTGTAGAACAATGACATAATCCTTTGTCCCCTAAACATTAGAAAGACAGAAGTTGAAGAATTTAAATTTATTATCCAAACTAGAATGTAAGTGCATACTTACTCTATTTTGCAGCTGTCCTAACTCCAAAGGCAGAGTTCACAAACAACAATGGAATAAAACAGCAGCCTATTTATTTATTTACACTTCCAAATTATGTAAGCTGCATATTGAGTTGTCTGATCCTTAAGGAGGATTTCAGCTGTTTTGTAGAATAGATCTTTGTCTTGTTTAGTCTATCTTGCTGTGAAGTTTTCTCTCACAAATCTGCAGGGAGTTATCTTAAAACTCCTAAAGGAAAAGTCACAGAAACAGCCTATACTGAATGGGCAATTGGGAGAAAGATTTCTTACTGGGTCTTGCTGATGTTTATTACTTTATTTTATGCATTAGAATCACTAAGGTTTAATGCTTATTGCTCTGAGATAGCTATAACTGATCAGTGGAGAAAGATCACTTTTGCATCTGCCTTCAGCTGAAATAAATTATATAGGCCACTTTGCTTTTAAAAGAGAATATTTTGGATAAATTATGAATATGCATTCTTTTATGTTAGAAGAAATCTTCAGTGATGACAAATGTGGGTGTAGTGCTGCTGTTCTCTAGTAAGTTAATTCTTTGAGATAAGATTGCAGATGGCATACGATGCAAGACCACCTACTGGTTTGAGGTTGCTGCAGTGCATGAACAGAATTGAAGTAACGATTGAAGAACCTGATCTGATTTGGTTTGGTTTGACTCCTAAAGTGCCAGATCCACTGAAGCTTTAGTTCTACTTCCAAAGGCTCTGAAATGCCTAGTGGAAAGCAAGGGCCATGAAATAAAATCCCTTACAAATTTCTAACAATTGTCCTTGACCGTATTTTGGGCAGTGTTTGAAACTAGCCCAGAAAGAATATATGTCCTTTGAAGAAACTCTAATATTCTAATACTGTGAAAAACTCAAAATTTATTTAAATTTCTCTGTTATCCTTGTTTATAAAGAGCGCCAAGCTTTATTTCTCTCTTGTAAAAGCAGGCATGTGTTGCAGGAGAAAACCAGAGTTCCAGTACACCTAGTGGTTTAAAACTGAACTTTATGGGCAATTGGCTCTGTTCTGTTCTGCTTTGCTGATGACTTTAGGAGAGTATTTTGTATAGAATTATCAGAGGGAAGAGAGGAATGGGATTTAAATTGTGATACAACTCTCCTTGATACATTGATTACTTAGTCCATCTGGATGTCAGTTTCCTAAAGATCGGATCATGAAGCATAGTCACACGAAATTGTTTATAGATGGGCAGCCATCTGTTCTTTCATATTTAATTTTATCCTTCTGTGCTTTATTTCTATGATACTGACTTGTTCTTTGAAACCCTATTAGGAAATTATTCAACTATTTCTTTATTTGTAGTCCGAGGCCAACGAAGTTTACAGAACGTCCTCGACCTGGAGTCCAAATGATCTGTTCTTCTTTTAGTGCTGGTAAAAGACTTTATTTTTCTCCCCCCTTTTTGTATCAATATAAGAAGTCATTTGAAGAGTAAAACAAAGTACAGTACAGTTACTACAGCATATTTCTTGTTAATAAGATGAATTTGAGTTAAAGTGGCTATTAAAAACCCCCAAATATTTAAAATAGAGATGTAGGATTTATGCATTAATGCTTAGTCTGTGGAAATTCTTGGAAACGGTTAAACATGAAATGTTAAAAGCAAGTCTCTTGTGACTGCAAGTCTTTTCAAAACATGATATAAAACCTTTTTCTCAGAATTATTCTGAGAGTCGGCTTTATCTGAGGTGTAATTTATAGGGATTTCTACAAGAAGGTGTTGATTACTGAGTTCTCACGGTCTGAATTTCATTGATTCCAGAGCTGGCAACAGAAGAATACAACATAAATAATTGCATAAAATATCAAAATGTACTGAAGTTTTAGTTCCATTTAATTTTTTTTAAGGTTGAGGCTTCTAAGGGCTTAGTTGCAAGCAAATTACTCTAGTTAGCTGATCTTTCAGACACATCTGCTAATGCATATTTATCTGACAGTAAATGTGAGGTAATTTAATTCCAGTTAAACTTTAGGGTTTATATATCTTCTTTTTACTTAAAGGTCAGTTACAGGCGTAGCTGAAATGAGATACATCTATAAATTTCAGAGAATAAGTTGAAATACTTGATGTTACATCCCTTTGAAGATACTGTAATAACAGTAGATTTCCCTCTTTTCTTAAGTCTTATCTGTTTGTTTTTCTCAGGTGGAATGTTTTTGGCCACTGGGAGTACAGATCACATCATTAGGGTTTATTTCTTTGGATCAGGTCAGCCAGAGAAGATATCAGAGTTGGAGTTTCATACTGTAAATACTTTTTTAAAATTACATATGTATTTGATTAAAATAATAATTTGGATAAAATGGGATAATTCAGAGGAATTTGATTTTTTTCTTTTTCTACTTTTTTTTTTATACAGGACAAAGTTGACAGTATTCAGTTTTCTAATAGTAGTAGCAGGTAAGCACAGAATTTATTCTGATCTAGTCTTTGAGATTTATAAATACCAGTTTCTGAAAGTAGTTATTTAAAAAAAAAAGCTTTCTGTTTTGAGTTTCATCCAGTAAAATCATGTAGAGCTGTTGGAGTCTCACTATTTCATTTTAATAGTACTTCTTCAGTTTAGCAGTTGTTTTCATTGTAATGATTAATTTATTTTCTATTTGACAAAATTAAGGAGTATAAAAATAGTTTAAATTTCTTCCTAAGAAATGTATGTATGTATATATATTCACATATAAAATACATACATTTTTAGATATATTTTAATACATAAACATTTTTTCAGTTAAGTGACTTCTGGATACAGAAAAAACATCAAACTAGATCTAACAGTGTTTTGTTTGGCTAGCCTAAAATTTTTTCAGTGTTTAAGTTCTTTATGTTGGATATGAAAGGTGCTAAAGAAAAAGGCTCAGTTTCTTATGAAGTATCTGACACTTTTATTTATTTGATGTTCTAATCTACACTTTTATCATGATATTTTGCTCCACCTACCTCTTTCTCCTCCTCCTACCCCTTAGGAAACCTTAGGGAAAAAAAAAGGTGGGAGACAAACTCAAGCTAGGAAATAATAAATGCGTTCAGATAAATATCATAATATTTATACAGTGCTGGCTTAGTTTTGGTCACTGGGAGTACAGATCACGTCATTAGGGTTTATTTCTTTGCATCAGATCAGCCAGAGAAGATATCAGAGTTGGAGTTTCATACTGTAAATATATTATAGGAGTAGGTTTTGTTTTAAATCATGTCTGTACTTCTGCTAGCAGGGCTCTCCTGGCCCTTCAACTGTTTTTTACCCCTTCAGTTTCTTCCTTAGCTTTACCTAATGTAGTAGCATCAGTCTTAGAATGCTTGTTGGGTTGTGGTGTCCCTATGCTGGAGCCATGCCATAACTCAGCAAAGTGCACCAAAGGTCAAAAAACAGTTAGTTTGCAAGGGGTTCAGGATAGGAAAGCAGGTTTGACTTTTTGCAGGCTTTTGATTTTTTTTTTGCTGATATAGGAAGGGGTTTTCATCTCAAACCATTTGTACAGCATTCTGTTACTCTTTGGACTTCTTACTCATAGCTTCCTTTTTTGAGTTCCGAATTCTGGAAGTTAATTTTCAAGTGTCTTTCCTGTACAGATCTGCCTTTGATCTCCGAGTAACTTTTTCCCCCTTTTGTTAGATTTGTGAGTGGAAGCCGTGATGGAACAGCACGAATCTGGCAATTTAAACGAAAGGAATGGAAAAGCATTTTGCTAGATATGGCTACTCGCCCAGCAGGGTAAGTGTTGTAAAATGTTCTGCTATCAGATAGATTCTTGAGGACCATCGATATAATTTACTGACTTATTTAAAAAAAGACTGCAAGAGAAAAGAAAAAGTGGGGGCTTAAATTATTATTGCTTAAATGCGCAGTACACTTGTATAGCTCTTGAAATCCATGAAATGAAAATACATATTTGACTACATATTCAGTTGTGGAAGCTAGCTTGTCCTGATACTAGCTCCACTAGTATTTTGATTAGATTAAAAGAATAAAAATTACTCAAAACCCACTAAAGTTCAAATTTATATGGCTTTTTACATAGACATTTTTTTTTTGAGCAAGAAAACCAGGTCAGATCTGTTCTTGAGACTGAGCAGTACAGGGTTCTTTTCATAGAGCATGCCAGAGCAAATAAATCACTTGCTCTTTAATGGGTTCTCATTTATTAAAACAATCTGAGAATTTACAAGTCTGTAGGTATGAGAAACTTCTGTACACTAGAACCAGCAAGGAAAGACGCTTGAAGATGGAGAATTACTTAGTAGGAGTTGTGACTTGTACCTTTTTATTTTGGCATGAAGATGTTCTCCAGTTGAGAAACATTAAAAAGATGTACATCAGGTTTAAGGGATAAACCTTCTTCCCATTACTGTTTATATGGAGTGGTTTGAAGAACCACTGTTGAGTAGAAAAAAAATGTTTACAGGGGTAATCCTGTGGAAATATATTTGAAAGACCAAGAGAGGGATGGAAGAGAAGGCTACATAAGCTGTAATTTATTTAGATGTTTAGATCAAACAGTATCTTGTCAGTAATTGACAGATGCAACAAAACATGACAAACTGTTGGACAAGAGTGTATAAAACACTGGTGGTTTGATAATAGACTGAGTTACTCTCAGTAAAAATTCTTAATTTTAGCTGATTCTGGGAAAATAAGTACAGGTTCTTCTTCATTGTGGTCATGAATGCAGAACTTGTCTGAGAACCTGAACTGCTCATTTCTGTAAAGCACCTTTAGCAGAATTCTGTTGTGCCCTTGTGACTAGAGGGATAAGTGCAATTCAAAATTTGATCTTTTCTACATGAGCACAGTTTTATCAAAGAAAATGAAATTGCTGCACTGAAGGGAAGAGTGAATTCAGCTTATAAAGCCTTCTAGGTTCCGCATCAAATCTAGAAAGGAATCTGACTACAACCGCATTTTCTATTATTGGGTTGTGCAATATATACTATTGAGTAATGTGTTGTAGTGCTTACTATATGGAAGGTTCTGTGTCTATCTACTTGGCGTTAACATGCTGTTGTTGCGTTTGGCTGATAATTTCCCAGAAATAAATGTGCTTGAGAATCCAAGGGTGATTAGTCTTTAAACCACACTGACAAAAATGTGATTTTGGAATATTCTGATAGATGACAGATGACTGTTGTTTGGATTTCATGCAAGATTAAGAGCCGTTATTACCAATAGTAAGTGATACAGAGTGAGAGGTGTAATACTAAATGTAGCCTGAGAATTTAACTAATTTAAACGTATAGAATACTTTTCTCCATATTTCAAACTACAAATATTATCCAGGACAAATTGATGTTCACAGGTTGATTTATTTGGATTTCCATTCTTTAGATGTCACAACAAATACTGGAACTATCAAATTTAATTGTAAGGTCATGTATCAGAGGGCATTTTCTGGAAAAAACAGATCAACATCTTATGTAAGATACCAAGAAGACCCTGTAATTGTTTAAGTGTCTACAATTCTTTGTGATTGTATGTGCTACATAATGGAAAATATCATTTCTCCAGTTTCTTGAAGAAGTAATGCATCTGTTCTTAATAATACAGCAAAATACATAAATACTTTAACTTGTTAGTAGCATAAAACTATTTTGGCAAGCTAGAATTGCTTTGAATTTTTTTGCTCTTTTGTTTTAGACAAAGTTTGCAAGGAGTTGAAGATAAGATCACAAAGCTGAAAGTGACCATGGTGGCATGGGACCGCCATGACAACTCCGTTATAACTGCAGTAAATAACATGACTCTGAAAGTTTGGAATTCTTTTACTGGTCAACTCATCCACATTCTCATGGTAAAGTGTTTCATCTTTATTTATCAATCCTGAATGCAAAATTTATGTGTACATCATCAACATTCTTCCTTCTCTGTTTTTTTCCTGTCTGAAAACTGCCTTGACAAATGTTTCCAGGTAATTAAAGTGCAATAGAGATGTTTGTCAGCTGCTTATTAGAAAATAAAGCTTTAAAGTTGCAAATAATTGTTGCTGTTCAAGATGTCTGAAACTAACTTTGGACACTTTGGTTTCGGTTTGTTGTTTTTTTTTTTTTTTTTTACTGAAGTGCTATCTGGAAAGAGAGAAGGAAACAGCTATTGGATTTTTTTTTCCCCTTTTATTTAATGCGATAAATGTTTTGAAATAGTGTTAATGGATAAATTTGCCCTGTTTAAGCAGACACTTGTGCAACCTAATCTTTCCATGAGTCCCATCATTCCACCAAAAATTAGTCTTCTAACTAAAATAATTCAACAATTTTACTAATATCTGATTTTTTTTTTTGTAACTGAGAAAATGGGTAACTCTAGGTAACTAGATAATCTGCTTAGAGATGAAAATACTTAGTTCAAATCTTTAAAATGGAGTATTAATTTTGGAAATGTTCTCTAACTTTTAGTTGTGTATTTGATTCCTTATTTGTTTAAGTTTAATTTCTAACTAATACTCTGCTTAAAAAAATGGAAATCTGTGGAACATTAAGACCCGAAATTACCAAATGCTGACATGTCATCAAAATAGTTCTTTGGACATTTTCATAGTTTAATGTGGCAGTTGCTAGTGTTATCATATTGAATTCTTAGGTAAGTATTTGAGACAATACTCTTGTTCTTCTTGGTGTGTCTTTATTTTCAGGGGCATGAAGATGAAGTGTTTGTGCTTGAACCTCATCCGTTTGATCCAAGAGTTCTCTTCTCTGCTGGACATGATGGAAATGTCATAGTTTGGGATTTGGCAAGAGGGGTCAAAATCCGGTCTTACTTCAACATGGTAATTATTGTGTTTTATGCAGATATGCCAAAGCAACCATTTTCAAGGTTTTGTTTTTAGTACTTTCTTATATAGACCATCTTGAAATGTGTATAGGGCAGGGTCCTGTGTCTGGTGAAGTCAAGAGAAATTGCTGTTCAGTTTAGTGGGGCAAAGAGTAAATCTTTGTAAAAACATGCAAGAAGTTGTTTTTTTGGCTGTATTTCATAGCGTTGTGCCGATGTCCACCAACAGTGTTGTCTTTCTATATGCTTGATCCACATAAAATTGGTGTGTTAGTTACATTGTCAGAGATCATGCCTAAGAGACAGGGTGACAGAGACACTCCTTTAGTGCTCAGTTTCCTACCTGGGGAGCCAAGGTAGAACTTGGTTTATTTTTGCATTATTAATTCTTAATCTAGCTGAAACCAGATCAGGAGTTACCTGATCTCATACAATGTTGTGTGCTGCCTTGGCCCACTGGACTGAGTACTTTCAGCCTTTCTGTGCAGAGCTCCTCCACGTGCAGGTTTCAGATTTGGCCTGTTCCGCATTAAACTAATTCTTCTGCAAGATAGATGCATTAGGTGTTTTCATCTATTCCTTGATATTAAGTGAGTTTTTGTACATATCATTTTCCTCAAAGAGGTGATGATGTGTTATGCAATTCAGACTTTGTCTCCTGAAGAAAATTACAAAAGTCTTAGTAAAATATGCTGAATCATTTGGAATGCAGAGAGTAGACAAATGGTCTTCAACCATAGTGGAATGGCAGTCTTGTAGACCAGTATAAGGAAGATCATCTGAAGAAGAGACCTACCATAGACATACTCTCAAAAAAGGGGTGTTTAGAAATGAAGTCAAGCCAGGAAGGTCACTCTGAACCTAAAGAAAAATTTTAAGATATGCAGTACAGTACAGTTCATAAAGTCTCTGAGGAAATTTAGCCAAGCTAAATCAGAGAGAGAGCAACTGAGACTACTTCAGCACTGACCTAGGTTCAGTAATGTTCCCTCTGCACTGATTTCTGTAAGTGAACTTACGAAGGATCCAAGACAATCATCTTGGAGCTATGAGCACAGATCTTCATTACTCAGTGTGGATCACTTTTACCAGTGGAGGTGTGTGTTCTCACTGAATGGTTAGCTGGCCTTTCCAGTACTAATTAAAATGGATTTGTAATGGTTTTTGTGAAGTTTAAGGTTAGAAGAGGCTAAGCTCATCTGTTCTTATTAAGACACGTCCATTTAAGAGCTATCAGGATCTAAATTATGGGTGCCTATGATGTTAGGCAACCCCTGAAAGACCAAAATACTTATTTTGAGAGTGCAGTGCAATACAAACACCTAAAAAGCATAGAAGTCACATATGTTTTAAGATCTTTAGAGTCAAAGAATTTTGTAGACAATCAGAAGATCTCACCAGCTAGTAATCTATGCTTCATGCTAGAAATTATTATGGGAAAATCTATCTGCTGTGTGAGGTAAGGGGAATTGTAAATCTGGCAATCAGTTTGTCTCAAACTCATTGATTAGGTTGTATGAGCCACATATGCAAGAGAGGCATCTCTATGGTCTGAATATTTCTCCGTCTTCTGTGTTCGATGCTTCAAAGGACATGGAAGAAAATTAGAGGTTTTCCTAGATGATGGGGGTTAGGAAGAGGACACTGCACAGTCACCTCACAGAGCTGCAAATGTTAAATGTCCTGGTTTACTACAGGAGGGCACAAATACATACAGAACTGCCAGTCTTCTCCATTTCCTAAATGGCATATCAGCTGAGGAACATCAGTAGATCAGCCACTATTAAATTTTTCTGCTATCAGAATATGTCATCTCCTACTGCTGATAAATAGTATTTGTATTTCTGTTTAGAGGATGGGGAATTTTTACAGATTGTGTTCTTTTGGATCAAACAGGGATCATCACCTGGAGCAACCAAACCTACGAGTTGAATGACATGAGATTTTACCATTCAAGAACTTCTCATTATCATTGCCTGGTCTGTGGTACCAGAACTAGCACTGGGTGACTTTGTCATAGCAACAGCTCCTTAAAAAAAAGGTTGAGACATTGGGGTTGTTGTCTGAATTAGCAGATTAATTAACTGTTGGCTTAATGTTAATCCAGTCAGGTATTCCTATCTTAGGTGCATTGCTTTTACATTGAAAGCCTTGTGGCAGATCCGTAAAATAGAGTTGGATATTTTTAAGTTGCTTTTCATCCTGTTTCAAATGCTTTCATTGTCAGCGTAAAAAAAAAAAAAAAATTAAATTCAAGGGATGCAAGCACTGTCAATCAGTTTGAAACTTAATTCTTTTATCTAGTCAGTGAATGTGAAATTGCAGAGAAAGCCATAGTAACCAAGTATAATTTTTGTTTTGCATTTAACTTGAACTTTGATTCCCTCATTTATTTGTGCCTTGCTGGTTACAAATCAGTCCCACTAAGTGACTCTGGTGATGCTACAGAACATTCTCTCCCAGGTTTTTAAACATAAGATTTTCTGTTAAATCAAGTGTCCCTGTCACGGTTAATTTGAAGAGTATTTGGTCTGTTTGCCAGAGTTTGGTCTTTTTGATTAATAGTAATCTTAGTCCCATAAATGTCACATGAGTTTACTCTCAGTAAGTATATATATTTTATCTAATTCATGTTTTGACCTGTAGTCTTCACTTCATTTGGTCTAGTTGTATAAGCATTGGACAAATTGGTGTTGGAGTTCATGGACATTCAAAACTGGTTTAATTCAGTGACCTGAGTACCTAAACTCACAGAATGTGTTTGCTATGCCAGAGAGTGAAATTTGTCATAGAAATATCAAGACTATGAGATGGTTAAAGCTTTTTAGGCAATTTTGAGATGCAACAATTAAGTCCTGAGATGGTTTTAAATTGCATGTGGGAATGCAGGTATTTGTTTTTTGGCCTATGTAATATTCATGCCGGTCCTGACTTTATACAGCAACCAAAGAGATTGTGGCTTTAGTGTTGTAATATTAAGGCAGTTTCACATGCTGTATTTCCCAGGTACAACTGAGCATTCCAAAAAGAGAGAGTAATAAACCTGAAGTGGTTGCTGCAGCCAGCTGTTCCAGACCATAGATATTTTACAAAAATAGTGTTATTGCTACAAAGGAACAGCACAGACCCTTGTAAATATTTAAATTGTGGCTCATTTTGCTGAACAGTGTATGAGATATATGTATCTGAGTGGATGATCCAGGGGAAAAAATACACTGAGTGGTGGGCTATCTAGTGAGAGCAACTGCATGATGATGTATGTAGAGATATATTTGAAAGGCAACTCCTTACTAAAGGTGCAACAAAGCATCTGTATCCCTTGTGTGGTAAGGCACTTTTCTGACAACTGAGGGAGGTTTCTGCTTTCCTAAAGGAGGGCAAAGGAGTAGGTGACGCTCACCTTTTGGGATTGTCTTAGCTGTAGAGCTCGGAAATCGAAATTCTGTTCTCTCCGTGGTGGTAAGCCGCTCAGTTCAACATCTACTATTTACCTAGGAGGGCATCTTGGCTATAAATGTCTGGACAGGACTTCTTCCCATGTTTCCCCTGAAGTTGTGCCGCTGTGGAGAGATCATGTTCTAGGTAAATTAGAAAGTGGTAGAAATTATCTTTGGCTTCAGACAGACTTGAATATGCAGGATGAATGTTCTGTTAGGTCATAAGTAGAAGCTGTACACTCTTCAGTTCCTGTCATAGCATCTGTTTTCTTTCAGGTGTTCTCACTAAGTTACTTCTTTAAAAATCTTACACTGTTGGTTTGTTAGGAATGCCAGGGTTGTCACTTGGATGGTATATGCTGCAGCTTAGCCTTAACGTTTTTAGTTCCCTTAGGCAGAAGATTCTCAATTCTGAGAATGTATGAGAGGGAAAAAAAAGAAAACTACCGGGACTTAAAAATCTTCCTGATCAAAAAGGAGATAACTAGTGATGTTAGGCAGATGCACAGCTTTTTGTTTGGTTTGGTGTTTGAATTTTGGTTGGTGTTGCAATTTGGACATTAAGTACTGGAGTGTCTTGAGTCTGACCCTAAATAGGTTTGTGGTGTTACAGTGCTGCCCTTGATAGTTATTTTTTGGGCTTAGGTGGTTTCCTTTAAGCAGTAGCTTTTGGGGCTGAGCTCTGCTGATTCAGACTGCTTGATGAAAGCATTCTGTCTGGGGCCTTTGAGTATAGGTTTCTCCTGTGATAAAGCTGATAGTTCTTGTCCCATGAGTGGGCTGCCCTGTAGAAGAATATTAAAACAAGTTTCCTAAAAGATTTGAGAAAACCAAAGCCCTGTAGTTCTGTTCTTTTCCTTTGGATTGGTGGTTTGTGTGGTGTTGTGGGGGTTTTTTTGTTGTGTGGTGTTTGGTTTTGGTTTTTTTTTTTGTTTAATAATTTGGCTTACAGCATACCTTTATGAACAGTTGCAGGAACATATGGTGACTCCTGTTACTTAAAAGTATGCTGTTGAAAGTATGAAGACTGTACTATGGTGGCAAGAAAGATTCGGGGAGAGCAGGCATTTTTATGATATTTCTCACTGTAAAATATTGGAATTTTTACTGCATTTTTGAATGTCATTGCTTTGCCTAAATCTGATATATGACTTGGCAGATTCTGTAGGTAAGTAATGCAGTTACTCAATCAGAAAACTTGTGATTTAGTTGATAAAGCCTTAGCCTTCTGATGTTTAAGAAATTTTTGTGTAATGTGGAAATTAGTTAAGTAGGAGTATTGGTGCCTTTCATGAAAAAAATTATTCTCCTTGTCAACAGATTTCTAAAAGATCCCAAACAAAACTAACAACAAAAGATGTTTTATGGCTAGGTGTTGCTCTTCTGTCTTATTGAATTGACTCTCATTGTGAGTTGCATCTTTGATAAGTCAGGCAGTGTCTGACATGATTCCTGTGCCTCAGGGGCCTCCTGTGTGCCTGAAAGCCTTTGCTTATTTGTAATCTTAATGTTTTCCCAATTGTGAAGTGCTCATTTGGCCTGATTCTTATTACATTACTGTAGCTTTAAGACAGTCTTTCTGAGCATAGTCATGGATTGTTGTGTCCTTTGCAACACGCTCTATGTGGTAGTTCTGGAGCCAGCTTTGAACTCAGTGCAAAGGTGGCCTTAGTCCTTTCATTGTATTCTGAAGAATGCTTTGAAATACTGATACAAAAAGAATGTTTTTATGATCTTGTATTAAATTCACAGATCCGAATACTTCAAAATCCTCCTACCTTTGTGACTATCTGACTTGCTGGAAAGCTAAGCCACCTTAGCCTTTGACACTTAAAGGTCACACTGTATATTTCTAAGTGTTGTGAATATGATGATGAGTCTTTTTCTAAATGCCAAAGCACATTTCATCAGAGCATGTAGAAATACCATGAGTATGTTTCAGAAATGCATTAGAATTTGAAATATGTTAACTAGTGATTTGAAGCAACCTTCTGATTCTTTCGGAGAAGGAGGAAGAAATTCTAACTGAACCTGCTCTCCCCTTTCCCACCCTCAGTTTCCTTTGAAATGACAAGTAACTCAGTTATATTTGTGAAAGAAAAGCTTTAATCTCTTCCAGAAGCACCACTGTCCCTTATCCTCTGTGTCACTGAGAAAATGTTGCTTGCCTTGGAAACCCTATTGGTAGATAAAGAATAGTGGATGATTGTGTAACTCTTAGTGCTTGAATTGGTGTTTGTTGTTCTTATGCCCTCTGTTCCACTTTAATGGAATGGTCAGAAAAAAGGAATAAACCAAACCTACACTCTCCTGCGGGAAGCTAATGAGGAATAGTCAGTCCCACACTTCCATGTTTAATTTTATGTAAATAGACATTGTATCCAGAACTAGAAAGTTTTTGGCTCGTTGTGATTTGGTATATTCTAATGTATTTATTAATTATCAATAGATTATGAAACTTAGACCTTAAATATGAACATTTTTTTAAGCAAAGTAGGGACTTGCACACTTTTGTGTTTATTTCACAGTGTTTGATAGGTTATTTAAAGATTTGGCCAGTGTGATGAGCATAGTTTCTTCCATCTGTATTAAAAAAGCATGCATTAAAACAGGTACTATGTAAGCAGCTGAATTGAAAAGTGTCACTTTTCTAATAAATTCAGGTTTTGCAGTTGGAATTTTCATATTAATTTAGTAACATTTAGTAACATTTTCATATTAATTTATTTGGTCCAACTTCATTTTAAATTGTCAGCCCAGAAGCAAATTAGTTAAAATTTTAGGATAAAATCTGGATTTATCTGCATAAAAAAAAGTTATATTTCTTTTTTTGTTCTTTTTTCTTCTAAAGAAAAATTGCCACAGCTAAAAGATAAATGGGGACAAAACTTGTTTTTCTGAAAGTATGAGAAGACATCTTACCAGAACCTCAAATAAGTAGTTAAGGATCCCTTCAGCAAGATAAAGTTACATGACTTGGCATTATATTGCCACATCAAAACCTAAACATAGTCATTCTCCTTAACAGGTATATTAATAGGAAACAGCAGCTCTTGGTCCTGAAAAACTTTTTAAAGTATTTAGATATAAAATGTTGTTGAATATAGTGTTCAACAGCCATAAGCCACTTAGCAGTGACACTAACTCACTTGGAGACTGATTTTTTGCTAATGTTCTTGGTTGGAGCTTGGAAAGTACTACAGAAGTCAGTGATCCTTGAGGAAAAAAAAATAACCAACCCAACCTGTCTTACCCAGTTGACCAGTAGCTTGAGTTGGCTTCTCTAATAAAGTCTCAAATTCAGTGGGACAGTGCTCGTTATCAGAAGTATGAAAATGCAGAGCTGTGGTTGAGAAACCTGGTTGGGATTGCTTAGCAAGATTTAAGACCAGCTATTTAGCATAACTGACTTAATTTATTTGTTTTACCACAAATTACAGAGAAAATACCTCAAAGGGGGAAAAATTGCCACAGCTTGTTTATGTAGTTTTCAAGCAAACATGAATAATTCCTCTCTTGGCACTATTTAATTTTTAGAGAAAGTATTATATATGTTACTTTAAAATTCAAATAATTTTGAATTTAATTTTTAATCTCTATATGTCAATGTTGGGTACATGAAGTGAGACAGTTATGTAAATAAAGCTTGATAGACATTTTTGAAAAGCTGTAGTTCTTAATGTCTGGGTATTCCTGAAATATTGTTTGTGAAGAACTAAAGTTTTATTTCACTGGGAGATCTCTGTGTCTGCACTTGAGCAAGTCCTTTGCAACATCTGCTTTTCCTTCCTTAAAGGATTACAACGTGATCCTATTTCTAACACTTACCGCTACAAAAGTTAGGCAGAAGAACAGGTGTGTTGGAAGGATCTTGGAGTGGTGCAGAACTGCTCATTAAAACGTTATTTACTTATTAGTCTGCTGTAATAGCTTTCTTTAGACTAGGTTTTAACCTTTTATGGAGTGAACTATGTAGTGCTTTCATACAATCAAGAGAACATAACTTGTTTGTGAATACTCACAAACTTATTTTTAGGTCTCTTGATTTCCTGACCCATCTTTAAGTTTAGACCCAAGCTCTTAGGACTGTGCTATAGTAAAGAAAAAAAAGTGGTTTTTATTGGTCCTTAGTTTTCTTTTTCAGGTTGTTTCTTTCTTTGAGAAGCCTTGGGCTGAAGAAACAAATAGTGGATTTGATAAGGTTGTTTTGAGGGTGATCTCGAAATTCCTTTATTTCATTTGATTGCCTTTGAAAACAATTGGAGCAATAGAATCAGCACTAACCTACCTTGTAAGGTCATCCTCTTCTGGTTATGTGATGGTTATAGTTGTATATCTCTGGTGGTGCTTTTATTTCACATGGTGACTTAGTGAAACAGGTTATACTTAGAAATGCTGGCACAAAATCAGGAAATAGATAATTTAACAAGGCAGTAAGTGTTTTTAAAACATTAAACTTGTTTTTGAAACTGAAAATGTATACTGTCATGCATCCTGTGAGAAAGCTTTGAAGCAAGTGGGTACATTCATACTAATTTTGTTTTACATTTACAATGTGAAGTTACCATGGTAAATATATGCTTTTTCATAGCCACATACTAGGTAATCAGTGTAATCGCAGATTATTTTTTATATTAAATGTATTTTTTATATTAAAAAAAGGCAAACCTAAAATCAACCCACATTTTGATGTTAAGGTTGAAATTTACAGCCACACAGACACTAAGAAATAACGACGAGATTGCAGAAGACAATGTCTGAGTGTTTTGTCCCCAAGTCTGTAGCTGGCTGATTGTCTTATTAATGTAAAGTTGTCTGGTGCTGTTCCTGGTTCCATACGTTTCTTTCCAAGTGGGTCCTTAATTTCTTCTGTAGGATGTATGGTAGTTGCATTGCATGAGCCTTTTTTAAGCTTATACATTTTCCCCAACTTTTTAACAGTGTCTCTTTTGAAAATTTTTAATAGAAACACTTTCTTAGCTTGGCTATATTGTATTTTTATTTGAAACTATTAGCATAAGCAGTGACTGAAATTGTCATGTACGGAACTTGATCATAAAAAGGTCAAGTTGAAGCCTGTAAGAATTTTCCTGATTTCTACAGTGGAAATTGTAGAGTATAATTTTGACCCTACTTGAAGTTAATGGAGAGTCTGCAGTACGGCTGAAGAATCAGACTATCTGGATGCACTGATGTGTTGGTTGTCTCCCTGCCCAATCTCTCTGCCCTCTTCACATGTTTTATGTGTTTATATAAATCAGTCAGAAATACTTGAGACTCCCATGGAGGTCATAGTAGGAATGTATTTCATAATGGCAATGATGTCTAGTTTTTGTGAATTTGAACACATACATTCCCTGTTAATGACTGTTTGAATGTTTTAGTACAGTTTAATCCTTGTTTTGTTTAGAATTTACTGTCAGTGTTATGGCATTAACTGATTCAGGTCAAAAGGGTTTCTTCCTGCAAATTGTCAATCAAGCAGAGACTACTTAAGTTGCAGTCGGGTTTTTCTGTGTGTTCCTGCTCCTTCAGAGAGCCGGTTGTTGACTGTCCTTTATTTTTAGCTTTAAGTGGACACTTCATTACAGACAATTCCTATGCTATACCTACTTATGTTTGTGTATTTAATGTGTTTTCCTGCCCCATCTTCTGAAGTCTAGCCTTCCACTGATCTGTGTGATGTGGTTTCTTACTTTCTAATTCTGTTCCTACTATCAGTGCAATGTGGCAAACTAAAGCCATAACAGCATTATCATATTGCTTACAACATCATTTCCTTTCCTTTAAACAGTTAACCTACCTGGACTAACTAGGTCTTTGTTAGCAACTACTTATTAGTTTTAGGCTAAAAGACGTATCAAAAAATGGGAGTCCCAGTCAGAAGAACTTGAAAGTTGAAGTTCCATCTAGGACAGCTCAGCAGAATGCTCTGTGCATGGACTTTCTGCTACACGAGACGATTTTTTTGTACTAATGTCCAAAAGGTACATGGCTTGCTCATATGGACAGTGTATTGTAATTTCCAGTGTGAACTAGAGTTGTAAAACCAGTTATTTCTTATGTTGTGTCCCACATAAAGTCTTCCACTTCCAGTGGAATTATGTGGGATTTTTAGATATATTTTTAGGTCAGGTTTTGTAGTCATGGAAGAAATATAGAATGACATTAGTAAGGTTGTGGATGCATTATTTTGAAGCAGTTTGCATGTAGTCCTACTGAAATGGTTTTGAAATTTTTGAGAGGTTCCACCTTTGAATAGTATGTAAGAGTACATCTTGAGGATGCTGAAGAGCAAAACCAGCATAATGCTCTAATAGTTCAAATAGAAGCTAGTATTCAGTATGCTGGATGTATATTTAAAAAAATCTTTAAGAAAAAAAAGCTGTAAATAATTTATATATAACCTTTATATATATACCTTTATCAGGCATCCATAAGGTGGATGATCTGTAAGACCTTTCATTGAAAGATTTCAAGACAAATGCAGTGTTCCTGAATGGATGACTGACTTGACTGGTAGGAAGAAAGAAACATTTTTAGTAAATATGTTACTCTTAATTTAATTACTTCTAGTCCCCTTCCTACAGTTTGATCCCTTGTTACTGCTCTGGAAGCAGTGTAGAAGGCCTGCTGGATTTTTATTTTTTATTTAAACTGTGTTAAAAATTAAGTCTTTCCACTCCTCCAACCTCTTCTAACTTTGCAGGAAGCCTGTAGATATTTTTTGGCTTACCACGGAAGCATGCTGTGATTATAGATTGTTCCATAAAGCAAAGGGGAGCACAGACTTTCAAAGGAACTTCCAAGTACTTGGAGACTGATTTGACTTGAGCAGCTCTGATGTACTTTCATCACTTACGAAAGAGGTTATATGTTTTAATAACATTTAGTTAGCATTGGTTTTTTGCTAGCTTTAGAAAATTTTTCTAGCATACCGTTGTTGTGATCATTAGAACCTAAATTTCAGTTTTCAAGTTTGAATGTTGCTTGTAACTAATATTCATTTGTTCCTATGCATCTAAGTAGAGTAGTTCTCTTCCTGCTAAAGGTGTTTTAGTAGTCATACAAACTAGTCTTCTTTCCTTAGTGTCCATACAAATCTGAGCTTGTCATGATGAGTGGAAATATTTCTCTGTAGCTGTTTGTCTTAGAATTTACTTACCTCAAACATGGGAAGCAAAAAATATGTGTATTGCTTTGGAAGATTTTGTTCTTATCGTTGTCTGTTTGTCTAGCACATATGCACTTTCTCTTCTGGTCTAGCTTAAAAGCACAGTTTTCTTTTTGTTAATGCATTATATGTGATGAATTGCAATGAATATACAGTGATCTTTTTCACTGTGTTTCCAGCTAATTGCCTCAGTCCCTTAACATGAAGGATGATTCTACCTCAGGGTAGAGGCTTAGTTCATTGATTTTTTTTTAAAACAGTGTTGATGACTTGTGTTGGGAGACATGATAGAAATGCATAGTGTGACTGTATGTAGACTGAGTTTCATTAAAGTGTGCTAGTAAGTTATTTCTAATAATCTTACTAAGTTCTTGACCTTTTGCATTTTGTCCTGTTGGCTTTTAATTGCTTCAGTTGATATGAGCTGCGCTGTCTCAAATCTGTTCTCACTGGATTATTTCCTGATGTTCATTACATCGAAAGGCTCTTATTTTCTCTAGAGTCAATGACAGAGAGGCCTCGCTTGAGAAACTTCCGTGATAGCATCCTTTTAGCTCTGTGTGTCTTTAAAAATCAGTAACTGTTATCCTTTCCTTAGAAAGTTTACCTACTCTGCATTTCTCCTACTAATCATAACCTGCTCCACTTAAGCCAAGTTTTCAGTACCTTATTATGGCTTTGAAATCTAGCTAGGTTGGATGAATTATATTTTCTTGGCGTTAAATAGTTAGTTACGTTACTAAAGAAAGTCTCTTAAATTTCTCTGGCACTCTCTACTCTTGATTAATTTTCATTTTACTTGATTTTTTTCATTTTTTCCCTCCTTGTCTTTTACTTGAAAACTGGGTTTTGGGTGTTTCATACTATCTATTGATAACAGTTCAGAAAGGCTTATTATTGAGTTTGCTCTGTACAGTGCACTGTAGGTGGTACTGTTCTGTTTTCCTACAACAAATAATTTTTATGCATCTAAGGCATTTCTTTGTGTACAAGTTTGACAGCTCTGTTCTCCCTGGTTTGGGGCAAACAATAGCTCTCCTCAAAACTGAGAGGAAAAGAGTCATCCCTTTTTCATTCTCTTCTTTCATCATCATTCCTCCCTTCAGGATGTACCAATGTTCACTTGTTTCCTTGCTATTGAAAATGTGGGCAGATTTGACTCTTAATTCTTGGAGCTGAGACTAAAAATTAGTAATAATTTTTTCTTAGTCCTCATTGTGTAGCATTACTGGTTCTTCCCTGTTTTTGGCTGAAGAATCCATGCTACTTGTTTTACTACCATCAGTGTCTTAACACCTTCACTCTTCACAGCCCTTTGTTGGAACACAGCCTTTGCTGAAGCACTGGAACGGATTGCCCAGCGAAGTTATGGACTCTCCATCTGTGGAAGTGTCCAAGGCTGGGCTGGATGGGGCTCTGAGCAACTTGATCTAGTGGAAGGTGCCTCTGCCCATGGCAGGGGTTTGGAACTAGGTGATCTTTAAGGTCTCTTCCAATCCAAACCATTTTATGATTCTGTGACAGCTCTCAGTTAATCACTGCTTTTTTTGTTCTTGTGAGCAGTCTCTTCCCTTCACCTTTGAATCCTCATATTTGGCAGGGTAAGGTTGCAGGTGCAATAAACACTTTATATTTTCTTTGGAATACAGTCTTCATGTAGCTCTTGCGTCTTTGATTTAAAAGGGATGGAGTGGGGAAGGCAGCTTCCTTCTTGATGAAGTTCTTTATCTAGCTTGCTGAAGTAACAGCTTCACTGATTTACTACAGCTTCCCTTCTTGCAACTTAACTTTTAGTTTCTGTTCCAAATGACCAGCTCCTCTGTTTTAGCTTTATTATTGAAGAAATTCCATTGTAAGGTGTGATTTATTAATCCCCAAATAGTTTTGTTTAAAAAAAAATTCTACTGAGTAACACACTCTGGTAGGCTTTGTTTTAATATATAATAGTAATTATATCTTGGACAGTTATCCTCAACAGTAATTTTTGTTCTTATAAGGATCTTTATTTCCAAGTATTTGTTCTTCAGACCTGAAGGATTGTACTTAAAGGTCTTACAGTTGCCCTTTCCAAAAGCACTTTAAAAACAGATTCTGGACACATTTAGAGTAAAACTATTTGTACTGTACTTATCCCTAAATAGTAGAACTCTATTCTTTTCCTTTACATCAGAAGGGAATATTTTCCAACTAACACTCTAATCCCCAGGTGGTTCTTGAAAATGGTCCATCCAAACTATTTCTTGATAGAAAAGATTAAAAAACCCCATCATCTTAATAGTTGAATTTTTTTTCTTCTATTTCTCATTTTCCCCCTCACCATGATTAGCAAATAGTTCTTCCCACAACGTGCCTTGTTGTCCTTGGAAAACAAAAAGTCTTCAAAACTTAAGCTCCAGGAGAACCCTGAAATTTTGTTTAAGTAGGACTCGAACGTTAGGAAGTTTGACAGTTTGATGTTTCCTTGTTGGAGGAAGGGAAAGGAAACAGAAATCTCTATGTATAAAATACGTCTTTTCCAATTTTTTTACAGTATTTCTGCAAAGCCTATTCTTGTGCTGAAATTCCTTCTGCTTTCCACCTGCCTTCACCTACTGTCTCCCTTTAATACAATGAACTTTCTATATGCAAAAAGCAGCACAAAGTTGTAACTTTGTTGTGGTAGTTGGATCTTGCTTAGCTAAATTAAATTCTGCATACTTGATTGTTGCGATGTTAGTGTTACTTGCTTGGAGCTCTGTTTTTATTTTCCATCTCTTTCTATAAGACACTTCTGTTCATTTCTTCTGGAATAAGGGGCAAAAGAGGACATGAAACTTACATTGGTTTATGTTTCTCTTTTGCTAATTCAGAAACTCATTTCACTTTTAGGGAAATTATTTGTAGTAAGAAAGACCTTTATCAAACACCTGAAAGCACTGGTAATAGGTGTAGCAGCCTCTGTCATTGGGGGATGTGCAGGGGTGTGGGTGTGTTGTAAAACCATGGGGAAAGGATTTAGAATTCTTGTCTTTGTCTCAGCCTGTAAGAGAGAACAGTATCTACCTCACAGGTTTTTCGAGGCTTAATTTGTTAACTTTTAAAAATAATGCCAGTGGCCTCTGGTACTGCAGAAGTACATAGTGTTACTGTCTGCAGGCTGAATACTGTTATTTTTTTCCTTTTTTTTTTTCCCTTCCTTTTTTTTTTTCTTTTTTTTTTTTTTTTTTCCTGGCAGTATATAGGCCTGCCACAGTTAGGGGAAGAATTTTGTTTGGTGTCTCTTTTAAGAAACTGCAAAAGTGCCTTGCTGGGGAGAATAGAAAGGGGCTTTCTGAAGAGGTGCTGAAGACGTGAAAATTCAGAGTGGTGATTGGTCACCTCTGCTTGATTGACAGGTTGCAGGGAAAAACAAAAACCCATTTGTTCTGGCTTAATGGAACTGGAAAACAGAAAATGAGTATCAGGTAAAAATTCCTTTTTTAAAATCTTTGCAGTTCTCCTTTAAAAAAGTGGAGTTTTTACACAAATCTACTCCTTCCCCACTCCAGTAAATTAGGAGTAGGAATTACAGAAACAGGCAGTTGCTAAGTTGTGTAATGTGGGTTGTCTATGTCAGTGCGTTTTCTAGGGGTCAGGTGTTCTGAAACACCGCAGCAGCCAATGCTACTGGGCTAGCTTAGCAAAGAGGCAGAAGATGGAAAGGGTGTAGTGACTAAGCCCTGAACTGGATCCAGCTCTCTGGTTAGGCTCAATTAGCAGGACATTCAAGGGGAAGCTTTTATTTTCACTTCCTATACTGTGCCTGCTTTGTGGATAAAGTCTGTCAGTTGCTACTGCTATCAATTTGGCATCTTTCATGAGCATTACAAAATTCACTGAAAAGTGAATAGCTAAAAAAAAGTAAGCTTTGTTTTAAAGTAGCAGTATACTGTTGTACAGATTTTATAAGAAATTTCAACGTCAGCACCACAGTTTTGTGAATCATAATTGAAAATTATTTATTTATAATAATTATTTTTTATGTTGATGTATTTCAGATTGAAGGACAAGGACATGGTGCAGTTTTTGACTGCAAGTGCTCTCCTGATGGACAGCATTTTGCATGTACTGATTCTCACGGTCACCTTCTGATTTTTGGCTTTGGTTCCAGTAGCAAATATGACAAGGTACAGTGCAAAATGAAAATCAAAATGTTTATCTCTGTTGAATGCATTGATGCAAACTTTTCTTCAGAGCTTCATTTCAAGAGGGTGTATCTTAAGATAATTTTGAGCCATTAATATGGGATGTTTTTGATTCCTGTTGTTGACATTAAACTTTCACTGTCTTTTTTTAAGTTATGGAAACATGGCATTAAACTACTGTTTACGTGGGAAGTCAAAAATAATATTGACTTTAAAAAAAAAAATTAAAATTAACCAGTCATTGTGTGTTCTCCTGAGTGACAAGGTTACAAATATGTACTAATGGGGCTCCACATGGATAAGGTGCATAAACTGCAGTGGGACTGATAATAGTTAAACATTTTGCCTTAATTACTCTTCTGGGTTTGAACTAAGACAAAAAAAAAGCGCTGTGGGTGTGTAATAGAACTAATTCCTGCTATCTGTATTTAAACACTGCGTAGCCTGGAAGAGAATTATTTACAAAAAATGTACTCTATGTTCTAGTGATGCAGTTTTATGTTTGTTATTGAAGTACTGTCATGGATGCCTTTGTGCTTACACAGCAATTTTCCATCATTAATGTGATTAAAATATTATATCTTTACTCAGATATCATAATCTGCATTGTGTATTCAAAATGTGGGTGTCTTGCCACAGACCCTCATGACTGTAAAAGATATGTGGTGGCTTGGTGTTTTTTTTTTTTCCTCTATGAAAAATGAACATGCCCTATGAACCATACAGGTTACCTAGTTGGAGCACCCATGAGGTCCTAGTTCCTCTTTTTTACCACCCAGGGAAGAAATTAGGTGTGCCCTTTCTCCCTCTTTCTAAGACTTAAACAGTCTTAAACAGTCTTGGTCTTACTTGTTCCAGGATTTTCATTTCTGCTTCTGGTAGCTGATACTTGAATGTTGTTGTTGAAGTACTGTTTTCTGGATCTTGTCTCCTCCTTTGGATCTTTGAACTCAGTCTAGCATTGAAAGCATTTTGGCAAACAGCAGTGGAGGGGGGCCTGAAGGAAGGAGAGCAAAAGGAATTTTAGTCTTTGTCATGTAAGCTGCATTTCTTTCTGTACTCCTACTGAACCATTTGCTTATTGGGGATTTATTTTTTCTCCTTGTCTCTGCACTCTGGAATGAAGTCCTCAGTATTAGGCTGCTGTTGCTATCCTCAGTTATTACTAGCTGTGCATTTCCCCTTCTATTCCAAATAGAACAAATGAGTAGAAGCACCATAAGCAAGGAAATTTGGGATTATCAAATAATTTTCTTTGTCTTTTAGAGTTCTTACTGTTCCAAACTTTAAAACCTGTTGTAATAGAAACGTTTTTCTTACTGTGTCCATGGATTGTTTCAGGTTTCTTTTTCTCTCCAATTGTTCTGGAAGTGTGTAGTCCTCTAATACTCAGAAATGCTGGACGTGAGATGAAGCTGAGAGTCTTTTTGTCTTTGCTGTGATAGATCAGGATTTTCCTTTATACTGCCATAGGAGAATTTACCTGGGAGAGATTAAATCTATTTGAAAAATAAATGCAATTGCTTTTTCCTGCTTGAATTCTACAGATCCTTTGTTCTCTTGGGGTTTTTGCTGCAGCCTCTGAGAAAAGATTGTTTAAAATTTTTCACTTAGTGGATGATTTAAAATGATCCTCCACAGCTCTTGCTGTGCCAATGGTAATCTTGGCATTACCATTCCTGATCATAAAAAAAACCAGGAGGAAATAGAACTTCCATGTGTTACCTTTTTAATCTTAGTCTTCTACTCACAGAAAACTCAGCTTGTAAGTGTCTAATCTCTTCCTTGTGGGGTTCCATCACCTTTTTTGTTTTATCTGACCCAATTTATGGGAAAGTGTAACTACACGTAGGTAGGTGCTGAAGATAACGGGTTTTTTTGTGTCTTCCTCCCCTCAGATACTTTTGGGGGGTTTTCAGACATCTTGTCAGAATATGATCTGGTAAGATCTGTGTTTTTTTGACCTTGAAGTGTTTTCCATCTGTCCTGGAAAATTAATTTTACAGAAGAAGGGAGTGTGGTAACCTGTTCTGTATTCCTGCATTTGCTCAGGACAGTGATTATAGCTGAGATAGCGTTAGCTCTGCTGAAAGAACAAGCTCTTGGTTTTGTACATGTATGTTTTTTCATGTTATATTCAGATAGTATCTGTGTTTCCTTCTTGACTGAAACCAATATTGATTCTTTTTTTCCTCCGCAGTGTGCTCTTGGCCATGATGAAGGTGAATGGGGTGGGTTTTGTTTGGTTGTTTTTTGTTTGGTTTTTTTGATGATACGTGTCTTGGTGGAGTAATTCTATTGTGGGGAAAAGAAAGAGAATACCTTTGCTGCTTGTTTGGGGTCCCTTGAGCCAATCTCAGCTGAAACTTCTGAGTGTGTGAAGATCACCAGAGTTGGGCTGAGTTCACTGCCAACAGGGCATGTTAAAGTTCGGAAGTTCTTGCTTAGGTGGAAACCTGTCCAGGAATGCCCAGCGGTCCTGAAGTGTAAGGTACCATTTTGCTGATTTTAAATCATAAACTATTCTGAGTTTGAAGGGACCCACAATGATCACTGAGTCAAACTGCTGACTATGCGAAGGACAGCCCCAAGAATCACATATGTGCTTGAGGGTGTTGTCCAAATGCTTCTTGAACTCTGGCAGGCCTGGTGCAATGTCCGCTTTTCCTGAGAGCCTGATCTCTGAGCTTTCTAAGGCTTTTGCTCCTATAGACTGCCCAAACCACAGTACTCTGCTGCAAGTTGACAGTTTGTGTCTG
Organism: Pyrocephalus nanus; assembly: GCA_038380795.1. Taxonomy (NCBI): domain Eukaryota; kingdom Metazoa; phylum Chordata; class Aves; order Passeriformes; family Tyrannidae; genus Pyrocephalus; species Pyrocephalus nanus. The sequence continues at coordinate 32,861,862 of CM076260.1, read as the reverse complement.
GTGGATTGGTATAGTAGTGGGGAAAACCTCTTTGTGTAACTGTGCCTATTTGGAGAAACTGAGCATTCCAAATGCTTAGTTCAGTTTCTTGATAAGCATCTATCTGTAGAGCTCAGACCTTGTGGAAAGCTTTTGTGCTCATACTCAAGCTGGCTTTGTGAAATCAGATGTTCAGAGAACTCGTGCAAATGGTGATGTGCTAGCATCTTATTGTCATGAATTTGATCTCTAATAGTATATAAAGAAATAAGTCTGATTGTTACTCCTTTGAGCTGTTTGTCTGCTGATTTTTCTCAGGATAAGAATCCAGTCCCTGGATTCCAGTAGGGACATTCCACTTGAGAACAGGCCTGAGCCCGGGTTCTCAAAGAAATGCCATTGTTATCTCGTGGAGTAGAAAATTGTTCTACTATACCTGATCTCAGTACAGAGTACACAGAGTAATCGCAAAGATGCCTTTCATGATCTTGCACCAGATCTTCCCTTTTCTTGCAAAACCTGGGATGCAGATAACACTGTACAGCCAAATCACAACGTACTAAAACTCAGTTTGTATGACCTTGCCATTGGAATCTCTTTTTTCTCAGTGTGGGATATACTTAATAGGAAAACTTATACTGGGTGTAAGTATTGGGTACTCTATTACTATGATTTTAGGAGAAATTTTAAGTCCTCCTAGAGGATCCATGTCCCGATCATATTGAGCTATTGTGAGTTGAAGGAAAGGGGGTGTTAAGCAGGCCTCAGTTCTATCAATCAGACACATAAAAGCACTCGTATCTTTCTCATTCAGCCTCTGTTAACAAAAAACCTGACAACAAGATTTCATCCAAGTCAAGGCTTCTTACTACAGTGAGATATCACATTGTCCATGTGTATTTTGAAAGGGTAACCTTTTGAATCCCTGAAGTAAATTCTTTTCCATTACATGTTTCTATATATCTTTCCAATTTCTTCCTATTGTTGTTTTTCCGAAGTCTAGATCCCATGATTCCTATGGGGTTTTTTGTTTTGCCTTTTTTTTTTGTCATCTTCTCACATCCAGGACAGGAGACCTTTGTCACTGAGAGACCAGACCTCTGAGTGTCTGCTGTAGCCTCTGCCTTACTGATTTCTGCGTAACAAGTTACTGGAAACTGTGTCATGGATTGGTTATGATAGAGCATGTTCTTCAGAAATCAGAGTATGTTCTATGGCAATTTAGGCATTCCTCTGTCTATGCTCAAAAGACAAGATTTTTTTTCTTTTTAGTTCTCTCTGCATTGAGTCAATAAACTGAGTACATGAGCTGCCACGGGGTTTGCTTGCCAGTGGGTAGTGCTGGGATTGTAGTAAACACATCAGCTTTTCTTCTGTTCACTTTTTCTTCTTGTGTTTCAGTATCTTTCTGATTATACAGTACTGAGATACATGTGCCAACAAGGGATGGAGCATAAACCTTTTTTACGTACTATTTGGACAAAAGAATTCCTCAGTCTTGAGGGTCTGTGAAAAGTCATCTATAATAAATTATGAGCCAGGCAGACTGAAATAAAAAAGAAAACTTTGAGCCTGAAAAGTTCAATTTTATCTCAACTCTTTTATTTTATCTATTGAAACTTTTTCAGATATCTAGCATTATAGTAGGGATATATATGTTTTGCTGGTATTAAAATATTTGGCAATGCCCTGATATAATAAATATTATTCCTATTTTTCTTCTTCCTGCACCATAGCTCATAAGTCTGTGACACGATTTTTTATTATCAGAATATATATTCAGACTATAGAAGAAAATTTATAAACTAATATATCCATGCTATGTTCGGTACAGATGTCTTCAAGTAGTTAAATACTGCCCCATCCCCCTATTCTTTAAATGCTTCCCACCATCAAACATGTGGATTATTCTCTTTGCAGTCTAAAATAGAAAAGGCATATTGAGCAACAAAATAGTAATGGAGTCATTAAATTTTTCCCTTTAAACTGAAATAAACAGATCAGCTTATAAGCCTGTTTTTGCAAAAGTAACCACAAGTGTCATTGTTAAAAATAGTTTTGGCAGTTATCTTCTGTATGTTTTTTTTAATAGGTTCTTAAAAAAAATTACAAAATGACTTTGTTTACAGATAGCAGATCAGATGTTCTTTCATAGTGATTATCGGCCCCTTATCCGTGATGCCAACAACTTTGTCCTGGATGAACAGACACAGCAGGCTCCACACCTTATGCCTCCCCCATTTTTGGTTGATGTGGATGGCAACCCTCATCCTGCAAGGTATCAAAGACTAGTTCCTGGTCGGGAAAACTGCAGGGAGGAACAGCTTATTCCTCAGATGGGAGTGACATCTTCAGGTATGGCAAATTTCACTTCACTAAACATTAGTCTACCTCCAGGTGTTCTATGCTTTCATTTTGTCCTTTTCCTTAATTGCTGGACATAGTAGTGTGGGAGAATTGCGGTGTCTGTGGCACTGATTGCTTGTCACAATTTTACTTACGTTATTGTCATTGATCAAGTTGGCACTAGTTGAAGCCAGAACACCAGTTAGCTTAGAGCTCATTTCATTCCTGGAATGTATGATGCTGAGTGAGCTTTCAGTTATCTCTTTGGATGAGCATTCCTACTTTAGAAAACCTAGGAAGTAGACTGATCCTCCACAGAAAAGTTGGAAAAGGCAACACCTACAAGAAGAGGAAAATGAGAAGACACCTGAAACAAATGCTCTTCCTCTTTAGCTAGAGACAGTCTTAAGAGAGTCAGACGGACATCTTAAGCTTTGGTGGTTTGATTAGAGAACTCTGAAGCCTTGATAAGAATACAAAATCAAGGAAGATCCTTAAAAGTATTTGGATATTCTTAAAAATATGTGAAAGCTGACTAATACGTGCTGCTAAATAATGGTTTACATATATATGATACTTAAACCTGTGATGTGTCAGAGATTCCAGGAAGGGTAACTGACAGTGCGTTTACCAAAATATCTCTTAATCCTTATTTGTAGACCTCGGGATTATAAGCCACTGAATACTTAAATAATTTTAAGGAGGATTTTCATATTTCCTCCAAAATTACAGGAAGCAACTGTAAGAAAGAAAAAAATCCTTTCTGGTGAACGTATGCCATGTTTTATCGCTAACTTTTAAGCTAGTAGCTTTGAAACTAAATTTGATTTCTAGGGAAGGGTGTGACTTAATTGTTACAGCTACAGCATGGATCCACTGCATTGTGAAATTCTCCAAATTTGAAAATGTCCCAGGCGTATTCTCCAATATAATAACATGAAACAAGTCAGTCTGCACATAGACCCAACAAAATTAAATGTAATGGTGTGTCTGTGTGATACATGAATGCCTATAGGAAGGTGATGTCCATAGCATTTTTTTTAATAGCAGGAAGTCATCAACCATTTTGACAAAGAGATTACTGGGAGACACAAGACTTTTTTTCTACCTCTTTATAGTTCAGTGACAATATATTGAGCCTAATGCAGAGGTAAACTGTTTATATATTGTATATGTTCCCTTTTACTAAGGAAGCTCCTTTTCTTTCTGAAGATTTGTTGAGGGATTTGATGGATCACAGTTAGAACACTGACCATTTATTTCTTGTCAAGTTTTTTATAAGGGCTTTTAAGGGTAGGGAGAATTCAGATACTCATGCTCTATTTACTGCTTAGATGTACATGAAGCTCTTCTAAACCAAGTGTTTTGAAAATACCAAGTATATACCAGTATCTTGGTTATTTCATTTAAAAAGAAACCACTTGCTGTTCCTTGCTAAGGCATAGTCTCACAGCTAGATCCATAAAAACATTCCTTTTGTTTAGGTAGCAGTTTCCTTATTTAAGATCATTCTTGGGTTATTAGTAGTATTTCCCATTGTTCTCAGCAGACATTGTGTCTGGTCACAAGATCAACAAATTAATCTGTTACACTACATGAGTCAGAAAACATCCAGCTGTGGTTATACCAGAGCTCATTCCGTGATTCCAAGGTTCTGCTGCTTTACAGAAGTTGACTTCAATAACCTTGAAAGCCTGAGAGCACTATCTTAAATATTTATGGTTTTTTCTGCATATGGTTATGAGATAGCTACTTCTGTGCAGCCACATAATCAGAGCTCTTTGTTTCATAGCACAGTTACTTTATCTAGTCTTTGATCTTGCAAAATTCCGTTTATACTGTGATGTTTCTTTGGAATCATGCTAGAAAAATAACTTCTTTAACTGGTTTCTTTGAACAGTGTTATCCCTCATTACAAAGTTTTGCAAGTTCTGCTTCTCTTAACTAGAGCTTCCTGCCACTCCATTCCACTATCTCATTATTCTGTGTGGAGGTGTCTTGACTTCCTTTTTGAATGAGTACTGTAACCCTTGTCTCTTTTTCTTCATTCTTCTCTGTTTTTTGTGACCATTGTGAGTATGAAAACAGCTTTTGTGTTGTTTATGCTTACATGGTGTGTATTTTGCTTTCTGCACAGAAACAGTTTTATCACCTTGTAATCACTTCTGTGAGAACTGTTTCCTGTGTTCCATTCAAGAGATCTACCCAAAAGCAGGTTTCTTGGCTGTTTTACATACCAAAGAAAATTAACATGACTTATTCTGTGTGGTCATTATGCCTACGTGGAGCTCAATCAAGCATTTTTACTGCTTGGTGTTATACAGTATAGATAATTGTTTTCTAATTCAGTTAGACCTTCTTGATGTAGTTCTTTCATTGAAGCTTATAAAGTGTTTTATAATGCATTTGAGGCAGTCTAATCTCGGATTTGAACAATTTACATTGACTTAGCTGACAAACAACAGTTGTATTAAGCTTCTGTGGCTTGCCGGCGCTTGATCAAATTTAAACTTTTACTAGGAATCACATGTGGTCATCTCTACCCTGCTCCAGGAAATGTAATGCTCTCAAATATTATATTAAGAAAAAAGTTGTCCTGTTTTAAAAAATGACCGTTAGAAAAATAAGCTTTAGCCTATACTTACACATGTGATAATTTACTTTTAACTTTCGAAGCTAGAACTTAAATGAGCCATCTGTAACATTTGGTTCTTCAAATTAACATTTATATGTTGTTCTCCTGTATATTTTACTTCACAGGATTGAATCAAGTTCTTAGTCAGCAAGCAAATCAAGAAGTTAGTCCTTTGGATAGCATGATTCAAAGACTTCAGCAAGAGCAGGACCAGAGACGTTCTGGGGAGGCAGGAACCAGTAGTACCAGCCGGATAAACAGAGGTAGATCATTGGGGGATGGGTGTTGAGACTGGATGTTGGAAAACATAAATCCTATTATTGAGCATGATTTGTGCCTTTTGTTAAACTACTAGAGAGGAGGTATGGAGCTGTAGTAAATAATAGAGCTTTCCCAGGTTTTTTTTACTGTTCTGCAAAAACTTGGGATTTTTAACATTATAAATTTATCTTTGTTATTTTCTGCTCACTCAGGGAATTGCAGCAACTGTATTCCCTTAGACCTAACTAGTCTGTTTAATCTGGAATTGGCCATCTACTTGTTTGAAATCTGACTTCTTTCAAAGAAGGACACAGGAGGGAGAAAACTGGAAGGAGCTGCTTATTTTTCTCCAAAGCTGTTCCATGTTTCAGTGTCTTGCACTAGAGGACACAATAGTTTTCAACACTTATAAAATCATAGTTAGCAATCCACTAGAGTAGGCAAGAATAGCTTGTGCGGGGAAGGATATGGAAAATGTTTAAATTTCACTACTCTGTAGGTGCTTGAAAGCTCTTGCAGATGTACATGGTTTTGTTTTGGATTTGATTGGTTTGGTTATTTTTAACTCTTGACCATTTGAATTTTTTGTCTGTAAATTTTACAGCTTGATTCCTAATTTCTAGTATTGTGGCTTCATTTTTTTTAAGGTAGAAGGAACACACCAATTCAGTGAGATAGCTCACTGTTTTATAATACAGATCCAGAGTGCAGTAGCAATAGCCAGCTTTGCATAAATGTTTCAAAAGCATTTTTAAAGAAAAGCAAACATTTGGTTCACTTCAGATTGGTGATACATCTGCTCCTTTTCAATGTGAATTTTTAAGCAGAGTACTGCAGCCCAGTAGCTGTGTGTGTGTGTAGTCGTGACTGTAGAAACTGCTGAAATAGTTATATTGAGTTAATACAATTTCTTTCAAGTAATAGATCAAGTAAAACTACTTTTTCCCTTTCATTCTGAGATTTTCTCTTAAATGCTACCCTAAGAATTTCAGATCAAGCCCAACTGTTGCTTTTTGATTTTTTTTAGGATCTGTAAGTTCTACCTCAGAAGTACATTCGCCACCAAATATAGGATTAAGACGTAGCGGACAGATTGAAGGTGTGCGTCAGATGCACAGCAATGCACCAAGAAGTGAAATAGCCACTGAGCGGGACCTTGTGGCTTGGAGTCGCAGGGTTGTAGTGCCTGAACTATCTTCTGGTGTGGCCAGGTAAACATAGGCCAAGGTTGCAGAGAATTTTAGTTTGGTGAACCTAATTCAATTGGACAGTTTTGGAATTCACATCATCATAGAACCATTTGTAAGGGGATTTTATTTTTTATTTTGTTGTCTCAAATTTCTCAATAATTTTATGAGAAATTTCTCAAATTTCTAAAAAAATAATCTCAAAATCAGTTTCAGTTTGAAATTACTTGTTTGCATAACACTTGAAAAATCTTGGAATTCTAGAAGGGTTGGGAATAAAAATTGACCGCTTAATGAATGAGAGAGGCAATGGAATCTAGTTGCCTCAATATTTTCTGACTTGTAGCATAAGATTACATGTTTAAACTCCTTTTATTCTTGTCATTATATGGCATTTTATGTCTGGACTACTGACCTAATCTATCAGGCGCCTGACGGAAATTTTAATTTCCAAACTGGAACTTGATTTGTTCAGTAATTAACTCTTGTGACGAATATTTCAATCAGTAATCAAAAACCTACTTGCCACGGTCAAATATAAACTGCTCTAGTTCAGTGAAATAAGATGGAAATCTTACTTAGTTCATAAAAGCTAATTTGGAAGCCATAGCCTAACAGTGAAAAGAAGAGCTACTGTTCAAAGAATGTTATAAATGTTGAATGTTTATTCTTTGGTTTGGAATAGGTCCTCTCAGTTGTAGTAATTACCTTTGGAGTTAACATCTCAGTTTTCTTTTTTCAGTAGGCAAGAAGAATGGAGAACAGCAAAGGGAGAAGAAGAAGTAAGGGTGTATCGGTCAGAAGAGAAAAGAAAACACATAATGAGTCACATTCAAAGAGAAAACAAAATACCTACTTTCTCTAAGGTAAGTAGTCACCTGTACATTATCACAGAAAGAATCATAAAATTTAACTCAGTGCATTAGATCACATAAATTTACATTCCTCTTCTCAGTTTTACATTTAAAAAACACGGTAAAGGGGTTTGTTCACCTCCCCAGAATGAGGAAGCATGCCTGTGCTGGTGTTTCACTATGTTCTGAATAAAAAACCAACAGGAATTGCTTTCCGAACCCCCTGAGAAGGGAGAGAATCCCTGCAAATCTGGTGTTAGGGACATGATTTGCTGTAGGGAGTCTGTCAGTATTAATCAATACATGTTGTCTACTGTTTGACATACTCTCTTCATTTTCCATCTTACATTCTGTAAACCATTTTTACTTTTCAGTGAATAATTTGCAGATGTCCTTGAAGGCCCATATTTTACTAAGCTTTTGAAGAGTGAAAACAGTTTCCTGCAAATTACAAAACACAAAGCATGGGTTCTCCTCTACTGTTACTTAAAATTTACTTCCTTTATTGCAAAAACATAGTTGGTCATTTAGCTAGAAAAGCACAGATAGGCAGGTGCAACGCATAGATAAAACTGATTTCAAACAAACAAGACAAAATTCTTTCTGTAAACATATCCTTTAATTTTTTTTTACCAGCAAAAAGACGTAAGAATAATTTTTTTTTTCAAGTTATATGAAAAAAATCAAGTCACGACTTAGATAAAGTTAAGAGCTGCACAGCCTTTTGCATACTCATGCTATCCTAAAAAATGATGCTGGTATGCTATCTTCAATGCTGTGGTCACCAACACTGTGTTCTGAAGATACACTGAAAAAAATATTTGTTCCCTTCTATCTTCAGTTTTTGTACATGAGGGAATAAACTCTGTGCTACATGACAGGATTCATCAATGAAATACCAGGACATCAGAAATCTTTGTAACTCTTATTTCTCTCTTGGGAGTAATAGAAAATGGGCCTTACAAATTCAGATTTTAACGAAGTTGTTTCTTGTCTTAAGGGGATGTATTTTTGTGCTGAATTATAGACTTTTTTGGTTTAATTAAACAGTTGCACTTCTCAAGGGCTTCTTTTTTTTTTTGCTTGTCTTCAGCTACAGCCTAGGCAGAAGATGCTTCCTGATAATGTAAATTCTTACCTACTTACCCTTAAGTTTCTAATTGGGTTACAGCTTTCCTAAAATATCACTAGGACATAAAAGTTAACAGAGTAGGCTAACTGGTCCAGCATTTTGGTTTCAACAATTATTTTTATTGTATCTTTGAAGAAAAGAAACTTAATACAAGTTTCTTTTTTTAAGAATACCTTCTTAAAATCTTCTTTCAGAGAAACATATTAGTCTCCAAACTATAAAAGTAGCACTAGGTCTTTTGAGCTGCATATTTGCATTGCGGATATTTATGCCCTTAAAATCTTTCAGAGCAATAGTTACTTAAGAATACCTTTCTTCAGTTTCATATATTTACCCCTGGAGGGTCTGTGATCTGGATTCTGAATGCTCAGAATGTGAAGGAGAGATAACTTGGGAAGTGACTAAAGGCTTTACCACCTTTGTTCTGAGGAAATACAAAAAAAACCCAGGCAGTCATGGTCTTTTCATTTGAGTATGTAAGTAAATTTTCAGTATAGAAATTACTGCTTAATTCAGTAACACTTTCAGAACATTTAAGTAAATCCTTCTTAGACCCTACTGGATACTTTTTTATGTCATCTCAGGATAAAAAGGTTGATTTTTCTTTCGTAGTTGATTCTTCATTAAATGCGTCTCTTTTTGGAGGACTCTTATTGTTGAGAAGTACACTAATTCGAATCCCTTAAGAAACATTTGAGAGGGATTGAGCAATGAGTAGATATCACATGGGCTTTAAATAAGCAAGTTTTCAAGAAGAAAAAGGTGTTTATTTTTTTGATCCCAAGTGATTGAGTCTCCTAATTAAATAAGCTGCTCAGATTTTAGTGATTTTTATTGTTACTTGTGGTTAGCACTAGCAAAAAACTGTTCTCTGATATTTTTAGGGTTGTTTTAAGTAGAAATTAATAACTTAATTATAGCTGCTCTTCTGTTGCTGTGGCTGTGTGACTTTAAATACAGGCTATGTTAGGTTGAAGATAGAACTGGAAAGTGTGGTGTAAATCTTCCTTTTGCTTGAGAACAACCACCAAGTTGTGATACTCATACCTTGTGATTTATATTACAGCACTGTTGCAAACTACAGACCTTTTTTATTGCATAGTGAATTCTTAAGGTTTGATGAGAGGATTTATGATCTGAAGGAGGGGAACACCTCCAACGAAATACAGAGCAAAATATTATCTTCTAGTAATCTCTGGAACTAAAAAACAGCAAGAATTCTATAAAGTTTCTTATACTACAGTACTGTCAGCTGCTCTGGGAAAAGCATAAACAAAGCTCGTATTAAAACATTGTTCTCATATTGAAATTCAGTTGTACTTATATTGGTAGGAAATACTGATTTTAATATTAACTTTTCAAATTTAGTAGGTCTGCTCATATAATAATGATAAAATAATATTTTCTTCTCTTCCCTTCTAACTGAAATAAGTGAAAAATACAGAAGTAAAATGAAAAGGAGGGCAGGACTGAATGTTAGCATTTTGGATTATATGCTAAAGTGTAGGTCAGTAAGGAAGAAAATAAAGCAGCTGTAATTACATTTTGAGGAGATTCCAAAGTCCTGTTGCTAACTTTTAGTTCAGGGTCATTGTAGGGTGTGATAAAAGTAGTACAAAATTATACTTCAGTCCTTTTTCTTTAACAGTATCTGCAATTTAGATGGAAGTCACATAAACATTCTGCTGTTGAAAGCCCACATTTCTTTGACACAGGTCATACTGAGAAGTGTTTATACATGATTGCTTAAGGGACTAATGGAATTGTAGGGTAGGACCTAACAGCTTGGGTGCTTTGACCTGAACAGTGTTTTGTAAATGGTATTTAGTATCACTGACCTGCAGGCTGAATGAAGAACTCATTAACTTTAAAAGTCATTGATGAGGAATAGGGTTTTTTCTGATTATTATTAGACAAAAACACTTAAGAAAAAGAAAAATCTTGAACCCCTAAACATTAATGAAAATGGATAGAATGGAATTTTTGCATTTTCAAAGTGGAACTGTATTTCAAATTATTTATTTTCAGGAGCAGATGAGAAGTGAGACAAATAATATGCTTAGGTAAATGTTTCCAGTCCAAGCAATTTAGAGTATTAGTTTACTAAACTACTAGGAAGAGTGTGAAATGTCTGTATGCTAGAGAGTTGATGTGATGTGTGTCCTAGTAAAATGTGACAAAAATGGAAATATTTCTCACGAAGTGGAAATTTTATGCTGAAATTTCTAGAAATGAAGGTGGGAAAACATTATGGATGGACAAAAGTAGGCGTAGGCCTCTGTTGTGATGGGTGCAAGTGACTGTATTGTAAACTAACAGAACATGGGGAGGACAAATGTGTGCTTTGTTTTGCTGAAAGTGGCTTAGTTGTGTTCCTCTGAAATAGTAGTTTTTCTACTTAACATAAAAAAAAAGAAAGAAGGAAAATAATCTAAAACTCCAGAGACAAGCACTTAGTGCTTAGTGTTTGTTATCTTCACTGTTTTCAGAGCAGCTCTTCGCAATTTCTTATATACGTATGATGTGGTAAGAGTAAAAACTAAGTAATTACAAGCACTGATAGAAATGTGAGGAGAATATGGAAGGATTTCTCTTTAGCCAAAGAGAAAATGTCAGGACAAGAAGCTGTGATTTTTTTAATGTTAGGGTTCTGATATTGGACATGTGCTTTGCCTTGCCACTATTAAAATTTCTAGTAGAGGTTAATTCTTATTGTAATAAAGAAGGAGGAACCATTTTCAGATAAAAAAATAGATGCTGCTGGTTAAGAAATACTATGAAATTACTACAGCCAAAGGTTTCCAAAATTATTCCAGCCCTGTATGGAGGTGCAGCAGAGCAGTGCTTCCTAGTACTGTCAGTGTCATAAGGACAGTAGAATTCAATGGTCTGATGTTACCAAGACCCCCAGCAGTGTTCAGTATCCCTCTCAAATACATGAAACACCATCACTTGTATTTTGCAGAACTGTTTTGACATAGCTGTAATTTCTAATGTGTCAATAGATGTGCTCTGATATTGACTGGAAGCCTTGGGTAAGATACAAGGTACTTGTCAGCGTATATGACTGTTCATCAAAGTGTGTTGAGAGATAGAAAGTGATGATTGAATCTTTAAATCATAGGTAATCTTGGCTTTATTTCCCAGCCTACCCTTAGAGTTGAGAGTCCAATTTCAAGCTCATTCTTTAGTTTATATATTGGGAAAGTGGGACATTAGCTGTGTTTCCTTAGTTATTGTTGAACGTGTTGGTGAGAGATTCCATCTTGTAAAAAAAAAATCATTGGAACACTTTACAGTCAAGCTTTCACATTGGACCCCACCCCTCCCCTGTTCTCCTGACCTGCAGCTTCTCATAAGATTTGTGTTGAATAAGAATGATGTTAAAATACATTTTTTTGTTTTTGCAAGATGATGCAGTTTTATACCTTATGGCCCCTTTTATCATCCCTGCTTAAGCAGTAGAGTTAGACAAGGGGAGATCTAGAGATCTTCCATTGTCAGTCATTCTATCATTCTGGTACTTATGGGTAAGTACTTTTGGCTTTCCTGGGTTTTTTTCTATTCTTGTTTGTGGCATTGCATCTCTTCCAAAGCAGTTTGTTACCTTTTAACATCACTAAGACCCAATATTTATACAGTGATTCTCTTTTCTCTCAGGAAGGAATTACTGGAGCAGGGAGAGCTGGGGCTGAGATGGTTTTGTTTTTTTTTGTCCTTTCCTCAAGCTTTGAACTACCAAAGAAAAGAACTGTTTTCCAGCCCAAAGAGTAGTGCAAAGTGCTTCAGGATCCACAGTTCTATTTAGTAGGGAAAAGCTATATAACCATTTGAGAAACCTCACCTCTGGAAAAAAATAGGGAGATAAGGTTTTAGGACTTTGCTTTCTAGATAGATGAGGGAGCATTGCAGTCAAGTTGTAACGTAGCTTCTGTAAAATGTGTTCTCATTCTTATAAAGGATACTTGAGTAGTTTGTTTCAGTGGGGTTATGTGATTCCATGCTGGTGGTGCTGTTCCTCGACAGTTTGACAATGCTAAGAGGCAGATGGACTTTTCAAAAAGCCACAATTCAGGTTATAACATTGGCCTCTGTGACCTCTCTGCTTCAGTAATGGATCTTGAGAGCTTGATGAGAAGTGAGCAGCCCCAGAAGGCTGAGAGACAGAAGACTGTGTGATGGGCTCAGCCACTGGGCTTAGGTTGCATGGAGCCATTCTGGGTTAGGTCAGCAGCTTGAGGAGATCTGGTATGTACTCCGATTGAATCCAGAAGGAGGAGTGCCCCAGTCTCAAAAGTCTTGGGCAATGGTTAAAATGTTGAGCAGTCCCATAGAAGAGTCTGATAGCTGTGGTGCTAGTGATAGCTTCCCCAGCTAGACAGAACACAGAAGCACAGTGCTCACTGAAAGAGTATAGAGCAATTTGTGTTGGTCCTCCGTGCTTTAATGATAACTGCAATGCACTTGTACAGAGCGGCATGCTGGCCTACCCTACTGATCTGCTGCAATCATGCTTGCAAAAAGTGTTTATCGTCTAACAGGGAGGGTAGGAGAAAAACTAATTACTAGAGTTCTGCATTTTAATGAGAATTGTGTGGCTAAAGAAAATCAAATGCTAGCTACTGTTGATTAGTCCAGTTTTAGTACAGTTTTCACTGTAAAAAGTGGGGGTTATTTTCGTCATCAAGAAATTTAACCTTGTGAAGTAGCTTTCATCATACATGATGGAAAAGATCTTCTCTTTCCTACAAATTAAAAAAATAAAATCCAAGAGGGCTGGGTACAAGCAGTCTGCCCCCCTTAGAATACTCTGATAATATTGGGCTTTTCTGTGTCTTGCTCTGGTTCTGCTTTCTTCATCTCTGTGACTGTGTTTCAGCCATATCAGCACCTAATAGATATCTGAGGTTTCCCTTGTGGCAGAAGGAGCACTGGGGAAGTTTATCTTCTTTTGTGGCATTAGGAAGGTGCCCAGAAACTATTTCATTGGATCTGAGATAGGACAAAGTTTAAATATGCATGCCAAAAAACAAAATAGCACAAAACTCTTGAAGTTGAGATCATAGCTCTTGCTTTTTTTCCAGTGATTCGGGACTTACACGAGATTGCACGTTGGTGTGAGAGCAAGTGGTTGCATTATATATATTCTACAGAAGGAACAAAACCTCTTAATGATGGAGCATGGAGTGTTTCTAAATTACAGCCCTATTTCATTCTTTTAGGCTTCAAAAGAACTTGTATTCTTTCCAAGTGACTCATTCACTTGAACTCTTCCATGCATCATCATACCACTTAAAGGCTTTTACTTGGTAACAGTCATTTCTGTATGCTAAGGGATGTATTACTGTATGGATTTGCTTTCTATCAGATCTGATCCTTCTTTTACTTCTCTGTAAGAGTCTCCCTGGGCCATTTTTAGTGTAATTCTGAGCTGTTACAAGCTCTCAGCAGCCTATCAGTATTTATGTATATGTTATATGTACATTGAAGAGAATGAAGATTTTTTTTTAATAATTAAAGATTAAAAAATTGTATCTGGGAAGGAAATTTTAATTATTTTCAGAATACACTGAACTGGTTGGTGCTTATATTCAGCTATGCATGTGAAGTGTTCTCTTCAGCAGCTCTTTATTTTTGGACTTTTATCTTTTACTACTGCAAAAATTGCTTCCTGGAATACTAGTATTATTAGAAATCAATGCTGTGTATTAATAAAATGTATATTCAAAATGATGTATTTTGACTTTTGTGTCTTCACAGAACCATTCTCATGATAACTTACTAGACACTAGTGACTCAAGAAACAAGCAGCTAAGCAGCATAACTACCGTACGAGATTGGTAGAAGAAACTGCGAGGCCTGCTGAAGAGTTGGAAAATGGACACAGTCTTCAGATGTAAGATCGTTATTCATGAGGCAGTCTTACATATTCCATTTCTACTCATTAAGCTCCTGCTTCATCTAATTAAACATTGTTTCTACTGGAAACTCAGTTACATTTTCCATTGTACATTTCCTTTCACCTCTATACAAAATGAGCTTGAATTAGGTTTTCACATGCTGTTGTGTATGTATATATAGACTAAAAGGTAGTTGACAAAGGGGAGAAATGCTCATTTGTAAGGGCATTTTGCAAAGTGTATGTGTGCAATGTTAAGCCTTCCTTGTGTTTGTAAGCTTAGTCAGTATGGCCCATATGGCCTGGCACTGTGGTCACCGACTCTAGGTGACCCTGCTTGCGCAGATGATTAATAAGACCTCCAGAAGTCCCTTCCAGCTTCAACCATTCTGTGCTTCTGTAGCTATGGTAGAGAATGAGTGGTAAGAATACCAAAAAATGATATTGAGTTTTTGTTTGATATTGAAAAAATGTGAAATACTACATGAAAAAGACTAGACATTATTTTTGAAACGGTAAGCTAGCCTTTCTAAATGGAGGCTGAGAAGCACTCAGACTCTGTAATGTTGCTCTGTATTGGATCTGTCCAGGCATAGGTATTTTCATACTTCTTTTCATTTACGTAAGCCACTAAAGTAAAGGAACTATCTGCAAATTAAATCCCTTTTAACAATGTAAAGCTTCTATAATGCTGTATGTTTAGAACACATATAAAGCTAGAAAAGTTGTTGTATGTCTGTCATGTATTTATAACTTACTTAGGTTCCAAGACATACTTTCTTTTTCTCGCCCCCCCCCCCCGCCTCTCCCCAACACCCTCTGCCCCCTTGCTAGGAAGGAGAAGTAGTTGTTGCCAGTGGTGGAACATCAGAAGATGATGAAGAGCATGGCACAGCGATGGCAGTTCGGTAGTGAAGAGAGAAAATTCCTTCCAATAAATCTGAATAATTTTCTCTGTAAACAGTTAATGATAATAACTAAAACTTGTACAATTTAGAAGAAAGAGGAACGAGAACTTGAAACTTTCAGGGTTTGTCAGTCATATTACTAACTAAAATTTAGGGAAGGTTTTGCCTTCGTTTGCTGAAAACAAAATTGTTTTCAATTGGTTTTGCAGGAGGGTAATTGTTTTCGGGGCACACACACTCATGCATGTGGGTAGCAGTTTCCTATGACTGACAGGCTGAGCTGTGTGACCCGTGGTTTGAAATTAGAGAGCAAAGATTGAGGTAGCTTCACCCATCTTTTTTCTTATTGTTGTTGTTCAAAGCTTTTCAGAACCAGAAGTCCTTAAAGCGATATCCAGACTTCAGTGTGCATCATCTTGAATTGACCAAGTAAATAGTGATCTGGGGATGCTATAAGTTAAGCTTCTGGCAAGACTGAATGATGTCAAGGCTTTTGGTTTACTACCATTTAAATTGTAGATGGTATATAGGGTTTTTAAGCATTAAGGTTTTAATTATTGAAATATTGTTACTAGACTGTTACCTGTAATCTGGTATTAGGTTATATTGTGTACTCCAATGCACTCTGATTGCTTTTTAACTTTTGGTTTTTAATTTCTTTTTTTCTTTGGCATGCCATACATAGTGACTATTCTAGTGATTATTCTGACTGGACAGCAGATGCAGGAATCAATTTGCAACCACCAAAGAAAATCCTAAAATTAAAACAAAGAAAGCAGAAAGTAGTCAGAGGATGAAGAAGGACCTGAAAAACCAAAGGAAGCAAATTAAAAGGAAAGGAAAAAGGGTATTGAGGAGAAAGATGGACCATCAACATCACCAAGAAGAGGAACCCAAAGAGAGAAAACAAAAGGTTAGATTGTGTTGTGATACAGGTTGCTTATTCCTGCTGACTTAGAAATAATTAGGTGAATAATTCAGTTACATATACAACTAATGTTGTCTAATTTTAAAATACATCATGACTTTTACTTGTAATATGATATTTAACTCTTATAAGTCAAATGATAGATGGCTGTAACAATATGCTTCTAAATAAGATGCATTTCACTTCAGGAACACTTCCAGTGTCCTTATCAGCATCCTTTCTCGCACTGGAAAATTCCTTTCTGTGGATATATTGAGTCTGGTATAACATACTGGTATTTTTTAAGCTCTGCTGACTTGCCTGTATAATTTAGCTCTCACTACCATGTAATTTTTTTCTCTCAGTTTCTTGATATATGATATTTGCATTATGCTTGCTACCTATATTCCCATCAAGTGGAATATCACTTGATCAGGGTTTTGTTGTTGTCTGTGTTTTGTTTGCTTTCTAATATAATCATGTCATTTCAGTTCAGAGGAAAATTTTCGAGACTTTGGCTATTTTAAGTGTGATTTTTGAGGGGTTGTTTTGATTTGTTAGTTCTGGAAACTTCATCTTCATTCTTTCTTTACAGAGACAAGAAGTGATCTATCTGGTAGATGCTATTTCCTTTTGTAAACCCATAGCTTCTATTTTGCAATATCAAAAGACAACTATATAATCTAAGAAATCAATACCTGCAGTTTTTTTATTATAAGATTAGAAGTCCTGAGCTTCCTTAAGATCATTGTTTCATGTTGTGGCCTCATAGCAGTAGACTGACAAAAACAGCTGTTCTAACATGCAGGTTGGCATATTGTCAGTTGACTATGAATCTCTGTTACTGCATGCGGAAGTTTGTTTGTAGTCTTTAGTCTTTTTTTAGCCTACTTTTGTTTATTGTGCACAGTCATTGGTTGTACTGTCAATACTAATAGTATATTGGTATTTACACAGCCTGAAACCAAAAGAAAGTATCAAAAGAAAGAAGAAACCCAGGAAGATAACAAAATAGATGGTTGGATATTTTTTTAGTGATTGAAGTCTCCAGTTTATCTCTTTTAAAATAAGAGTGGTTGACAGCCTAGTATTTCCACTTAGATTAAAGCTGAACCTGACTGTTTAAGGAATCATGCATCCATGTTGGTTCCCGTTATTGAGATGCATATCTCTGGTTCATAAAGTATCAGATATTTCAGATTTTTAAAGATAAGCTGTTCCTTTCTTGAGTCACAAAAAAGTATTAGGCTGGATAGAACTGCAGAATATCATTTCTTTCCTCTGCCGCTAGGCTGGATTAATTACCTGTAATTCCTGAAAGATGTTTGTGTTTGAAGCTTCCTACGGACATTTGAACTCCTTCTGGGCAGAGAGCTCCCATGTTTCAGGTAGAAAGTTTCCTGATCCAAAATTTGGGCTTTTCCTTGAGGAAGAAATGTTTGACCATCTTCATAGCCAGGCACAAATCTTATGAATTAGAAATAATAGAGAAAGATTGACATTCATCTCTGCTAATGCATAGGCTTCAGATCTTGAATGGTGATTACATTTCTACATCCCCCTCCACCAAAATCAATATAAAAAATGATACAGCAGTGAAGAAGGGCAGGAAGGAGCACCCAGGAAGATCCAAGGCTTTAGAATATTTTTTCCCTTGTGCAGACACAAAGATCTGACTCTTAAAAGGGCACGAGTTTGGAGGAGATATGAGTTAAAAGCTTGTATAAAACTATCATGATTTAGAAATTAATAAATTCAGAATTATTTCTATCCTATTTTGTTACAGTGGAAGTAGCACCCATCAGTGACACAGACATGAAGCTCAAAAAGATTTTCCATTCCCCCACCCTCTGAAAGTCGACAAACCCAACCCAACCCTGAGAATGTCGGCAGGTTGTGGAACTAATTACCAAAGGACTTAGTAGAGTTTCAGAAGATAATATATAAGTTGCTGT